>CM050522.1:58349499-59549499 GCA_027563665.1 Antrozous pallidus
GCTCCCAGCTCCCAGTATTCATTGCAGGGTCTACTAAAGGAGTGGATGAATGCAGGAACAAATACATGTCTGACAGGTTTAAAGTCAAAATGCGTGTGTGTGTGTGTGTATGTGTGTGTGGGTAGACACGATGCACATGGACACGGGCGCATAGACATACGTCACTGGAGCCCCAAGCAATTCTCAGTGTTATTTGAGACTCATCTGGGCTGCTTGTTAATCATGTGAATTCCTTGGCCTTAATGCAAAGCTCTGTATCATAGGTTCTGGGGCAGGGCTGGGAAATCTGAATTTTTAATGAAACTTTCTGGGAGAGTCTCATGCACACAGAAGTTTAGGAATCATTGCCTTAAACTCTGCTCAGGGGGGATGCTCAAACCATAAAGAGGTTATGAACGGGCTGAAAATCAAAACCGTGTCCTTAGGGAATCTGAGGTGGGCAGGATCCCTAGGCCATAGATGTACAGGTGTGGACACAAAACCCCATTTCTGGGTGTCCTCTGAGAAGAATAACTGGGAAGAGAGCTTAAGAACATAAAACAGAGCTGGGTCCCAAGCTCAGCCAGATTCCCAGTCTGGGCTGCATGGCAAAACTCTCTTCTTCAACATGCCAGCCAGGAGTCACAGACCCAGCTCCCAGCCAAGAGTGTGCACACTGAATCAATTGAAATTGAGTCACAGATATAATTAATGTGTTTAAACGATTTTCTGTATAGTAAACATGCTGAATGAGGGTGACCCAGGATAAAGTGTCTGCATGAGAGTGGAAAAATGGATTCTCTGTGTGCTGTATAATGAAAAACCTTTAGCAAATAGGAAATGCTTCCATTTATTTCCACCTCCCATTCCTTTCCTTTCTTTCTTTATGACTGAACTTGGCCTTCTGTGGTCTCCTTGGACCACAGAGATACTTTTTATTTTGTCAGAAGACATCATTTTTTTCTCTGATTAGAAGACAATTTTAATGAAACCTGTCTATAGCCCACTGACAAGCATATATTAACATGTGACAAAGGGGGTAAGGGGAAGGATGGGGGGGTGGAGAATTGTCTCTCTACTGCAATCTCTTTCTCAACAAAGGGGGACTTGCACAGAAAGGAAGAAATGATTATGTGTGTGGTGGGAACAGGACCAATCGGAGCTACCTGGCTTTGCTGAATCAGTCTTCCTGTGTGACTTTGAAAGCTCCCTGTCTGTATTCAGATACTCATCTACAATACAAGGCAGTTGGATGTGAGGATCTATAAGACTACTTTCAGTTCTGACATTCGCTGAATTATGAGTCACAAGTCGGAGCAGGCATAAATGGGTGTCAAGGAATTTCCCATTAAAAAGAAACTCATCTTCAAGCCATGTAAGGCGATTCAGGCAATCTTATCTAATTGCTCATCAAATAGGGATTATGAATTATTTGGTTTAGATGAAAGGGAGCACTTAGAAGTAGTTATTAATGATCTCCAACTAAGATACCTCAGGAAAAATGCTAAGTTCTAGGATTATGAGAGATGGCAAAATGCTTCCTAGATTCTGTAGCTCTCTATCCAGCCATTTCAACTTGGGGTACTATGAATTCGTTGTACTAAGTAAGAAGCACCAGTGAAAAGATGGCCTGAAGAAGAGGACCAGTACTTTGAGACAGTGCTGTACATTGTTACTGGTGGCCCCCAGGGGAACCTCATCCCTCTCTAAGTCGCACTCTGGATTTGTACCATAAGAGAAAGGCCCTTGGAGGTCTTTGGTGCTCTGTGGAGCTTTCAGAGGGGGTCTCTGGGCTGTTGGGTGGGCTGTTGGGGACTGTGGGAAGAGGGGTGAACAGGCAGGGTCCCTCCTCTGTTCAACTGAGAAGCTCCTTTAATCTGTATAATATACCAGGTACCAAGTAAGATTTTTATAACAAGAGGTTTTGAGAATAAATTTAAACTACTCTTCTGAGGAAAGCTATTAGACCTTCCAGTCTGAATGTTGGCTGTGCTATAAACACCCATTTTGCTGGTTCTCAAGCTCCAGGGTGCATTAGAATCACCTAGAGGAACACTGGAGATTCTGATTCAGTGGGCCTGGGAGGGGCAGGAGAATTAGCATGTCTCACCAGCTTCCAGGGCACACTGGTGCTGTTGGCCCAGGTACACGTGGAGAATCTTTGACCTTTAAGAGAAAGGCCAATCTCCTAAGCTTGTTCCTTCAGAAATGGATTCCAATATACCTTTCCAGCCTTGTCATCCTCCTTTCTAATAATCCCTGCACACACACATGTGATTCTCTTGCTCATCTCATTCCCATTGACCAGACTGCCAGGCCCTCTCTGCCCGCCTATAGGAGGCAGAGCTCACATGTTGCCTCTTCCCAAAGGCCTTCCCTGACTTTTTTCACAAAAGATCTTAGAAACCCTTCTGGGCTTACAGTCTCTCCCACTGCTGAGCGCTGCTTGTCTTTTGTGTTCAGGTCTGGCCCCTGCATCTGGACTACAGGCTCCACCCTACTCACCTTGGTGTCTACACCACAGTCTACACCCCAGCACCTGCCCAGGCACTCAGTGCCTGGCCCACCAGACCAACAGTGCAAGCCTGAGTGCATGCACAAAGGAATATGACATTTAAGAAATGCAACAACCAACTCATCTTATCTACTCCTCTGACAATCCCAAGACAGACTGATTCTGTAAATGACTTTTTTAAAACTCAAGACAGCACTTTAGCCATTTCAACTTGTTCTTTAGAAAGGTTTTTCATATTTTCTGGGAGTAGAATCAATGACAAATACATCAGGATGAGACAGAAATAACTACCACTTAGGTCCATTATGAGAAGTTGTGTAATACAACAATTAAGAGCTAGACCCAATTCAAATTCCAGCTCTACCTCTGATTAGATTTAGTGCTTAAATGGTCTGAGCTCCCCTCTAGTGGGGATAATAATAGTCCTACTTTCTATGACAGCATAGGGATGCAATGAGACCGTTAACAATAACATTTGCTAGCATTCTCTATGCTTCTGCTACCCACCCTACCCCTCTGCCTACTATGTGCCTAGCATTGAGCCTATATTATTGAGTCTAATCTACATAAAGTGCTTATTAGCACAGTATCCAGCATATAATAAGCATTCAAGAAATATTGGCCATTATTATCATTGCTGACTTCCCCCAACTTCTGTGCAAGACATATACAATTATCTCCATTTCCCAGATGAAAAACTTGAGGCTCAGAGCAAGTTTCTTGCTCAACAAATATTAGCAGTTTTTACTCTCTAATGGCTAATCTTTATAGCTACCTAAGAGGGTAGTTATTATTTCCATTCTGGGAATGAAAAAAAATCTGTGTTTAAAGACAGTAACTTGAAAGTGAAGGTCCAAGATCTGAATCTAACTTTGGGTCTAGAGCTTTTGCTACCCACCCTACGTGGTGAGTTCCACCTGACCTGCGTGCAGCTTTTCTAATTCATGAGTTACAGAGAAGCATTTTCCCAACGTGTCAGAGAGCGTCACTGCACCTCCCATTTCAGCAGCCCTGAAATCCTACGAGCCACAGGAAGTTATTTCAGCAATCTGAGAGAATGGACCCATGTCAGAGGGTGTTTGACACAGCCCTTCTGGCCTTGCATGTATCCAAAGGGCACTAAGAAAGCAGAGCGCGGGGCCCAGGACTGACCGTGACCCCGAAGAAGTTGGTCTCATTCATGGCGTTGAGGATGATCCTGCCCAGTGTGCGGTCAGTGTAGTTGAAGTCCTGGATCCGCTGGTGCCGGCTGCTGGCATGCAGCGTCTCCATGGCCCTCTGCAGTGTTTTGGCGATGACCCAGATGCCATCGTAGGCATACCCGTGGAACTTGCTGGGCCCGACACCTGACCGCTTGTTGTTGTACTCTCTCTCGTACTGCTGTGGCGTCTGGAAAACAAAGGGTTGGGGGATACCAGGTTACAACCGGCAGGGACATCAGGCACACCGTGCCGAGAGTTGAGACTCTCCAAATGTCTTGGCTCTTTCTGTGCACTATCTCCATGAATTTTCACAAAAACCTCATATGATAGGTCCTATTACTACCCCCATTTTACATGTGAGGAAGGTGATTCAGGGAAGTGGACTTGCCTAGTACTACAGAGTGAGTGAATGGCAGGGCTGAGATTTGAATCCTGGTACCTTGCTAGATGCCAGGATTCAAATCTCAGCCCTGCCACTCATGAAGGAATCATGAACTGTAAGCAGGGCTCCCCCACGGCATTTGCAGTGTCTGGGACTAGAGTACCAGTAGAGGCCCACATACTTATGTTTAAATATGTAAATTATAGACAGACCAACAGACTATTCAATAAATATCTCCCCATCATAATAAATATGCCTTTAATGATGTGGAAGGCCAAGTCTGAATTTAGAATTCTAGGACTCCTCAGAGCTTCAGGCTGGACACGGCAGCAGCACGGGGATGCTGGCCTTGCTCTGTAGTCCACCTCGGCAGCCCAGCCAAGCTCAGGCCACACCTCCTCTCCCTTCCAGCATCAGTAGCCCCTAGACCACCAAAGAATGCCGTTCACCCTCCAGAGGGTTGACCCAGGCAAGAGGTTCCCTGGGCACCAGAAGTAGTTCTAGCCATTTAGGCAGGGGATTCGGGGAGTGATGTAGGAGAGAGAGAGAGGAATAGGTGCTAGCTGGGCATATCCCCGTGGGCTTGCGGATTCTGAGCTTCATGGGGCCCCAGTGAGGCCCTCTTGGAGCATGGGGTATAGGGCAGGTCCCAGGTACATAGTACCCCTCCTCCTTCCTTTTTTATAGCATAGCAGGGTCTGTTAATAACTTAGCATTGAGAAAAAGTTGTTTTGTCCCAATGAATTACATTTCATAGAAAAACTCATTGGTAATATTAATATTCTGATGGTGGTCACAAAGTACTGAAAGTGCCTTTTTACTTGGGTCCAGTGAGTGCTGCCCCAGAGAACCTGTTATCTTCAGTCTCTCCATGGCCTTTTCTCAAGTCACTTCTGCACCCCTCTTCCAGAAATGTCATCAGAGCCCACGGCTTAGCCTTTCAAAAGACCCTACTTGGGGACAAGCCACATGTAGAAATCATCAATTCACTGTCAGTTTATACGGAGAAAGGCCCTTAGATGTAGTCATATATGCCCCACCCCTGTACCCTGAGGCACAGAGAGGTTCAGTGATTGCCCAAGGTCACACAGCTTGTGTTTTGTGTGTGAACATCTGCACATGCATGTGTGTATCTAGACTGGTCCAATTTCATCTCTGTTACTTCTCTAATTTTGACATTTGAGGGCATAATTGCTTTTGGAAAACTACACCAAGTTGTTTGGGGCCTGGTCTAGTGCATGGGAGGGTGGTGAAGCTGAGCCATTAAAGGCTGGGTTGTCCCATGGCTGGAGCCCAAGTCTCTTGCCCCTGGCTCAAGGCATTAGCAGAGTGGGGTCATTCACACAGAGGCCTGGGGAAGGCCAAGACCTCACACTGTGGATGCTGCAGGCAAGGAATTCTGCTCGGTGAAATGTGAATGCTGGTGTTTCAACCTCCTTTTTTTGTTTTGTCTCCTGTTGGATGACTCAGGTTTTCCCCAGGAATGCATCATGTCCAGCATCATATTCTGTTCATCACTCAAAATACACAGCAGTTCTCTTAAAACCAAGGGTTCTTCAAGGAGACAGCACCTTTTCCAGCCCAGCTCAGCCTCTTCTCACTATTAATCATACCCCACCTGCTGCACATCCCTGTGGGCTGGCTTTCTGCAATCATCCTTCACCATCTCGCTCTTCCTGAGGGAGCAAGAACGGTCTATTAGGACGCTCTCTCTCTTCCTTAAACCTTTTGGGTCCTTTGATCACATCAAGTTTGTCTGTACCTCAGGGCTTCTGCTCTAGCGGCTTTCTCTCCTAGAAAGCTTTTTCTGGAGGTCTTTGCATTTCAATATCAACTCTTGTCACTTCTCAGGGGCAGCTTTCCTGACCCACCCTTTCAAAAATCCCCCCACTCAGGCATTCTCTATCCACTAGTTTTATCTTCTTCATTTTTGTTGTTTTGTTTTGTTAATCCTCACCCAAGGATATTTTTTCCATTGATTTTTAGAGAGAGAGAGTGGAAGAAAGGGGGAGAGACAGAAAGAGAGAAACATCGATATAAGAGAGACACATCAACTGGTTGCTTCCCTCACATGCCCCAATAAGGGCCAGGGATCAAACATACAACTGAGGTACATGATCTTGACTGGGAATCGAATCTGGGACCCTGCAGCCCACAGGCCAAAGATCTAGCCACTGACCAAACCGGTTAGGGCTAGTTTTATCTTCTTCATTGCACTTTTCACATCCTGTGAGTTTCCTACTTGTTTTTTTTTTTTGCTTAGTGTCATTCTAACCACCCTCCCACAACTAGAATTAAGCTCCATAAGGTCAGGGATGTTGTCTTAATCACTAAGGTATCACCAGAATCCAAAACAATACATACAGAGACCCTTTCTAAGTCTCATTCTCCATTTCAAAAATGAGGAGGTTGGACCACGTGATCTACAAGTTTCCTCTCAGGAACAGAGGAAGAGCCTGGCAGTGTGATAAGGACACAGGATGTGGAAGCAGAACGACCTGCCATCCAGCCCCAGCTCTGTGGTTTGCTGATTTGTGACTTGGGGAGGTCCCATCTCCCCCAGGTCTGCATGTCCACCCTTGTTGGGTGGCCAATGAGGGTTCCGGAAGATGAAGTATGCAAAGTACCCAGTCCAGTGTCGAGGACATGGTAAGTGCTCAGAAATGCCAGCCCCTGCTACTAAGAGGAAAGGTCCATGATGTGAGCATGGGTTCTCAAACCTGGCATCTGGCAAAGCCACCTGCTCAGCAGGCCCTACAGATCCCGAGATGCTGGAGCCTAGCTGAGCGGGGTCAGCAGACCTCCAGTGTGTGGACAGCCTATCTGTAATTCCTTAACAATTTCCAATTGTTGCATATTTAGGCAAAAGCATCCTTGTATCTAAATTTTCTAAACACACACTGGTAATTTCCTCCCCCCCCCCAGAATAAATTCCTAAATGTATAATTGCTGAGGCAAAACATAAACATTATTGACATATACTAGTATATAAATAGGGCAATGGTAAGTTATTCTCCTCAAATATGAAAAGTTAAAATTCCACTGTGTATGAAAGCACCCATTTCCCTGTATCTTTGACAACAACAGATATTGTAATTTTAAAAGTCATTGTCAGTTGGTTAGTTTAAGACAAAAGTATATCTCCTTTCAATTTTAATTTGCATTTCTCTGATTAACAATTAGAGCAAGTTCCTTTAAAATAATGATAGGTAATTTTAATTTATTAGGTGCATTTCCTTTTAATACCATATTGCTGTGGTGGTAGTCACATCTTTAATGTTTTGTTTTAATGCATCCTTGTTGTTTTTCCATCTTTTACTATTTGGCTATATTTTTCTTTGATGTTTAAATGCAATCTGGGTCAGTTTCTGGTTAATTTAGCGACTGGCTATTTTTAAAGAATTAAAATCATTTGAATATGTATTTCTTCAATTAATTGCTTTAGGCATAAAACGAATGAGGTCCCTTTGACATTTCTCCTGGATTTTGCTCCTGTGAGCTTTTCCTGATGTACACAGAGGCATCTGAGGGCTGCTAGTGTCTGTCTTTGAGTCTTGTTTGTTCTACCCAACGATTACGTTCAGATGACGTCTCCAGATCTCTTTCCTATCTAGAACATGCCAGTGGAACATCATTCAAGGTTTCTGTGACTGTCCTGAAGTCGGGAGTCCAGACCTGAGTCTGGTCTCACCAGGAGGTAAATGAGTGCCATTTTTAAACTTCCTTGATATAGTTTACTGGGGTTATTTTTTTTCTAGGCAATCAAGATCATGTTATGTATTCAGTTTGACCTTGGGGCCGACACAAGTCCCTATAGATTCTTTTACTTATAAATCTATATCTTTTCATGTCAAACTTCAGGGAAGATGGGGGAGGGTGGGGGCAAGGTGGAGAGATTAACCAAGGGACTTGTGTGCATGCATATAAGTCTAATCAACAGACACAGACAACAGGAGGGTGGGGCTAAAAAAGAATAAAGAAAAATAAAAAATAAAATAAAATAAATCGATATCTTTCTATCTCAAAAACTGTTCTTTATTCCAGGGATAAGGGCAGAAGGAGAGTGGAGAATACTGGAAATATGACTGTTTTCCTCATTTCTGTGGGCAGAGTCCTTGGAATGAGACACAAGTGTAGCTAAACCCTGAAAGATGACTTCATTCTCACTGTCTTTGCGAACACCAAGTTGAAGTTTTTGCTACCACCTTGTATCTCAAGCCATTCATCACTTCCCAGGTGAAGCCAGCACTAATCTCCCTTGGGCAAAACAATGACAAGAGGAAAAAACAATTGTTGGGATAAAAAGTAATAGTTGCTCTTAAAGCAGGCCTCCAATTACTCAGGGCAGAAGAACTTCCATTGTAAAGCTGACATTGAAAGCTGGTTAATTACTCATTATCTGAGGTCAAGTATATGAGATGCTAAAATCTCCGAGAAAATAATATTATATATAGGTTTTCCCAATTACTGACAGGTTGTGCTCCAGCATATTTCTGAAAGGCAGTTGTTGGAACTTGGAACAGTTTCCCACAGAAACTATGTTATAAATAGTGGTTAGGTTCCCAGGCTAGCCCACACAAGCTTGTTAACCCCACAATGTGACTAAGCCTTATGAGTCTGTCACTCCAACAGAACCGAGGGGAGTCTTGCATTGGGAGGAGGGGGCCTCAAGGACTGAAGGGAAGAGAAGGACATAACTCCAACTGGTAGAGTTTCCCCCTAGAATTCCTTATAAGGTGCTGGAATCACAGCATCTCATTTGGAAGGTACACTTGTGGATATTTAGTCTACTGGTTCCTATACTTCAGTTTGTACATCACTTGGGAGCCTGATAAAATTGCAGATGCGAGGGCTCTGCATTTTATTCAGTATTTCTGTGAGATAACTTAGACATCTATATTTTTAAAAACCTTTCAAGATTTCAATATTACACAAATCAGTTACCACTGATTAAGTCCCTCCTATAAATCGATCATGGGATCGTTTCAATAGCACCTTCCAGCTGTTTGCTGAGCTCCTTCTGAGACTCCTCCAGTGTGCGTAGCTCACTTCCGCTCCAGCAGAACCTTCCACTGAGGGAATGCTGGATGTCTATGGAACCATACTTCAGATGCAGAGTTTTCGTCTGTCTCCCTGTAATTTACATTCAGAATGCTACATCCTCCCGTGAAGCAGCAATAAATGCCTGCACTCTCTTACAATGCTTACCCCATCCCCACTGGGCTTTTCTCCTTTTAAGGGAAATAGTCTCAGTTCAGATTTCTACCCTAGGATGAAATAGCTCATGCAGACCAAAGCTCATATGAAGAAAGTACAGAAAAGCAGAATAAAATATAAAAAGAGACATTCAAAGGCACCAGAAAGCAACCAGGAGATCCAGGACTTGAGGAGCCAAGATTCAGGAGAGAGGAGAAATGCACTGAGGAGAGTCCAGCACTCTTTGCTGTTTCCCATGAAGCATTTGATGATTTGTAAGGCTAGATGCAGAAACAGAACGCATTGGGTCAGAGTTGTCAGCAGTTCCTCAGGGGAGGGAAAACAAACGAAACCCTGTGGTTTAGGGATATCAGAGCAGCAGGCTTATAGTGCCAAGGCCTTGGAGAAAAAGCAAGCGCAAAATTAGTGAGCTCAGTATTCAGATGGGCATTTGCACTTGAATTATTTGGCCATAGGCTGAGAAGCCAAGCAAAAAGTGGTTCTGAGAGGCTAAGCAAATAAGCAGAAGTGTTTGAAGTCTCATAGTATCTTGAAGGCAAAAATAGGAATCCAGAGCCAGTAAACACCCAGGATTTCAGGTGAGAAACCTGAAATACAACTATCAGAAATAAGAGCAAACCAAAAGAGAGGCAAGTAGGCCTTACAAACATGAAATTCAATCTCAATACTTGATTGGATTAAAATAATTTGCCCCTACCCAAGCAGCCTGCTTTAAGAGAAGGAAGTCTCTGGAGAAAGATAACACCATCTGTAGCCTCTATAGATTTTCATATCCAAGTCAATTAATCAAACTTACCATGTATACGAAGAGATAAGACCCATAATAAAAAAAAAGAAGTTAAGCAAGGAATTTGGGAAAGAAGAAAAGTAGGATATAGAAATAGACCCATAGGTGATCCAAATCTTGAAATTATTAGCCATGGACTTTAAAGTAACAAGATTTATATGTTCAAAAAAATACGTTAAAAGATACAGAATATCATTAGAAAACTGGGAGCTATGAAAGAAAAATAAAGTAAAGGGAAATTCTAAAAATAAATACATAATAAGTGAAATTAAAAACTCAATAAATGGATGAAGCAGCATATTAGACACAGCAGAAAATTGGTTAGTAAACTAGAAAAAAGGTTAGTAAATATTCAGATGGAAGCCCCCCAAAATAAGAAATGAACATAAGTGATGTATAGCATATGCACAATTGGTGTCCTGGCATGTGAGGAAAGATAGAATAGGCAGGAGCAATATTTAAAGGGACATTATCCTTTAATTTCCCCCAATACACATCAACCCACAGATCTATGAAGTTTTATAAAGCTCTATGAACTACAATCAAGATAAACACACAAACAAAAACCCTCACTTCAATACAATATTGTAAAGTTGCTAAAGAACAAAAAATCTTAAAAGCAGCCGAAAGAAAAAAATGCATTACCTCAAAAGAGCAACAATAAGCCTGACAGCTGACTTAATAGAAACAATGAAAGCCAGAAGACAATGAAATAACATCCTTAAGTTCTAAAAGAAAATAATGCATTATCTAGAATTCTACACCTAGTTAATGTATCTCTCAAAATTAAAGGTTAGAGAAAGAAAATTTCAGACAACCAGAAACTGAATTTGTCTTCAGCAAATCCACAGTAAAAGAAGACCAAGGACAGATTTTACTCAGAAAGAAATTTATCATAAACAGGAGAACAGAATTTCAGGAAGGAATGAAAAGTAATGAAAAATGTAAATAGGTGAGTAGATCTCAGTGAAAAATTACATCAGGGACAAGAACATCTAAGAAAATATTAAAGAACATCAACAAAGATGACGGATGGACTTATACTATTAGGTATCAGATCTTATACAGCTTTGTTTATCAAGACAGTGTGGCATTGGTTAAAGGGCAGGCAAATAGACCAGTGGAAGAGAGCAGAAAGTCCAGAGGCAGATCATGATATATTTAGTCATTCAATTTATGATGAGTTGATGCTATAGCATAGGAGGTGGGATAGATAAGTGGTCCCAAACCAATTGGTTATCCATACTGAAAATATTAATCTTACCTCAAAACATACATAAAATTAGTCTATGTGAATTCTATATCTAAATGTGAAAGGTAAAACTTTCACAACTTCTAAAAGACAAGATAGGAAAATATTTCCATGAGCTTGGGTTGGGAAAGATGCTTAAATAGGACACAAATATACTAATTGTAAAGAAGACTAATTAACTGGATGACATTAAAATTAAGAATTTCTGTTCATCAAAATATATCATTAAGAGAGTGAAAATATAAAATATGGAATGGGAGAAAATATAAGTAATATATATATATATAACCATATAAGAATTCATAACCAGAATATAAAAATAATTTTTATAAATTGTTAATAGGCAAAGACTAGTGGAAAAAGGGGCAAAAGACTTGAATAGGCAGTTTATAAAAGATGATATCAAATGACCAATAAAGATATAAAAACATGTCCAACTTCTTTGGTCATCAGGAAAATGTAAATTAAAACTAAAATGAGATAACAATATACACCACTAGATTGGCTAAAATTAAAAAGCTGATAATACTAAATGTTGGTGAGCATGTGAACCAACTGGAACTCTCAATCACTGCTGGTGGGTATGTAAATTGGTTCAACCACTTTAGAAATCTGTTTGGCAATGCCTACTAAAGCTGACATATGTAGATTTTATGACTCAGAAATTTCACCCCTAAGTATGTACTTGATAGTAATTTGAACATATATTCACCAAAATATATCAACTACCTAGAAATAAATCAAACAGAATATGTGCAAGAATTTCACACAGAAAATTATAAAACATTTTTGAGAGAAATTAAAGAAGATTTAAGCAAATGTAGAGATATACAAAATTCATGGATTGGAAGACTCTATAATATTAAGATGTCAGTTTTTCCTAAACTGATCTGTATATTCAATAAAATTCCAATTAAAAAATACCAGAGGAGGTTTGTGTGAAAACTGATAACCTGATTCAGAACCATATATAAAAATTCAAAGAGATGAAAATAGCTAAGAACAACTATAAAAGAAGAGAGAGGCCTTATTGAGTTATTATTACTATAAAGCTATAGTAATTGAGGCAAAGATGTTATGGTGAAAACAAACAATTGGAAGAGAAAAGAAAGTTTAGAAACAGAAATAGCTATATGCAGTCATTTGACTTATTATAAAGGTAATATTGCAGCACAATGTGGGAAAAGATGGACTTTTCAATAACTGATAATGAATCAATTAGCTATCAGTATGAAAAAGAAAGGAAGAAAAGGAATCTTGATCTTTACCTCACACCATACACAAAATCAATTCCAGATTGGCTGTAGATCTAAGAGTGAAAGGTAGTAACTCTTTTAAAAGACAAGAGAGGGAAATATCTTCATGACCTTGGGGCAGGCTTAGTTAAAATAAAGAATATCTGTTCATTAAAAAATACTATTTAGAGGACTTTTAGGCAGTTGAAGACAATGCAAGTTGTGTATTAATTTAGCCACTCCCAAACAAAACAAAATGGCTTTATAGCTGCAAAAATTCTGTATAAGATCACACCCTCACCAAAATTAGAGATAGGAAATACCCAAACTATAAAATGACTGTGAGTAAAGAGAAAAATTAACAAATTCCAGTACTACATTCTCTTAGGCTTTTGTTCCACTCAAGTCTTGGTACAAAGCTTGTGGCAAATAAAAGTAGATTGTAAAAAATGTGGGAAAGCCCTAACCAATTTTGCTCAGTGGATAGAGAGTCAGCCTGCAGACTCAAGGGTTCCAGGTTCGAGTCTGGTCAAGGGCATGTACCTTGGTTGCGGGCACATACCCAGTAGGGAATGTGTAGGAGGCAGCTGATCAATGTTCCTAACTCTCTATCCCTCTCCTTCTCTGTAAAAAATCAATAAAATATATTTTTAAAATGTGGGAAAAACAGAAGATGAGAGCCACTTAAGGATGAGGTAGAATAAGTATCAGCAAGAGGAATCCACCCTAAATATGAAGATTAAGAAAGTAATTGGACAGATCAGAACACATTATAAAAAAAGGGATTTTGAAGTATTCACCAAGAGATGTATAATAATATTCAAAGCAACACTCTTCCTAATAGCCAAAAACTAAACAACCAAATGTCATCTTAAGTAAATTGTGTATAGTCAAAAAGTGGAATGCTATATAGCAGTGAAAATAAATATCTATGTGAGACAACATAAATTAACCTCACTAACATAATGTTATGTGAAAGAAGCAAGATCCCAAAGAATATATACTGAATAATATCATTTATTTAATATTCAAAGGCAGGCATCTATAGAGTGATAGAAATCAGCAGAATGGTTACTTTAGGCTGTAGACATTGAATGGGACAGGGCATGAGGATGGCTTTTGGACTGCTAGTAATTTTCTTTTTTTTGACGTGGGTGGTGGGTATATGGGTGTTCTACTTAAGTAAAAATAATTATTTAAAAAAATCAAAAGAAATCCCAATTCCTTCTGCTGTTCCTCACCTCACATAATTGAGTTATGGACATATCATCCATCTCACTACTCCTTTTTCTTACCCCTGAGGCTTCTGTGCTGAAGAAAGAAAAGAAGTACAATTTGTTGAGAACCTATTTTGTGTCTGCCACTTTGCAAGATACTTTCTTATGTATTATCTCATCATAGAAACTTCATGTTCTTTGTCACAGAGCTCCCATGGCAATGACAATGAGATGGATGCAGCATTTCCTCGGTCATTGGCTCCATGTTGAGGACTAACTATATTTGTTTCCTCCAGTTCTGTTGATTAAGCAGTTGCGGGTGGTTGCAGAAATTCTTGCCAAAAAACATTACAAAACTCTTCCAGATAATGAGCCTGTGCCTTTGATAGAGTGTTAGGGCTGCTTCTGAGGTCCCCACTGAGTCCAAGGTTCTGTGAACATCTCTATCTGATGCCTGGCCCAGCTCTGTGTCTCGGCAGGGGAACTGTAATGGGGAGAAGGTCTTGTGGGCAAGGCTGAGCCATAACCAGAGAAATCTGGCAAGAATTGCAAATGCTAACCTAATAGGATTTTGAAGAGTGAAAGCTGACTCTGGAAATCACCAGTGTCCACAGAGTCCCTTTGAGAGAGTAGAGTGGTGATGGAACCTCAACAAGGAGAAAAAGCCAGACATTAGTGCCAAACCAAGTGCCCATGAGCTGAGGCTCAGAAGACTGAGCTCTGAATGTGCTCAGGGAAGCTAGGACTATACTTGTTCCATCAATGGAAATTTCAATAGGAAGGGACTGATAAATGTGCTGTGAAAGGAGACCATGACCCTGTTATTTCTCCTACCAGAAATCTGGGTGTCATCGAGAGAGCTGGGGACAGCTTGATGCTAGAGACAGTGTACAGAAGAAGGAAACTCAGAGAATGTATTCCAAGAGGGAAAACTGTTCTATTTGATTCTGTGATTTCTCTCTAAGGAGTCACCTTTATCCCGGGGATTCCAGAGTTCAGTATTATTATAATTGTGTCATATATCTTGCTGTAATTACCTAATACCACATTTACATAGTCAGAGGGCTCAGCTTGAAAAGGACACCAGGAGTACTGTGGACCAAATCTCTCATCTTCAGTTGAAAATACTGAGACATAGGGAGAGAGAGTGACTAGCCGAGGCGGTGGATTAATTGGTGGGAATGCCAGGATTTGTGCCAGGTCTCCTGATTACCAGACCGATATGCTCCTACTATACCATTTACTAACAGGGGCCTGCTGAGATGTCATAGAAAAGGCTGATTTAGGTGCATTCTGTTCCTAAGAATGTCACAAGTCTAGAGAGATTGAATGGTAGGCAAGAAGGTGCACAGTGTGGGAAAACTGGCAGACCTCGCTGGAAGTCCTGGATCTCTTCCTGACCTTTTGTATCCATTTCCTGGGGCTGCCATATAAATTTTTACAAACTGAATGGCTTAAAACAACAGAAATTTATTCTCTCACATTTCTGGAAACTAGAAGTCTGAAACTAAGGTGTTGGCAGGGTTGGTTTCCTCTGGAGGCTCGGAGGGAGAATTCGTTCTCTCCCTCTCCTTGCCTGCCAGCAATCCTTGATGCTCTTTGTCTTGCAGATGCATCAACTTCAGTCTCTGCCTCTGTCTTCACGTGGCTTTCTACATGCCACAAATTTCTTCTGCCTTTCTTGTATGAGGACACTTGCTATGGGATTTAGGGCCTACCCAGGTAATCATGGATAATCTTATCTCAAGATCCTTAAGTTAATTAAGTCTTCAAAGACCATTTTTAGAAATACGATCATGTTCATAGGTTCCAAGGGTTAGACCCTGGACATATCTTTTAGGGGTCACTACTCAACCTACTACAGAGAACTTGGGGGTGTCCCTTCTGTGCCTAAGCTTCCCTATATGTAAATAATGAGGATGGCAAGAGCCCATTGACTTGGAATGGTTGGTTCTACACAGGCTTGTCTTCATGGACACTGATGGATCCCAAAATATAGGCATCAACCCAGCAGCCTGTACCTTAATGATCATCAGCCCCAGCAGTCATGTAAGATGCAAATTCAAATTCAAGAAACATTTCTCAACTCTCTAGAACTTCCTTTGACCATAGACTTTTGAGGCTGGTTGGAGAACCTGGCTTGCGGTCAGACCACAAATAGGAATGCTTTATGAACTCCAGGCCCTACACCTGGGGAGAGAGCATTCAACAAGAGTAAGTATGAAGGATGGCAGAGCTCAGGAAGGGGCTTGACAGATACATCTTGCTTAGGGCCAGGATGAAAGTCGGCAAGCGAGGTGCTCCCTTCCAGTGCAGAATTTAAAAGAGAGCAAAAACCTTCAGTAGTCAAGATAAATAATATTTTAATAAACAAAAACAAGATTCAATCCTACAGTCATGTGACAAATCACTTAGCTCACTCTAATCCTGGTCCTGAGAATCTTTTCTTACATTAAAATTGTGATATTTTGTTCATCATGGGATTTTTGCATTAATTTTGAATTTTAAAAAATATTTCATTACATGTTTTTTATCTTGATTATTGAGGTTTTTGGCACTCCCTTAGATTTTGTCCTTAGTCCCAGGCATGGAACCTGTGAGTTACAACTGGGGGGACAGGCTGTTTAGTTTGTACTAGGGATGCTGCCAGGGATGTGGTCACTGACTAAAGGACCTGTGTGGGCCCAGAGGGACCAGTAGAAGACATTAAGGGAGAAATAGTGAGTCCTTTGGTACTGGAAGGATCTCAAAATCTGATGGGAGGATAGTCCACACGGCCTCTAGGCGATCCCTAAGGCCTCTGATTCTAAGAGGCAAAAAGGCTACAGAAGTCCGTGTGTAACTTCAATCATCTTATAACCTCTTGGATAATGTAACAAAAGCTGCCTTTTGCCTCAAAGACTTTGCCTCTGGGATTTTGGAAGCAGCCTCAAGCTGGGAGCCTGCCTTTGCTCCCATGGCACTGTTCTATCCTGGGAAGCCCAGGAGTCAGCTGCCCACACGGTGGGATGAAATGAACAGCCCCAGGAATAGCCCAAGGTGGCCCATTCACAGGCATAGCAATAGAAGGGTAAGGTCAGCCTCCTTACTAGCCTTCTCCCTTCCTAAATCAAAAGTAAAAAAGGAAAGTCATTGACCTGGGAAATGATTTGATATAAAGTAAAAATATTTGCTCTGAGGAACTCTGAAAAAAATTATCTTCTCAAAATGCATTCCTGTGCACAGCTCATATCTGGGCTGGCCTGCCTGGGGTTACATCCATGCTCCTGAGGATGACAGCTCAGGCCCTTCCCATGGCAACCATGGCCCTTACCTCCCACTTAGCTTCATGTGTAATCATTTGGTCTTCCTTAAGTTTCTCAGTTTAATTATTACACTGTCTGCCTGCATATAATTTTTTCCCTTAGTTTTTGTATCTTCCTCAAATTTTATACTATTTTTAAATTAAAGTATAGGGTATCCCTGCACCAATTATCTTCTAATAAAGTACAAACTTGGACACTTTTAATAATAACACTTGCTGAAATATAATGAGTTGTTTCTACTCATTATTCAGCATCTCAAAACCTTTTTATATACTCATTGATTTTGGTATAAAAATATTTCTTTCAACCTGCCTAACCAGAGTATTTTTCTAGGGTCTCTCAGGTGCCAGCATGATCTAGAGTTGTTTACAAAATGTGTCCTAATGATTTGGCATTTTCTTGACAAATCAATAAGCCATTCTTATAGAATTGGCCCCAATTGAGATTAAATAATGGATAAAATAATACATATATGTTTTACCTTACATGAAGTTTATTCTTTAAATGAAACTGGGTCTGTAAGAATTCTGGAGCTGAATATAGAATTTAACGATCTGAGCTCTGAGAAGACAGAAAAGAATTATGTGCACTGCTGTACCGAATTTTGGCTGGTAGTTAAAATAGAGAGAAGAGTGTTACCATCTTCACCAGGGCTGTCATTACCAGATTCTTGATAATACTCACACTGATACAGAACAGTGTGTGCAATTTTGAAATGCTTTTACATATGCCATATTGCCTGAGTCCCTCATAGCCCTACTGGACAAGCAAGGCAGGGGTTCAGAACACCTAGTGAGAACATAGGGAGGCCCTAAGGACTTAAGCACTCTGCCTAGGTCCTCCTCCCAGTTATGACAGTACTGAAGTATCAGATACCATGAAGTATCAGATAGACATCTTGCACAATCTGCTATCAATCCTCCTTTTAATCCCAGAGGGAGATATTTTTACTACTGTTATACAAAAGATGGAATAGGGGCTCAGAGAACTCAAGTTCAAGAAAGATCATAGCTAGTAAGTGGCAAAATTGGGGTTCAAACCAATCTGATTAGTTTGCAGCCCATGCTTCCCCAAGTCTACTTGACAGTCTTTCTTCTCTGGGTTGATAGGATCATTAGTGTGACCAAGAAATGATATTCCCGGTCTGAGGGGCACAGGATAAAACTATAGCAGAGTCTCAGAGGCAACACTTGTAGTTGGTACTACACAAGTCACAACTCCAACTCTTACATGAACACTGTGTTATGAGCTTACAAAACACCCTTATCCTATTTGATGCTCCCCTGTTTCCCAGCGGGGCATGCAGTGGATGGATGGCTACTCCGATTTAATAGATGTGAAGCTCAGAGAGGTCCAGTGACACACAGGGCACTTTTTGCTCACGTAATCAGATAAAATGATCAAAGGATATTTGGGGGCTGAGATGGACAGACAAAGGCACTGACCTTTCCTGAGATGGTCTTGATCGGCTTGGAGCTCAGTGGTTCAAAGTCCACACCCATGTAGCCCTCCATGGCAGCAAGTAGATTCTTCCGGAGACAATGGGATGAGTTGGCTTCTGTATGCACCTGCTCCCACCAGAAAGGCTCATACCAGCCTGGGATGATCCACTGGTATTTGCTGCCGTACATGTTCTCCTCATATGCCTGCAACAGATGACCATGAAGGCACCAAGAATTAAACATTTGTTCAAGGCTTTGTGCTCTCTGAGAGAGGTATGTATGTTGTGTTTGTTAGTTTAGGGGGAGATGGCAGGAGTTCAGGCCTCCTTTTATCAGAGGATTTGTTAATTTTTCTATTACATGCTATCTCTCAAGAGATTCAAGATAGTTTATGGATAACATGCATAACAGAATAATACTGAATAAAAATTAAAATATAAAGACCTGAAAAAATATGTTTATAGGAGGTCAAGGGAACAGAACATAGACCAGTTGACCAAATTTCCAACACTACACAGAATAAGTTGAATATTTCATCAGGAACTTCCTGTCAGCCCAAGAAAAAAATGGCAATAAGATTATCTGCATAGCTTTCATTATCAACAAGGAGAAAACAGACCAGTTTTTCAGGGTAACAAAATGTTTTCTAGACATTAACCCTAAAAAAATGTCTTATATTAGCCAGCATGGTATCAACAGCATCCCTACAACAAACAGATATCATAAGGCTATTTTTGTATAGCTCTTTACTAAAAGCTGAAATCAAAATCTTAAAACACAACCCGTGGGAGCAATTTTGCAAGGGGCCAGGAAAATTTAGTCTTAGTATGCAATTTATATAAGATGCCTCTTGGCAAACTGAGCAGTCTCTCTGAATCTTCACCTAAAGTTTGTTGTGCATAAATCCAATCCTAAAAAAAGTCCCTTACATTTGTATGCTTTACGTACATCTCATTTGTCATTCATGTTCATCCTTTGAGGTGGTCAGGGCAGATTTTGTTATCCTCATTTTAGAAATGAGAAAACTAAAAATCAGAGACAGAAAATAACTTTCTCAAGGTCACACAGCCAGGGAGAAAAGTCAGCCCAGAACCTAGATCTGCTGACTATTATGCTGCAAAACCACACTGCCTTCCTACCATTAAAAAAAAAAAAATCAACAGACTGTTCTATTGGACCTCTATTTGGCTTTGATGTTTTCTTGTTGTTATTTCTTAATCCTTATCCGAGGATATTTTTCCACTGATTATAGAAAGAATGGAAGAGAGAGGGAGAGACAGAGAGAAATATCAATCAGAGAGAAACACATTGATTAGTTGCCTTCTGCACACACCTTGACCAGGGCCCGGCTGGGGAGGAGACTAGACCCGAGGTATGGTCCTTGACCAGAACTGAACCCAGGATCCTTTGGTCCACAGGCTGATGCTCTATTCACTGAGCCAAACCAGCTAGGGTGGCTTTGGTTCTTCTTATAATGATTATAGATCAGGAAAAGCATGCTTTTTGATAGGTTAGATGCACCCAGAAAATTCTACTATGTGGGAATGTCACGTGCCATCAAAATTGGGTCCAGAAAGAAGTTTCTAGGTAGATGCAAAGCCATTTTTTGAAATTCCCCTCTATTTTTAGCAAAACAAAACAACTTTTGGGAAGCTTTCTCACTCTTACCACGTTGAGGTAAGAAGATGGCCCACTAATTAGGAATGTCCATTAAACAGGAGTCAATAAATCCTGAGTAAGGAGAGGAGGAGGTCTTCTAGTCAGATATCCATTACTCTCTGAGGACAGAGCCCATGAGATATTTAGAGGCAGCACTGAGCAGGAATTCAGGAGCCTCGCAGTTAGAGCTCTTTGACTTCCTACCATCCCATTTGCAGTTGCTCTTTGTGAGGGAATTTTCCAGAAAACAGCAGTTTAGTCCATTTGAGTGACACCACACTTGGTTTAGAACATTAGTCCATTTTATGAAGATGAAAAATTATCTAACTGACCTTCTGGGAAAAAAAAAAGATTCCAGTCAAGCAGCTTTAGATACTTTGCCCCACACCAGCTCTTAACTAGCAAACAACACCTTGGACCTTGCATTTCTCATCTATAGCCTGTGGAAAGCAAAGCCCATATCACTGGGTTTGTGTAAGAATTAAATGAGATAATGTGTGTACCGGGCCTGTCCAACACTGCACTCAGGAACTTTTAGCTGCTCCTTCTTGTTCCCTTCTCCTTTGGGTAACTCATAGTTTCATTGTGAACGTCAGTCATTATTATGGGCCATGGATGGTGATGCTCATGGAGATAAGACCGAGCCAAATACCAAATGGCCCTGGTCTGTTTGACTTGGAGTTTAGGATCCACTTTTTATGGCTTTCTCTTCTTTCTAGCTGTCAGATATAGTCACTTTTCACTGTCATCAAGTCCCTCTCCTCATTAGGAATTTTCTGCTTTTAGACTGGTATGGGCTTAGAATGCAGGGACTATGAAACATATGTATAGAGCAAATGTAAATAAGTTTTGGGTGAGGGTCTAAAAGGGAGGTAGACTGGACTTAAATATATCATCCACTGTCTCAAGCAACTGTGGAGAAGCCGCTATGTTACCATTCCGGTACTCCCACGTTCAAAAGAGCTGAGGTTGTTGGGTATGTGAGCTCTAAGTGGCTACTGGAATGCTTTGCTGTCTCCTTTGCCAGATGGGGAGTTCTTGGAGGGTGGTGTCTGCGCCACCCGGGGTCCTCAGTACTTAGCGTGGTGCCTGGTGTACAGAGATCACCCAACAAATGTGGAGTGACTGAATGAACACATTTCCAATTTACTCGGTCACCTGGGTTTTCATTTTCTCTGCCTCTGGTAAGAATGTGGTCTCAG
The DNA here is from genome assembly GCA_027563665.1 of Antrozous pallidus. NCBI lineage: Eukaryota > Metazoa > Chordata > Mammalia > Chiroptera > Vespertilionidae > Antrozous > Antrozous pallidus. The sequence goes on from CM050522.1 coordinate 58,370,894, forward strand.
GACCTCTAGCCACCAAATGGACCCTGCCACGTGGTGATGGGCGGTCCTAAGCTCACCTTCTTTAGTCCCATGAACTGCTTTGGTTCCTATTAACTATAGACAGGGAACCATGATAAGAAAATTTTTTTAAAATCCCATTTATTTTATTAACCTTCCTTTTGCTTCCTCTCCTCCCCATATAAGAAGTACATCCTATATAATAAAAGGCTAATATGCAAATAGACTGAACTGCAGAACAACCAGAACAACTGAACAACCGGTCGCTAGGATGTGTGCTGACCACCAGGGGGGCGTGTGTGGAACATGGCGGGTGTTGGCCGTGGTGGGATGGTGGAACAGGTAAGTGGAGGCACCAGACCAAAATGGGGAACCAGTCTCTGCAATCGGGGCAAGCCTCTGGTGGTTACTGAAAATTCTTTGCTCCTGCGCGCCATGGTCCTGCCCAGTGCTCGCACCTACTGCCGGCACCAGCCCTCCTAGCACTCGCTGCCAGCACCGGAGCCACCACTTGCATCCACTAACAGCACCAGCCCTGCTTGCACCCACAGATGACTCCAGAGCTGCTGCTTGTACCTGCTGCCAGTGCCCAGCACTGGTCCCGATCACTTGGTGCCATCAGTGGGTGCGAGCAGCCACTGTTTGCACCCACTGATGACGCCAGCCCTGCTCGCACCTGCTACTGGCACTGGCCCCAATGGCTCCGTGCTGTCAGGGTGTGGGAGCAGGAGTGGGGCTGCCAGCAGGAGGGGCCAGGTGAGGGGCACGGAGGATGGGCTGAGACACCCGCCCCCACCAACCCCATGCCTACTGCAGCTTCACGGCCCACAGTTCCTTTCAAGGTGCACGAATTTGTGCACTGGGTGCCTAATTTCCCTATAATATTATAGTTCACTAAAATACTGTTAGAAATCCTCATGTTAGTATAGCAGTTAATAGTTGGAATGATGGTCTCCCTTTGATGGCCTTATTTAAGCCTCTTGACAACCCATGAAGCTGATGGGTCAGAGATCATTGCTTCCATTTTAGAGATGAGGCAGACAGGGATTAAAGATATGAATTGACCTGCCTGAGGTCACACAGCTGGCAGAGCTAAAACCAGAACCCAGGTCAGAGTGCTGGAGAATTGACATCAGACCACCAAGGAGGGAGAAGACAAAAGCACCAAGCCATGCTTGGACTGTGCTGGAGCCAAAATGAACATTTTGCCACAGGGCTATAAATAGGCCTTACATTTGCTAGAGCCTGCTCGCCCACTGGGTGGCAGTTCCAATCTCAAGAACACAGCAACATGCTGCAAAGTTTGCACTGCGGCATTTGGATGGCAGGGACGCAATGTTTCCAGGCGGTGTGTGCTCTGACCCCGACATGGGCAGGAAGGCTCTCTCCTAAGGGTCTCTGCTCTCAGCAACAAACCCCACCCCTCCATCACACTCCCCAGTCTTGATCCATTGTGAAGACACCGAGTAGACTCCCCTCAGGATCTTCCTGACTTGCCAGAGAACTCCTTCCTAACCGGATAAGACTGAACGGCTGGAGGGCAGATCCATCTGAGAGTCTGACACATGGAATAAACATCCACCCCAGACCTCTGAGAAACTCCTGCACGAACAAAGCAGCCAGCAAAGACTCTAAGGGAAGGTCCAACTGAAAGTACCAAAATCCAATAAAAGGAAAGAGAAGAGTGGAGTGGGAAGGTGGGGTGGTGTCCCATGCCATGTGAAAGGCAGGCAGCCTGGGGCTCTCGGTCAAGAGAGGGACAGCCATACCATCTGTTCCGAAGCAAAGCCGCGTCTGGAAATGCTACTCAGAAAATAATCCCAGTGCATGGCAGAGAGTGAAATCACAGTCACGCCTGAGCTCGCGTTTGGCTCAAATCAGAATATGAGGGTTACTGCATTTCTTGCAAATAGGAGGTGGCCAGTGCTCAGTGCAGTGCCTATATTCACCATTTTTATTAAAATTTACATTTCTTAAAGTTATTATCCACCATGTGCCAACTGCTTTCAAGACCTGGGGATATTGGAGCGGTGGGGGCAGCCTTTTTCCTAAAAGAGAGCACATCTCCAATTATTTTCCTTTCCAAAATCAGCCATTTCTGGACCCTACATGGTAAATGTTTAAGGTTTTATAATTTCTGAAGTATTAAATCAATTTGCTGTTTTTAAATTTTTTTCTCATGTTCCTCCTTTGATTTTCATATGAAATGACCACTTGTTATCCTTAACTGACATAGGATGCTTAATACAACTTTGTAAAATCCATCAGTTAGTAAACTCTCCAGCACACTGGCAGTCCTTTAGACACCTGAAACCTTCCATGACAAACTAAAAAAGACCTCTGGCATTTACTGAGGGCTCCCTGCATACATTAGGTGCTGTGCAGTGTTGCTGCTCATTTAATCTTCACAACAATGTTATGAGACAGATGTTATTATTATCTCCACGTTACGGGTGAGAAATCAGGCTCAGAAAGTGACAAGACCAAATTCAGTAACCAAGCAGCAGAGCAAGGGTTCATGTCCAAGCAGACAGACTTCAGAGCTCTCAGCTCCATGAGAACCTCCTGAAATGTCAGCCTCGTAGCTTCTCCTTCCTCCCTGGGATTTTGGGAGATGATCAGGCAGTTTGCACTTTGCTCCTGGGCCTTCAGGATGAAATACCGCTGTGCAACTGTGGCTTCCAGCTATGGCTCTCTCCTGGCTCCCAGTTCCTGCATCTGTTCTGAAACAGGCACCAGGAGCTGAGCTGGACGTCCTAGGCAGAGTCTGTCCAGCACAGAGCAGAGTGACCACCCAACCTGAGTGTGGACATGCAGCCTGGTCACCTTGGCTCCCTTGGCAGCTATGCTTACACTAAAGTCAAAAAAGACCCCAATGTCTCTGCTCTCAACACACTGTACTCCTCAGTTATGCCCTTACCACCCTGGACTAGGGCACCTTGATTTGTTCTAATATAACCTATTGTTAGAATTATTAAATTTAATCTTCGTGGATTTGATCAAATGTTCCAGCCTGTCAAGGTTCTTTGCACTCCAACTCTGTCATCCTACATATATCACAACTTCTAAAATTCTTACATGCTGATTTTTATAATTTCATCCAAGTTACTAACAAAAGTTCAAGGAAATAGAGGCCTGTGGCCCAACACTAGAGACTACACCCAAATTAACCTCAGTCGAAGAGGAAGAGCTTATTGGGTCGATGATGACTCACATAACTGGGTTCTCATTCTGCTGACCTTTCCCCTGACTTGGGGCAGACAAGGGGGAGCCAGGGAATTAAAATGGGAAGACTTAGTTCCTGTGTTAGAACTCCTATATATACTTAGGTTAGAACCTCCTATGGAAAAAAGAGGATTCAATGGGGAATCAAGTGAATAGAAATGAATCTCAGCTCTGCCATGAACTGGCAGAGGGCTTTTGAAAAGCCCCTGTTGCTCTCTGAGCCTCTATTTCCTCACATCTGTAAAATGAGCTAATGATAGTTGTTTCATGTGGTTATTGGACAGATTCAATGAGATAAGGTATAAAAAAAGTACTTTGTCACCTGTCACACACCAGACAATTGTAAAGGATTCAGGGGTTGATAATGAATAGTTGACAGTTAACTCTAAAGCTAAGACTCTGAGCCCTGCTTACAGGGCCGGGAGGGGTCTGAGGCAGCTGAGCCTTGTGCCATAAGTGTATCTTCCTCTGCACAGTGCACACCAGAGGCCTCTACTGAGCATGGCTGAGTCAAGGGGACTTAGGATCAGCAGACAGGGCTTACACAACAGGTTAGGCAGCGGATTTGGTAAACGACGGTCACTGGTGCCTCCTTACGGCATTGTTCTGAGCCCTGGGGTTTTAGCTCCATAAAAAGAAGAAAGAACAGTGAGAATTAAACTTTTGCTTCCAGACTCCAATCCTAGGACCCCACTCACTGACCAGGCAGTGAGAATAAGTCTGAGAAAAAAACTTCGTGACATTTCCCAAAGACACAAAGACATGATCAAGGTTTTACTTACACAACAGAACACTTTTGCTGCCATATGCTGGTCAAACTGGCCCAGTATGATCCTCACATCATTGCCCTGTGGACAGAAGGACAGGTACATAAAGGTGAGTGATGATGGCATGCCCTAGAGTGCTTGAGGCTGTGGGCAGAGAATGTTCGTGCACCCTAGGCTCCAAGCCAAGAGCTCTGCCTGAGCGGGGCAGGCAGGGAAATCTCTGGCCCTCTTTGGGGCCAACTTTCCCTTGGTTCCTGCTGTCAGCCCTCCCTGGTCTAATGGGCAAGTAGCAGGATAAGTCTGCACAAGTTGGAGGCTAAAGCTGACAGCTCTAAGGGGCCATGGCCTCTCCCCTGCTCTCCTCCAAACTCTGCAGGGTGCAGAAACTGTCTCATCTTCTGCACATTGAGAAGTGTGCAGGGGTCAGTTGGTAGAACCTATGGGGTAGGGCCCAGCCTGGGTCCTCACCCCCTGGAAAGCAACCAAGAGCCCCAGAGGAGGGAAGGGAGCTTCCTAGGTCCCCAGGATGGTGTCTGCACAAATGAGATATGAGACCCAGCTGAGCCGCCCCCCTCCCCTTCTACCCTTTATTCTAGACTTTTCTACCTTCCTGGAATCCACAAAGCTTCCCAATCAAGTTTCAGAGTCTGGATGCTGAGCTTTGTTCAAATATCAGCTTTACCAACAGGCTTTAAGGCTGGCCTATGGTGGCACCTTTTTTTCCATTGTAGCCTCAATTTTCTGATCTGCAAATTGTGGATAATGGTGATACCGACTTTACAGGGTTGCTGGGGCACTAAATGAGATAATCCTTATGAAGTGCTTAACTCTGCTCCTGGCACATAGTAACTGTCCAATAAATACTATCTAGTACTAGTTTTATAACCTTCTCCTGGCCCATCTTCATTTCAAAGAAAAATCTATATTCAAGTGTTCTATAAATGGTTATTTATTATCTCATTATTTCAATGTGATTAATAGATATAAATTATACAACAGCTTCTGTGACTCATTTATTAATTCAACAAACATTTACTCTCTGATGCTCCCTTTCAGGTCAGGGTAAGGGGCTCTTGGTTGCTTTCTAGGGGGTGAGGACCTAGGCTGGGCCTTACCCCATAGAGAACAGGCTGAAGGAGGCTGTGCTGTGCAGTCACCAGACCAGCTGGGTCCTGGCCTGCATGCCCGTCCCCTCCCCCATCACTCCCTGCCTTCTGCAGTGAGGCTCAGCCTTGCAGGTGGTGCTACCTTCCCACTGTTCGTCCTGTACTCTCCAACAGGCCTCAAGACCCTTTGAAGCATAAAGAAGGGGAGCATGCTTTTAAATATCAGTTTTTAGCATCATTCAAAATTGGAAAGTGCTGACTGGGAGGCCATTTTATTCATCATGTACTTTAGCAAAATAAAAAAGGCTTGGTTTCTAAAATCATCCTTCGTTTGCAAGCAAGAATGGAAAGAAGGAAAAAAATCCACTTGTTCTGAAAGGACTTTAAAAGATCATTAACAGAGCAGTTGAAGGAAGGCCAGCCTTTGTCATCACCATGTCTGCGATGCTATAAAAAGTTCTAAGCCACTTCCGTTCTGTGGACATGCTCCCAGGCACACTCCAGGGTCTTTCTGCTTGTTGTGGAAATCTTTCAGCATTTCTTGTTGCTAACAGTATCCACACAGCAAACATTTACAGAACATCTACTTGTGCCAAGCCCTGTGTTGCTAAACATGATATAGAAACTGCTTATTGGATTTTGCAATTAGAGAGACCTTGGTTCAGATCCCAGCTCCACCACTGACCAGTTTCAAGATCCTAAGTCTTACTCTCTTGAAGCCTCAATTTCCCCATCTCTGAAGGAGAGATAACACTACCTGCCTTGCAGGTGGCTGTAGGATTCATGATATGAGACCCACCTATTGGCTTCCATGATGTTCTCTCTTGGTTCCCTCCTACCTCCTGGTTACTCCCACCCAGAATCAGTTCCTTATCTTTCTGTCCATCCCTAAATGCTGGTGTTTCCCTCAGTTCTGTCCTCATCATTTTTCCTGGGCAACCTCTTCATGACCCCAGCCACCAAGGGCCCCTTCCCCCCCACACACACACTGTGTGCTGTCAATTCCAAAATCTCTCAGTCCAACCCAGATACTTTTCCCAGCTGCCCATTGGTTACCTCCTCAGGTTCTCCCAGGCACTTCAAGCTCACTAAGTCCCAAAATGTACTCATCATCTTTCCCAACAAGCCCCTTCCTTCTCCTGTGCTGTCCAGCTCTGAGACTGGTGTTGCCAACTGCCCACCCCCCAGCTGGGAAACTTGGCAGTCATCTTAGATTCCCTCCTCTTTCTTCATCCAAGCTATAACCAGGGCCTGTTGGTTCTGTCTGCTCATAGCTCCCAAATTATCCCTGTCCTCCAGCCCCACAGCCCTGGGTTTGGCCACCATCATTCCCTATTCGGTGAACCACACTAGCCTCCCACCCAGATCCCTGCCTTTAGTCCTGTCCCACCCACCGCAGTATCCACAGAATCAATAAAGAGATCACTACAAGATTCAAATGTGATCATGTAAAATCTTTTCACAGCTCCCTGAGCTTTATAGGGCAATCTCTGAGCTCTTCAGTAGAGCACTCAAGATTCTTTACCAACTGACTCCTGCATACTTCTCACTCACAATTCTCACTAGTCTTCACTTCTCACTACTCCTCCACAGCAGCGAGAATGAACTACCTGCAGTTTGCTATCAGTTCGTTCATTCATTCATTCATTTCCCCACTCTTTCCCCCCTTTCTTCTGTAAGCTCATCCATTTAGGAAGTCTTTCCCTCCAACCCCACTCATTTGGCTTGGACCGTGGCTACTCACCCTTCTTGCCTTAGCTCAGGCATCCCTACTTGGAGAGGACATCTCTGTCTCATCAGTTTTGATGGCCTTTTATTCCTCCATGGGCCCAGAGCACTCTATCATGGCACAAGACAACTTACTTGTCCATCTTTCCCACCGGACTGAGGGTAACTTCATTCATCTCTGGGTTCCTAACTCCCAGAACAGGTCATAGAATATATATCAATACATAGGTATTGGATGCATGGTGAAGTGAATAAATGCTGTACGAAGCATCAAGCACAAAGCCTGGCCCATACTAGTTATTCAGCAGCTGGTATCATCATTGCACTTCTATCCTGTTAGCCTAGGGACTAGACACTGATTAGGTTTACCATGTCAATTTCTTGAATGGACTAAGGGACCCACATCTTCATAGCTGACCACCTGACCACCTGCTGTCAGATAAATAACCAGCTCTACCATCTGTGGACCATTTAATATCTCTGTTGCCTTGACAACCAATTTGGATGGATTACTTGGTGTGTGCTCCGAGACTCTTAGGACTTTATGGGGCCTAGGGGACCAGTGATCTAGTTAACCTTTTCCCAGAGAGGTAAAAGACTTCCACCAAGACTGCACAGCACCTCAAAACCAATGGTCTTACCTTGGTGCTCCCTGACCATCAGAGTACTCTGAGAAAAGATCCTATCCAGAACCCGTCTATGTTTGATACAGAAAGAAATTTACACCCATTCTGACTCTAGACAGTGAGTAAGAGAGGGTAAGATGCTCCAAAGTCTGCGAGGAAAGAGAATAAGCCAGCACCCAGTGCAGCTGGAAACTGGGATTTGGGGTCAAGGAGAGGACAAAGGGAGATGCACAGGGAGTTTTTTACTTGGGGCTAGAGAGAAGTATGAAGAGGATGAGGTCCTTTTCAAAGTAGGATAGGTGCATGAGGAGTGGTCCTGTGAGTATGAAAGGCATGATATACCTAGTTTGTCTCTCTGGTGCAGCAATTTATTGAAAGACCCAGGATTTGGGGGAAAGTTTTGGATTTAGGGGATCGTATAGGGTTTTAACACACATAGTATGCTCTCACAAAAGTCCCAGAATCATCCTTTTAAATGCTGCATGAATAGCTTCTTTTCCTGAAAGTCCAGAGTGGAAAGAGGTATGAGCACACTCTCCTGGGTATGAGCATACTCTTCTCAGTAGTGGAAAGAGCTTGGGGACAGTTTAAGGAGTTTGGGGGAACAGGATATAGGGGAGGAGAGTTAAACATCCCTGAGGATGAGAGTGACAGAGATGAGCTGTGATGTTACAGAGAACCTAGAACAAGGCAGAGGTCCCAGCCCTTCCATGGACCCTTGGTTCTGCAAGGTGCTGCCTGAGTATAAGTAGATGACCTGAGATTGGACAAATGACAACTTCTTCTCAAATGGCTAGATCTAAAGTTGCAAGACCATAATGGGGACATATGTTCAAGCCTTCAAGAAGCCATGCCCATAGGGAAGGGGCAAAAAATGGAAGGAAATGGCTATGGCTTGGAGGGATGGAGGAGAAGTGGGAGGCCAAAACTCTGGGTAGATTTTCTTTCCTTTTTCCTAGGCCAGTCTCATTGTTTGCTAGAACCCCTTTGTCTCTGAGACTCTTAAAGGGAGCCAAAATTACACACATACACACAAAAGTGATACTTAAGAAGGATGACCTAATTCAAAAACATCCGTTTGCAGAGGCCTAGCAAAGTCAAAATAAATGACAATTCCTGAACTCCTTCTAGCATTTGTGCTAAGCAGTACATCAGTCTCACTCTAGGAGGCAGGTGCTATTATTATGCCCACTCTGGAAAGTTTCACCAGCAAACTGAGGCTCCCCAAATTGAGATTTTCCCCAGGTGTGACAGATGCCATTGGTCCTGCTGCATTCCCTCCTCAGGACTGGCACACCCCTCCCAGGTCTGTAGTGAGGGTGGGCTGCTAAGAGCTCACTACCTTCTCAGCTAAGGGGAGGAGCTTCCTGGCTTCAGAAGACTATGCCGGGCCTCACACTCCACAGCAGCCAGTGATTGACACACACATATAAATCTCCAGCCCCTTTGCTGAATGGTGGGCCCAGCTTGTAGTGCAGGCTGTGCTCCAGAGACCTTGTGGTGCCCGGCTATCTGGTTCTTCACCAAGACAGCATTCTGGCTAGCTCCCTCCTAGCCTCATCCTGCTTCTCTCCCCTTCTCCTGAGCACACTTCAGTAAATCATTTTCACAAGAATCTCAGGTTCCCTTTCTAGACTAAGATACACAAGTAGGAAGTGGTTGTGCAGGCCTCAACCCCATGTGTGTCTGGCTCGAGAGCCTGATGCTTGACCACTCCCTCCTATACAGTGCCTCCCAGGCTGAGAAGGTCAGCCCCACCAGGCCTGAGCTGCAGGAACTCAGCATCCAGTCTGCAGCAACAAGTCATGGAGACAAGTCCTGCAACTGCGAAGTAAAAGGACCTGAGTGGCAAATGCAATCCTGAGACATCACATTAGCTGCTGTGCATTTAAAGAGCAGAAAAGTAGAGGCCATCCTGCTTTGTCTTCCCTGTGGCAGGAGTGTGGGTTCTGCTAGAAGGTCAAGATTGACCTGACATTGACCTTGGGGTTATCTAGCATCTCCTGCCACCTGTGCTTCTGTCTCCACCTTCGTTCAATAACTTCCTGGTTCTCAAGGGCCCAACACAGACCGATTCTAACTATCCCAATGGGCTGTTGAAAAATCCAATCAAACTGTGTTGGATGTTGTAGAAAGGGCTGCTATGAGCCCCCGGGGCAGCTGAGCTATTACAGGCTGGTCATGATGCAGGCTGGGGGAGTGGCCGTGGACACTGAGATAGGGGTCTGTCTAGCTATGCCATGGGATAAGCCTGAGAGAGTCAGCCTAGATGTTTTGCAAAGTCGCTCCTGGCTCTGACAGACTGATTTCACATCAGAATGAGCGCTCTCTTTTATTTAGCTAAAATTAGTCTTTCTTAGACCTTTTCTTCCTCACCAGAAATGTCCCTAAAGACAGAGAAGCAGGGGACATATACTTAAGAAAGGGAGTGAAGAGAAAATAGTCCAGGACAGCTCACTGGGAAAACATGGATTTCTTTAAAGTTTATTACCTTATTTAAAAAATTCATGTATACTTAGCATTCTAATAACATATCTATGTTTATCTTAAAATAAAAATAATGCTTTTCCTTCCCACATCTCTGAGCAAAACTTGCCTGCTGGGAAGATGCACAATATTCATTCTAGCTTTGTGTCCCCTCAGGGTTCTTGTACGAAGTGCATTTTCAGATAGACAGGCCCGATTCTTGGCCTCTGGGGTGGGGAAAGAATTCCCACTAGCACTCTCCCATGGAGCAAAGCGAGGAACAGTCTACCTCAAGGCCTATCTTTGTGGCTATCCAATGACAGGCAGAATAACGTCCCCCCACCCCCCCAAAGATATGCATGTCCTAATTCCCAGGACCTGTGAATATGCCATGTGACATGGTAAAGGGGAATTAACATTGCAGATGGAATTAAAGCTGCTAATCAGCTAATTTATAAAATAAGGAGATTTTCCTGTAATATAAATCCTGAATGAACAGGGTTGGGCTGCTCAGGGGAAGGTGAATAAAGCAACTGAACTGAACAGAAGCCTGGCGCCCTCCCGCACAAGGCCCAAGGCTACACCATGGAAATACCCAGGGGCAGGTCTTCCGTGGGATGGCCTTCCCGCCAGGTCTGGCAACAGTTAATATTAAAGGCCCCTGTTTGGAACAAGCCCAGAATGAGCTTAACCACCTGGGGTCTTCATCACACAGAGATGGTTTTCTCTCTTGACTTTCTTTAGATTCATAGCTGCTAAATCAGCCTGATTAATTTCATTATTCAGTTCCTCTATGCTTATTTTCGCTTGGGTGATCTGCCCAAGACACAGAGAAAGAGAGAGAGATATTATGGCTCCCAATACTTTCATGTTTCTGTCAATTCCCCTTTGTATTTTTAACAGGCTTTTCTTTATATATTTCAGTGAGATGCAATTTAGAGCAATAATGGTTCATGAGTGTACTATTCTCTTGGTGGATTGTACCCTTATTTATAGAAAATGACTCTCCTTAACACCTGAACCTTGTATTCGCTTTGTACTAATGTGAACACTGGGATTCTTGTTTCATTTTGGTTTGCTTGGTATACTGTACCTTTGTCCAACCTTTTACCTTTGACCTTTCTGTGCCACTCTGTTGTAAATAGCTACAATTACCTCTTCTAGGCATAACTGGAAAGTCTTTGCCTTTTAATAGGGAGTTTGACCAATTCGAATTTATGGTCAGGATGATTATATTTGATCAGCAATTATATTTTTTGTTTTTTAATTTTCACATATGCTTTCTGTTTTTCAATACATGGGCTAGATTTTCTTTGCTTTTATCGTCCATGTTTCAGAAGCTCTGGTTGTATTATAGTGTATTTACCATTAAGTTACTCTAAGCCTCCTTTAGCTTATATTTCTCTAATTATGAAATTCATAAGTGAAATGGTCTCTTTGGAGTCCCTCTCCTATGTAAGACCAGGAATTTAGCATCCTTTTTTTTTTTAACTCATCTAATTCTTTGTCTCTGTTAAAGGAACTTAGATTTTTATATTCAATAACTGTTATTATAGTATCTATTTTTGCATTATATGTATATGTATATTTGCTTTCAAAATAAATTTTTGCATCTTTTATAACAACCATTTAAACTTAGCGCTTTCCACAGGTTCTGGTGGTCCTCAGGACATGTCTGTCATGACCTCAACTACGAAGTTTGTCCTGGTTCTAGAAGGATGACAATGATTGCAAGGACTGACTTCCAGAAGGGCACCTGGCAGGTGTACCACGTGAGCCTCACACATCGGAGAACGGCTCCCCGTGGCCCATTGTTTCTGGGACTGAACTCTGCAGAGGAGTCAAGGTGGCCTGGATTTTGCATCTTTGTGGAAAATATGCCTTTTTTTCTGGCCTAGATACTTGTACATTTCAAAACTTTTTTATGTTTGTATTTCAAAACTTTTGCCCAAATGTGTCTATATATGATTCTCTTTTCTCCGATTCTGTTAGAATGTGGAATGGCCAGATAGTCTGCACATGTAGCCAGCACATTTCTTATGAAACTGTTGATTTTATAGTTCTATCATGGTGGAAGATTGGCAATTTTTTTCAGCTCCAATCTAGTAGTTCTCTCTTGAGCCCATTTAAGTTTGTCTCCAATTTTTCAAAAAAAAATTCTTATTTGAGAATAGTTTCAGATTTACAGAAAAACCACAAAGATAGTATAGAAAATTCCCATATGTCCCTCACAGTTCCCCCTATTTTTAACATCTTATGTTAGTATGGTACATTTGTTACAATTAATGAGTAAGGACTGACTGATTATTATTAGCTAAAGCCCATACTGTATTCAGACCACCTTAGTTCTTTTTTCTAATGTCTTTTTCCACTTCTGAATTTCACCCAGGATACCACATTTAGTTGTCAGGTATCCACAGACTCCTTTAAACTTAGACATTCCTTTTTTTTTAATCCTCACCTGAGGATATTTTTCCATTGATTTTTAGAGAGAGTGGAAAGGAGGGGGAGAGACAGAAAGAGAGAAACATTGATGTGAGAGAGACACATCGATTGGTTGCCTCCTGCACAGGGCCCGACCAGGACCGGGGATTGAGCCTGCAACCAAGGTAAGTGCCCTGGATTGGAACTGAACCCTGAACCCTTCAGTCCATGGGCAGATGCTTTATCCATAGAGCCAAACTGCCTAGGGTGACATTCCTTATTTTTAAAGTCCAAGACAATGTTGAGGAGTATTGGTCAAATATTTTGTAGAATGGCCTTCAAACAGAATTTGCCTGATGTTTTTCTCATGGTTAAACTGAGGTTATGGATTTAGGGGAGGAAGATCATAGAGGTAAAATGCTCTTTCATCACATCATTTAAAGGGTACATTCTATCAATAGGACTTACCATGGCTGATGCTGACCTTGATCACCTGTCTGAGGTAGTGTTTGTCAGGTTTCCTATTGTAGAGTTATTCTTCCCATTCCCCACCCCTTTCATACTGTACTCTTTGGAAGGAAGTCACTTAATAAGTGGGTAGTTCTGCTCCCCCTCCTTGAGTGTGACTATTTACATAAATTATTTGGAATTCTTCAGCATAGGAAATTTGTCTATTCTCCCCCACTTACTTATTCAATCATTCACATCAATATGAACTTATGGATATTTATTTTATACTTTGAGTTGTAATCCAACACTTTTATTTTATTGCTCTAATGCTCCAGCTGTGGCCACGGGGAACTCTTCCAGTTGGCTGCTCTTCCGCTCTGACCCAGCCCATCTGTGTGTGAAGGTGTTTTGAGCATTCCTTGTTTTCTGGCACTGTAAGACATTCCAGTATCTAGTTCCTGTCTCTATCCTAGAATCAGCTATTTCTCCAGGAAACCCTGGTTCCTTTTCCTTGAAAATAGTATTAGAAACCAAGAGCTGGGTGCTAGGCATGCTTATTGTTGTTTTTTAAAATTCTGATTCTGTTTAATTTTCCTTTAGGGTCTCCCTTCTCCAGCATCCATAACTGTTACATGGATTAGATTTATTTCTTTGACCATTTCCTCTGAATCTCAAGTTTGTCCTCCATATTATTGATTGTTATTTTCCTTGACATTAACTCTACTCTCTACTATCTCGAATGCAGATTTTAATGCTATAATTTTCTATTTAGTTTTCTTCCCTGTCCTCTGTACTTCCTTCTCTATCTTATCCCACATGAAACAGAGGTTTGCTTTTTCTCAGAGCTTTCCAGAAGTTTCTTTGTTCTTGAGTATTTTACTCTTGTGTTTTGTTGACTTTGTCTGCCCAGACTTGATATTTCACTTATCAACAAATTTATTGAGTAAGTTAAATTTGGTTCTAGATGAGGAGCGAATAAAATAGTGACCATGACAGACAGAAACAGCTGTCTCTCAGAGCTTACATCCTAGTGGGAGGGGACAGATGACAAAACAACTAGGTAAAAAGAATAGTAGGTCAGATGTTAATGGTTGAATTGTGTCCCCCCTCCAAATATTGAAATTTTAACCCCCCAAACCTTAGAATGTGACCTCATTTCAAAACAGTGTCATTGCAGGTGTAATTAGCTAAGATGAGGTCATGTTGGATTGAGAGCCAACATGACTAGTGTCCTAATATACAGATGATGTGAAGAGGAAGGGGGTAATGCCATTTGAGGCAGAGATTGCAAGCCAAGGAACATCAAAGGTCGCTGGTAACACCAGAAGCTCAGAGAAAGGGATAGAAGAACCCCAGAGCCTTCTAGACAGCATGGCCTTGACCTTAGACTTCTAGCCTTAAGAATGTGAAAGAATAAATTTCTGTTGTTTTAAGCCACCTAGTTAGTGGTACTTTGTTAAAGCAGACCCAGGAAATATACAGATGGCCATTAGTGCAATGGAGAAAGAAATTAGCAGACAGGGGGAAAGGGAGTGAGAGGGGCAAATATTTACATTTTAACTGAAATAATTGGGGAAGGGAAAAGTCTGGGAAAAGGGAACTGACTACTCAGCAAAGAAGGCAAGAAGGCATGAGAAGGAGCCATGTAGGTTCTAGAGGAAGAGTGCTTCACGCAGCAGAAACCCTTTGCCAACAGACTGAGCACCCTGTCCTCGGCTCTGCCCTCCCAGGCTTATGTGACATTGGAATCCTTTCTCAGAACCGCAGATGTGTGGAGTGGAGGAGAAAGCTGGGCCCTGGTGTTGCCTAGCTCCAAGTTTGAATTCCAACCTCCCTCTTTCCAGCTAGTTAACTTGGGTTGAGTTCCTTAACCTCTTTAAGCCTCAATTTCCCCATTTGTGAAATGGCAATACAAAATTCCCTGTGTCCAAGGTTCCAGGGAGGACTGAATGAATGAGTGAAAGTGCAGGGCTAAGCATGGGGATTTGGCCTTCGGTTAGTGCAGTGGTCAGCAAACTGCGGCTCGTGAGCCACATGCAGCTCGAGAGATACTGTTTGCTGCTCTATTGACTAATGAGTTTGCCAACCACTGGACTAGACTAAATGTTACCATATTGTTGGAAGCTGTGAGGATTAGGCAATTGTGACATATTGTGTGCAAAGAGGTAAAGGGTAGTATGTGACAGTGGTTGGCAAACTCATTAGTTATCAGAGCGGCAAATTATGGATCGTGAGCCACGGTTTGCCAACACTGGGTTAGTGCACTTGGAAGGTCGGCTGCTATTTTCATCATTGTTAACATCAGTCTTGCTTCTGTTGTAGTTAGTTGGTTGATGAGCAAAGCACCCAGTTCCATTCCAATTTCCTGTAGACTTTTAACTAGTGCTTCTGCTCTATGCACAAAGGCTCTTTAAACTTTAAAGCCTGCAGAACTCTGCAGGGCCTCTAAGGTACAAGGAGCTATTTCAAGTGTCCACCCTGGGGAGACACTGTGTGTGGCAGGAGAATGTCAGTTCAGTACCAGGCCCTTCCCTCCCCGCCTTCCCCCACTCCAAGGGCTTGCTCCCTGCAGTGGGCCCTCCACCCCTCTGGTTCCTCCAGGCCTCACACAGCCCGACTCAACCCTCAGACCACACAGCCTTCTGGGGAAGAGCTTGGGCAGATCCAGCCTCAACCATCTGTGCTGCCAGCAGGCCCTCCCTAGCTACTGTTTTCTCATCTGCAGAGGCTCCCAGGGTTGAAATGTCACGTGTAGATGCAGTGTTTGCTCCAGAACAGGGACGAAGAAATGGTGCTCTGCTTCCTTTACCCCTCACCTCTCAGCTTCTGTGTGCCATCTGTGAACTGAGAGCTTTGAAAGATGAGCATTCTAAACTGCCACCTGTTCTAACTAGTGTAATCTGGGACCCGCCCAAGAGAAAGGAGATATATCATGTTTGGGTCTCCATGACAATGACTTTCAATGTGGTCATGAGGGAGTGGAAGAGAGTGAAAGAGGAAAGTGATAACTTTAACCATGTCTGTATCTGCTTTAAATCCCTAGCAGCTCCCACTGCTCTCAGGATAAAGGACCAAAGTTCTCAGCTAGGCATTCAAGGCTCATGGACACGGGCTCTAAAGGGATTCTAGCCTCGGCAAATTTCCTGTCCCACCTGATATGCCAGCCTCCTGGAATTCATACTAATTCCAAGTGTAAAGTTAGCACAGCTGCCTGGCCCTCTGTCTTCAGCCTTCCTTCCCTGCTGGGTTCTTGTAGGCCCCCATCCCGCTCATTGTCCATGGCCAGCTCAAATGCTGTCCCTTCTCTGGAGCCTTGTTGGAACCCTCTTCCTGTGTAGGGCCAGTCCCTTCCTCCCTTGTTCCCAGGTCTCCGTGTTTCTGATTCCTCAGAGAGGTACCTGCTTTCTTCAACAGGTGCAAGCCACCTGAAGACAAGGGCAGGCCTGATGGTAAACCCAAGCCCAGGAGAGGATCTGGCACAAACAAGGTATTTGAGAGTTTGCAGGATGGACAGATGACACTTAGAGACCACTTACAACTGGACAAACTTCTAGTTGACCCTTTTTGCTCCGAGAGTAAGTGTCACGGAATGGGGTCGGGGGTCTAGGCTTTCTGTCCCCCCACAGTATACTTCCTTGCTGTGATTTTGGGCAAGAGAGTTCCTCTCTCTGAGATGCTTCACAATGGAGATGATGCTAACTTGTCCCCTGCTTACCTCTGAGGCTGGGTTAACAGACATACAATCACTGAGTAAGCTCTACATAGCCATGCTTGGTACTGAGACCTCTGGCCAGTGATGGACACAGCAAAGGGAAAACCAAGGGAAGCCAGCTCCTGGGAGCTTCTCCCATGTCTGAGGTGCTAAGGATGAAATGAAACAGCCCAAACTCCAAAATTCTTCACAGTCAGGAGATTTGGGAACCCCAAGAACGGGGCATTGGTTTTGTTCTTCAGGCCGTGGCCACTGCACCTACCTTAAGCTTCTTGACACTGGTGCAGGGGTCATTGGAGAAGCTCTCGGTGTCTGAAATCTCAATGTCCTCACCATACAGAACCCCGGTCAGGTCATTCCTCACCTGTCAGAGAGAAAAAGTAGAGGGTGGGTGTGCTGGTGGCCACAGAAAGGGCTGGTTCAGAGAGGTCTCCCAGTGAGTGAGGTGATTTTCTCCACTAACATCGGAAAGAAATGGTTTTTATCTTCATTATAAACTAGAGTACCCTGTGGGGCCTGGCATACAGGCATGAGGAGGCCAGACAGGGAAGGGGCTTATTCATGTTTTCCAGGAATTTTCTGGAAAAATCAAGAGGACCATCAAAGTCTCTGGACTTCATGCTGGTGATTCTCCAGTGTCAGACTGATTCCAAACCAGACTATTCAAGTACATCCCAACAGTACTTATATTTTGTATTAATTATTTATAATCTTATTTAACTTATAGGGTGAAGAAATAGCCAAGACATTCAAATGGACAATGCAGAATGGAGAAAAGAGGAAGGGGATATGGAACCAGCTTGTAGTGTTAAGCATAACTACATGTCTGCTGACACACAGAATGATTAACATCAATGTGCTTGAAAGGCAGAGGGCTGCCAACTCCAGTTTTCACCAGGACCAACAAGGAAAGAAATTACAGAGTGGTAGGGCCTGTAGCAAACTGGCAACCACATGTCTAAGGTGGCAGCTCCCATCAGGCCATGCCAGAATGTTAGTCCAGTGATCAGAATCAGAAATCTAGATTTTTTAAAATATAAGATCTCCATATGTTAAAATATTGATATTATTTTGAATTTTAAAAAGTTAGGACCAAACCAAAGAAATCTGCCATCTGTATCTGGCCCAGGGCCATGGGTGTGCATAAAGCAATGGAAACTGGATTGTGTGTTTTAGTAGCAAGAACTGGGTGAAGGATGTGGAACTCAGGGTTAGTCCTGCTCTGTCACCGACTTGCTTGTGATCTTGGTCTCTCTATGTGACCTTCTCCCTCTCGTCTTCAGTTTCTTCCCATTTGAGAAGATGACCCTTAAAAGCACTTCCTGTTCATTTCCATTAGGGTGGTTATTATTAAAAATCAGAAAATGTTGGTGTGGATGTAGAGAAATGGAAACCCTTGGGCACTGTTGGAAGGGAATGTAAAATGGTGCAGCTGCTGTAGAAACAGTATGGTGATTCCTCAGAAATTAAAGCTAGAATTTCAATATAATCCAACAATTCCACTTCTGGGTATAGTGGAATTGCTAGATCACATTGAAATTCTAGGTTTAATTTAAAATAAATAAAACCAGGGGATCAAAGAGATATTCGTACTCCCACATTCACAGTAGCACTATTCACAATACCTAAAAGGTGGAAGCAACTCAAAAGTCCATCAATGAATGAATTGATAAAATAAATTGTAGTATATAAATATAATGGGATATTATTTAGCCTGAAAAAGAAATAGCATTCTGACACATGCTACAACATGGATGAACCTTAAAGGCTTTATGCTACACGAAATAAACCAGGCACAAAAAGACAAATATTACTCCATTTATAGGAAGTACTTAGAAGAGTCAAATTTATAGGGACAGAAAGTAGAACAGTGACTACTTAGGGTTGGGGGAGGAAGGATTGGAGAGTTACTGTTTAATGGATATAGTTTCTGTTTGGGAAGATAAAAGTGTTGTAGAGATGGCTGATAGTGCTGGTCGTACAACAATGTGAATGTACTAAACACCACTGCACTGCACACTTAAAAGTGACTGAAATGGTAATTTTATGGTATGTATATTTTACCACAATACAAAAGCACTTTTTGTTTCAAAAATTGGTAGCCCAGCCGGTATGACTCAGTGGTTGAGATTCAATCCATGAACTAAGAGATCACTTGTTCGACCCAGTCAGGGCACTTGCCTGGGGTTGTGGCTCGATCCCCGGTAGGGGGCCTGCAGGAGGCAGCTGACCGATGATTCTCTCTCATCACTGCTGTTTCTATCCCTCTCTTCCTCTCTCTCTCTCTCTCTAAAATCAATAAAAATATATTTTTTAAAATGGTGATTATTCCAATGTACATATAAAAATGTTTTGAATAATTTGGCCCTGAATATTGCAAGATGATCACTGGGAAGGCAACATTACAGAAGGGGAACAAAGGGACTTCAATAGGAACTGCTGTACTTTATTTCTTTAAAAGAAATGTTACACAAACAGGAAAAAATGTGAACATTTAAAAATTCTGGGTAGCAAGCCCATAGGTGGCTGTGAATCTGTGCTTTTCCGAATGCCTGAAATACTTAGTGATAGATGTTTTGTACTGAGAATGAAACTGACACAGGGTAAAGCTTGTCCAACCTTCGTTTTTAATTCCATTTTGATAGGAGAGTGGGAACTAGTTGTATGAAAAAAAAATGTTGACTCTGCTATTACAGTTTACTTCTGCTGCCTCAATTTCTTGCTGGATGCAGGGGAGGGGGCATGATTTGTTTTGTGTGTCATGAGGGTGATGTGCAACAACAATTAAACATAGAAAAGGTGCAAACACGCCCTTGCTGGAAGGCAGTGCAGCTTGATGCACACACTGCTGGGCTTGCACAGACAGGCCCCGTCCGGCTCTCCACTTGCATGCCACCCAAATTTAGGGAACCACTCCTGCTCTCAAGTCTGTTCACCGCTAAAATGGGGGCAATACAGCATTTGCTCACAGGGGTGTTTCAGGGCCTAGTAAAAATACTGAGTATGTGGAATGGCTTTGTAAATCCTAAGCTCTTTACACTGCCTAAAAGCTGGAATGAGCATTCCCAGACTTAAGGCAAGGCATCAAGGTAGTCAGTGGCTTGGGTATCTACTTTGTATAAGTGTGTGCTTGAAAGCTGTATGTAATTATGGCAGACAAAATATTTTATAAGTGGTCAGAATTCAAAACAAATAAAACCAAACACCCTAGGGGTCATCTCACTCTGCCCCTAATTTTATAAATGAAGAAACTGAGTTGTGACTCCCAGCCCAGTGCTCTCTGCATGTTCCCAGGATGGCTCATCTGGATCTCGCCAGATGTGGATGGTTCCTGAGGCCTGATGAGTCAGAACAGGTCAGAACAGCTGGTTGATGCAATCAGCCCTCACTGTCCATAATTTAAGCACTAAGAAGTCTGTGCTCAGCTTGAGTATTTAATCTAATGGACTTTTTAAGGGAAAGCAAATGGAGGAAACCAGTAATAAATGGTATTTTAAAATAACCAAAGCATGTCAAAGAAATAACATAATTGATCTTCCTCACAAGAAGAAGTATCCACAACCTCACATGTGGCTAGAAAGGTCATTCAGTTTACTGGGAAAAGACTTACTTAGGAAATTTGAAAAAAAATCACCATTTTTTTTCCCTTCTGGAACTGCAGGTAAGTCTTTGTTTAACAGAATCAATGTCTTTTGGCAGTTAGTTATAAACTGCATTTCTTCAAAGAGAATCCTATTTTCTATTCAATTCCATTATAAAAGCAGAACTGTGTTTTGGAAAAGGAATAACCCTTCATTCTCAAGAAAACAAAATATACACACACTCAAGTATAGCTAAGGTCCCACTCGTATTAGACACAGGGAGGGAGCCACCAAGAGTCACATTTGCCTGAAGGCCCTGGCCGCCCTGGGAGGGAGGAGAAGAGATGAGATGGGCACTGATGGGAGGGGATAGAGAAGAATGCTGCCCCATCACCTGGAAGGGAGGACCTGGATGGCCAATGTTTCAAGGAAGGCCATGAGCTAGGCCCCCAGTAATAATAGAAATGGGACAGGGAAGGGTTGAGTTCTTAAAGGCAAGGGCTTTGGGGCCAGTTCACAGAGCTGAGGTTACCTAAGAAAGAACTTCCCTTGCTTTCAGAGCACAACTCTGGGCTCCAGCATGGAATCAAGTCCCTAAGGAGCCAAAGTCACTTGGCACCACAGAGAACAGGTGTGTCAGAGGCAATAGCTCTTGACTCCCCCCCCCCAAGAACTGGTATGACTTCTCCAAAGAGAACATATGAATGGCCAATAGACATATGAAAAGATGCTCAATGTCACTATTAATCAAAGAGATGCAAATTAAAACCACAATCAGATATCACTTTACACCTATCAAAATGGCTATCATAATAACAATAAGTGTTGATGAGAATATAAAAATATGGAGATTGGCAAAGCTACTGTAGAAAGTAGTATGGAGGTTCCTAAAAAAATTAAGAATGGAATTGCCTTATGACCCAGCCATTTCACTTCTGGGTATATATGTAAATAACCCCAAAACACTAATTTGAAAGAATATATGCACCCCTATGTTCTTTGCAGCATTATTTATAATAGCCAAACTATGGAAGCCACCCAAATGTTCATCAATAGACAAGTGGATAAAAAAGCTGTGGTTCATACATACAATAGAATATTTTTCAGCCATAAAAAAGAATGAAATCTTACTATTTCAAAGCAAGGATGGACCTACAGGGTATTATGCTAAGTGAAATAAGTCAGTCAGAGAAAGACAAATATATATGACCTCAATTATATGTGAAGTCTAAAGAACAATATAAACAAAATAGAAACAGACTCATAGATATAGAGAAGAGACTGACAGTTGCCAGAGGAGGGGGGAGTTTGGGGATTGGGGGAAAAAGGTGAATCTGGTTGTGTTTATTAGGGAGAGTGACAAAGTGGCTCAGGGGGGCAGTTGAAGGTTATAAGGAGTGATACCAATGACTCCTCGGGCCTCCCCAGCAGCATTGGGAGTTAAAGATTCAAATTCAAAAATTTTATCCAAGGATTTTAACAGTTGAACACAGTCTTCTAGGGAAATCCAACATCTTAAAAGAAGTCAAGAGCCAGGAAGAATCAATGGCTTTATTTGGGAAAGCCCAGAACAGTGGAGATAGTCCTGCTCAGGGTGAGCAGGGAGAAAAATGTCATCCGGTCAGATCAGCTATCTGAACAGCAGGTCCTGTGGGTCTGCAGACAACTTCCCAATCAGTTGGCTCACTGGGCAGTGGGAAAAGGGGTGAAAGAGATTTGTCACTTCAATAAAGCCATCACAATGGCCTCGAGCCTCCAGCTGACCGAGCACACAGCTTCCATCCACACAGCAGGCGTCAGGCAAACCGAGCTGGTTTTCACCCATCCTGTGAGATGTAGGTGGAGAATTGGGCAGGTTGGAGGAGGAAAATGGGGATGAGAGAAAAAGATGGGATGCTAATGCAATTGGGAAAGGGACAGATTATTTAGAATTTTCTGGCTTAGCATAACTCAGTCCATGTCACCCATTTTAAGTGTAATGTGGGTCCACTGAATTCCCTCAGGGAGGCTGTCACCAGCTCTGAGCAGACCAGAGTGCCAGTCTATCTTCAAGGGTCCCTCCCTGCCCTGAAGCCTGCACCTTTGCACTAATCACACATCAACTGCCCAGATGATGCTTGGCATGCCCACTCTCTGGAAATCACCCAATGATTGAGCTTATTAAAGAACTGCATTATGTGCCCCACTTTGAATTATTTCCCTGTGGGTCAGTCTGTTCTTTCCACCTACCCCATCCCTGCTTCAGGGCTCCAGGACCATATCTGTATGTCCTCCCAGGCTCCTGTCTCCCTGCAACATTCTGCTGCCCACAGGTAGGGCCAATGAACTCTTTGCCCCCATAAATCTCCCGCATTAGTCTCAGACACCCTCTTTCCTCCTGCAAGGAGCCTTCTCAGACCTCAGGTCTTCAATCTGGGCTCCTGCTTCATTCCCAGGGCTGGAATTCCCTCTCATGCCCAGTCACTACCTGGCCACTAGGCTTGAGGCCTTTCTGGACAACTACCTAGTGCTTGACCATTTCAGAATGTGGTCCTGTTTGTTCTTGTCAGTTTTGCTTTCTCATTCATTTGTTCATTCATCCATGCAATCATTCAGTCATAATAATGACATCTCTTCTGCTTTAGGCACCATGTGAGGTGGTAATGGGGCTCTAATTGATAAGCAAAACCATTTACTATCCTGGTCTCTATCTAGCGGGAGTGAGAGACATTAATCAGGTGACCACCCTGGTTAGCCACCAAGACGAGGGCACTCAAGTTCAGGGGTATGCTTCTGAGAGACGCTGTCATGGAGAGATCATGAGGTAGGCAGGGAGAAGGCTTTCCAGATGAGCAGCAGCAGGTACAAAGGTCCTATGGTGGGAGGGAGCGAGTGGAGGAACTAGAAAAAGAGCTGGACTAGGTTAGAGCAGAATGTGGGCCAGGCAGGGGGAAGGGAAAGCTGTTGGCAAGAAATGAGAAAGAAGAGGAGGTAGGGAAGACCACAAGGGTCTCATAATTCAAGTGAGAGAGTCTGGTCTTGAGCTGAAGCACAGTAGGAAGCAGTTACAAAGTTTCAGGGAGGGGATGGCATGATTAGAAATGTGTTTTAAAATGACGACTCAGGCTGCTGTGGGACCAATGAGGGGCCATGGGCATGAGGAGAATAGGAAGGCCATGAAGGTGGCAACAGAATCATCCAGGTAAGAGATTCTGGAGGCTGGATAAGGAGATGGTGGTGAAGGCGGCAGAGAGTGGTCCATCTGAGGATACATTTGGGACAATTAATAATCTGTATTAGTCATCAATTCCTGTGTAACAAATTAACCAAAATTTAGTGGCTTAAAACAAGAAAAATGTGTTTTACACAATTCCACAGATTAGGAATGTGGGACCACTCAGCTGGGTAGTTCAGGCTCAGGGTTTTCCATGAGGCTGTCAAGATGCTGGCTGGACTGCAGTCACCTGAAGCCATCTGGGCTGCACATTAGAATCACCGTTTCATGAAAAACACTGACACCCTGGCTGATTCTTATACCAAGCAGAATCTCTGGGACAGGACTGTGGCATTAACATTTGTAGAGCTCTCCTGATGATTCCTGTGTGCTGCTAAAGTTGAGAACTACAAAATTTAGAAGTAAAAGCAACAGAACTATCAGTCTCACAACTGGGTTCCAAGCATATATTAACACCCCTGAAGTCAACTACCCTCAACTTCTTCAGGTCCAGGACACCATTTTCCTTCAACACCCTGGACTCCTCCCCTGCTCTCTGCTGCCCCATCTAATAGTTACACCTCATCTTTAATACCTGATCCTCTGCTCCTGCTCCCAGCACCACAAGCAGAGCCTGTGGAGAGTGAGAAAATGAGAAAGGGAGAAGAGAGAGGCAGAGTATTATTACAGCTACAAGTTACCAGGTTCCCACCCCCCATCCCAGGCAGAAACCTCTGACAGAGCAAGTGAATGCACAGTGAAGGCCATGGACAGTATCAGAGATGGGGACACTTGGCTTCTGTGCCCAGTAGTTGCCAAGACAACTTCCCCAATGAGGCCACTGCCCCCCTCAGGAACCATCCAGAAAGGCAGAAATCCAGGAAAAGATAGGGAGAACCAGGTCTGCACCACATGCACTTTACAACTCTTTGAAAATTCTAATTAGGTTACTGAAATGAATTTGAGAGCAAAGCGAATTCCCAGGTCTCCTATGGAAGCTGAGGTAACCTACTTTGTCATTCAAATGCGCTCGCTATATATAGCCCTGGATTGTGCTGAAATGTCACTCCTCTTACCTGACTAAAGCGTGTAATTATAGATTTACTTCTATTCATTCATGAAATGTGACTTTACTTGATTAAACAGTTCATTCAAGTAAAACCCATTAAAATATGGAACATGTTAAAATGTGGCTCGTTAAAGGCAGAGGGCATCACTGTCGTTAAATGCTAATTAGGATAAACAGGCATTTGAAACACTCAAATCTTTGAATAATTCAGGTCGCTTTTACTGGGGCTGGAGCTCCCCAGAAACTGCCATTAATTTAAACTAATTAAAAAATTAGCCTGGAGAAGAGTAGACCAAGGCAGGAAGTGATGGCTGACTTCAAACAAGAAAGGCTGTCATATGGGAGAGAAGGCACCTGGTTCTTGGCACCCCGGTGGCAGAGGGGGGAACAACAGATAGATGATTCAGGAAAACAGAGTTTGGTCCAGAGCCAAAAAGAACTTTCTAAAGATGGAGAAGGCTGATTTGGTGGATAGTGAGCTCCCTGCATCAGAGGGGTGTAAACAGAATCTGGTCAGGATGCTTGAGAGGAGATTCTTGCACCACCAATGCTTATGGTTCCAAGGGAACAAGTGTTTCAAAATGCCACATGCCCTCATTCTTTGCCTTTTCGAATTTTATAGTCACTAAAGCAATCCTCTGAAACTCTGAAATTTTTCAAACATTTGGAGTGTGGATTTAAATTCCTGTAAAAACATCTGTGTGCTTATATTTCCACCTTTCCAACCTGATGAGTGTTCATTGAAGAAATTGTTCCTTGAGTTTAATGAAGCCATCTAGTTTTCAGATTTCTACAAATAAATGAGCTCTTAATAACCTGTAATAAAAATTTAATGTAAGTAAATTTTTTAAAAGGACAAGTACATAAATAACTTGTATTATATCTATTGTGTTTATGTGGTACTTGCACATAGGCAGTACCTGGGTATATATGCAGCTATGTCCATGTGAAGACCACACATACGTGTGTGACACCTGCATGTTCACATTACAAAGCCGGCAGGTTGAATGGTGACCCCCTATCAGAATCTGTTAATGTGATTGTATTTGTAAAAAGGGTTTTTGCAGATGTTATGAATTTAAGAATCTCAAGATGAGATAATCCTGGATTACCTGGGTGAGCCAATAATAAGTACTTGTAAGAGAAATGAAGAGGGAGATTTGGGACATAGAGACATGAGGGGAAAGGCCATGTGAAGACAGGGACAGAGACTGGAGTGATGTGGCTACAAGCCAAGGAGCACCTGGAACCACCAGAAGCTGGAGGAGGCCTGGAAAAATTCTCTCCCAGAGCCTTGGTAGGAGCATGGCCTGCTAACACCTAGATTTTAGAGCTCTGGTCCCCAGAACTGTAAGAAATGAATTTCTTTTGATTTATGACAGCCAGTTTGTGGTGATTTATTACGGGAAGCCCCAGGGAATGAATACACTTGGGGCCTCCTGAGACTTGACTGCTTGCTGGTCCAAACCAGGATCCTGGCTTCTTGTCCTGTTCACACCTCACCTCACAGGTGAGGCTTTTTAAAGTCACCCTGGCTTTCCTCTAATTGATGGCCACTTGCCCAGCTGCTCAGTTGTGGCCTTTCTCACCTCCTGGGAGTTACCAAGAGCAGGGAAACAGTGGAGGATCCCAGTGGCAATGTCATGAGATGTGGGGCTCCAGGTGGAGGCCTGCCAACCTCATGGGCGTCAGTGGAGGGCTCAGAAATCCAGGAAGCAACTTTGGGCTGGTTCGCAGAGCTAACTATGAGTACTGAACTGTCACATCCATTCCCAACTACCACCATAGCCCCTTGAGGGAAGTGTTTTGTTGGATTTCGGGGATCTAGCATTGTTCCTGGAATGCAGTAGGTACTTAAAGCTATATGAGATGAAGAAGAGAATGAACAAATGCACACTGAGGATGCACAGCATCTGTCCAGGCTGAGATGCAGTGGGGTAAATATTCTGAGCCCAGAAGAGTTTGACGCTAAATCCTGAGCCAGACTTAGAGGAATAAGACAGAGGCCCAGGGCAGGGCTGCATGTCTCAGCCTGAAGACATGGTTCACTGATGCAGGCGCTCTGTGAGCTCTATGGGGATCGATGGGGCCCGAGGGCAGGTGGAGTTCCCTGAGGACATTTCCCTTTTCTTCTTACTATGGCACAGGGATGTGAGGACCTGTGATCTGAGCCCTGTACGGCCACTCACATCAAACCCTTATGGACAGCCCCCACCTGCTAGTGGACCTTTAGCAGATTGGAAGGGGAATCTCAACAGGCAGAGATGGCCAGTGACAGACAGGTCCCCATACCCAGGACCCACCCAAGACATCTCTATCTTCCCTTGCAGCCCTCACTGCCATCATCCCATTATGGCAGTCCTTTAAGGGGAGAGTCTGCAGGCCATAGTCCCCTCTTTCCTGCCCCACCACTTCCTCCTCAGGGGCCACCACCCAGAACCGCACTGTAGGTCAGGAGCATGCTGGAGCCACTTATATCAGGAAGGGACAGGTGACTTGAGAGCTAGGGCCCTCTGGCTCGAAAATCAGTCAGCCTCCCAATTTTAGAAGTTCCAAAGAATAGAGGGGGTGAGACTAGGCTCAGGCTCCCTTCTTGAAAAATACACAAGACCTCCTGTAACCCCTCGCAGCTGCAGTCTTCCCTTTGCTTCACATTTTTCAAGGAGTTCACCACTCTGCTGGCCGTCAGCAAAGTCAGGTTACACTGAGCTGTGGGGAATTAAATTAGCTATCAGAACCTCATTGCTTTCCGGTGACAAAGTGCCTATTGCTTTAATTGAAGCAGACTCATGGGAGCAAACCAATATTTACAGAAATATTTGGATATTAATAAAACAGGGATATTATCCAGTTAAGATGATGAATACAAGCCTCTATAGGAAATCAGCCAGATGTAAAGTGCATCTCTGACACCAAAATAGAGGAGGGCTATTAGAGAAATCACACCTGAGAGCATCAAAGGAAGCAGAATGCAAAATCACTCCCTGGCTTGCAGAGTCCCAGCCCTGCTCTTTGTCACTGCCAGAGGAATGGCTGAGGGGATGGGAGGTCCAGGTTTGTGGAGACACCCCATCTGCACTTCCAGAAGAGCTGTCACCAAGACTAGGCTACCAGCTTGGCACATGGGCCTCAAGGAAAGGGCCAGGACCAATGTGGGAAGCCACCAGGAAGTCAATTTTGGCTGCTTCAGAGGCAGAACTTTCCAATAAGAAAGTGATCCAAGGATGGAAAGGCCTTGCCAGGTGGGGGTGAGCTCCCCATCATTGTGGGTGTGCAGGCAGAGGTGGAATTGCTCAGAAGGGATTCAAGCATCAGACAGAGGAACAGATGGGCATGCTGAATGAAACCCCTGGGAAGGTCTCAAATTCTTAAACCTGTTCCACAGTTACAGGGGAGCAGATGCTGAGGACCACCCAGGCTCTCAACACTGCAGAATAAGGACAGCTCCAGGCGGCTCCATAAACTGGAAAAGCAGGATCCAAGTGTTCACTCCTTCCTTCAAGGAGGAGCTATAGGATTCTTTGGAGACCCTGGGGCAGCACTGCCCTTTTTAGGTGCAGCTTCTTTTTCAGTTTACATTACAAAGCGTTTTCTGCCCTCCCCTCTGGAGTTTTGCCTGATGCCCTACAGCCCTAGCACATAAAGCCCTCCTTCTCCTTTTTTTTAACCTATTTTTTTTATTGATTAAGGTAATACATATGTGCCCTTATCCCCCTACTGCCCCTCCACCCCCCACCCCAATCCTGTTCATGTCCTCACCCCCCCTGGTGTCTGTATCCATTGGTTATGCATATGAATGCATACAAGTCCTTTGGTTGATCTGTCCCCTTTGCCCCTTCCCTCCTCTACCTTCCCTTTGAGCATCTCATTATAATGATCAAGATAAAATGACGAACAAAAACAGATCCAGAAATAAAGCCCTCCTTCTTTGTCTGCACTGACTTGCTTCTTCCTCCAGGACTGCAGATTTGGGTGTGGGTGGATGGAGGGAGTGAAGGCATAGGTACAAATTGCTCCCTAGGGCCCATCTTTCTTCCCCTTCTCCACTCTTCTTTACCACCTCCTCCCAACCCTCACTCCAAGCCCCCAGGGAGCAAGAGGCATGGCAGAATCACTGTGGAGTGAACTGCATTCTCTCAACAATCTTATGAAGCAGATGCCAATATTGTCCCCATTTTACAGATGAGAGACTAAAAGGTTACGCGACTTGCCCAAGGCTTTACGATTAGTAAGCCAGAGGACCAAGATTCAAACTTGTGTTTCTCTGCCTCCGGAATTCAGGAGGGTTAGGAGCTGGGAGAAGAGAGGAGGAGATTGGGGCAGCACCGGCCTTGACCCCAGGGTGGGTATCCGCAATGACAGACACAAGAAGGGCTTGTTTACTTGAGCATCCCTTTCTCCCAGGCTGGGAGGCCTGGAGGGTAGGGACTGTGCTGACAGTCTGGGTACCCATGCAGGACCCCAAAAGCCACCAGCTGTAGCCCTTCCAGGAGCTTTTCTCAAATCCCTACAAAAAAGATAGGAACTGCCTAAAGACAGTGCCCAGCAGGTTCCTCATTGTTCCAGTACCAGCACAGTGTCTGCGCACAGCTGCTGATCAGCATTAGTTCAGCGCCCCTGGTCCTGCATAAAGTAGTTCCTCTAAGTGAACTTCCTTCACTTTAACTCTCTGAATATGCCATCTGTTTCCTGCCAGGGCTTTAATTGATACAACAGGTATGTCTTTTAGATAGAAGTCATCAAAGGGTACATAATTTTATATCCTAATGTTTTCATCTCACATTTTTTTATATACCTCTATAATTAGTTTTTAAACCACTAACCACACACAAACTAATCACTTTAAGTTCCTGATCTCTGCTCTCCTGCTGACAAGTTGTGCTCACTGTTTAAGCCCTACTGCAAACAGCCCCACCTCCGTGAAGTCCCTCGGGATTTTCCAATGACCTGTGCTCACTCCTGAACCCGTGCATTCTCTGCTCCTCCTTCCCAGGCCCACCTTTCTTGGCCCTGCTGTGGAGCAATTGGGAAGTTCTTTGGCTCAGCCACAGCAGCCACAGCATGAGGTCTTGGCCCTCTTACAGGTGGCTAGGGGAGACGATCAAGGCCTCACGGGGACATGGCAGAGAGGAGCTAAGCTGTCAGTAGTTCCTCCAAGGTCAGGAAAGTCAGTCTGCCCTTGCCCTGGCCTGAAGCTTGTGGAGCCAGCCCCAGCCTGTGGAGGTGCTGAGTCTGTGTCCTGGGAGGGAGCTGGCAAGTCAGGCAAGCCGGGCCATGTCCTGGGGTGGACACAGCATCAAAGTGCTGAGTGGGCCAGCAGCCCAGGAGTAGGGCTTGAAGCTGTGCTAAGCTAAGCAGTTTTTATAATGTACCTTCGTAGGAGCAGTACCCAGAGGTTCTGGAGAACAGGTGTTTACTTTGCAGAGTGCAAGGCGAATTTTCCAAAGAGGACCAGAATCTGGAGGCGCTGGGGTTGTGATTACTGTCATGGTTTATTAACCTGTCCATCTGCCCCTGCTGCAGCTCCTGGAGGCCCTGAAGCCCTGTCTGAGTCCCTGTCATATTCCAGCATAATGGAATGGAATCCAGCTCAGCCAACATTGGCTAAATGAATGAATGAGACCTCAGGACATCCATTCATTTGTCTGAGGTAAGCGTCATTTACACCTGCTGCCCAGCATTCTGAGGAGGCTTGAGAAGCAGTGTGCTTCATCTGTATCAGAGGATGTCAGAAAAGATGAAGGGTTCTTAAACAAAAATGCTGGAATGTTCCAGAAAGAAAGCCACAAAGCAAAAGTGGGGAAAGCTACACATCTATGATAGTGAGAAAGGTAACAAAGACAAATCTGATTACTGAGCACCCTTCAGATACAGAGCTTTTCACACATGTCATCTCACTCCTTTTGACCACTGGTATAAAATCAAAATATATGATTATGAAATAAAAAGAAAAAGGACAAAAATATATTATTATGGCCTGGCTGGCATGTCTCAGTGGTTGAGCATTGACCTATAAACCAGGAGGTCATGGTTCAATTCCCAATCAAGGCACATGGCTGGGTTGTGGGTTCGATCCCCAGTGTGAGGTGTGCAGAAGACAGCTGATCGATAATTCTCTCTCATCATTGATGTTTCTATCTCTCTCTCTCTGAAATCAATAAAAACATTTAAAAAAATATATAGAATTATGACCAGTTCATAAGTAAAATGAGATTCAGAGATGTTGAGTTAGTTTTCTGAGGACACAAGTAGCAGGCCGTGAGCTGGGGATTTAACTTCAGACCTATTATTTTCCACAGCTCATGCTGTAAACTATGGGTCATCCTCTGTGAAGGCCCAGATAATAAATAATTTAGACTTTGCAGGCCACACAGTCTCTGTCACAACTACTTGACTCTGCCTTTGCATTGCAAAAGCAGCCATGAACAATGTGCAAATAAATGACCATGGCTGTGTTCCAATAAAACAAGGAGCAGGATTTGGCCCATGGGCCCACAGATGTAAACCCACAACAAGAGCCAGTGTTTCTATTTCCTGCCACGAAGGCAATGGGGGAGAGGCAAGAGGACAAACTGGAGTCAGGTGGCTGGAGAATAAGATGCTGGCTATGCCCCCATTGGCTAGGCCACCTCAGGAGAGCAAGGAAACTCTCTGAGTGCTTTTTGCACCTACAAATGGGGTGTTAGAAAGAGTAAAATAAGCGAATACATGCTCAGGGTCTACTATGACTGAAGTTCAATGTATGGCAGGTTTATTATCAGAGGCAACACAATTTAAAAGGGGAGGTGGAGAAAACATGATACGAGCTTGGGAGAAGGGAGGCAAGTGCTGGTGGTGCCTAAACTAAAACTAAACTCCAATAAGGTGTGTCTTCTCATGAAGAAGGGTTACTTTGGGCTTTCTGCAGAAGAATGTTATTCCACATCCATGAAACCCCTGAGGGAATTCACAGCATCGTGGCGGGAGGAATCTTCACCATCTCCAGAAGGAGCAGATGTGTGGCGCTTGGTGGCTCCCCACAGAGGGCATGGAGGCAGCTGTTCACAGACTGGATATGGCAACTTGTATGACGTGCTGTCTTTCTGGGGCGGGCAGCCAAGTAGTGATGGGGGTGGGGTGGGGCTCTGCAACCCCCTCCCCCACTGCCTGCTGCCCACGTCTGCTGATTCACGCTGGATGGAGAGCCTGGGTGTGCCAGAAGAAATCTGAAATGCCTCTCTAGTGAAACCCAAGGCTTTGGAAGGAGACTGGGGACTTGGAGGCAGGGGGACAGTTTCTTCTCTGTGTCTACTTTTAAAGGTCATAATTTTGGCAAGGAAAGGAGGATGTGGGGAAATTCCATTAATACTGCTGAAGGTCAGGATGTGACTTACAATGCCAGATGATGAGCCCCTGGCAAGGAGTGGCACTCACTGCTCCAAGACTGGTACCGCCATGTCTGCAGGGAGAATTACCCATCTATTCAAGAGGTACTAGATTGAAATTTGTGTGGAAGGGAAAAAGTATCCAGGAAAAAGTATAAAACCAGATATGATGAGGTTAGTACATAAAATAGGAGGCATTTCAAAGGAAATGCTCAGGAACTGTCATCTCTCTGTACATCAAAGTACAAAGTATGGGTAATAATGTTAACTCTGAAACTTTGGGGAAAGATGGTAAAGCTGAGCACAGATGTCCAACTCCCACCTAAGCTACCTCCTTCTCAAAGTGACAGGAAGGACCAAGGCAGTATAAAAATAAGGGGAATCTGCTTTGGCATGGGAACATAGGAAAGAGTGCCATCGATATGCCACCAACTTTGAGGAATTTCTGCTAGGTACAGTGCCAGTGAAGCCAGATTGAACTGACTCACAGCTCTCTTTCCTGAGAAAGCAGTATGGTGCTGCACGGAGGGCGGACATGCTCACAGGACCCACCTCACAGTCTCACTTGGAGAGTGAGTGAATGCTGGAGGAGAGGCTGGGCCATAGAAGGGGTGCAGAGCCCATAAAGGGGAACCCACCTCTCATGTGCAGCTCAAAGCCTTCTGGAGTAGCTGGGCCATTAGACCCAAGAACAAGCAGAGCCTAGCCAAGCCCACTTTCCCAGGACCAACTGGGACAGCTCTGCCACAGCAGGTAGAGAACAAAGGAGAGCCCAGGAGGAACAGTGCACATCTGGACCAGCTGTGCCGATAAACTAGAGAAGAAATGCCCACAAAATGCCTTGGGCTGCTTGTCCTTGGCTAATAATGTGAAACTTCATCACCCAAATTTCCAAGTTAATATCTGAGGTGAAGAATTCTAGCATCTAGGTTAAAACAATGAGGGGGACCAAGATAACTGACTGACCCGTGATATAAGCAAATACCAGTCCAGGAAAGGCCTCAAAGGCACATTAAGCCTATGAAATTTTTTTCTGAAACATAAAGGAGGCAAACAAGAAATGCATGCAGAGAAAGAACATCACCTCTAAAAAGATTTACACTAGAACAAGAAGTCAATTGAGTGTCTGTTTTGTACTTGAAGGAGTTTAAAGAAAACTTGTCTCTAAGATGTAAGAAATGTGATATGCAATAAAGGAGACTAAAACTAAAAGAAGCTAGCAGTTTAGATTATAATGACAAGAAATAAAAATGTTATGAGAATTTTAAAAAGCATTAGAAACATTAAAGAGCAGAATTTAATTGTAGAAAGCTGAAGGATGTTATGGAGGACAGCGTTGAGATATTCTTTTAGAATAGAGAATAAGGACTAAGATAAAAATGAATAGAGGGGAAATAATAATATGAAGAATAAATTAAAGAGACTCTCTTGTGAATTATAGTTGACCCTTAAACAATGTGGAGATTAGGGGCACTGACCCACTGGCTCAGTTAAAAATCTGCGTATAACCTTTGGCTCCCTCAACACTTAACTAGTAATAGCCTACTATTGATAGAAGCCTTACCACTAAACATAAACAGTCGATTAACACATACTTTGTATGTTATATGTATTATATATTGTATTATTACAATAAATAAGCTGGAGAAGATAAATTGTTATTAAGAAATCATAAGGAAGATAAAATATTTATTGAAAAATATCCATGTCTAAAATGGATCCCTGCAGTCACAACTATGTTGTTCAAGGATCAAATGTAATGGTATTTCTAAAAAGATATCAGAACAAGAGTAATAACTAAAGATATAATAGAAGAAAAACTGCAATCTGAACATCCAAGTCTTCAAATAAATATGCTAATCAGCCCAACTGGTATGGCTCAGTGATTGAGTATCAACCCATGAACCAGAAGGTCACAGTTCGATTCCCAGTCAGGCCACATGCCTGAGTTGCAGGCTCGATCCCCAGTAGAGGGGATATAGGGAGGCAGCCAGTCAATGACTCTTCTCACCAGGGATGTTTCTATCCCTCTCTCTTCTTTCATCTCTCTGAAATCAATAAATAATATTTTTTAAAAATGCTAACCATATTTTAGATAAGCACCCAACACGTGCTGTATTTTCTTTATTAATTCCAAGAATTAAGAAAGAATCCTACAAGAAAGAAAGGAAGGAAGAAAGAAAGAAAGAATCCTACAAGCATCCAGCACATGGGGAAAAAAGACAGCTATAAGAAATCAAATCAAATTACTTTAGACTCATTACAACATTGATGAAGTGTCTAGAGAGATTTGAAAAATAATATTATGATCATAAAAATCTATAATTTATAGGAGAAGCCACAGAGAAAAACTGTGATCTATGTAACTGCATGGAAGATATAAAACTCATATACCCTTCCTGAAAAATATTACTCATGCCATGGAAAGATAAATTAAAAGACACAATTCACAAAAGATTATCATCAGAAATAGAAGCCCTATAAATTTGAATCTGAATCTTAAAATCATAGTGATTATAATCTAGTTTTAAAATAAAATCAATATCTCAAATAACAATTGAAAATTATTCACAATGTAAAGAATAATGTTAAATAAAAACTCAAATGATAATAATACAAAATTAGAGGTGATGAGGAATGGGTCATAAATAAATGTGCTAATCTATGTAGCTAATAATAGATTTTTCATTTTTGTATTGGTACTTGAAGAAGTAGAACCTAATATTTTAAACTGAAAATATAATTATACAGTACTCTTATTATAATGAGGATGCCATATTATTTAGGTAAAAGTATAGAATTTGGTCAAAACTGTAATGATACACAAATTTATTGGTTAAATACATTTAATAGCAATTAAAAGAGTAAAAAGTATGCAAGTCAAGAAGTTTGAAAAAGAATGGCAAAACAAACATAACTAAAGAATGAAGATATTAATAAAAATAAAAGCAGAAGCAAATAAATTAGAAAGTAGGTAATAAAAGCAGTGCCAATAAAAATCCAAGTGTTAGTTCTTTGAATTAAAAACACATACAAGATAATGAGATGTTTCACTGAAAATTTAACTTGTGTTTTTTGCTACATGCTCTTCAGTGAGAGAAATGTCTGGAAAACTTATCTATCTCCAGGAGCAGGAGCAATCTTTAAAGGGAAGACAAGTGGAGGAGCCCCTTTTGCCCCCCAAGCAACTAAGGTGTCTGCTTTAAGAAAAATGAGCTATACTCTGCAGCAAAATGGAATAGCACTATTTAGGGATAGGGTTATAAAAGAAACCCTCTCAGCCTCTTGGGGGTTTAGATATCTAAGAAGAAAAAGACAACAGAGGTTCTGGATCTATGGGATAAAAATGACCA
Organism: Antrozous pallidus; assembly: GCA_027563665.1. Taxonomy (NCBI): domain Eukaryota; kingdom Metazoa; phylum Chordata; class Mammalia; order Chiroptera; family Vespertilionidae; genus Antrozous; species Antrozous pallidus. The sequence continues at coordinate 58,405,955 of CM050522.1, forward strand.
AATCACTCCAACAGTCTTCCTGCATCTAGGGAGTGGCTCCATATGAAAGTAAAAATACTGTTGGAAGAGGTTGCCACTTGAAAACCTGGTGAGGAGCTTCAGGATGCTGGAAATGTAGCAGGGACCTGCATCAGTGGAGGTAACCAGTCCGACCAGTGTTAACAGCGCCACCAGTGGCAGTAGGCAGCAAGGGTTGCAGAACACAGGCTCTTCCATTTGGTGATGGAAAGACCATCAGTGGTGTTGGCTATTTTGGAGGAGGGTGCTGCTTGGAGAGGGAGGTGCTAACTCAAGTAAGTGTGGCAGGTGGAGTGCTTGATTCAGATTTAACTTGAAAAAATTAAGATGTATGATCATATTTTGCATGCTAAATTTAAGATGTTAATACCAATTCCATCAATAAAGAAGCAAACTAACTAGTTTAATCAAAGAAAAAAGTTGTAATGAGAAAGAGTATATAACAGAAGACATAGACATTCCAAAAATTTTACTGAAGCATATGGTAATAAATTTGAAAATCTCAAGGAAATGAACTATTCTCTGAAAAATATAAATTTCTAAAATCCACACAAAAAGTATAAACCTAAAGTGATCAAGAAATATGGAAGAAGTCACAAAGAACTTGCAAAATGGGTGAGGTGAGGGACATAAAATCTTGATGGTTTCATGGGCTGGTTTTTTATATTCAAAGAGAAGCTAATTTATATATTCTATAAACTGTTCCAAGGCATGTAAAAAGACAGAAAGCTTCCTGATTCATATTGTAAATCTAGGATAAATATGAAAATAAAACATGATTAAGGATGGCATAATCAGAGTAAAATGTAAGTTTCTCTTACATGTACTTACAGGGAGAAAATTCCAGATAATTAAACTGATTAAAAGAATAGTGCAGCATAACAAAGATAGGTTTATTTTAAGAATGCTAGTATGGCTCATTGAAAATGTGAGTTTGAAGTTTATTTATCCAGCAGCAGTCAACATCTCCATCTGGATTTCCAGTAGGCAGATCTAGCTAAACATTCTACTAATTTCCCTCTCTAAAACGTATTCCTCTGCATTTTTCTTTACGTTAATAAGTAGTAACTTATTCTTTCCAACTGCTCAAACCAAAACATTAGGTACCATCCTTGATGCCTCGTTTTTTTTTTGCTTTAAAAATGATTTAAAAATTTTGTGGAAAATGTACATAAATTTACCATTCTATTTTAAGTGTAGACTTCAGTGGTATTCAGTACATTCATATCATTATGCAACTATCACTATCATCCATTTCCAGAACATTTTTTCATCTTGCAAAACTTGGATGCCTCATTTTCTTTTACTCCACACATAGATTCCATAAAGAAATCTACTTTGTCAGCTCTACTGTAAAAAAAGATCGAGAATCCAATTGGTTTTCATTATTTAGTACAAGTCACTATATTCCACTCAGATCCTTTTATAATGTAAAACAGATCAAATCCCCCTTCCTTTTAAAAACTCTCTAGTAGTCTAGAAATAAATCTATACTATTATGGTCAATTGACTTTCAGCAAGGATGCCAAGATCATTTAATGGAGGAATAATAGTCTTTTAAACAAATGGTGCTAGGACAACTGAATCACCTCAAAAAAAAAAGGAGAAGAAGAAGAAGAAGAAGAAGAAGAAGAAGAAGAAGAAGAAGAAGAAGAAGAAGAAGAAGAAGTTGGATCCTTACCTCACACCATATACAAGAATGGACAAACACCTAAATGTAAGAGCTAAAACTATAAAACTCCTAGAAGGAAATAGGCTCAACTCTTCATAACCTTAGATCAGACAATGGTTTCTTAAACATGACACCAAAACACAAGCAACAATAACAAAGAATGAACAAATAAAAAGGACTTCACCAAAATTAAACATTTTTGTGCAAAGGACACCATTATGAATGTGTAAAGACAACCCATAAAATGAGAGGAAATATTTACAAGTCATGTATCTGATAAGCATCTAATATCCAGAATAAATAAGGAACTCTTACAACTCTACAGCAAAAAGACAACCCAATTAAAAATTGTACAAAGGAATTGAATAGGCTTTTCTCAAAGAAGATATATCTATAATAATTCTATATAATAAAAGAGTAATATGCAAATTCACCATCACTCCAACACACAAGATGTTGCCCCCATGTGGTCAAAGATGGCTGCCCTCATGTGGACACAAGATGGCCACCACAAGATGGCCAGCAGGGGAGGGCAATTGGGAGGCCTGCAAGGGAGGGCAGTTGAGGGTAATCAAGCCTGCAGGGGAGGGCAGTTAGGGGTGACCAGGCTGGCAAAGGAGGAAAGTTGGGGGCAACTGGGCTCGCAGGGAAAGGCAGTTGTGGGGCGGGGGAAAGGAGGATGGACCCAGGCCTGCAAGGAGGGCAGTTGGTGGGGACCAAACTGCAGGGAAGGTAAGTTAGGGGCAACCAGGCTAGCAGGGGAGCAATTGGGAGGGACCAGGCCTGCAAGGGAGGGAAGTTGAGGGTAATCAAGCCTGCAGGGGAGGGGAGTGGTTAGGGGGTGATCAAGCTGGCAGGCAGAAACAGTTAGGGGCAATCAGGAAGGCAGGCAGGCAAGCAGTTGGGAGCCAGCAGTCCTGGATTGTGAGAGGGATGTCATAAGGCAGTTGGACATCCCTCAAAGGATCCCAGATTGGAGAGAGTGCAGGCTGGGCTGAGGGACACCTCCTCCCCTGTGCACAAATTTTGTGCACCGGGCCTCTAGTCTATAACAATAAAAGCATAATATGCTAATTACATCAGACAGCCAAATGATCTTCCGGATGTCCTTCTGGATGAAGCCGGGGCTGCAGCCATGGGATCAAGGCAGCCGCTGCGGCTTCAAAGGCCTACTCTTGCACCAATTTAATGCATCAGGCCTCTAGTGTACACACACACACACACACACACACACACACACACACACACACGTAAGCTATAATTGACTCATCTCATAACTGGAAGTTTGTGTCTTTTGACCACTTCCACCCATTTCCCCTACCTCACACCCCTCTGCTTCCATTTAAATGAAAATGTCTATTATAGGTAAACCTATAGACAGAGAAAGATTTGTGTCTGTCAGGGCTTGGGGGTGGGGAAGTGAATGACTGATAATGGATATGGGATTTCCTTTGGTGAAAATGTCTGGAATTAAATAGTGGTTACGGTTGAACATCATTATGTACATACCAAATACCATTTCACTGCATACTTTAAAATGGTTAAAAGGTTGGATTTTACATTATGGAACTTTTTCTCAATCAAAAACAAAAAAGAATATTCTCCAGTAGTTTCTCAAATGACTTAAAAGTATAAGCCAAAGGCTCACGAATGTCTTATAAGAGTCAGAAATATCCACCCCCAACAACTGCTCCACCTCCTCCTCACCCACACTGTTCCTGCCAGAATGGTCTCTGTGGTGGCTCCAGCACCACCAGAACATCTCCCGGATCAGAGCCTTTGCACATGCTATTCCTTCTGGACCCTCTTCTCCCAGATAGTCTATGACTTGTGCCTCACTGCCTTCAGGTATCTGCTTAAATGGTACTTTGTCTTTGACTCTCTCCTTGACCTCACCCCACTCCTTATGGCATATCCTATGCCCCTTACCCTATTTCATTTTCTTCCCAGCATTTACCACCTGAAATATTATACATTTATTTGATTATTCCTTTTTATTATCTATCTCCCCACACTAGAATGCAAAGCCCTTGAGGGAAGGAACTTTGTTCCATTCACTGATGCATCCATAGTACCTAGAACAGTGCCCAACACATGTGAGGCACTCAATAAATATGTTTTAAATGAATGAATATATCATGTATAATAGAATGAATATGAGGAAATTGATGACTATAATTTGTCACACTAATAGAGCAAAGAAAACAATCATATCGCTATTGATGTAGATTCTAAAAAGACATCTGATATTTGAGCTGGTTCAAATACTGAATAAATAAAAAATATAACATCTCAACATGAGGAAGAATATCTGTTTTTCCGATAGACATCATATATTCCAACATTCTCATTAAAGTCAAGAACAAGACAAGACTATTCATTATTATCATCAGTATTTTTAAATATAACTCCAGGATATTTAGTGAATGAGGCACTAGTAATAACAATTGCAAATATATATTGGATGTTCCTTTGGGCACTGTTCTAATTCCTAAGTACTGTATATGTATTACCTATTTTAATACAACATCTGAGGTGATATGAGTATGTTCCCATTATTGGGGACACAGAAAAGTTAAATAATTTGTCCAAGGTCATCCAGCTGCATAGCTGAGCTAGAATGAGAACTTAAACAGGCATTCTGTTCTAACCATTATGATGTACAATCTCCTAAGAAATAATTTAGATAAAGATGCTATAATGCTGAAAAACAAAGCAAATTTATTCTCGCTCTAGTTGGTATTATTGTCTACCTAGAAAGCCCGAGGGAATTAAGAGAGGAAAAACTACCAGAAGTAATTAGAATTGAAAATGGTCAGTCATAAGATATATATATATTAATCAATAGTTTTCCTATATTCTAGCAACAAACACTTTTAAAATGTCAAGAAAAATATATCCCATTCCTTAAGGCAAGAAAAATACTTTAAAATAAACTCAACATCAAATGGAAAGGATCTATATAAAGAAAATGACAAAACTTTATGGAAGACGCAGTAAGAAATTTTGAATAGAGAGATGTTCTATGTTCATAAATGGATAAATTTGGTATTAAAAAGATGTCAAATTCCCCAAAATTAATTCTGGAGTTATTGAAATTAAAATAAAAACCCCTACTGCATGCATATAAGCCTAACCAATGGACATAGACAACAGGGGGGTGAGGGCATGAGTGGGGAAGAAAAGGGGGGAATGGGAAAATAAGGACACATATGTAACACCTTAATCAATAAAAAAAATAAAAAAAAAACCACCCTGCTGCATTTTTGGAACCTTACAAAAATTAAATTGGTGAAAATAAAGGCAACTGCGATAAATGAAGAGAGGACTGCGTTTTATTCATAGCCAATGGAATGTGAGTAATGTGCATCACTGCCAGCCTAGTCCACAGACACCTTCCACGTGATATTTTTCCATGGGTGTTGCCCTTCCAGCCCACAGGAGGAACTTCAACGCCACATGCTGAAAGTGGAAGAACTCTGGTCAACTTGAATCCCAGTATCTGAGAAGTCTACCACACTAATCTGTTCCTGTCTCAGAACTCCATGGAATAATATTCAGAACACCAGGATGCCAATTCCAGAATAAACAGATCAAAATTTAAAATCTTGCCCTAACCAAGTGGATAGAGTGTCGGCCTGCGGACTGAAAGATCTCAGGTTTGATTCCAGTCAAGGGCATGTAGCTTGGTTGCTAGCACATTGCCAGTAGAAGGTGTGCAGGAAGCAGCTGGTCAATGTTTTCCTCTCATCGATGTTTCTAACTCTCTATTGCTTTCTCTTCCTCTTTGTAAAAAAAATCAATAAAATACATATTTTTAAAAAATTTAAAAACTCAGGAATAGTATAAGCTATACTCTCCAATAGGCTGGCTACTAGCCACATATGGTTACTGAGAATTTGAAATGGTTAGTTTCACATATTGAAATGATAGTATTTTGGATACATTTCACTAAATAAAATATTATTAACTATTATTAAAGTTAATTTTACCGATATCTTTTCAATTTTTAAAAGTGGCTACTATAAAATCACATGTGGTTGCATTTTATTTCAATTATACATCTGGTCTACAGTATGCATAAAAATGTATATTATTTTCTAAAGAGAATATTTAGCATAAGTATTTTAAATGAATCAGGAAAATATATATTAATTAAATCCTGGAAGAATTATTGAGTGACTATGGGGATAGGAAAAGAAAAGTCTCATATTTGAGACCACATACTATAATATCAGATAAGTTTTAAAATGAAGTAATAAAAGTACTAAGAGAAAATGTAGGTGAATATTTACAAAGATTCCTGTGATGGAAAGAGCATGCCAAACTTAAAAGTGAAAAAATGGCCTTGATAAACTTGACTGTATAAAATATTAAAATTTTAATATTATCAAATAACATAAAAAGTAAAATTGAATGTCACATGAAACACGGGGATATATCTGCAACAAATGTGACAAAGGCCTAATATGCTTATTTTATAAAGAACTCCTATAAATCAGTAAGAAAAAGAGTACTCCAATAGGAAAATGTGCCAATAACATGAATAGCTAATTTATAAAAGGAAACACAGAAATGAAAAAGATTCCTAGTAAAAAAGAAATTCAATCTTAGTAGTAATCAAAGAAATGCAAATTAAAATAGCAATTGCCAAGGATCAAAAAAGAATAATATGCAATGTTGGCAATGAGTGCTCTCATATACTGTTATGAAGTTCTAAATTGGTATGATCTTCCTGGAGGACAATTTGGCAACATGTACAAAAGGCTCCAAAATGTGCATACACTATTTCTAGGAATTTATCCTCTGGAAATAATCAGAGATATTCATATTAAAATACAAGTATGAGTTTATTGCATTGTTGTTTTGCAATCAGGAAAAAATTGGCAACTACTTCCATGTAATAGGAGCTCCTCCTTGAGTAATTATGGCATGCCCGTGGGGTAAAATATTTTCAACAGCTATTGAAAAAAAAACACAGCAATATAGAATATACATCTACCTCCTGTGCTAGGCCAAATTCCTCCAAATGGCAAAGATTTTTTTTTAAGGGGAAAAAAATCTCTAGTGGTTCTGGAAAGCCATTAAAGAAGATTATCAATGAGCAGAATATTTGTAGAACTACTGGAATATAGGAAGGAAGGGCACAGATTGTAGGATAAATAAAACTGGAAGAAAACACAACTCAAAACACCTCAAAGGGAGCTGCAGCACAGGTGGGGGCTACCCATGGGGTCACCAGGCCCAGAGTGGACAGGCCACGATGAGCCACGGTGGTGGAGAGCATCTGCTGGCCTGGGAAAACATTTCCACTGAATTGCTAAATTAAAGAAGCCATTTCTAAAGTAAGAGCAAGTATTTGTTTATATATGTTCACTTATATGCACTGAAGAAACTGTCAAGACATATGCCTGTAGATGTCAACAATGACCTCTCGGTGGCTCATTTTTCATTTTCCTTTGTGCTCCTCTGTGTCTTCCAAGTTTTCTGCATTGAGTGCATATCAATATTATGGTTAGAAAACAATAATTAGTATTTTAAAATTAAAACAAAGGGAAACTAAAATTTTTATGTAAGAAAGTAACAGTCTTATTATTTTTCTTTTGAAGCACTGTAGTAACCCCCTGGCTGGTTTCCCAGACTCTAGGCCACTTGTCCTACTCTGTCCTCAGGATTGCTACCGTCTCTCACCCCCTATTTAACAACCTTCTGTGGCTCCCTCCTACTGACAGGTAAAGTCCAAACAAAGAGGCATTCAGGGCCTTCACTACCCTTCCTTCCTTCCAGCCCATTCTCCCACTTCTCACCCTGTACACTGAGCTATCCAGTTCTAACAGACTGTTTGCCAGTTATGAAAGGCTCCACATGCCTTCCAACTCCACTCCTTTGCTCATGTTACCCAAGCCCAACAGATGGGCCTTGGGGAAAACTGCAGCCAGAATCAGCCAGAATAGCTCTGTGGACCTACACACCACAAGATGCACTGTCCTGTTAGCCAAATATTCTGGGAAGTGCAGTAAGCGCAGGTGTGGCGGAACAATGCAGGCCTCCGAGATTCGAGGTCTGGAAAATAAAAATTAAATGCAGAATCCCATGGTGAAAATTCCAGGGGACTGTGAAAATGTCCCCTTGAGACATGGATTTGTTGGTCTGTATATCCACCTCCTTGCTTCTGTGTGTGTGTGTGTGTGTGTGTGTGTGTGTGTGTGTGTAGGGGCAGAGGAGGGTGCAGTGTGGGGGGAAAGGGGATGCGAATACTGGCCCAGACCTTCGGCCTCCTCTCCACAAAGGCAGGCACAAACCTGGGTAAACACCCACTCTTGCCACCTCTTGGCTATGAGACCTTGGCAAAGTGACTTGATCCTTCCTAAGTGAGTCTGTGCTACAAAACCGAGACAGTACCATGCTGGGTGATTGAATGTCATCACCTGCATGAGCAGGCATCCCGTAGATGGCAGTTGATGATGTCATAATTATATTTCCCTACCTGGTGCAAGAGCTGCTTCCCAGGGCTGAAGTCATGCTCTGGGAACTGGGACCAGGGCCATACAGGAGGCTGAGGAATGTCCCCAGTGAGGGCTTTGAAGTCACTATGGATATGGAGGACCCCCAACCCCCACCCCCAGAAACCTCCAGGATCTCCTTCTGGGCCCTCACTTACTCAGTGTTCCGGGATCCACTGGCCTAGCTGGAGCATGTATTTATCTTATGTCTCAGTCCTGGGGAGCTGAGAGTGGCATTCACTCAGCCCGGCACAAGCCCTGGTGCTGGCACCACCGATCCACAGCCAATCACCTGTCCGCTCTGAGCAGGGCCGGGAACAGCTCCTTTCAAGAATTGGCATGTGTGTGGTGGGAGAACCTGGCATGGAGGGTTAAGGAGGAAGCATCCACTAAGCCCCAGAGTCTTTCTCCTTCACTTTGCATGGGGCAGCCATCTCTGACCTCTTTAGAGTGGAGGGAGGAAGCGAGATAGTGGGCCGTCTCTCCCAACAGCAGAAGCTTTGGGCCAGAACAAGGCACTCAACTTGGAGATCTGCTTTCTGTTCAAAGGATTAGCCACCACAGCCACCACTGGACAATAATCCTTGTATGCACTTCCAGATATGCCAGCAGGATAGCAGGAGCACTGGAAACTGTTCTCACCCCATGAGGTCTTCTCACTCTGAAGGGATGGATCTGGCAAGGCACTTGCTACACTCTCCCTGAGGGCACTTACATGAAGGAAGAAGTGTTTCTTGAACCCCAGAGTCAGCCCCATGGAGCCTAGGCCTCAGAACACTGAAGGCCTGTAGAGCCCATTCTTGATCTTGACCTGGAGTCTCTACCTTGAATATCTGCATTGGACCAGGGCTTTAGGGAAGAACCTATTGTGAGTACTACCCTCCATATGTCAACCACCCCCATCTGTTAAATGAACAGGCAACCCTGTGTACTTCATCCATCCCAGTGGTCCCCAAACTGTAGTGTTACTTACACACCCTTAGAGGCAATATCCCTGCATAAGCACACCAACTGTAGCTTGCTAGCTTAAACAATCTCACTTTCCAAATGCCAAAGAGGCTGCTACAAACAGAGCCTTGGTGTGGGCAGGATGGATATATACGAAGCAGTCCCTGCTGGCTGCCCCCCAGCAGGGTCTCTGCCAGAACTGGACGTAAGAGCCAAGGAGAGGATGTTTCTTGCCTGCAGACAGACAGCGACTAATACCTACGAGCATTAGTAAGTTCTTTAGGAAAAAAACTGAGGCACGAGTACCTTCAGGATTAAGATCTGATCAGTTAGGAGTGCCCTCCTGCCTCCTAATGTTTAGAGGAACTCTGGATATGTGGGCTGCACAGGTGATCTTGCTGCCTGCAGGGAAACCGTGGACATGGACCAGAGGAGGCACAGTCCCTCCAGCGAGCCTGGCCCCTTTCTTAGAAAAAGCAGACTTAGGAACATAGTGGCCTCAGCTGAAAGCTGCCCATTCCTCCAACACAGGGTTTTCAATTGCATCAGAAGATCTGATTCTCAGGAACCCTTCTCACCCCCATGGGGTCTTCCCACTCTTATTTGCTCAAAATAAAAAGTTCCTCAAATTTGCCTCTCTAATGAGTTCCCAGGTGACAATGACACTGATGCTGTCATTCCAGGAACCATACTTTGAGAACCACTGCTCTAGAGAATGAGATCACCTGATCCTGCAAAGAGAAGATTCTGAAATGTTGACAACTCAAATGAACCTCCCTGGATGACGAAGCCAAGGAAAATCACTCAGATACAAACTACAGTGTGTGCATTGCCAATGCCACCCAGAGCGACCACGTGGTAGGTCCCTGGTCACTTCTGGTTCCAGTAAATTTTCCATTGAGATCTCTAGAAAAATCCCCACCAGTAAACAATGTCATATCCCAAAGAGACCCCATTAAGAAACAGCAGCCTGGCCTATGCTGGGTTCTATGGGAGTGTGACTTGCTGACTTGGCCAGCTCCTCTCTTTGTCCTGATGGTCCCAGGGGCTTGGATTTATTGGCACCCCCTCCTACCCACATTGCACCATCGCAGGTGCAGGCTGACTAAGCACAACAGAGGGCCTAATGGACAGAGATACCTTCTTGAATGTACACATGCCAGGTAGCATGCAGGGTAAGGGGACTGAGAGGTCAGAGTGCCTTGTCCACAGATGCTCTGCAGTCCTGTGGTGGTGAGTGAAGGATGAGGAGACAGACTGTATTATTTCACTGCACTGTGCAAGGAACTGGTACAGGGAGGAGCAGAGGCAGCACACCTGATCCAGCCTAAGGAGGCATGTTGAGCCAAGTGTGGCAGAGGATGTTCCCACAGAGAGAGAAGCCAGCACAGAGGTATGGCTGGACCAAAAGAGAAAGTGACTGAAGTGAGACAAAGGGGGAGGACTCAGGGGACCGTGAAGGGTCTTAGCCACACTGAGGAGCTCAGTCCTGCTCAGAGCAGCAGGGAAGGCTGGTAACTCTAATAAGGTTGGCTCCTGGGTTAGATGCAAGCACAAGGTCCCCTGTCCTCCACGCTACCGTTACATAATAATAAGCGGTAACTTTAGAGGAAGGGACCAGAGGCTCCTTTGGTGGGGCAGATGGTGACTTGGCCAGCAGGGAGGATTTCAAAGGGCCAGGCAGGGCTGTGGAAGGCTGAAAGGGCACGTGCTTTGAAGGGGAAGCTCTTGCAGATGATGCCCTTTTGGTTTTGGAGAGATCAAGGGCTTCAGTGGGAGAGGCCTCTGGCACGGAAAGGTCAGACCCAGAAAGCTCCAGATCACTGAGGACCAGTGACTGGCAGGGAGTCTCCAAGCCAGCTTGGAGGATGGGGAGGGAGGGAAGTGATGTTAGTGGCAGGTACAAAACCGAGCCACTCCGGAGGCTGGGCTCCGGAATGGAGGTCAGCTATGCACTAAGGAACCAGATTCTAGATGATAAAAAGCATAACAGCTGCCCCTTGCATGGTGTTTATTATGAGCCAGGCACTTCTCCCATCCAAGTACTAACCAGGCCCGATCCTGCTTAGCTTCCGAGATCAGACGAGATCGGGCGCGTTCAGGGTGGTATGGCTGTAGACTGAGCCAGGCACTTCTATTAGCACATTAGGTTTCTGAGTATATTTAATCCTCATGAGAACCCTAAGAGTTAGTTAGCATTGTCATTATGCCCATTTTCAAGATGAAGAAATGGAGGCATGAAGAGGTAAGTAATTCTCATGGCTACACCCTTAGGAAAGGCAGGATCAAGGTCATCAACCAGATCTAAGTCCTCATCACAAATTCTTTAAGCTAATAGTGATTTTAGAGTCAATTTGCCCATCTCCCTTAACTTATAGAAGGGGGAACCAAGTCCCAGAGAGACTGAGTGTTTGTCCTAGGACACACAGTTGTTTAATTGCATCAAAACTGGCAGCTAGAAGAATCAATGATAGGACCTGGAACTGGGGGGAGAGGCCTAAATACCCTGTTATTCTCTGCTGGTCCTTCCAGACACTGGTGCTCACTGCCTTTCTCGCCACCTAAGCCCTGCCTCCATCCTGTGCCCACCGTGCCCACATGGATGTCACTCAGCATTCTGGCCTCTGACTTCTTTGCCCCTGGTGATCTCTACCCTCTCTCTGCTTTAGCTATTCAGACACAGCCGGGGCCTGGCTCCTCAATCCTTACATCCTCTTCCAGCTATGACCACAGCTTCCCCTCCTTCCAGTCCCTGACCCCCACATCACCAAGTTTGTAAGAGACACCCAGGGCTTCACTTCTTCCAAGCCCACAGTTCACCTTCCTGCCTGCCCCTCTCTATCTTGGGGCCCGTGGACCATCCTCTCAGCAGCACCCTCAATCTTCACCATCCACATCCACTCTGTCTTCCACCTGGCAGAGTCCCAGTGCTGGGGCAAGGCTGTTCTCCGCCTTCCCCATCCTACTGCACAGCCACCAGACTGCTGCAGGCAGTCACACTGCCAAGCAGACTGGGTTACTCTCAGTGCAAGGGCTCCCATCACCAGAAGGCATCATTTCCACCCTGCATTCCTCAGCCAGTGGTGAAGGACAGAGTACTGGGGGCACCCTGAAGTCACCCATAAAACCTAAAGGGGTTCTAATGCTGGGGTCATTTCATGTAACTGTTGTGAGGGATGGCCTGGGCACCAGGCTTTGTAAAGCTCCCCTGTTGATTAAAAAATGTACCCTATCCATATAGGGGAATACTACTCAGCTGTATAAAGAAACAAACTTTCTGACACATGTACATGGACAGTCTTCAAAAATTTTGTGCTAAAAAGAAGCCAAGCACAAAAAAAGTACATGTTATATAATTATATGAAAATTTCAGAAAAACTATAGAGCAAGCAAACAAACCTGGGGTGGGGGTAGGACTGATGACAAATGAGCATGAGAGAACTTTTAGAGTGACAGGAGTGCTCTAAGACTGGGCTGTGACAATGGCTGCACAACTTTTATAAACTTTCTAAAAACCACTGAACTATATACTAACAATGGGATGAGTTATATGTGATATACATTATCTCAATAAAGCTGTTAAAAGTGTGGGGAGGAGAAGAGGGTAGGGAAAAAACCCAAGTTATAAAATTAAACATTTTTTTGTATTAAAAATAAATTCCCCTGGTGATTCCAATGAGCAGCCAGAGTTGAGAACCCAATGAAGGAGGCCTGATACCTAATACCTACTGACCTCAAAGCCATGTTCATTTCTCTCTGGCCCCCAAAAGCTCGAAGCTCAGCACATCACAGGCCACATCATTATTCTTTAAGTGAATTAATATGCATTTCTAGAGTCTGTGTCATGAATAGTGGCAACGAGAATGTCCACTTAATAGCATCAAGTCTGCATAAGTCTTTCACTTATGTTTTCTCATCTCCCAGTGCCTGTGAGGTGGGACTAAATCTCCCTATTTTACAGAAGGGAAACTGGATCTCATTCAGGTGAACTGAATCGCCTGGTGTCACACAGCCATTGCTTGGCAAAGCTGGGCCTAGAGATTGGCCCATCTGACCCAAAACCTGAGTAGCCTCTGGGTCACCACTCACTGGCCTTAAATCTCAGTTGTTCTGGGTTTGAAGAAGCAGCTGGTCCCAAGGTGGGACAGCCCTCAGCTCTTCCCCTCTCAGCCCCAATGTATTGAGCTCCTTGGGATGGAGGTTTTCTCCCCAGCTCCCTCCAACTTCAGGATTGCTTTCATTTGACATTCCTTCCAGTGCACCAGTCCGGAACAGAAGTGCTTGATGCTGCAGATCGACCAGTTTCATAAAAGGAATCCAGTTTCCTTTGTACTCACAAAAAGCTGTTAGGCCCTGGCCAGTTTCCAGGGCCTGCACTCCAGTGATGCAGCCCAGACATCAGGAGAGGGATGCCAAAGCCCTTGGGCACAGACAGGAGTCAGCTGGGCGGAGAGATTTAAACTGAAAGGGGTTCTTGCCAGCAATACCACCAAGCAACATCCTGTCCTCAGAAAGGAGGTTTCCCTCTAATGCCCTAGAACTCGGCTGGGGGCCCCCACACAGCTGTGCAGGGATGGAGATGTGCTACCAAACTGTCAATACCTGACCCCAGTGGGTGGGGACAGCATAATGGAGAAAACGCTGGCCAGTACTCCAGAGGTCCAGGTCCAGCTTCCAGCCTTAGCGGGGCTCTTCACCAGCATGTGCCTTGGGGCAAGAGGCAAGCCTCAATTCCCTCTGTCAGATGGGAACCATAACTCCTCCCTACAGGGTGGTTGGCTGTGAGAGTGTTAGAGGATCCATTAAGCACTCAACCAAGCCAGGGCTGGAAATGTAATCTCTTTAGGTCAAGGCTTTCAGGTCTTTCAAATCTTTCAGGTCACATGCAGTTCGCTTGTGACTGCAGGAAGTTATGGATGGAAAGAAGGAGCCAATGTAAGTCTGGAATGGGTGTCTGGACCAGGATTTAGTCCTTTTTTGTGAACAGTCTTTCATGACTTCAGAGATGCTTTGAAACCCTGAACATTTTCCCATCTTCTCTCTGGGCCCCAGTTTCCCCTTTTATACAATAAGGGGGTCAGGGAAGCGTCTCTAGGGACCCTTCAGGCTCTGACAGCCAAAGACTCTTGAAAAAACGCAGGTCCCTCCAAATTGCTGCAGAATCCCATGTTAATGGGGCCACAGACTGGCCCTCCCCATCCTCCCCGTCAACCAGTTTCATACTCATTTCAGAACATTTGTGGCTACCAGCATAAAGGGCAGTCTTACAGCAAAAGCCTCTTCAGCTTTGGTACTGAGTCACTCCCACTGGAGGTCAAGTTTCCTTTGTGCCTCCCTCTAGGGAGAGGTGAGAAGAGGAGGGCCAGTCTTGCCTGGGAAAAAGCATGCCTTGTTTGGATAATCACAGATGGTGGGGCCAAACACTTACGCTTTTCAAGCACTTCCCAAAACATCCCTCTCTGTGCATGAACTTTACAGTTTACAAAATTCTTTCAAATCCATGACTCATCAGATTTTGGTAAGAATCCTGAAGGGATAAGGAAGGAAATCATAGCTGAGAGACGAGAGGTGACTTCTCTTAAGGTCAACGCATCAAGAGTGGCCTGTCCCTCCCATGGAAGAGATGGGCAAAGCCTCAGAAAGGTAAGTGCAAGGCTGGAGTGGAAATCAGGTCTAGTAATTCCCAGCCCTTTCTGCCCCTGCCCTCCTGCCGGAATGGGTGGGTCCTTTCCAACTCCTCCCATTGAGGTTGGCCTGGGCATCTGTCTCACACTTTTCCTCTCCACAAGGCTCAGTGTTTTCCTCTTGGGCAGCTAAGCACACCTAGAATGCCTTGCTTTGTTGAGAGGCTCCAAGTATCAAGAAGAAAGGAAAGCAGGAATTATAAGGAAAATGGGAAGAAAGACAAGAGACAGTTTTGCCCTCATCTCAGTGGGAAACCATTTTAAACATTTGATAATATGCACTCTTAGTAAGGATGTGAGGAAAAGGGAATTTTCAAACACCTTGATGGGACTAGAAATTAGAACAGCCTTTCTGGAAGTCAATTTACCTCACTATTTTAAATGACTCAGTAATTCCACTTCTAGAAATCTGCCAGGTGGGAAGGTGTTGGCTGTGATGTTAAAAAGCTTTGGGCCTGGTTCAATGAATTATCATCTATCCATCCAACAGAACACCGTGAACCATTAATAAGAATGAGATCAATCAAGACTTCTAAGATCTGTTGTAAAATGAAAAAAGCAAAATCCATAGTATGACATCATTGGGTTTAAATAAATATAATGAAAAAGAACTGGGCAGATGAACACTGAACTGAGAGTGGGAGAGAATGTAGAATTTAGGGCAATTATCAACCCTTTTATTTTTTTACTTTACATTTTGGCTTTTTTTTTTTGTACGTTTGTTTTGTGTTTCAAGTACTACAGATGTCCTCCACTTCCCACCTCCCCATTAACCCTTCCACCCTGTCATGATTCTCAGATGGTCACTACAGCATCAGCAACAAGGACAACAAACCTATAGGGGCGGTGAGGGAACAAGCCACAGGATTTAGCCAAAGGCACAATGAAAGGGAAGGGTTCACTCCTGAGCTGACTAGGATGGAGGTTTTCACCTGTCCCGCGCACAAATTCCTCAGCCACCAGTTCTGTTTTGTGAAAGGTAAAAAACTTTGGTCCTGCTAATAAATGTCTGCTTAAAAGCCCTGTGACACTGCCCATCCCTATTCAGCCATAATGCTTTGCCTGGAGATGACAGTGGCCGACAGGGAGCTGAGAGCTTGAGCCCTCAGCAAAGCATACCTCGGAGAATCTCTGCACATCTTGGGTTAGTGTGCCCACTCGCTTCCACTGGAAGTGCTTTAGCAGCTTCAGGATGGCTGGATTCACTGCGTTGTCTGACGGGACAGTCCGGAAGAAGTAAGGGTATTTTTTCTTATCAGCCAGTACAGGTGTGGTGGCGGCAAAGGAAAGCTGAAAAACACAAAAGAGAGAACGCTTTTACTGGTGGGCCTCACTGCTCTGAGCCCAGGATCTTTTGGAGCAGAAGAAACATTTAATTCTGACTTTGGCACAAACACACAGGGCAAGATATTTTAAAACCTTTTTATTATAAAAGCAATGCATTATATGAAAGAGAATATTTTAAAAATGCAAAATAAGGAGAAAGAAGGAAAAAAATGAGCCAATCATTTACCCCTGACCAAAGAACCACCATTAATGTTGTAGTCTATTGCCTTGGGTCTTTTTTCCATGCACATTAATTTTTAAAAATCCTGAAGTCATTCCACATATGTAATGGAACTGTTTCTCTCTCTTCCCCACCCCCACTCCACACATACTTAACATTATCTTATAAGTATTCAGTCATTTATTAAAAACTCTTTGTAAACATTTTCACAGTTGTATAATATTCTAGTATATATAAATAAACATCATTTATTGAATGAATCATCTCTAATTGGGGAGCATTTAGATGGTTTCTAGTTTGTCATATTTCTCTGCAAAGTATTTTTTCCCCTAAATTTCAGTCTATTTCTATAGGATAAAAATCTGTGATATAAAATTTCTCAGAAAAAGGATATGCGATTTTAAAGACTCGATCCTTACTTCCAAAAATAATTGTATCAATTTACATACCCACAAGCCAGGTATGATTAGAGAAACAATTTTACCACATTCTTGTCAACAGAAGAACTAAAACATTATTTTAATTTTATAATGATTTATCCCTGAAAAACTGGAATCATGTTGCAATCATGGGTTATGTATAATGTTTAATCTTTTCCATGTGGTCATTAATCAGTAGTATGTTCTATTTCAGGAATTTGCTTTTTCATGTCTTTTATTTTCTGAGTGGTATTCTAATGATTTTCTTATTGAGTTTAATGAAAACTTTCATATGTACTAGCATAACGTTCAAACTCAGACTGTTACTGTTGCTGTAAGTATCCCAGTTTGTTTGCTTTCCCATTTTGTGTATGTATTTTAATTTATACTAAGTGGTCAAATCTGCTCCTCTTCCCTTTTATTATTTCTTCTTTTTAAGTGCCAATAAGTTGCTAAATTGGATTTTAATGATGTCCTACAATGCTTAGCTTAAATGTCACCTCTTCCATAACACTCCCTCTGATCTCTGCTCTCCTTTCCCTTGGCCTAATCCGCAGAAGGTGACCTTTTTGATTTTTGCTGTGTGATGGTGAGAGAATGGTATCTTATAGTTCTAATTTGCATTTACCTTATTATTAGTGAGGGTATCTCTTTCTATGTTTGAGAGCAATTGGCATCCTTTGCCTGTTTCCCAACTGGACCCATTTTTTGGATCAGTTGGTAGAAATAATCTTTTATATTAAGGAAATTAGCCCTTTGTGCTATAAGTTACTAATTTCTCTCCCAGTTTGTATGTCTTTTCTTTTGATGTTTTTTATAATGTCTTCTGCCATATGGAAGGTTTTTTTTTTTAATGTCAATTTATCTACTTTTAAATTTTATGTCTTCAGGTTTGGTGTTGTATTTCCCACTCTGAGATTATAAAAACTGCTTCATGATTTCTTCTCATCTGTCATCTTTCCCTCCCTTCTTCCTTCTGTTTCTCTTCCTCCCTCTTCTCTCCCTCCCTCAGTCCCTTCCTTTCTTACCTTCATTTGTTTCATTTAAAACTTTGATCCAAAAAGAGCATGATTGAAGCAAGCTCACTCTTTGCTATCACCAGCTTTCTTCCCAAACTTCCCAGTGGCAGCTCCAGATCTAATACTTCTCAGAGTTCAATTTCAGCATCCAAGGAAATAGTGTCCTGGTATCCTCAGGCACCAGCTGAAGATGCTCTTGTAAGCTGAGGAAACACTCCCCGCCCACTCCTCACCCACTAAGACTCTGGCAAAGTGGGGGCAGTAGAGATCTTGCCTCTTTTCCTGGTCTTTCTCAGAGGGCCGACAGCCACTACCCAGGATCCCCGGATCTCCTGTGTCCCCTCAGCAGCCTACATGGTTGGTGCGTGAAGCTGAACAAACACCAAACAGCTCACCTGCTGTCATCTGGAACTAAAGAGCCCCTAGAAGAACCAATTTTTAAGATCCTCAGAGACAGGGACATCATCCCAAGATTGGCAAAGATCAATGATAGAATGGCTGTTTAAAATTACAATAAGGCCCTAATCAGTTTGGCTTAGTGAATAGAGCGTCAGTCTGCCAACTGAAAGGTCCCAGGTTCGATTCTGCTCAAGGGCATGTACCTTGATTGTGGGCACATCCCCAGTAGGGAGTGTGCAGGAGGCAGTTGATCGATGTTTCTAGCTCTCTATCCCTCTCCCTTCCTCTCTGTAAAAAAATCAATAAAACATATTTAAAAAAATAAAATAAAATTATAATAAGGACCAATGGGAAGAGCTTACAGAGAGGAAAATCCCAGCTGGACAGATTGAGGAACATTGGCATTCAGAGTTGTTCAGCAATGGAAGGCCTGCTATTTAAAGTAGTGAATCCCTGTGTCTGAAGGCATGCAAACAGAGGCTGAACCATGACCTAGAGAGAACAGAGAGGGACTTCAAGATCGTCTCTGAGCTCCCCAAAAACTGCATGAAAAAGCGTGTGCGGGTGTATACGTGCAGACAGGCACAAATTTTTCTGAAAAGAGGATCCACCGCTTCCATCAGATTCACAAAGAGGATCTTAAAACCCAAACCAGATCAGCACTCCAGCATGCAGGTGATACCTAGGTCCCATAGTGAACTCGACAAAAAGAAGCTCTGCGGTCCCCAAAAACCCACTGTTCATGACTTTTTTCAATATTAAAACAACAATTGAAGCCTCCTACAGTTACCAGCACAAGAAGGAGCTATTAGAAAAATAAGGGAGCAACTATTTCAGGGACTGCAATGGAGTATGCTCCATCACATCCCCAAAATGCTTTCCTAATACATTTTGGAAAATGTTGGTTTTGTGATGTGATTTCTGAATCACACTCTGGTTGATACTTTGCCATTATTGTGCCATTAGTTCCAGGTCCACAATTAATTGTTGCTTGAACAACCTCATATGTTTGCCCTGTAGGTAATTACAGTGGTTACTGTTGAGTGAATAAATGGTCCATTGTATTTACAATGGGCTTGGAGTACAATATATGCCCCGGGTCTAAATCATGTTGGGTGCAAAATATTAACTGGCACTGACATTTTCTGCACCATTTGAGATAATGCACACTTGGATTAGATGTCTTGGCATCACTGTTCCTCTGGCTTTCACCTCCTAAAACTTCCCTCCATGGGCAAAGACTGCAGGTGCCTACTACATTTTTGAATTGGAGAAACCTGCGAAATCATGTACTCTGGGATTTTCTACCCTGGCTGCACATTGGAATCACATTGGAAGATTTTTAAAAAATTGTACTGACTTAGTTCCACTCCAAACCAACTGAATCAGAATCTCTGGGCACAAAGGCTGACATCAGTATTATTTTAAAACTTCTCAGGTGATTGTGACGCCCAGGGAGGGTCAAGAACCCCTGATATAGATCAACACCTTAGCTTTTTTTTCTTTCAGTTTTATTTTGTATTGGTTTTAGGTATACAGCTTAGTGATTAGACAATCATATACTTTACATAGTGTTCCCCTCGATATTTTCAGTACCCCAACTTGCATCACACATAGTAATTGCAATATTATTGACTATATTCCCTAATCTTTACTTACTTCCCTGTGACTATTTTGTAACTACTAATTTGTACTTCTTAATCCCTTCACTTCTTTCACCCAGTGTCCCCTCCTCCTTTCTGGCATTCACTAGTTCTGCTCTCTGTGTCTACATGTCTGTTTCAATTTTGTTTGTTCATTTATTTTGTTCTTTAGATTGCACATAAGTGAAAGTATATAGTATTTGTCTTTCTCTGACTGACTTATTTCTTTGAGCCTAATACTGGCTAGATACATGCATGCTATCCCAAATGGTAAAATTTCATTCTTTTTAAAATAAAATTTTATTGATTTCAGAGAAGAAGGGAGATAGAAATACCAATGATGAGAGAGAATCATTGATCAGCTGTTTTCTTCATGCCCAAGGATCAAGCCCATAACTCAGGCATGTGCCCTGACCAGGAATCGAACCATGATTTCCTGGTTCATAATTCGACATTCAACTACTGAGCCACTTGGCCAGGCTTCATCCTTTTTTTATGGCCAAGTAAAATTTCATTGTATATACCACTGCTTTTTTATCCACTCATCTGCTGAAGGACATTTGGGTTGCTTCCATCTCTTAGCTATCCTAGCTATTAAAGAGGTAATATGCAAATTGACCATCACTCAAACATACAAGATGGCCACCCTCATGTGTTCAAAGATGGCCACCTCCATATGGACACAATATGGCCACCACAAGATGGCCAGCAGGAGAGGGAAGTTAGGGGAGACCAGGCTGGCAAGGGAGGCAGCAGTTAGGGGTGACCAGACCAGCAGGGAAGAGCAGTTGGGGGCAATTGGGCCAGCAGGGGAGCAGTTAGGCATCAATTAGACTGGCAGGGGAATGGTAAGGGGATGGTCAGGCTGGCAGGCAGAAGCGATTAGGGGCAATCAGGCAGGCAGGCAGGCAGGCAGGCAGGCAGGCAAGCTGTTGAGAGCCAGTAGTCCTAGATTGTGAGAGGGATGTCCGACTGCTCGTTAAGGCCCGATGCCACCTCGAGGTGTCCCAGATTGGAGAGGGTGCAGGCTGGGCCAAGGGACATCCTCCCCCTGCATGAATTTCGTGCAATGGGCCTCTAGTTGTAAATAATGCTGCTATGAATATAGGGATGCATATATTCTTTCAAGTTAGTGTTCTGTTTTTTTTTTTCCAGATATATACTCAGAAGTGGAATCACTGGGTCATAAGGCAAATCTATTTTCATTCTTTATATATTTTTAATTTTTTTAATCTTTACCCAAGGGTATGTGGTTTTTTAAAACTGATTTCTTTAGAGAGAGAAGGAAGGAAGGAAGGGAATGGGGTGTAGGGAGAGAAACATCAGTGTGAGAAACATGGAGCCGTTGCTTCCCATACACAATTGACTGAGGACTGAACCCACAACCTTTCTGATGTATGGGACAATCCTCCATCCAACTGAACCACCTGGTCAAGGCCCACAGCAGATCCATTTTTAATTTTTTAAGGAAACTCCAAACATTTTTGCTAGTGGTTGTACCAATCTGCATTTCTACCAACAGTGGACAAGAGTTCCCTTTTCACCACATCCTCACTATAACTTGTCATTTTTTATTTATTGCTGATGGCCATTCTGATAGGTCAAAACCTTTAGTTTTGAATAAGCATGCTGAGACCCAGAAATGGGGAGATATTGAGATACCCACAGAGACCAATGAAAGAGAGAGAAGCAGGATTCAAATCCAGGCCTAAAGAACTCTAATACCAGTGCTTTCTCTTCCTGATGGCTGCCCCCTGCCTTGTATGTGCTTGCCGGGCCTTCCTCCCCCAGCACAGTCACTCAGCATCTTGAAACACAAGGCCTGTTGCATAAGGGCCTTAAACTTATAGCTCAACCTTTCTGGACTCTCCTGTCTTATCTCACACAATTGAGTTCATTTCTAAACACACTGTGATAGTGGCTTTGAGTTAAATCCCTAAACCAAGGATTTATTTGAGAGTGCTTTTACACTTATTTTATAGTGCTGTTATTTCTAGTTTTATTACATTGTTTTGAGAATTTGGCATGTGCAGTGTTTGCTTTTGGACTTTATTGAGATTTCTTTTGTGGCCTTTTACACAATCAATTTCTGTAGAAGTTCTATGGTGGCTGGAAAAACAGATGGAGTCTCTTGTTGTAAACTATAAAAATTATCAGACTACTTATGTATAAGCGATAAAACTAAACTGACCAATTATCTTATCACATGTTTTATATTTTTATTTACTTGATTTATCAAAGACTGAAAGATTTGTTAAATTTTTCTCCATTGTCTCTCCCAATTTTTTCATGTTCTGGGTGGAGCAAAAGTAGGCTTACAGTTGTATGGAAAAATAATACAATGATTAACAAATAATAGTACAAGAATAAACTCTGTTTCACATACAACTACAAACTTACTTTTGCTCCACCCTGTATTTCAACAGTTTTTGCTTTACATCTTTTGACTTTATGTTGTTTTGAGCATAAATGTTCATTATAATCACACTGTTATTTTTCAGCAATGTATACACTGGCCTAATACAAATATCAGGTACTTAATAGATAATCATTGAGTAAACCAAGGATTAAAATATTTTTCAAGGTAAAATAAACTCCTTTGTCATTTTATTGTTTTGTTTTATATTATATCTTGCTTGGTATTAATATTAAAACTGTTACTTTATTTTTGTCTTTTCCTGTTATAGCACTGATCCTCCTATTGGTATTCTTTTAAGATTGTTTTAAGTGTATTTCTTGAAAATAGTACAGGAATGAATTTTAAATATATATGCTTATTAATGTAATGATTACTTGGTTTTGTATTTATCATCTTGTTAGCAGTCTTACTCTTTTCAAGACTTCCTTTTTGTTTCTTTTGTCTCTTGTGATACCCAGACTGTATATCTACTCTTCTCCATTCTGGATATATTAACCTTGCTTCCTGTTTCAACCTTCTGGAGTACCACTTAATATTCTGAAGAATAGTGTGGGATTGAAAACTTGCCCAGAATGAGCCTCTATTAGTTTGACACATGGTAGAATTTAGTTGGGTATACAATCCTTGAGTTATCACTTTCTCCCCTTAAAACTATAAAGTGATGCAAAGGAGAAATCAGGAATAGTTTGATTGTTCATTTGTAAGTATCTAGTTTTCTCTGCCTGGATGCTGGAAAAAAATTTTATTTACTCTTAGAATTAAAAAATTTTGCCAAGATAGAACTGGCTGTGACACTCTTTTTTAAAAAAAATATTTTTATTGATTTCAGAGAAGAAGGGAAAGGGAGAAAGAGATAGAAACATCAATGATGATAGAGAATCATTGATCGGCTGCCTCCTGCATATCCCCTGCTGGGGATTGAACCCACAACCCAAGCTCGTGCCCTTGATTGGAAACGAACTTGGAATCCTTCAGTCCACAGGCCAAGGCTCTATCCACTGAGCCAAACCATCTAGGCCTGGCTGTGACACTCTTGATTTTACCTCGAACACAGAAAGTCCTTCAATTTATACACCCAAGTTTTCTAATTCATAAAATATATACAAACATATAAAATATATACTATTTATTATATATAATATAAAATATATATTATATATAGTATTACATATAATATATAATACCATACTTACTATATATATTTGTATTATAGCAATATTTTTTTTTCTGTCCTCCAGAACACCTGGTTATCTGTGTTGTCTTTTCATTCTCCAAATCCACATCTGTCATATTTTCTTCCATGATTTCATTTCTTGGTCCTTGTCCTCTGCACTCTGGAAGAGCATCTTGTTTAATTTTCTTTTGTTACAGGGTATGAGCATATTGAGTTTCACTAATTTCTGGTGAAATGACTATACCATTTATAGTGCCAGTAGCAGGGCACAAGATTTTCATCTCATCATGTTCTATCCAATATTTGGTATTATCTAACATTTAAAAATATTTTTTATTGATATCAGAGAGGAAGGGAGAGGGAGAGAGAGAGAAACATCATTGATTGGTTGCCTCCTGCATGTCCCACACTGGAAATCAGCCTGCAGCCTGGGCATGTGCCCTGACCAGGAATTGAATCATGACCTCCTGTTTCATAGGTCGACACTCAACCTCTGAGCCATGCTGGCTGGGCTGATCTGACTTTCTAATCTTTCAAGAATAAGGTGGCATTTCATTAGCACTTGACTTTGCAACCATTTGACTGCGATACATAAACATGTTAGCCATTCAGGTTCTTCATTCTGCAGTTTTGCTGATTTGCTTTTCAATAGCCTCAGTTTTAAGCTTTACTGTCTCTAAAATATTTTTATTGTATTATTGACATTTTCAGTTTCCCAGTAATTTTTTATGACCATATCCCTTTTCACCCCAACCCCCTATCTCAGGATATTTCATGGAGACCATGTTTTGTCTGCATATGATTGGGGTTACCAAACGTCTTTCGAAACTTTTCTTCTTTATCCTACAATAGATCATTTTTCAGAGGTAGACTCTTCCTTTGCTTTTTCTGGATATTGTGTGCCTTTGATCATTTTTGTAGCACTTTTTCGAAGGCTGAATGTTAGGTGTTTTCAATGTGACTTATTCAAAGCAAGCAGGTCTTTTCAGATGTGACTTATTAAAGGACACACTATGCACATTGTCCTTGGCCCTGTTTTCTGTGTACTTATACTGCAAGTAAGTATGTTTCTCAGAAGATGGAGACCAAGTATTTTGAGCACAGATTTTGGTGTCCAGCAGGCTCTCTTATGCTGTTCTATATTACTAAGGTGACCTTTCCTCCCTCGGAGCCTGCTTCCCTGGATCAACACAGCACATCAAATCATACACTGCTGCAGGGTTTTTCTTTCTTGCCCATAACTTTACTTAAGAAGTTTCTACTTCCCAGGATATAACACACTCCTAGTGCCCCTCCTGCCTCTTCCTATCCAATTGTCCCCTTAGGAATTTATAGCTCTGTCTAAATTTAGAAAAATAGATGAGAATGAAGAGAAAAAGCATCTTGGTTGCCTCCAAGATCAGCAATTGTGAGTAGAGGCATAGCTGTCCAATTTTCTGATTGATAAAAACCATGGATTCTCTATCTCAAATTGGGGAAGAGGAGAGAGAAAAAGTCTGCTTATTATTTTTAGGATGATTGTTATTTTATGAGGCAAGGTTCAGAATTCCAGGATGCAAAGTTTGGTAGGACTTTCTCAATCCAGCTCCATCCACTTTATAATTAGTGATGCTTCCAAACTTCTGGAATGTCAGTGAATCTGAGGGCCCTTTGGTTCTTTGAGGTAGGCATTGCCATCCATTCTACAGCTGACGAAACTGTGGCCCAGAAAGGTGACGGCTATGCAAGGTCAGTATGAGAAATATGGAACTGGTCTTTTGACTTCATACCTAGTTCTCTTCAACCAGCCCTGGGCTGTCAGTCCTAGATGATATAGGAAAATGATCCAGGTCTTGCTCCTTCTGAGACCTGGTGACATAGGGAAGAGATGGCTTATTCCAAGGCTTCCAGACAGATTCTCTCCAACATGGCAAATTTCCATAGTGGGAACAGTTGGTCCTGGAGATTCTGGGGGACACACTCTTAATCAGTAAGTGGGATGGGAAGAGAGCCATTAGCAACTCTCTCTGGGTGGGAAGCTCTGGCCTGCCACAAAACATTTTGTGATAATTTAGGGTCTGCATGTTGAACATGAAGTGCCCACGGGTAGAGAGAAGTGGAGAGCTGAGGCAACTACAAGGCCACTTTAGGGAACTAGGAAACCAGGCTTAGCTGCATCTCTGACTGTGAGAACAGGGCAAATCATTTTCCCTCTGTGGGTGTCTATTTTTCTCATTTCTGAAAAGGATGGATTGGACTAAAGATTTCAAAGGTTCCTTGCAACCACAACATTTTATGCTTCTCTCTCCAACAATTGAGGAAAATGATTAAGGAGTTAGTTTTGTGTGGGTGTATGTTTCATTTAATCTGATTTTATTCAGATAATTGCCGTTGTGTCTCACTCCTCTTTGCATATATAAACCTGGATAAAAAAATGTAAATACACCTCTCAACTTCAGAATCTTGATTAACTTCCCAGCCACTGATGAATTGTTACCTAAATGCAATTCATTCTTTAGCTGGTTTGAGGCCTCGGAGTTTAAGTTTTCTGCAGAAAGAAACCATTTTTCAGTGGCAAGTACAGCCAAGAGCAGCTCTATTTGCTAAATCCTAGGTGAGAAACTCCAGCCAGTTGGGAGAGGGGAGAAATGATTGAGGCTTGCTCTTTTCTCTGCTCAGTTTAATCTTTTTCCACGGGTTTGCTGACTGTTTCTGTAATTAAATAAGGAAGGTATTTTTCATCGAGGGTTCCTTTCAGCCAAGACGAATGGAACACAACTTTCTCAGGAAGCTTCTGACAAAACCCTGTTTGTGGCCAGTGCCAGGATGTGTACAAAGGCACCGGGCTGAGTGCATTGGGAACTCGGGTCCACTTCAGGTCTGTGCCAGGTCACCGCTGTGCCCAAGCCCTGGAGAAACACTGTTTGGACACAAAGTGCCTCAACATAGATGCCTGTGAGATTAATGTGACGTGGAGCGGCTGCAAAGCACCTCCCAAGTAAATGAGGGAAAAATGAATGCCTGGCATTCGGGTGAGTTCTTGAGGCCCCACTCCCAAAAAGGGCCACCTCGAGCATCGTGCGTAGATTTGCTTTAAGGCTTGAAACCTCTTTAGTCAGAAAGAGGGTTGGGCTGGAACCACTTGGGGAACACTCATCTCTTCTTCCAGTTACTGAGGTTTAGTGTTTACTTACTCAGAGGCACACAGTAGTTCAGCTTTTACCACCCACTCCCATGTCCATATTCTTATTGGGAAATCATAGCCATTTGTGAGGGAGGCGTAGAAAGCATTACTATCTCTGTGTTCTGGTGAAGAAATAAGCTCAGGCAGGTACAACTAGCAAGAGATTTGGTTGGGATTAGGCTCAGATATTTGACTTCCTTAAGTTATTGCAGAATGAGTGTGGGGCAAGCATTGCATGAAGGATTTGGCCTTCACTTTCTCATTTAATGTGCAAAACAACCCCATGAGATAGATACTACTGTGATCTGCATTTTTCAGATGTGGAGACTGAGGTTCAGAGAGGTTAAGTCACTTGCACTGGTCGCACAGCAAGCAAATGGCAGAGCAGAGACTCTGACTTCACAGGTCTTTGCTCATTCCATAGATAGCCATGCTTCTCTGTGAAAAACAATTTCCAAAACACATTCACTTCTTTAGTCTAACGTTGACCTTCACAAAAACCCATGTTATAGGTAGAGTAGACCTTATTATCCTCATTTAGTAGATGAGGAAACAAGCGTAGAGAGGGTAGGTGCTTGCTCAAACTCACATGTTATCGAGTGGCAAGGCTAGGGCTTGAACTTGGGACTTTTGTTCTTGGCATACAGTTCTCTCTCAAACATGCAATGCTGCTTCTTAGGGAGGCAGTTGGATAAAAGCTGAGAAAGCAACTGGGACATTTAAAAGAAGGAAGAATAAAAAATAAAATTTGCTTAAAAGAAAAACAAGCACTCTGTATCCATGGCTTATTACACTTTTGATTCCCCAAAATGGTCCAATTCAATTATATGAAACCAAACTCATAGGTATATTTGATTTTTTTTTATTTAAGAGAAAATTCTTCACATTTTTCTTTTCAAATTTCTATTATAAAATATAAACTACATAGATAATTATATAAAATATGGATGTTCAGTTGAAGGGGCAATAACAAAGCCAATATCCAACTGCCTATCACTTAGTTGAAGAAATGGCTTTTATTTATTTATAAGTAGTAAATTGTAAAATAATTTAATTTTTTGGTCTCTAAGATACAATTTTTTTGTTATGTGTCATTCTGTGATTTTTGTTTACTTCTTCACTCCCCTCTTCAAAATTTCTATCATTATTTCATTTTTAAAAGGTTGGGAAACAAATATTACTTCCTCAAATTCTTCCTTTTTCTTTTTTAAAGTAAAGAACGGGAATCAAATAGTACAACAGCAAAACTAAGCCAGTGCTGAGAGAGCAGTTTGGTCCATAAGAATTTGGGAGTTCAGTTTGAACAGGTTGGGTCCCAATACCAGCCCTACTACTCACTAGGCAACTTTGAGAACATTACTTCAACTTTTGGGATCTGTCTCCTTCTCTGTAAACCAGGGTGTCACACTGTCTCGGGGGATTGTGAGGTGGGAAAGAGCACAGGCACCCAACTTCTAGAGTTAGAAGTTATGCAATTAGATGGGATTTCTTACAATTCTGAAAGGCATTTTAAATTAAAAGCTCTGTCCTTCAATAATACCACAAAATAAGGAAAGCAGAGTGGGAGAATATACCCATTTTACAGATGAGAAGCCTCAGTGAACAAAAGGTTTTGCTCATAGAGACATGGCTGCCCCCAGGCAGAGACATAATTCTAAATTAGGCCTTCCAAATTTGAATCTAGTGATTTTTAAATGGTTTGTTAATTTTAAAAAATGATTATATTGCTTGTCTAATTGTGTACAATTAGAATGTATGTCTTTAATTTTCTCTTCAACTTCTGGTTGAATGTTCCATTTTCCCCTCACAGCTGTGCAGGTGACAAATGCAGGAAATTAACAAATTACATTAGAAACCTCTTTGATTTCCTCAGCTCCTTTGCACTTGGCTTTCAGCTGATGTCTTTAGGGGTAAGAAGCACTCTCATGTGATCACAGCTGTGAAGCCAACTGCCTTTTAATTACCACACTGCAAAACTCATGTCAATTTAGAACCTTTAATTAGTTGATAGGTTGAAATAGCATCTATGGAGGGAAACGTATGCTGGGGCCCAGCTTCACGCTTGCAGTGGAAGAAGACTCAACATATTCTTCTGCGGGATCCTCCCATCTCTCCATGGTCACTTCTACTCATCTGTCCAATCCTATTCACAGCCACATCCTCCAGGGAGCCTTCCCTGCTGTCCCTCAGTTCTCCTAGCACTATTCTTCCCCTTTCTGTGAGAAGGCTAAATCTCAGAGACACCAGAGCTGCAAAAGAAGGGGTCATCTCAGGTTCAGCGTACTCTTGTGAGCCAATGCCTTCCATAAGAAAGGAAGCAACAGGACTTTGGACTCTAGATCTCTGAGATTTGCTTCATGGTCAGTCCTGGGAAAATTAAGTTGAATCAAGATAAAAGATTCAAAGGTGCTTTCTAAGAATGTGAGGTTTTCTTCAGTGAGGCAGGGGAGGTCATTCTAGACCAGTGGGGCTGGGGCTGGGGGCTATAAGGAAATGAAAATAGATGTGTGGCTATGGAGCACAAAGACCCAGTTCCTCTGTGTATCTGCTGCAAGTCTACCAGTAGTCTGTTAGGCCTCAGTTTCCTTACTTGTTAGTTCTGGCTAGCTCTCTGGGGCTCTTTTAAGAGAGAGAGAGAGAGAGAGAGAGAGAGAGAGAGAGAGAGAGAGAGAGAGACGAACTTGTACATGAAACTATAGAGTGGTCAGGGGGAGGGGACATTGGTGGTTGGCCAGCCTGCCTGCTGGTCGAACTCTTGGTAGAGAGGACAATCTGCATATAAACTTTTATTATATAGGATACACACTGTGTGGCCAGATTGTTATGCATTCAGAGATCATAATAATCTGGCCACTCAGTGTATATTATAGGAAGTAAGTCTTGCTGCTAATGGATGGCGAGGTTTAGGAGGCTCAACTGGTCTGCTTGACCCCACCTTTTCTACCACTCTAGGCTCCTTTCTTACCCCTTGTATTTCCTAAAACACACATAGCTCTCTCTCATTTCCCTATGAAGAAGCCTTCCTAAACACTCCCCACCTCCAGTCTAGACGACCACCATCCAGACCTTACCACACTGTATTACAATTGCATCCTTACTTCCCTCAAGAAGACTGCAAAATAATAAGCACTCAAATACTTGTTGAACAAATGAATGCATAAATGAATGCAAATGGAGAAAACATAATTGTGTGGGATCCCAGAGGGAAAATTGGAATCAATGTCTGACTGTTTCTGGGAGGCTGATATGGATCAATATAAAGTAGAAATATATATTAATAAGGTGTTCAAAAACGAGTTAAAACCGTGCAAAGTACTGAGTTCCTCATAACTGGAAGTATTCAAGGATAAGTTCAAGAATCGTCTATCAAGTCCAAGGTTCATGAAGGGGATTCCCAAATTAGTAGGGAGTTTGCATTACTCAGGATTGTGTTTTATGGGCACTGTTGGCATATCCAATGATTTTCAGGTGAGCTAAGATTAGTATTTTATATCTTAATAGGAATATTTTCTCTTTATTTACCTTTATACTATATTCTTAGTAAATGATACCACTTTTCCAATCATGGTTTTTAAATAAAAGGATAAGTCAATTTAAATGAAAATAAGTTAATAATACTAGTCGTATATGGATTTGGCAAAATTAAGAAAGTGACATGCAAACAATGGGTCTGAGAAATAGATCTGCAGGTTCAGTAAGAAGTCTTACAAAAACAGTCCTCAGAAAGAAAAATCTGAAATCTCTACCATTTTCCATTAAATTAAGTCATAATATGAATTTAAACAATCTAGAATGATCTAAACTCTCATCTGGGCACTGGAGAATGGGCACTATCATAAGTACCAAAAAGAGTGTGGATCTCACAAATAAAAGAAATTAATGCCATAGAAAAAAATAATTGTAGAAGTAGAAATGGCCTAAGTAAAGGGGTTATCATATTAAGCAATATCTAGAACACACTTGTACTAAAAAATTGTTTTTATTTCTCTGAACTTCAAATTTAGCTGGGCATCCTATTTACTATCTGGTAACCCTATGTAACTATCCAAGTCAGAAATGGCAAATGCATTTGAGCCTATGTGATATTGTCAGCGGGGCCTGACAGTGGCTTCCAAGGGAAAGGGGTTAAGTCAGTGGACAGTATGTGGTGATCAATTAGTTATGTCTGCAATTAGCACAGGAAGGGGAAGTAATGGCACTAACATCATTCATTTATCTGCCATCTTGGGCTTGTTTTACACTTTGAGGACAAGGGACTTGCCCAGGCTCACAGCCCAAGTCTGCAGCTGGGCTGAACTAAATTCATTTGCTGCTCCATGCTGCCTGCTCAGAATCAAAACTGAATGCTCCCAGTGCCATGACTACACAATTCCAGGCTACCCTCAACAAACGTGAACACTCACATCAGTGGCCAGGATGCACACCGCCAGTCAAACCATCTACCTGATCCAATTCATCATCATGACTACATATGAATGCCCTAGAATAACAGCAAAAATGTGGAACAAAATCATTTACACGTAGAGAATTCTGTTGAAAAAGATGTCATTGTGACAGAAAGTATTCAGGAGTCTGAACCACTGCACTCTTTCTGTATTATCTCAGGGGCTTTTGGTAATGCAGCTCT
This sequence comes from Antrozous pallidus, assembly GCA_027563665.1. Classification (NCBI taxonomy): domain Eukaryota; kingdom Metazoa; phylum Chordata; class Mammalia; order Chiroptera; family Vespertilionidae; genus Antrozous; species Antrozous pallidus. The sequence goes on from CM050522.1 coordinate 58,437,150, forward strand.
ACATTTGACCCTTGGAAGGAACAAAAAACAATTATGCTTTATTACAAAGCAGATATTTCATTTACTGTTACTGAATCGAAGGGGAGTGAATTAAATTTGGGTTTTATTCTTCATCTCTCTGTTGGTCCCCCGCCTCTCTCCGTGGGTCCCCTCCTTGTAAAAGTAAGGAGACAGCCCGAGGTAGTTCTCTACTTCAGCTCTGAGACTTCGTGATTTTATAATTTGATGGTTAATTTACAAACCCAGGAGAAAGAGCTCTTTCTTTAGGTGAGAAAATGAAAGTTGGTGGACTACAGACAACTTTGCCAGAAGGGTTTTAAACCAGTCTTTTTCACAGACATTTAGCCTAATTGTTTATGTCTCCATTTGGATATTGGCCTTTTCCTTTCTGCTCTTCTTAATCAATCAAATTCACTCATTAGTTTTCTCATTCATTCAATGAAGAATTATTTTCTAGAAAAATTATAGATGTGTTTTCTCTTGACTAGGAAACCCCACTTCTAGGAATTCATCCCCAATTTACACTGGCAAAAATATGACACATGGCCAAGGTGATTGCAACAGATTGGAAACAATGCAAATGTTCATCAGTAGGAGACTCTCTATACATACTATAGTACGGCCACACAAAGAAGTGCAATGTGGCTGTAAAAAAGAATAAGGAATGCCATTATATAATGATAAAATAGTGAGTTCTGGATCAAGTAAGTGAAAAGACAATGTGCAGAATAGCATATATAGTATGCTCCCTTTTGTGTAAGAAGGAAGTAAAGAAATAAATACACACACACACACACACACACACAATCTACAAAAAAATTACATTGGAAGAATAAATGTTAAAAAACTAATAAAAATGGTTATCTATAGGGTTGGTATGGAACAGAACAGACACAAGCTGAATCAGAGCCAAGAATTCTCTACTTGTTGTATAGTTTTGACTACAGAATCATATGAAAGTTGTATACATTTTAAAATAAAATTAATCAATAAAAGAAAAAATAGCAATCCCTAAAAACTTAAAACAAACAAAAATGAAGGCACTCAAAAGGGAGGAAATGGTGGGACATCTGTAATGCTCCAAACAATAAAATAAATTTAAAAAACAGAGTATATCAAGTTGCTATACTTGGTAGTCACACAAAGAAAAATCTATAAAGGACATCTGGACACATCTTTACTGTCCCCCCTCCCAACATAACACACACATACACACAGACACACACACACCACACACACACACACACACACACAGCTCTTTAATCGTGAAATACCTACAAAAAGGTTGAAAGAACAGTACAATGAACACCATATTCCTTTCACTATTCACCATTTTCCACATCTACTTTTTTCTTTCTCTAAATAAATATCCTATCTAATAAAAGAGTAACATTCAAATTGACCGTACCTCTGCTACACCCACAAGCCACACCCACCATCCAGTCACAAGTGAGAATGCAAATTAACCCCGACCAAGATGGCTACGGCCATGGAGAGAGCAGGAGGGAGGCTTGGGTTTCCCTGGAAGTGAAGGAAGTCAAGCTTTCTACAGCCCTGGCCTGCACTGGCCTCTGCTTAAAGCTACAAAGTTTCAATTATAGAAGATAAATAAATCCCAACAGAAATGGCTGCCAGCATGGAGCGAGCAGAAGGTTTGGCTCCACTCCAGGCTACAAAGTTCCAATTGTAGAAGATAAATAAATCCCAGATACCAGGGCCTCCACTTGGATCGCCTTGGGGCATAGCTGGCTTGCAAACCACCACAGGCCCCTCACCCAGGCCACCCTATGCCCCAAGGGAACCCCCACCCTGATCTGGGACATCTTTCAGGGCAAAGCAGCTGGCCTGAACCCATGCACCTGGCCTCTATCCTATCCAATAAAAGAGGAATATGCAGATTGACCATCACTCCAACACACAAGATGGCTGCCCCATGTGGTCAAAGATCCTGGCCCCATGTAGACACAAGATGGCCACCACAAGATTGCCAGCAGGGGAGGGCAGTTGGGAGGAACCAGGCCTGCAGAGGAGGGCAGTTAGGGGCAAACAGGTTAGCAGGGGAGCAATTAGGTATCAATCAGGCTGGCAGGGGAGTGGTTAGGGGGTGATCAGGCTGGCAGGCAGAAGCAGTTAGGGGAAATCAGGAAGGCAGGCAGGAGAGCAGTTGGGAGACAGCATTCCTGGATTGTGAGAGGGATGTTCAGCTGTCATTCCTGTCTGAAATAGGCAGTCGGACATCCCTGGAGTGGTCCCAGATTGGAGAGGGTACAGGCTGGACTGAGGGCCCTCCTCACATCGTGCACAAAATTCGTGTACTGGGCCTCTAGTATATATATAAATATAAATGTATACACACTCACATATACACACAAAAAGATACACATATATATGTGCACATACATAGTTTTTGTTTTTGAAGCATTTGAAATGAATTTATCAACATTTTGACACTTTACCCCTAAATAGTTCAATGCAGCTCTTAAGAATGACATTCTCCTATATCATTACATTTGTTGTTATCACATCATGAAAATGAGCTGAAATTCAGAATCATGTGATGTATATAGTACACATTGAGATTTCTTCAATTTCCCAACAATGCCCTTTACATTTTTTAAATTGAGGATTCAATAGATATTCATGCCTTGCATCTGGTTGTCATTTTTTTAGTCTCGTTTCATCTAAGAATAGTCCCTGCCTTTTTGTTGTTCTTACTGTTTTCCACAACATTAACTTCTTTGAAGAATCCAGGCTCGGTGACTTGAAGAATGTTCTATATTTGTCTCATTGTCTCCTTGTGATCAGATTAAAGTTTAAACATTTTTGTTTAAAACATTAAATATTATATTTTCTAGCTCAGTTCACTGAAAACATCTACTAGTAGAAGCAGAGAGCCCCAGCAGCAATGAGTGCACCTAGAACCCTACTTACAGAGGGAGAAATTGAGAAGGGAAAAAAACCCAAAACAAAACAAAACAAAACAGTGATTCCTGGAAGTTCTCTTAATCTTGGTTTCTAACTATGATTCCCCACCAGAAAGAATCAGGATCCTTGAAGAAATGGCCCATTTAAGTCTACGGCAGGTAAAGGCCCAAATTAACTAAGGGCAGAGAGGAGAGGAAGGATAAGAAGAGGGCAGGAGGAGAGAAAGAAAGCATTAAAAAAGGGAATGCTCTTTTGCAGAGAAAAATGCCAGCTTAAATGTAGAAGAAACACCAGATTGGAAATGGTCATTTGCAACTCCAAAGTAATTAATAGTGACTCAGGCAAGGATCATCAATTGATGCTAAAACCACTGGGTAAAAGATTATGGGGAAACAGGGTATTCACATGGTCTCAAAGTCTTACCCCAAAGATTAGTTAATAATTACTGAGAGGAAAAGTTTCCTTCACAATAAACCAGCAGATACCACCTTAGCCAAGTGATCAAATTTAGCATAATCAGTAATAGTTCAAATGTAGGTCCCTGGTGCGATGCACTGGGAAGAACACGGTATTGAAAAAGTGCAGCGTTCCTGCCAAAATGGTATAATATGAATCTAATCATGAAAAAATGATCAAGTCTAGATTTGGGATTTGTGGGACGTTTTATGCAACTGGTGTGGGCTTTTAAAGAAGATCGATGTCCTGAAAAACAAGGGAACCTTCTAGTTTAAATAACTGAGCACATGACAACAAATACAATGCATGCTCCCTGGTCGGATCCTTGTCCCTTCCCACCCACTCACCACCCACAAATAAGTGGCAAAAAAGGACATTTTGGGACAAGTGGTGAAATTTGAATATGGACCCACATAGTAGGCAATACTGTTTCACTGTTAATTTTTTTAGATGTGATAATTATATTCTGGTGATGTAAGAGAATATAATTGTCCTTAGGAGATTCATGCTGACACATTAAGGGATGAAGTGTCATTATGTCTGCAAATTATTGTCAAGTGCTTTAACAAAAAATGAGTGTGGAGAGGTGGGGAGGGGCCAAGAAAGGGAGAGGAAAACAAACATGGCAAAATGTAAACAACTGGTGAATCTGGGTAAAGGAAATATGATGTTCATTGTGTTTTCTTTTAACTTTTTTGCAGGTTTGAAATTTTTCAAAATAAAAAACTGGAAGAAAACTTGGGATAGAGGTATAAATATAAGGTGAGCAGCGAAAACACTCTGCATTAAAACATAATGTCTACAACTGACTGAAATGGCATCCGTTTAATATATTTTTAAAGATCCATAAATTCATAACTCTACTTACAGAGCGAGAAACTGAGAAGGGGAAAAACCCCAGAACAAAACTAAAACAATGATTCCTGGATGTTCTCCTAGATTCTAGCCCAGACTCTGGGCTTCCAACTACCAACAAGGGAGATGTGGTCCCACCCTCTGGGAGGAAGCCAACAATGATCAGACAAGCCTGGCACAGAATGGGAACTGAACCTTTGATGATGTTGCCAGGCAGATGTGTCTTAGAGGCAGGAATCTGGCTGGAAAGGCTTCCCAGGAGACAGATGTTTAAGCTGAGAATTGAGGAAAGATTCCTTTTTGCTAGTCCAGGTTGCTGGGTTGGGCCACAGTTGCCCTACTGTGTGCCAAGTGTCTATGAACCTGTGACTCTAGCAATGAGCCTAGAGTTTCAGGAGACACTGAACATGAGAAGGGAGCCATTCTCTGGCACACGAAAAGCCAACACACCATCTTAGAAGTAACCAGAGAGTGCTATGTAACAGCCTGTGTGGGAACTTGGGGGACACTTGAGAAATTTATGTTTAAATTGGCATTTGGGCATAATCTAAACAGTTATCTACTAGGACTGTTTTTCTCAGATTGAGTACCTCTAGATTTATAAGCCTCTCTCTCTTCATCGTGGAAATAATAAATTATTTAATCTTCTCAGTGAACAGACTAAAAGTGAAAACCTTCTGTATAATTCAAAATGAAATTAGGCTATGCTCTATTAAAAAAACACAACCCATTCATTATAAAACCTCTCAGAGTAGAACTCTTAAGTCCTAAATGCTTGAAATACTTAGCATAGTTATTGATTTTCAGCAACAACCAGTCCATCTATTTTCTGAATTCAAAAGAACCATTTATTTTTTATACATAACAAGTAACTGGATGAGTAATAGGTTTAAAAGTAGTGTGAGTGAGTGAGTGTGTGTGTGTGTGTGTGTGTGTGATATGAATGATTTACAAGGAGAACACAGGCCTGCATTGAGAGGTTCACACCAGTCTGACTTGTCATCTGCTGACAGGGAAGAAGCTCATTGCAGAAAGGGGCTAGGGAGGGACCCTAGAGACATGGAGGGAGCCTCCCTTCACAGCCTCCGGAGACCCACTCCTTTGCCCTGAGATCTGCTCCCAGCATCTTGTTTTCCTCATTCTGAAAACAGGCCTAACTAGGATGATGCCTGCTCTCCCTTCCCCACAGTATTGCCCTGAGGATTAAATGATATTGTGTGAGAGACAGGGCACCTGATTGCCAGCAAGAACTCTAGAGCCATTTAGTCCTGGCAATCCCTTGGCACACACTCAACCTCTCTGTGCCTCAGTTTCCTCATGTAGTGGCGATTAAGAGACAGCAAAGGCTACCCAGCTAGTCCCAGATCTCAGGGTCCTGCCTCTACCTAGGAGGTAGAATAGGTGGTTGACTGGGTACCTGAGACCTTGAGTAGGAGTCCCCAGGAGGGAGGAATGTGAAGCATACATAGCACAGGGAACTGTGTGGGTATCACCTAAGGTCATTTCACAATCAGCCCAGGGTTACAGATAGGAGCTGGGGCTGTGAGAAGCTAAGGAACCTGGCCAGGGTTACTGACTAACACGTGCCAGAACCTGGATATAAACCCAGTCCATTGGACCCCAAGCCTAAGAAATGCACCCAGTATTATTGGTATTGTAAGTTGACTAAGCAGGTTAGCCCTTCTGTACAAATGGGCCCAAGACCATCTTATTGCATGGGACACAGAAGGGGCAGTCAGTGCTGTGCTCTGACACAAACCCTGTGCTTTTGTTCCAGAGCATCTGCCCAGCAGCCACCAGGGACCCCAGGCCCTGCCTCACAGCATTGCCACGGGCCTGGGGGGAAACAGAATATTTACAGGTGAAGATGCTCAGGCTCCAGCAAGAGGAAGAGGTTTGTGCAAGGCCCACCCATCCAGGAGATGGCAGGAACTGACGGGAAGCAAGGTGCCCTCATGTTGACCTAGTGTTCTTCCCTTTGGTCCTTAGTTGGAGCCATGGGTCCCCTGTGTGTGCTCCTGGCTACTAGGCAGCTGGTGGTCCTACTGGCTGAAAGAGGCTCCCAGGTTAGTGTGTCAGACCTGGGCTTGAGCAGGACACGCTCTGTCTGCACTGCAGTTTAAAAGAGTCCCTGTGGTCCGTGATGCTGACTTCAGGGACATCCAGAGTTGGTGAGAGCACTGACTACACCTGCATTTCCACTCTGACATTCCAAGAGGGGATCCTGGGGCTGAATCATAGGTGTTTTCCTTAAGCCAACTCCAGAATCTGATTGCCTATCCTTAAAAATCTTCTCCCTCAGCTGACACCTGGGCTCCCATGAGAGACCTCGGGAAGTCGTACATCAGGAAGAATCATCTAGGTTCCTGTGAAAATTCAGATTCAGGATCAGTAAGTTTGGAACGGGGCCTAGACATCTGCATTTCTAATATGCTCCCAGGTGCTTCTGCTAGTCTCATGGACACCACAGCTTTTGGACAATCTCTAGACCAGTGTTTCCCAAATGTCCTTGATGATAAGAAATATCCAGGGGACTTGTTAAAAATCTCCTTCCCATGATTCTTTCTTGGAGATGCTGGTCAGTGGGCCTGGGAATCTGATTTTTAACCAGTAAACCAGTACCCCACCCCCACTGTAGCCCACCTGATGAGCCCTCCCAACAGATCCATTTGGGAAGCATTGCCTAGTACGACCCCTCATCTGGCACCTGAATCCCCTCTCCCCTTCTGTAGAGCAGAATCACTCAGAGTGCTAACAAGTACACAGAGGTCCAGGCTGTTCCTAGATGCAGGACAGGGCTGGTGAGGATGACCAACTCATCCCCGTTTGCCCAAGACTTTCCTGCCCACACTTCCTGCTCCACAGTTATTACCTCTACCCCTCACAACAGCCCTATACAGTTGGTTATTTTACACATTTGTCCTCTGGAGGGAGTTACTTTTCTAATTCCCTCTCCAGTTCTTTCCAGACTCAGCTTGTAATCCCAGACCCAATGCTATCTGCATTCGCTCTGCTTACTAGCAGTATCACTCTACTGTGAGTAGTGCGGGTGATTTATTTATTTAGAATGAATTACTTACACCCTGCACGTTTCCAGAAAGGGGCTGAGGTGGTGAAAGATGTATAAACAATGAGACCATTGGACTTCCACGCTGGAAACTGGTATTACTTTAGATACCGTGGTCTGGAATTAATAATGAGGTCAGAACCTTGAATTGGATCTTTAACCAGCTGGACAGGAAAGATTTGAGTTGGGGTCCTTGGCAAGAATAGAATGGGAACCACTGTGCACTCAACAGCATCATGCCCTTCTTTGCCTCTGCTTCTGTGAACACTCAAACAAACAAACAAACAAAAAAAGTGTGTGTGTGCCTCTTACAGCTGCCGTGGGCTTATTTTGTCTCTCTTGTAGGTTCTCTGTTTTAATTTTACTGCTCTGAGTCACCTTCATGGTCTGTGACAGTTCATCTCATCCACACAGCTTTGAATCTGGAGAGAAATTGAGACCTAAAAATCATCAAGGAGCTCCCTGCCCGGGGCCTGGCTGGTGTCTCAGATGGCAAAGCATCAGTAGTAATAACATTACTCTTACATCTCTAGGGGCTTACAGTCTGCAAGGTGTTTCAACCTGCTCCACTTTCCCTGTCCTGTCTCTTCCTCTCAATGGCCCTAGAAGAAGGGAAGATTTAGCTAGCCCATTTTGCAGCTAAGTTCAGTGAGGCTATAGGAGTTTGCCAATTAGTCCAAGCCTGTTTTATCAATAAGAGACAGAGAAGGACCAATTACCCCAGAGTTTATGGATTGCAGGCCTCTGTGCTGTCTACTGTGCCAAACTGGCTCTCTGCCACATCCAACTGTCCTGAGGTGGCAGCACTGGGCACTGGAATTCACCCTAGGCTTGGGAGAGTATACAACAGGGACAACACTTGTCCAGTGAGGGAACGGACAAATAAATATAAGCATGAGTCAGTGAATGAATGAATGTATGAGTGATAACAGAATACATGTCCTTCCCGACAGAAGATACTGCTGGCATCCCTTCTGAGAGTGCATACTTCCTCTCACCCATTTGTATCTAAACCAAAAGCTACCAACGTCTCCTCACCTCACATGTGACATGCTACCTGCTCTCAGGATCAGGCTTCACTGTTCTAGGCATCCATCGACATGGCCAGAAGACCCACCCATAGTCTCTGGTGGTCCTTGAGGTCTCCCCCACCCTCTCTACTTGGCTCACAGGGCATGCCCTTAATATCACTTCTCCTTCTCTTCCCCTATTCACCCCCCCCTTTTTTTCCCTATGAATCTAGAAGAAGGAAGCATCTCATAGATTATTAATGTGTTAAATGGCCCCTCTGGAGACCAGAGCTAAGAAATGGCTCTGACCCGCCCTGGATTATTGGCCTCCATTCTCTTTCTTAGACAGTGGCCACGGCAAACTTTCCAGCTGTGCCTAATCACACCCACATTCCTAAATGGTTTCCAGTCAAGCCCACAGTCCCTGGTATCTGCTCCACACCAAGGGTGTGGCACTACGTGGGCTGGCCTGCTGGATTTTTTTTTTTCATTCTGGAATGTAGATCACTTTTTAATTAAAGTATAGTTGACATACAATATTATGTTAATTCTATGTATACAACATAGCGATTTGACATTTATATCCCGTGATCACTGAGAAAAGTCCAGTATTCACCTGCTACTGTACAAAGATATTGCAATATTATTGGCTGCATTCCCTCTGCTATACTTTACATCCCTGTGATTTAACTCACTGCATCTGAGAGGTGGGCCCTGAAGAGCCTGCATTCTGCTTCTGACGTTAGTTTCAGGGTCTGCAGTGCCAGAGTAAACAACCTTTGCTGCCGATGCAAAGCGGGGGGTAATTTTTAAACAACCATCACTGTAATCAGAGGTCTGAGCCAAGAAAAATTTGTCATTGTAACAGCAGCTACTTACTGTTTTATAGTCTATAAAAGTACTTGCATTTTTAAAAAAGAAAAGCCTTCACTGATTCTCACAATTGCAAGAAATACAGAAGGCTGGCTTGCTATTCTCACATTCCAGAAGAAAAAGTGAGGCTGAGAGAGATGACTAAGACCGTGGTATACTCGTATATTACAAAGCACTGAGGAGCAAGCCATGGGACTCAGCCCTGCTGCTATTGTAAGACCTTGGGCAAGGCGCTACCTGTCTGAGCCTCTGTTTCCCAATCTGTATAACAGGGAGACTGAACCCAATGATTATTAAGTGCCTACCAGCTTTGCCTCAAATTCCACAACCTACAGCTATGGAAGAAACAGTCTTTTGATTTTTTAGATAACATATAACGTTAATAAGATAATCACTTGAGAAAGTCAAGTCAGGTGACAACATTCCTATTCTTATGAATCAAATGGCATTGAACAACAATTTAAGTGATATTGGAATTCTGTAAATAGCAAAAGGCTTGATTTGTGTGGTTTTTTTAAATGTTAAAACCAAGCATGATTTAGGGTTTTCAGAAATCAAGTCTTAAATATTCTGGGACATAGTTGCCAACACACCCACAAACTCAGAGTCAACATTTTCCCTCTCCCTCCGCATACCCTCCTCCCCTCCACTCCTGAACACGAGCTTCTCCGGGGAGACAGCCCCATCACACAAACTCAAGTGCTCCTTCCCAGGAAGGTGTCGAGGGAGTCCCAGAGCAGGCTGGCAGGCAGGGTAGGCTGCCGAGGGGACTCCTGGGTCAGTGCCAAGAGAAATGCATCTACAATTTCATACTAATCTGCTGTAGCTGCCTTTTTTAAATATTTGAATTTATTTTTAATAACATTAAATAATAAAATACTTTCACCTATAAAATAAAGTAAAATAGTAAATTGTTAAATTTTGGTTCATCAAACAATACAGTTTAAACAGTAAAAAAGGCAGGATGTAAAGTAGGGGAATTTTGCACAGGAATGGCTGGGATATATATGCGGCTGCCTTTTAAAGGACAGGCTCAGCGGGATATGGTTCATGACGAAGTAGTGTTTGCATTTTCCTGAGAGCAGCCCTTTATCCCTTCAGGAATCTGACTTTAGTTTCATCATCTAGACTATTTCTGTCTGTAGCTAAAGCAGCTATCATCACTCGCAAGAAAGACGGAGCTCTGTCCTGGTCTCTGAGGAGGTCAAAGCCCTTCTCATAGCATCTCTTGTTCCTTCGCTGGGCTCTGCCTCCCTCTCTTGTTCCTGCTGCCCTGACTCCATCTTCCCCATCCAGCTCCAGACCCCCAGGCCCCCATACTTTCAGAAGGGCGGACTAGGCTGCTGTGAGGTCTACAGAACTGCTCAAAAAAAAGTGCAAAGCAGGGTCAGAAGCAAGCCACATTTAGACCTCTGAGGATAGGTTCTGGGGAGGGGAGGGGGGGTCTGAAAAAATTTTCAAAGGAAACATATTAGTTAAAAACTATTGGGTCCAGCCTAGCTGGTGTTGCTCAGTGAGCAGAGAACCGGCCTGTGGACCAAAGAGCACTGGGCTCCATTCTGGTCAAGGGCTGGTACCACGGTTACGGCTCCTCCCTGGCCCAAGCCCTGGTCAGGGCACATGCAGGAAGCAACCAATTGTGTCTCTCTCCAATCGATGTTTCTTTCTGTCTTTTGCTCTCTCTTCCACTCTCTAAAAGTCAATGAAAAAATATCCTCGGGTGAGGATTTAAAAATATATATATTGGGTCCAAAGATAGGGGGCGAGGGCTGAGGCAGAGGTAGAGACCATTTCAGGCCTCTTTTTGCTTTTCTTTAACAAGTAGCTGCAGGTGCAGAGCCGTTGGGTCCTCCCAAGTTTGGTAGGCTCTTATGATCTGCCTTTAGGATAAGGGTATGAGCCTGAGGCCTAGAAGGCAGGAATCCAGAACTATGCCAGCAAACGTTGCCTGGGTACCACTCAGCATCAGAGCCAGGTCTATACCAGGCCCAGGGTACAGTGGTGAATGAGGCCAAGCCCTGACCTTAGGCAGCTTCAGGCCAGGGTAGCTGCAAGCACAGGGCAGCAAACATCTTGGGAGGGCTGTGTGGGTAATGGAGCATAGGAAAGGATGTGCTTTAGAGAATGGACAAGCAAGCTGCGCCGGGAAGAATAACCATGTTCCTGCCAGGTGAAGGGACCATGGAAGAGCAAACAGCCTGTACAAAGCCCTCAACATGTAGAAGCAGGAAGTGGGCAGGGACAATGGCAAGGTGATGGAGCACCCTCTTGCCACACCACAGACTGTGGCTTCATCCTGGCAGCACTAGGGTATTTTCTCCAGCGCATCCCCTGCTATCTGCTCCACCTGGGCAGCACGAACTGAAGTTCTCTGGACCAAGAGCACTTGTTAGTAGGTCCCAGTGTCTAGATGAATTGGCCTTAGAAATCACCTGGCTAATTAAATAAGTCTCTAGGAATCAACTGCATCTAATCACCTGATCTGCTGGTATAGACACAGCAGCAGGGGTGAGTGAGCATTGGGGGTCCAGTCCTTAACCTGGACCTGCTCAGAACAGAGCCAGGAATTTGCATTCACAGGAGCACAATGTAGACCCTATAAGTGACTCTTACAACATAGTTTGAGAGCCACCATCCTGGTCTGTGCCTACTCAACATAGTAAATATCCCCAACAATGGGACTGGCCAAAACGGAATGCTTGGGGAATCTTGGGCAGCAAGCGCAAACCCTGCTCCTCTCTGACTCTACCTCTTTCGCCTGTTTGTCCCCACCTACATCACAGAGAAGCAGCAACATCTCTCAAAGAGCCATGCAGCTCTGGAAGCCAATATTCCTCCCTCCTCCCCAGCACGCTGTGTGTTCTCCAGTCTGAACATTGCTCAGTCTTCAATGGCTAGCCCCCGGCCCTTCCCAAATGACTCCAGGCTATGCCCTGGTGTGTCATTCCCATTGCAAGGCCTAGGTCTGAGCCTCCACCCTGGTGGGTCTGACAGATGGGAGAGAGACAGAGCCCAAACATCAGAACCTGGCCTCTATGAAGGTCCTAGAATGTAGTTGGAGGAGCTGACATTCCCTGTGGCTAAGGAACTCACATCATGACTTAGACAATATTGGCCTCTCAAAACAGCAACCATGAATCAAGAAGCCTGGCAAAAGCAAGTTAAATTTAACCAATTTCAGCACCAGGGTGCATTTCACCCCCTCTGTCATGCACATCCCTATTTTTGTAGCACCAGGAAACTGAAACAACTGATTACATATTCCAGACCGTCTCCCCCAAAGGGAAGTCAGAGCTACTTTTCAATTACACAAATTACATGCATTTTCCCATTTACAAAACTGTTTCAGAGCCCAGTTTTGAATAAGTTAAGGGATTCATCAAGTCCCATGACAATAGACCTACTCACTCAGTCCTCTACCATCTTTGTAAGCTCAGCCTCTTGGGAAGGAGATGGTGAGGTCCCCAGAGTCTAGTCCATAACAAATGGGGTTGCGTTCCCTGAGAATCAGAACGGGGATAGAAATCAGGCTTCAAGGCTACTCCCCATCAGGATTTAGATCTTTGCTCCTATATCTGCAGTGGAGGGTTTCAGGCTACCAGCCACTTTCCAGCGTTCAGTGAGGATCTCTGTGTGCCAGGCTCTGTGCTAGGCACTGGAAACTGGGAGATGAAGAGAATGGGACTCCCTGCCCCCAAGAAGCTTACTGTCTAGTAGGGCAGACTGAACACAGAATAACTATTTTCCAAAAAATGTAAAGACTGTATGCAACACAGAATCAGTATAGAACCATGTTTCTTTTCACTATCATTTTCACTCTCCCAGTAATTTTTCCTAATCCTGCCCCACTCTTGAAATTTCAGTGTCACAAATAGTCTATATGCCCATTTATATACTGTATGTATGTCTGTCCTGTACTTTATACATAAAAAGTGAGACATTTTGCCCCCTCCACAAAAAATCAATTTCCACTTCCTTGGGGAAGATGGTCTGAAAAGGCATTGTTGCTGAAACTGGTTTGGCTCAGTGGATAGAGCGTCGGCCTGCAGACTGAAGAGTCCCAGGTTCAATTCCTGTCAGGGACATGTACCTTGGCTGTGGGCATATCCCCAGTGGGGGGTGTGCAAGTGGCAGCTGATCGATGTTTCTCTCTCATTGATGTTTCTGACTTTCTATCCATCTCCCTTCCTCTCTATAAAAAAATCAATTATATATATATATATATATTTTAAAGAAGAAAAGGCACTGTTTAGGAAGGAACAATGAATTCATTCTGGGAGCTGGGAGGCACAGAAGGAAAGGGATCAGGAAAGGCATCACAGAGGCGGTGGTATGTATCCAGGGTTTTGAAAGATAAGCAGTTCTGAAAGCAGAAAAGACACTCAGCATCAAGTCTTCCGTGTTGGGCAATCTGAGCTCCTGCCTTACTCCCAGACATGAGTGGTAACTAGCCTCCAAGATGGTCCCTAGTGATCTTCAGCTCCCACTACAGTTTGTGTAGTAACCTCCACACACTCACACATTAAGTAAGAGTTAATTTGTTTAATTGACAGGATATGACAGAAATGATGGCATGCAACTTCTAAAGCTAGGTACTAAAAGATTCTGCCATCTCTGCCTTGAACTCGCTTTGGGAGAAGTCATTCAAGCAGCCCTATGCAGAGACCCATGAGGAGAGCCAGCCACATAAGGGAACCAACTGGAAGCAATCTTCCAGCCCCAGTCAAACCTTCTGATGATGCCAGTTCCCAGCCTTCAAATCTCCAGCTGGACCCCAAGCATCATGGAGCAGACACAAGTCATTCTGTAGGTCTGAATTCTTGACCCACAGAAATGATATAATGATAAATGATTATTGCTTTTTTAACCATTAAATTTTGGGGTGATCAGTTACACAGCAAAAAAATAACTAAAACAGTTCCCATCTCATAACTCGGTTCCCTATCCTGTCAATCCCACTGAATAAGGTTGTCTCGTTCATGCTAAAGTCAGCTAGTAATCCAGAAGTTTCCAACATTGTGCTTGCTTCTGCAGCTCCTCAGAGAATTCCAGACAGTCCCAGTGAGGTTGTGAGAGGGCCAGTAGCCTCCCTGAATTCCTCTCTGGGTGAGGATTTCCCAGACAGCTCAGACTCTCATCTGGGAAAAATGTCCCCTCTGCCAATCCCTTGTCCTGCCCTCTCTTCCTCTCCCACCCTCGGATCATTCAGCGGGCATCTAATAAGGTCTATGAAGTGTCAGGCACCAGGAAAAACAGGAGTAACTCAGGCCCAGATTCCATCCTCAAGGAGCTCCCAGCCCAGCCCAACATATCCTCACATCTGCAGAGTCCTAAAAGCGGGACAGGCAGAGGGGCATGGTGGGGGGACCGGGGGTGGGGGGAAGGGTCTGTACATGCTCGCTAGAAGTAAACAGGGAAGTGAGAAAAATAACTTACAGAAGGACTACTTTGGATAGTGCAGTGAGGAAAGGCTTCCTGGGATAGGCAGCATTTTAAGCTGGGTCTCTAAGAACTGGTAGGACTGACATACTGGACCTGGGGAGAATGGATGTCTCAGGAGGTGAAAACAGTGCTGCTGCAGGAAAGCCCAGGAGTGCTAAGAATCAGAGTGTTCAACCTGCGGAGGAGTAGGAGACAGGGCAGGGTGACAACAATGAAACCAGGAACACGTAGTACTTACGATGTGCCAGGTAGTTGTAATCACTCATTAACTATTTACTCCATACAGCAGCTCTATGAGACCGTGCCCTCTTACTATCCTGACTTACAGATGATGGATTGAAGCTCAGAGTGGCAGCTGAGTGACAGCAGGGTGCGTAGGGAGCTCCTCAGCATTCAGAAAAGGAAGCTCAAGTACCGAGAAGGGAAGTGACTTGACCAGGGTCTCATGGCTGTGTATAGGCACCTCGGGGCCAGAAGCCAGGCTCCCAGGGCTCACTGAGCTGTGCTGGCCCCAGTTACGTGGTTAGGTTTGCACTGTCACATGCAGAGCTGCTTTTCAGGCCTCATCTCCTGTTGCATCCGCCCACATTCAGCATGGCCTTCTTTGGACATAGCATGACTCACACAGCCCAAACCCACACACTCCCACCACCCACTTTTGCACACCCAGTTTCCTCTACCAGCAGTGCTCTCCTCCATGTCTCCAGCTTTCCAAAACCCTTTCCTTCACAGTCAGCTCAGCATCACTTCCCTCAGAAACCTTCCTGGTCCCTGGACTGAGTGGGGGGTCTTTCCCTGGGACCTCACCCTACCTCATCACACCTCTGTCATGACTGGCTCCCACTGCCACTCTACCCCCAGCATCCCAGGCACGCAGGGCCAGACTCAAGGAGTTCTTCAGTCAATTCGAACGACCAGAGTGAAATCAGATCCTCCTGTGGTCCAGCTCCAACCCGCCTCTTCATTCTCACTCTCACCACCAGACAGCCCACTCACCTTGCTCCAGCCCCACTGCCCTCTTTTCTGTTCCCCAAACACACCAGGTTCTTCCCCATCACAGGTATTCTACATTTGCTATTATACCCGCAAATATGGATGCTCTTCACCCAACCAATTCTTCCTCATGCTTCAGGTCTCAGCTCAAATGTCCTCCAAGAAGATTTTTCTGACTGCCCCAAGGCAGTCACTATTTATCACTTCACCCTGTTTATGTCTATCATAGCCCAGTTTCCTTACCAGAATCTTACATCATGGACCAGATTGCTTAAGTTTAAATAATGGCTCTATTACTATGAGCCATGGGTTTTCTGACAAATTACTTAGCTTTGTGTACTTCAGTTTCCTTAGCTATGAAATGGGAATCATAATAGTGCCTACAGCCTGGAGCAGTAATAAGGATTAAATGAGTTAATGCATGTAAGTGCTCAGAACAGTGTCTGGTATGTAGTAAGCATGACATATATAGTATTATACAAGTGTTAGCTCTTAGTATTATTACTTTTTTATTTGCTTACTGCCTGCATCCCTCCTAGAATGTAGGCTCCAAAAGGGTAGAGACAATGTCTGTCCTGTTTGCACTATATCTCCAGTGTCTACCAAAATTCTAGGCACACAGTAAGTTGCCCCTTATATTTGGTGGGTGGATGATGGAGTAATGGATGGTGGATAGATGAACAGATAGATGGGTGGGTGATGGATGGATGCATGCATGCATGGATGAAGCAAAGAAGTAAAACATGTGCATAGGCAACCACTCATCCCAGATGGTCACATCTTCCTATATTCTTCTCTCTCATATTCCAAATAACAGCTAGCACCAGTGAATGCTGCCTCCAACAAACCATACAAACTCACTGGTGGAACTTTCGACAGTGCATAGCATTTGCCGGTATAAGAGTAAACAATTTTCCATTAGCCCCTGGAAAGGCTTACCTGAGGAGAAAGGCAGTCTTAGTAGACAAGAGAACTTTAGTTGGGGAGGGAAGTTTGGTAAAGGACAATCTGGTTAAGGGGAAAGAGAGAGCAGGGCCCTGAGGTCTGAAGGTCCAAGGTGCATCTGAAAGGTGAGTTGTGTGGAGGGACAGAGGCATGGAATATATGGCAGGGAAAGATGACACTTGACAGGCAGATTGGCTGGATGCCGATGGCCCTGAGAATCAGGCTAGGGAGTCACTGAAAGATATCAAACACACAGAGGTAGCCATACCAGGATGGGCCAAGTGGTGGGGCCAGTGGTTGTGCAATCACTAGGAAAGGGTGAGCCAGGGCCTAATCCGGGCAACTTAGAAACCGTGTTGGGTAAGGAACCATTCCTGCAAAAGATTGGTGGCCAATCAAGAGAGTCCCCCAAACGAAGGCAGTTTGGACCTTACCTGCACCAGATTCCAGCCTTGGAGGGACTCTGCGATGATGGACGTAACAGATGGACAGACGCCTCCAAACACCATCAAGTGGTTTGGCCCGTATTTTATTGCATCGTAGAAGGCTTTCAATCCTTTCGCATTATCACACTGGGGAGCAACACAGAGAAAGAGAAGCCCAAATTAGAAACTGCTTTCCCTAGGGGAAAGAGCCCAATAGTGGATTCACACAAACAAATCTGCCTCATGGGAAACCTTCTGGGTTTTAGTTCTTTCATCGGTGGGGCCTCTCTTTAAGTCAGCCTTGAGCCTGTGCTATAAGCTGAATGAAGTATGATCTTGGCATGCCCCATCTTAGCTCCCAAATGCCTCCCAAAAAGTCTCCCCTTCTAGGGTCATTTATATTTGGGATGGTTATTATTTAAAAAGCAGAAAATAACAAATGTTATTGAGGATATGGAGAAGTTAAAACCCTTATACAGTACTGGTGGGAATGTAAAATGGTGCAGCTGCTGCAGAAAACAGTATGGCAATTCCTCAAAAAGTTAAACAGAATTACTATGATCCAGCACAGTAACTCTAGGTGTATCCCCCAAAGAATCAAAATCAAGAACTCCAACAGATATTTGTACACCCATGTTCATAGAAACATTATTCACAGTAGCCAAAAGGTAGAAACAACTGAAATGTCCATCAATATACGAGTGGGCAAACAAATTGCAGCATATCCATACAATGGACTATTATTTAGCCTTAAGAATTAAGGAAACGGATACATGTTACAACATATATAAACCTTGAAGACATTACACTAAGTGAAATGAGCCAGATGCCAAAGGACAAATACTGTGTGATTCCACTTACATGAGGTACCCAGAGTAGCGAAATTTAGAAAGACAGACATTAGAATGGTGGTTGCCAGGGGTTGGAAGGGGAGGTGGTGGGAGGGTTAGTGTTTATTTGGTACAGTTTCAGTTTGGGTGATGGTCACATTCTAGAGATGGATGATGGTGGTGGTAGCACAACAATGTGAATGTACTTAATGCCAATGAACTGAACACATACCAAAAATGGTTAAGATGGCATATTTTATGTTATGTATATTTTATCATAATATAAAGGAGAAGCAGGAAGAGGAGCAGGAGGAGGAGGGGAGGGAGAGGAGGAGGAAGACAAGAAAATGAATCCAAAGAGGCGAATTCATTTGGCAAACACTGCCAAGCATGGCTCTGTGCTCAGCCCAGGGCTGGATGCTGAGGAAACAAAGTTGGACACAGACCCTGCAAAGGAGAAAAGAAAATTGCCAACTACAGCAGATCCTGGAGATCTACCACAGAAATGAACGAGGATCAATGTTCACGAATGTTAGGAGTCAGTAGGCTAGCTCACTTCCCACCTCCCCCCACCTCCACTTCTCTCATCAAGCCCAGTGGTCATCTCTTCCTTGGGCAGAGATTCTGGCTACCCCAGGGCTCAGTTAAGGCCACTCACCACCTGGCAGTCTGAGGGTTCTTGTAAAACATAAATTAGTCCTTCTTACTCTTCAGCTTTCCATGCACTTAAAACTCAAACTCTTATCAGAATATGATTCTCAAAAGGTTACAAACATCATTCTCATGAAGATCAATAGTGGGTACATATAAGCCTTTTATTTAACTTGTGGATAAGTGTATTTGCAAGATGACAAAGTGGGTTCAAAAGAAAATTTAAAAGACAGGGATTTTTATAGTGAACTAGAAGTCCAGTGCTCAAAATTTGTGTATGGGGCAGGGGAGGGGTTACCTTAGCCAAGCTTGCACACTCTCCAATAGGGGGCCCCAGGGGATGTCCAATTGCCAGTTTAGGCCCAATCCCAAAGGCATTGGGCCTAAACTGGCAGTCGGACATCCCTCTTGCTATCTGTGGTTACCGCTCACTTGCTTACCTGCCTGATTGGCCCTAACCTCTCTGCCTGCTTGCCTAATCACCCCTAACTGCCTCTACCTGCCTGCCTCTACCTGCCTGCCTGATTGCCCCTAACTGCCCTCCTCTGCTGGCCTGATCTTGCCCTCAACTGTTCTCCCCTGCCAGCCTGATCTCACCCCCAACTGCCTTAAAATCCCCTACTCAGCCCCCATCTTAGGTTCTGCCTTAGCAGTTCACCCAGATTAGGTTATGACTGGTCAGTTTCCATGCTAGTCAGCATCAAAAGCTCTGCCTCCTAGATAGCCATTGGCTCCTCACACTTCACCCAGATTTGGTTCTGATTGGTCAGTTTCTATGCCCATCAGTGTCAAAAGCTCCACCTCCTAGGCAGCCATTGGATCCTTGCACTTCATCCAGATTTGATTCTGATTGGCCGGTTTCTATGCCAGTCAGCATCTTCGGGCCTGATCAGAGAGGTGGGGCTAATCAGCAGGTCCTGCAGAAGCCCAGAGAAAAAGAGAGAGGCAAGGGCTGATCTACAGCTGCCACAGAGGCTACGGATCAGACCCTACTTCTCTCTCCAGGCCTTTCTCTGGGCCTGATCTACAAGCCTCTCAGCAGTCAGTGCTAGGTTGCCATGGCAACCCAGCACTGACTGCAGAACTGACTTCTGGTGTTTGGTCGAGCCTTTGGTAGTTATGGTCACTGCCTTTTTAGATAGATAGATAGATAGATAGATAGATAGATAGATGATAGATAGATAGATAGATGACAGATAGATAGATAGAAGAAAGAAAGAAAGAAAGAAAGAAAGAAAGAAAGAAAGAAAGAAAGAAAGAAAGAAAGAAAGAAAACAAATTAGATACAAAACTGGCTAATGTCCTTTAGGGCAATTTTTCTGTGGGGACAGAAGAAAGATAATTAGAAACCAGCACAGCCCTAGCCCGCTTGCTAAATGGTTAGAGCCCTCAGACAAAACTGTTGGACTGGTCAAGGTCAAGCACCTCAGTTGAAGGCTTGATCTCCAGCCCAGTCTAGTGTGTAAATGGGAGACAACCAATCACTGTATCTCTCTCACATTGATGTTTCTATCTCTTTTTCTTCCTTTTCTCATTCCCCTCCATTCTCTTAAAAAAAAACCCAAAAACATAAATTTAAAAAAAACAACAACAACCCATCACATTCTACCAGTTTTAGAGAATTATAAGATGTCTGAGCTTTAAATTCTACCAGTCAGGTGACCCTCAGGCAAGGCTGTTGGAAAATACCGTTAGTCTATCTATACAATAACTACTTTGTATTATTTACAAATTTAGGTATGATATTCCTAACCTTCTTTATCATAATGGGTATAAGAAGCCACAATATCCAGCCCTCTCTCTCACTCTGATGTGATTTCCCTCCACTCTTCTCCTTGCTCACCCAGTACAGACTTACCAGCCTCCTTTTTGTTTCTTGAAATTATAAGCAATTTCCTTCTTGCCCCTAGGACTTTGCACTTGCTGTTTTCTTAAGGAATAATATTCACTTGGTTCTCAATATGGCTCACTACTTATCATCATTCTGGTCTCAGCATAGCTGTTACCTCCTCAGTGAAGTTGTTACTACTACCCCTGTTCCCCAAATGGTCCCTACTCCCAGTCACTTGACAGGCCACACTACTTATTGTCTTAATACAGTTCCTAAAATTATCTGAAATCATTTTTCCTATTTTTTGTCTGCCTGTGTATTGGCTGACCTCTCAAATGGAATGCAAGGTCTCTGAGGGCAATGATGTTAATTATTGTTTTCACTGCTGTCTCCCCAGAGCTTGGAAGGGGCCTCAATCAGGACTCAGTAAGAAGCTGTTGAATGCCCAAAGGAGCACAGTGATTCTCCCTGTAACTACTCTCTCTCCTCTCTACTTCCACATGTCTCTCCTGACTCTTATCTCCCTCTCCATCCTCTGTCCTCCTCTTTCTTTCTGTTCCTCCTCCCTTTTCTTAAAAGTGACCATAATGTGGAACAGAGTGGATTAGTACCTGTTGCTCCTTCCTTGTTTATTTGAGAGACTCAGGACAGTGAGTCACGGTGAGTGCTGAAAGGGATAGAAAAATGAGTCCAACACAACTCCTAGCCTCAGGAAGCTCACTGTCTGGTACAGATAGTGAGACAGGGGCACAGGTGGCATGCCACATGGCAGACAGTGCTCAGTGCTGGAGACACACAGATCCAGGCTATGGACACCACAGGAGCAACCAGGGAGGGTTCTAGGAGCGGAGCACTTGAGACTGAGTGATGAGGGCAAAGTGGGCTGGGCTAAGGCTAATGAGGACTCTGCGTGCCAGGTTCGGGAGTTTAGATTATAGCCTATAGAGAGTCAGGAAAGAATTCCATTTTAAAAATTTAATTTAATTTTTAAATTGGCCAGGTTATTATTATTATTATTATTATTATTATTATTATTATTATTATTTTTGCCAAGAAGGAAAGAGAGAAAGAAAAAAGAAGGGAGGAGGGAGGAAAGATTAAAGATTAAGTTACTGTTTCTTGGGGCCCTCTATTAATTGTCCCTGTTCCCTGATGGAAAGCAACCCTTCCCACCCTTAGCACAAGCAGAAAGAACAGAGCAGTTCATGTTTGAATTATTTCTATCATGATTTACAGAATCATTTCCCATTGTAATACATTCTGGTAATGATTTTAGCTTGTTTTCTAAATCTGTAGCTAATGACAATGATAATGCAGTACCACAGGATTTATAATCAAAATTGCATTAAAAATATTAGCCACAATAAATTAATTAATACTTGTTTGCTCAGCAAATATTTCCCCAGTACCTAGTCCGTGCACGATTCTATATTAATAATGATGTCTTGGCTTCTCACAAATTGACAACTTCTGAAATCTGACAATATTTGACAACTAATATTTGAGCTAGAAGCATCTTCAATGTTCAGAAATGTTTATCCAACCCAGTTCTCACCAGGCTGGGTATAGAAAGCAGAATTCTGGCCCCCATGAATTTTGCCCCTTGGTCTTAATCTCATGAATGTTGTTACATGACAAACGGGGCTTTGCAGAAGAAATTAAGGTTACAAATCAGCTGACTTGAAAGTATTACCCAGGTAACCCAACGTAATCCCACAAGCCCTGAAAAGCAGAGATCTTTTCTGGCTGGCAGCAGAGGGGGAAACCAGGCATTCAAAGAATGAAATGAATTTGATGTGCCTTTGTTGGCTTGAAGATGAAGGGGGACACATGGTGAAGAAATGGGAACCTCAGTCCTACTATTGCAAGAAACTGAATTCTGCCAACAAACTGAATGAGTCTGGCCTCCACAGAGAACCCAGCTCAGTTAACCTTGATTTTGACCTTGTTCCTGAACAGAGGACCTGGTAGGGTCACACAGTACCTAAACTTCCGGCCAGTGGACTTGAGACAATATACAGTTGTAGTCTAAACCACTAGACTTATGGTAATTTGTTATAGCAGCCATAGACAACTAATACGGCAAAGTAAAATTAAAAAAAATAAGAATAACCTCTTATTTCAAGTTAAATGTGTTCCATATAAAGAGCTCTCCTTAATATATAGATGAGATCTTTCATGGTTTGTATGGTGTTGAAATGTTTTTCTATTATAAATTATAGATAATAAGAGGATTTTGTTTTTAATATCCTAATGTGTCAAAATAAAAAGTGTTTCGCCCTATGTAAGTTTCTGTTCCATGACCATCACTCCCCACCCCGTTCCTACAGCATTTGCTGCTCTGTGTGTGGGCATTGCTAATCTAGCCAGCCCTGCATCCTAACTTTCAGGGGCAGATGCTGAAGACTTGTCCTCAGTGTGAAAGGACTTGTCCACTGTCCTTTCAGGACTAGGGGAAGCTTTCAGGATTCCCAGTTGAGAGCTTTCTCAGTAATCTAGAGAATACAGCTCAATGGGCAAAAGGGAGGGTAAAGCCAGCAGCACCCTAGGATAATGCTGCAAGCCCAGGCCTCATCCTGACCACTCTTGACCTGAGGCGGGAGAAACAACCTGCTCAGCACCATCGAGTATGCTGGAGAGCAATCTGCTGTGAACACCAAAATAAAAATCACAGGGATGGATCTGTGCCCTTGTTGACGCTACCTCTCTCATCCTCGTGCCTAACACTGTATCTTCTTACTTGACATTATTAGTGTCCCAAATAGATGCATTTCCCTCACCAAAGCTGAGTCTTTGTGGCTGAACCAGCTTAGGGGTTTTCAAAGTGCTGCCCAGGACCCAGCAAAGATGTTTTAGGGACAGTGGAAGGGCCTCTGGGCTCCCCACCTTCACTTCAGCCAGCAGCTTGCTTTGTATCTATTCTTTATACAGCATCATGCTTACACAGAATGCTTTATTTGAAAACAGGATTTCATTGCTAGCAAAAAATGAAAACCACAAAGGGGATGACCCCAAAGGTTCTGGTTTGTGTATGATTTTTGTCTTTGGCCTCGGAAGGACAGATGAGGATCCTATAGACGAGTCTGGTTGTGCCAGCCGTTTGAGCACACACATGACAGGCAACCATTCACTGAAAGTTAATCCGAACATCAGTTTGCCAGATGGCGAATTGACCAAATCACTTGGGAATTTCTCTAAGCTGGAGGAGTTTCCCCAGGGGTTCCTTGCAGACACTTCACATGGCCATTTCACAAGGATTTGTCCTTTTGGCTCAGGTGAAAGTCAATCTCCCCTCTATTTCATGTTTCAGTCCTTCCTAAATGCTGCACTTGGAGATGTCCCCTAATGCCTGTTTATTCTCATCCTCTTCTTATGGACCAATCCCTGCCTGAGCCACGGAAATGCCGAAGCATTTCTAACTCCCACTTAAGGTGTCTGTCAGACAGCTCTAAGTGAGCTCACTGGGCAAAGCCATCATTCTGAGAAATTATTTATGGCAAGTTGCCTTGGAGCAATTTGGCTTTTGATAAATTGCTCTCAGAGCCCCTATAAGGGGGTTCTCGTGTCCTGGAAGAAATCTATGAGCTTTATCATGTTCTCAGAATGCCTCTAGAGGGTATTCTGACAGGTGGCACAGCCACAGTCGATCAGCAAATGGGGAGGTAATTCCACCACAGTTCATATTCCCATGCAATAGTTCAAAGTTTAATGCCACTTCGACATGGGCTCCGGCACACAGTAGGCCCTCAGTAACTGCTGCCTTCCCTCCTTCCCTTCTTTTTGCCAGTATTTTTCCTCTCTGCCTTTCATTGACTCCACATCTATAATAAACTCCTTTCCACTGCCTCATTTCCAGTGGTTTCTCCTCCCCTAGAAGGACGGACTTGTCAGAGAGAAATCACACTTGGCACATACAGGTTTTTAAAATTCAGCACCTATCAATGGGAATAGATCTAAAAGCCGTAAAAATCAATTCTTAAATGAAAAATTGGGACTCTGGAATAAAATCCATTTTCATTTAAATCTAATTTCTAAAGATTATAATACTTTTTTTACTTAAAATTTTCAAAGAAAATGTTGCTAAGAGTTAAGTTGTAAAAATGCCAAGAAAATGTCAGAGTTAATAACAACCAATTTGAAACTGGGCATTACTCCATGCAGAATTTCAGAACTGAGGGAGAATTTGAAAGCCAGTGTGTTCAACCTGCTCCTGATACAAGGTCCCCTCTGGGCATGGCACTCCAGGAGCAGTCAGCATTTGCTTACATCCCTCAGGTGGCAGGGGTCTCACTCCCTCACCAATACGTCCTTGGCCAGCTCAGCTTCTTAGAGAGTCCTTGTGTTGGTCTTGAAATCACTCTTCCTTTTGTATTCCCTGCTCTAATTCTGAGCAGAGAGGTCAGCAAACTTTTCACCTAAAGAGCCTGGCAGTAACTATTTAGCCTCTGTGGGCTTTGCCAACTTCTCAACTCTCTGTTAGCACAAAGGCAGCCACTGACAATATATAAATGAATGAGTGTGGCTGCATTCCAATAAAATTTTATCTACAAAAACAGGCAGCAGCGAGATTTGGGCCACGGGCCACAGTTTACCCATGCCTATTCTAGAACCTCACAGAACACTTACCATCCTTTATTCCCATGAGAACCCTTCAGATACCTAAACTCAGCCAGCCTGTCTCCAAAAGATGTCTTGTTTGCCAGATGATCAATTCACACAGCCAAGGGGAACTCTTTCTTCCAATCATCGCCATAAAATATGGCTTCATACCTTCTCATCTGTGGGCTACTCTCTGGAAAGACTCCAAGGACAGATATTTCTAGGACATACCCCAATCTGCCTGGCACAGAAAAGGAACACTAACTAACTTGTGCCGTGTAATCACTGTGTGTTAGTCATGATATACCGAATTCCACATAAAGTATCCTATTCTTGCCTCACAAAATCATCACAGGGCAGGCTCTATTATTATTTCCATCTTAGAGGTAAGGAAACTGAGGTTCAGAGATGCTAAACTAACTTGCTCGAGGTCAAATAGCTGTGAGAACTCAACCCTGGGCAGTGTCACTTCATTTTAAATAAGAACTTGTTGTTATGAAATATTTCCCTTGTAGAAAAGAATCTACCATATATATAAAACATATTCAAGGCATAAAAAAATTATAATATGTACATACAGGATACTCAACAACCATTTTATGTTGCAGCCTGTGTGTGCCCACCCTGCACATACCACTCCTTCACCCAGAGGGGACCCCCCCCATCTGTTGCTTTTCTTTATTGTTTTATTATTATGTGCATGTTTCCTAAACACTATCTCATTGAATTGTATTTGTTTTTAAATGTATTTATAAGTGGACTCATGCTTCATGCTGTACGTTTTGTCTGAAACTTGCCTTCTATTAAGTTTGTGAAATGTTTGTTGCTGAATATAGCTGCAGTTCATTCATTTTTCATACCGCTGTAGTATTCCATCACATAAATATGCCACCGTTTTGCTGTTCATTCCCCTGTGGGAGGACGAGCGGGTAGTTCCTCATGTTTTGTTTGGTTGCTGTTGTAAGCCCGATAGCTGGACATTTCTATATGTATCTCCCAGCACATGTGCAGAGCTTCTCTAGGGTATAAACCTCGAAATGGAATCACTGAATCACTGCGTTTCCCACACTTTCTCAAAGTGGTTTTAGCCATTTATACTTCCGCCAGCAGTGTTTGAGCAATCCCATTACTCCACATTCTTATGATTTTCATTTTTGCCAATCTTGTGGGTATTTGATATGTCATTTCAATTTGCATGTTTTCAATTATTAAGGCTATTGAGCCATCTGTTCACATGTTTGTAAGCCATTTGTGTTTACCCTTTTGGACTTGTGATTTTGCCCATTTTTCTGTTGGGCTGTTTGTCTTTTCCCTATTGATTTGTTTGGAGTACACCTAGCCACAAAGCTAAACTGAATGAAATGATCACCTCCTGCGTTCTGAGCATAGAATTCTATTAATGTGGCTTCAGACTGTAGTCCTTCTACATGACAACAACTTCAGACAGAGCTTACCATCAGTAAACACTGCTAAATCAGCACACAAAATCTTGGTAACAAACACCTATGAACCTTTCTTGGGAATTAAATTTAAAAAAGAAGAAACTACTTGGTGATAAAATTCAGCCAACCAAAAGATGAATCAAAATGCAGACCTTAGGAATGGAGGGCTTGTGATAAAAAGGAGTGATTGTGAGCACTGAACCCATTTAATATGAAACAACCGGCAATATGGAGATAATGTAACATAAAATTCAGGAGGCGGAGGAGGGGAAAGAAGTTGTAAAATTGCTAATTTCCTCTTCTTCCACAAAAGGACTTTAATCGATACCATCTAAAATTGAAAACTGGAGTTTAAAAGCCAGGACTCTACCCTCACTGCTTTTCATAATCTTTTACTACCCTTAGATATTTTAGAAACAAATATTTTTTGCAGTGAAGGCAAAATTGCTTAATGTTGAGCCATTCCTTCTGCTTTATTTTTCTTTATTTTCTCCTGTTACATTCAAATAAATAAGATATAACATCCATTTTAGTTAGCATGTAGTTAAAATAACCTCATTTTATAAAATTATTTCTGTCCATCTCTCAATTTACATGCATGGAAAGATATCTGGAATGAGTCATCTTATATTAGAGATGGTGAAATTTTGAGTGATTTTTTTTCACTCTATTCTTTGTACCTATTTAATTTACTTGATTTTTAAAATATGTTTTATTTATTTCAGCAAAAGAGAGAAGAAGGGCGAGAGAGAGAGAAACATATCCGTTTTATAAAGACAGAAAGTCATTTTTAAACTGGTCGGCTTTTCTCAACCATTTATCTCCCTCTTTCTGTTCTTCTGTGCTTAACTTTCTGAATTGAAGAATGGGACTTTACATTTATTATTGCTTAATCATTTAAAAAATTAGCCCAGTACACTGACCAACTGGGTTAAACACACATTGTTCTGTTCCTCCATTGAAATCAATTCATTCAGACACATTCTGGGCATCTGCCAGGTGCTAGGAGAAACAAGTCCCTGTGACATATGCAAATTCCTTAAACAACATAGACACTCAAGAAATGTTTACCAATTAAATTTGGAAATAAGAGTAATAATGATAACATACTAATACCTTAAATAGCATTTATTTGTGCCATCTATATATAATTATATATATATATATATATATATATATATGCTCAATCCTCACAACAACCTTATTATCTGTATTTTATTTTTTTAAATATATATTTTATTGATTTTTTACAGAGCAGAAGGGAGAGGGATAGAAAGTCAGAAACATCGATGAGAGAGAAACATCGATCAGCTGCCTCTTGCATGCCCCCTACTGGGGATGTGGCCGCAGCTAAGGTATATGCCCTTGACCGGAATCGAACCCGGGACCCTTCAGTCCGCAGTCCGACGCTCTATCCACTGAGCCAAACTAATCTCGGCTATTATCTGTATTTTAATAGATAAAGAAACTGAGAGTTAGAGAAGTAAGTAGTTTGAGTCAAGGGCACCCCTATCATTCAAGACACTGATGTTAAACCAGAATTTATTGGGATGCAGACCCAGGAAATCGGGCTCCAGCATCTATGCTCCATGATATCTGTGCTGTATTCTTACCCTGGGCCCACAGAGAGGCTATACTCCCCAGCCTCTCTTGCAGTTAGTGTGACCAGTGAGTTCTGAGCAAAGGTAATGTGCACTATGGGCAGCACTGGCTTATAAAACCATCCACAGGCACTCAGTACTCTTTTCCCTCCACTGTGTGAGTGGGGAAGACTCCCAGGACCTAAAAGCCATGGAGCTCCAACAACCTCGAATCCCTGTGGCATTTATGGAGGGGCGTCATCGCTTCGAGAGAAACTGTCACAAGGAGGGCAGCCTCACAAGATGGCTTCGGGCATGCCTCACTCTTCCCCATCCTTGAATGAGTGTGGGGTGGCACAGGTGCTCCCCACTTCTGACCAGTACAAGACTCCGCCATGGCAATCTTCGAGCCCTTTTAGTCTGACTCAGACTTCCTCAGAGCTGTACCACCTGGGTCTCTTGCCACCCAGGCGTCCAGCCTTCCCCTCTTCTTTCATAGGTGTCAGACCCACCCCACAGTTTGAAGACTTGCTCTGCCTTTCTCTCACCCTTTTCCTCAACAGGCATTCCTCTCAGATGCCCCCTGACTCTGTCTGGACCCCACCAACAGCCCCCCTCCCCTGATCTGCACTTGAGTATGACATGAGCAAAGAAGAACCCTGAATGTATTAAACCGCTGGAGTATAAGGGTGCTGTTCGTTACTGCAATCAGACTGCACCAAGTAAACATTCTTAATCACCTGTTGTGAACATTTTGAAGTATAAAAAATCTAAACACCTGGGAGACTATTAGAGAAAAGTAAAGTGAATCAAAAAAGGTTATGGGGAAAATATGCTGCATATGTAAAAATTTCCCCTATCATTCAAGACACTGATGTTAAACCAGAATTTAAGGGACACAACCAGATATACTCATATTTGCTATACTGGGCTGTTTTAGTCTCCTCTGTCCCCCATGCCCAGCAAAGGGCTTGGCTCCAGACAGGTGTTTAATACTTACTGGCTGGACAAATTACTGCTGCCTGGGGATGCCACCCCTGCTGGTGGATATAGCCTGAAATAAAAGTAGTCATATCTGTATCTTGGTCCCAAAGAGCTTATTAACTGCAGCCATCTTGAGTTTTTTTTACACCCTTACCCTAGGGTGATGGACAGACCATCTGCTTCTAAAAGTCTCCAGAGAGCCAGACTGTCCATCCTGGATACTGAGAAAAGCTGGCATTTCCATATTCTCCCTGAGCAGTCACTCTGAATTCTTGGCTGGCTGTAGACTGTTATTTGAGAATGATGGAGCCACACCACATATCTCTTCTCTGCACCGGTAAAGCCAATTACCCAATTTACAAAATGTTTTTTAGAGACCGGTACATACAAACTGCGTTTCCTAATTAACTGTCTTAAGTACCCCAGCAAAGGCAGGTGTGACATTTTTAAAAGTCAGGGTCACAAATGCAAAGCGTACACATGCTGCCTGTGGTGGTGGTGGGAAGGGTGCTCCTTTCTGCGGGTTTGCACAAATATTGTAAGTTGTCAGCCCTTTCCCTGGGGATGGGGCCCCGGGTCACCTGCTGAGGAAGGTGGCACTGCTGCTGTGTGCCACGGAGCCATCTACACTCCTTTCTGAGGCAGTTGAACCAGCAATTAAATGGAACTCACTGGCCAATTTGGTTCCATCCAAGTATCAGGGATCCAAGGTGCAACCTGGCCAGCAGGAGAGGGAAATCAGCTGTCAGGGAACCTACACATGACTGCCACAGTTGATCTCTCAGGTCCCTTCCTGCCCTAACAGTCTGGTTTGGTTTATGTTCTAGGCCAGATTTTAGTTCAACTTATACAAACCAGCTATATTTCTTTAGCTCTGACCTATGTGTCAGGCATGATGCTAGATTTTTACATGCCTATCTCATTTACTAATCATAACATACTATTCACTTCATATTCACAATGATCCTATGAGATGGACACTATTACTATTCCCCATTATTACTATTCCCTATTTAACAGAGGAGGAAGTACAAGTTCAGGGAGCTTAACTGACAAGCTCAAGATCACACGACTATTAAGACAAGAAGCCAGTACTCAAACTCAGGCCATCGAATTCCAAGCCTTAACTCTGTCTCTTACCATCCAAACTGTCTAGAATTGGGTAGAATGCCTTGTAAAGCAGTGGGCTGCCCGACACTGGGATATTTGGGCAAAAACCTGCAAGATGATTGTTGTAGAAAGGATTATTTCACTGAATAAAGGAATAGGTTCTAATCCTGAAATTCTATGAGGTGGCAAAGAGACAGGAAAAGTGGGGTTAAGTCTTGGGAACAGCAGTGGTTCTCTGGGATGGAGCCTCAACGGGTGAATGGGAGAAATGAGAGGTGGGGTTGGAAAGGGAGGTTGGGGCAACCTTTGGAGGGATCCAGGCACCAGAAAAGGGCTTGCATCTTGTTCTGGGGTCCCAGGGAATTTTTGTTTTGGTGTGGTTGTTTTTTAACCACTTTAATCGTGTATAATTTAGTGGCATTAAGTGCACTCATAATGTTGTGTAACCATCACCCCTATTTCCAGAACCTGTCATCATCCCAAACAGAAAAACCCTATAAGCCCTGGGGGATTTTTAAAGGGACTTAAACTTAAATCTGATAATGACATCGTCAGAGCTGCGATAGTGATGACACCATCAGATTGAGATGGGCAAAACTGGCTCCCATTTAAAAGATGTTATAAGGGAAAGAGGGGCTGGGCAAGGGGATGGGTGATGAGACCAGTGCAGAGGGTCCAAGAAGGAGACAGAAGGAGCCAAAGACAGGGCAGCAAGATGGGCAGAGGGAATGCTTAGACTCAGAACAAGAGGAAGGGAAACTGCAGAGGGAGAGGGGAGTCCTACCTTCTTCTAGGGGTCCTGTGAGTCCTGGGCTACCAGGAACTGAGGTCGAGAAGCCAGGAAGGGCCTGAGGGCCCTGAGGACACTGCTAAGAGGTGCTGGCTGGCTGTCCATTCCACTGTCTTACTTGGGGAGTCACATCCCTGAACCTGACAGTCCTTCCTGGGACTTGGGTGAGAGCTGTTCCCTTGGCTGCAGTCCTATCATGCTTTCCCAGGTCTACATACCCAGGTCCCAATTGGGGCTTGTGCCCCCATCCCTAAGCTATGGCTGACATCCTGTTAGCTGGTCCCCAGGCCTATCGGGGCACTTCCCATCCAGACCGCAGTGCCTAGGGCTGCTCCTGAACTCTGAAGGATATGAAGGTTCCCCTGCCTGAAAAATGGGGCAGAGGCCTTTCAGCTTGAAGCCGAGACCAGAAAACAGATACCACCGAGTGCCAGGAGCAGAGCAGGAGGTTCCAAAGGAAGCAGTTCTTTTGAGGACCCTGGGAGGAAGTGCTGGTTGCGGGTGGGGGAGGTTCCTGTGGATATCCTGGGGGAAGTCTGGGACCAGTGCATTTGGGGGTATGATCCATTCTAGGGAAACCCCTTTGCAGAAACATGAGGCTTTGGAAAGCCAGGGGGAGATGACAACCCTCAGAGGATAGCCCATCCCAATCCTGGTAGGGGACTCACACCTCCTTCTTTGTAAAATGGGGAAGCAATGCTGAGAAGGCCTAATTAACCATGAGGGGACCCCTGTTGAGGCCCAGGGTGAAAGGAAGGTGCCTGTGGCCTCTGCACAACCCCCTCCCCAGGATTCTGCTCCATAAACATCTGTCACAGCCTCCTAGGCCCTTACTCGGGTGGATGGCAAAGAAAAATTACTTTCATAAATCCTGCAAACAGAATAGGAGGATTTTTCAGGGTTTATTCATTTTCATGCAGAAAAAAAAAATTATGATTATTTTTTCCTCAAGTATCCACCTTAGTGTGGAATTACTACTTTGTTTTCTTTTTAGGTTTAATAGATCCTTCTTGAGCCTTGAAAAATTATTTGAATGCAACTTTCTTTCAAACCTAAAAAAAAAAAGGAAAGAAAGAAAGCAGGAAGTGAAATAGGCAGACAAAGAAAAGGACAAATATTGCGTTATTCACTTAAATAAGGTACCTAGAGTACTCAAATTCATAGAGGCAGAAAGAAGAATAATGGTTTCCAGGGGCCGGGGGCGTAGCAATTTTAATGGCCACAGAGTTTCCATTTAGGAAGGTAAAACCTTCTTGAGATGGATGGGTGGTAGTGGTTTCACAACAATGTGACTGTATTAAATGCTACTCAACTGTACACTTAAAAATGGCTAAAATGCTCAATTTGATGTTATATATATTTTATGACAATTTAAAAATGCAACAACAGGCAGGAAGATAACATCGTTCCCAGGACAGGTCTCATGGCCTCTCTAGGCCTCAGTTTCCTAATCTGTAAAATAGGAGAGAAGTCCACCTTCCGTACACTCTGAGACTTGGTATAGAGAGAACCCGTACCTTTGTTTTCTGCCAGACCAGTGAAGAGTTTTCGACACTTTATAAAGAAACTAAAGAGAAATCAAAATGGAACTAGATAACGAATACATAGAAGCACAGACGGGCCTCATATCTGGAAGGCAGACTGAGTGCAGTCAGGAGGCCGGAGGCCTCCAGGCCCAGCTCCACTCTGCTGTCTGTCCGTGAGAAAACCGGAGTGGAAAGATGAGAAGGAAGCTGCCCATGGCACACAGCAAGTCACTGAGTGAGTTAAGGTAGACCCTGCTGCCCCAGATCCTACGCTCCTCTCACCTAGCAATAGGCCCCAAGTCCTTAGGCCACATGTGGCTTCTGCCATGATAGCCATGTTCACACCCTTTGTGCCTGACCAACCCCAGAGCATCGTGCTTCCTCCTAGAAGCCTTACCTGGGTGAGATGCCCTTTCCTTTGGCTCACCCAGCACCCTCTGGGGTGGAATGACCAAGAGGAGGCCCTAGAGTATGGCTTTCTAAGGACCACACTATATCCTGTACTTCTGTACCAGGTAGCAGAGTTTCAAGGGTCTGGTGCCTGGGCTCAAATCTCCCACTTAATAGCTGACTGACCTTGGGCCAGGTCTTTACCCTATTTCCTTCTCCATAAGTGGGGATAATAGTGTCTACTGCATACAGTGGTTGTGAGGGTTAAATGAGTTGATTCAAAGCTCGAGGACAGTGGTTCTCAACCTTTCTAATGCCGCGACCCTTTAATACAGTCATGTTTTGGTGACCCCCAACCATAAAATTATTTTTGTTGCTACTTCATAACTGTAATTTTGCTACTGTTAATGAATCGTAATGTAAATATCTGTGTTTTCCGATGGTCTTAGGTGACCCACAGGTTGAGAACCACTGCTGTAGAGCCTAAGACCATCGGAAAACACAGATATTTACATTTTGATTCATTAACAGTAGCAAAATTACAGTTATGAAGTAGCAACAAAAATAATTTTATGGCTGGGGGTCACCACAACATGACTGTATTAAAGGGTCGCGGCATTAGAAAGGTTGAGAACCACTGCTCTAGGAAGAGCACCTGGCACAATTGAACGCCAGATAAAGGTTAGCTATTAGGTTCACCCTCTTCAGGAGCCCTACTGTCCCACATGCATGAGCTCTGAGAGTGCTTGTTGATCCATACCACTACACTCTGGGAATAAAAGGAGTCCGGCAGTGGGGGGTGGGGTGGGCAGTGGCTTGTGAGTTCCCTTTTCAGGCTGCACATTAAACAGTAATGAAAACCTGAGGACAGTGCCATGTGGGGGGAACTCCTCACAAGTCCCCCCATTCTCATTCCTCTCCAGGCCTGGTCTAACCTCAGCCCTGCTATGGAAGAAGCCAGTGCTCTAGTCATGACAGGCAGCATATGGGGACCCACCACTCTCTATCTAGGGCCAATCTGTTGACATGACAACCAGGCCTTCCAACTCTGTATCCAATCTCCATTCTTGCATTTGTGTTCTGCCAGGCACATCTTCCGCCAGCCACCTCCTTAGATGCAGGAGCATCTTCAGATTGGGTCAAGATCCTTGGTTCAGTGGATAGAGTGTCAGCCTATGGACTGACGGGTCCCAGGTTCGATTCCGGTCAAGGGCATGTATCTTGGTTGCGGGCACATCTCTAGTAGGAGTTGTACAGGGGGCAGCTGATGGATGTTTCCAACTCTCTATCCCTCTCCCTTCCTCTCTGTAAAAAAACCCACATATATATTGGTTTGGCAGCAAACAAGTCAAACGACAGGCATCCCTGTTAGTGATGAACATGGTGACTGGCAGCTCCACTCTCCAAAGTCCAAAAGTGGGGCTTAAGCAAGCATAGAGGAAGGTCTGGACCCCACCTCAAAACTTTCCAGGAAAGCTGGGGCTGACTTGCCTTCCCCAGACAGGAGGTGATGAGGACCCACCCCTATGCCATACTCAGTCACCAGATATTCTTCTTCTTCTTCTTTTTTAAAATATATTTTTATTGATTTTTTACAGAGCGGAAGGGAGAGGGATAGAAAGTCAGAAACATCGATGAGAGAGAAACATCGACCAGTTGCCTCTTGCACGCTCCCTACTGGGGATGTGCCCGCAGCCAAGGTACATGCCCTTGACCGGAATCGAACCCGGGACCTTTCAGTCCGCAGTCCGACGCTCTATCCACTGAGCCAAACCGGTTTCGGCTCACCAGATATTCTTATTTTGGGAGTAGGCAGGTCAGGAAGAGGTCCTCTGAACTGAACTCTGCTTTCTACTGTTGGGGAATCCAAGAGGAGTGGCTTACTGTGACTTCACAGACTTCACCCCCACCATGCCAGCCCAGGATTCCCTCACCCACCAAGATCCCATTCAGGTAGCTCTACAACAGAAGAGAGAATTTTCTGGATTCTCTCTAATAACAAAAAAACACACAGAATTTTATTTTTAAACCAGCAACTTTGTGACCACAAACACCAACCACCCCAGGGACAAGACTCATGAACTGAGTGCCTACTAGAGAAGCAATAATAACAACAGAAATAATAATAATAACTGAACTCTGGGGGCTTTTTACATGCCAGGCAAATCCTAAACTCTTCACAGACATCAGCTTAAGTATCTGAATGTTCATGGCATTCCCACTTACAGATTTGGAAACAGTGGCTCAGAGAGTTTTAAACAACCAAGTCAAGGACACACAGTAGGAGAAAAGCTAGCTTTGGAGTCAGCCTGTCTATCAGTGCACTTACCCATGACCTCATGGGGGATCCGGGGCACCGAAGAAGAAGTGGCAGCACTTCCCTGAGTCACCTGGGGTGATGGCTCAGACAAGGAAACTCCCAGGAATATGTTCACAAAAGCAAGGAAGAATGAAACGATACAAAGAGAGGGGAACAGCACATGAGGGTCTGAATGCATATTGGGGAGCATAGGAAAGAGTACTCATTTAAAAATAGCTCTGAGAGTTGAGTACTGAACTAGGCACTTTTGATTACATCATCTGTCCACCTTGCTTAAGGATTTCTTGGAGGGGAGGGGAAGGGAGGTCGAGGGAGGTTAGTGGCCAGGACTAAATAGACTGCAAGTGGCTTCTTAGAGGAAGAGGCTTTCGAATTGGAAGCAGGACAGGACTGTCTTAATTTCCCACAGCTCAGGAAACGCATCACCTACTTTACAGGCACAAAGTACACAATAGTCCATCCTGACACCTCACCCACACTAAATCCTCCGCATTCTCTAGAAAAAGAATGAATGTGAAATTACACGGGAGATGTACTGGTTCATAATAGAAGACAACAAAGGAATTTTACGAGGAGGCTGGCTGAAGCAGTCAGCTGAAATAAATTAAAACGTGGCATTGTTGTCTCTTTGTGTATGTTAGTTGTAACTACTGTTTACTGGAAAACTAAAATTTCACATGTACAAAAAGAAAAACATCCTCAAACTTGCGCATCAGTCTCTGTGCAAAGCTCTACCTGGCTGTGGTGGCAGGGCCCAGGCAGGTGGGTAGACAGAGCTGACATTCAAGTGCCTTGAATGTTTTTCCACATGGCTGATGGATACATGGACCTAAAAGCTTATCTGGTGATCATGAATAGAGTTAATTTGTGAGACGGCATTATGATGATTCTCCTCAGCCTCAGAGCCCACCACAGGCCCTGTGATGGACAGGATTTGCTCTGTTAGTCACAAGACACACACACACACACACACACACACACACACACACACACACACGCACACACACCCGCTGTGTGGATTCCACTGTGTTTTATCAACCAGCCAGCCATTGCCATCACTGGACCACACCTAAGGACAAGAATGATGCCTGACTGTCTCTTTTGGGCCTGGCTCTGAAGTAGAGCTCTGGACCACGCTATCAAACTGAGCATGAGATAAGACAGCACCCTCTGCTGTTGGAGTAGTGGTGAGAGATAAGGAGGGTCTCATGCTGGGTGGGACCTTGAGGGTGAGGACTCCAACTCTATAGGGATTTCCAACTCAGTTCCTCAGGAGGCCCCTCAAAGCACTGACATGACGTGATCCCATTGGCCTGGCCAGTCTCCCTCACCATTTAACCAGGAGAGTTCTCCTCTTCTGATTTTGCACACAGGGCGCCTAGAAAATTTTGTTTGAACAGAGGGCTCTGTAGCTCAGCAGAAGAGTGGCAATCAGGAGACAAAAAGACGAGGTGGTTTGCCATGGCAACAGTGGCCTTCCCATCAACCTGGACCCAACCCTCCCAGAACCTGCCATCAGTGTGCTAGACTTGCCCTAAAAGAGGTCCCGGTGCTTGATGGTTTGGCCAAATGGACAGTAAAAAAAAATTAAAACACAATAAACCCTCCCAGGAAATAAGCGTATTCTTAGAGTTCCAACACAAGATGAGGAGGTTTGGGATCTCCTTTGACCTGAAAGGCATTGAATTACAAATGGCCTGTGTCATAGTTTCTTTGGACTGCTATAACAAATACTATTAGCGTGGCTTAACAACAAACATTCATTTCTCACAGTCGACTTGGTGACCAGGAAGTGTAAGATCAGGGCACCAGCAGATTCAGTGTCTGGTGAGAACCTGCTTTTTGGTTCACAGTGGCCACCTTCTCATTACCACCTCACTTGGTATCAGGGGTAAGAGCATTCTGTGGGTTCTCTTTCATGAGGGTACTAATCCCACTCATGACCTACTTATCTCCCAAGGCCCCATCTATTTCCATCACATTAGGGATTAAGTTTCAACATACGAATTTTGGAGGAACACAACATTCAATGCATAGCACTTTGAATGCCAGGCTGAAGGTGCCACTTCTGTCCTGTGGCGCATGTGGCCCCAGGCCCCTAATACACCATATACAGTGGGTGCTGGTGGGCTCTGTGCAGGTTACACAGACATACTGAATCAGACAAGCAGACAGCAGGGAGATGAACAGAAGTGAGGCTCTGAAGTAGAGCCTGCCTGGAGGCAGAGTCTGGATGATAGGAGGCTGAACGAGAAAGAAGCAGGCACATATTTAGTAACCACTAATGCTGGGCGATGGCTTCATAGAAGCTGTATATCAGTTTCTATTGTGATATGTTTCTGAAATCATCCATACAAAAAAGCTTAAGAAAAGACAAAAGAAAAAGAAGGGCCAACCAGACCCTGAATTCTCTCCTTTTCTCGTTTCATTGCTCCCGGGAGCTCCAGCAGGAAATACACAACCAAACACCCAAATCACAGCTAAAAGGAGAGGTGTCAGGGGATGGAAAGGCAGGGCAGCCCCACTTCTCTCTGCTGGGCAAAGCCTGTCTTCCCAAGCAGTATTTATCAGCAATTTCACCCCTCCTATAGCATCAACACCTCCTGCAGATGATGACTCTAAATTTCTACCTCCACCCTTGCTACCCGTTCTCAGCACCAGACTGCACATCTCCCACAGGCCCAAACCTGGACTCAAAACCTTCCCCTCAAAACCA
This sequence comes from Antrozous pallidus, assembly GCA_027563665.1. Taxonomy (NCBI): domain Eukaryota; kingdom Metazoa; phylum Chordata; class Mammalia; order Chiroptera; family Vespertilionidae; genus Antrozous; species Antrozous pallidus. Next base: position 58,474,910 of record CM050522.1, read on the forward strand.
GCCAATGGTCCAGAAGGCAGAGTGCAGATGTGATAAGAGATGGGCTACAGATTCAGCATCTGAGAAAGCTGCTCTCTCTAGATGCCTTCCACATAAGTAGGGTGCTTATGCTCAGTATACATAAGAGCTCAGGAAACACTGGTCATTGCTAATATTGTTGCTGATATTTTCATCAGTATTAGGAGCAACTTTCCTTTCTACAGGTCCCCTCTCCCCGCAAGCCAAATGTGTAGTCTTCCTAGATGTCAGCTTTGTATGACCCCTCACATCCACCCAGCCTCAAGTCCTGAAGGTTTTAGCTGCTGAGCATCTGTGGAGCATGCCATCCTCTCTGCCCCCACTGCCAGGTGCTCCTATATGGCCTCATCATCTCTCCCCTGGACTGCAGGCAGGTCCCTTTGCTGCCAGGCCTGCACCCTCCCCTATTATTCACTTTCTCTACAGAGTGATCTCTCTAAATAAAAAACTGATCATGTTACTCCGATCAAAGGCTTACATGGCCCTCCAAGGCCAAAAGCACTTATTCAAGCTCTTCACCTGATACACGTGGCCTCCCAGATGGGCCCCCGCACACCTGGCTGGCCTCATCTCTCTAGGCAGCTTTCTAAGTAGCATCTCCCTTTGCCTGTCCTTGCTCACAAGCCCCTCTTCTCAGAATGCCCACTCCCTGTTGAGTACCCTCTCACCTTGCCTTCAAAGGCTCAGCTCAGATGTTCCTTTCTGCCCCAAATCCTCCCTGATGCCAGGAAACTGGACTGGCCACTTCTTCTCTGTGCCCACGGACCACACACACACTCTTGGAACATCACCAGTAATGGCAGTGCCCCGACTCCTGGCTACCATAAAACACAATTCCAAAAAGCAAAACAACAGCAAAAAATCAGAATGCCATTGTAGGTTGTCCAATTTTATTTTTTCAAGTAAGGACATTAAATAACAAAACAAAATGAACAAAAAAATCCTAACATCTTTTAAGACTACAATTTAATTTTTAAAAGGACATGATAAACAAGGAAAGAGGAGGGAGAGACGGAGAAAAGAAAACAGCACTGCCTCGAAGTATGCTCTTTTAAATGAATAATGTTAGGTTGGGGAAAAACATCTTTATTTTTCTCAAATCATCATGATCTGTAAAAAGCTCTGTCAAGGCCAGCATGGGCCCAGGGCTGGTCACTGAGCATTTTCTGGGTTGTCCACATCTCCTGTGGGAGACTGAGAGCCCCCAGGGGTGAGGCTGAACCAGGAGATCCTCAGTAGGTTCACAGATGGACAGATGTGCAGCAGTGGCTGTCCAGGACAGTGGGTATCAGGGCATCCCTGCTCCCTAGCTGCCTGGGAGTGTGATTTTCGGTAATGCCCATCACACAATGATCCAGCTACAGGAAAGGCCCCTGGCTGGGCTGTTGAGTTGATTATAGAAAGATTTTACTTGCACAACTGCTTTTCCTCATATCACTCAGGAAACACTCCTTACAATAATAATAAAATACAAATAAGCCTGCCCAAGCACTAGGGAATGATTCACAATTGTTAATTAACTCAATGGGAAAGGGGAAACATGGAGGAAAAGAGGACTGAATCTCTCATGGAGATGCCTTGCTCTCTTTGTAGCAAAATACCATGCGCCTGCCACAGTTTCTACCCTCCTTAAATACCCCCAGACAGCCACTGAATCAACAAAGTGGTGGCCACAATGTGTAGTGGAGAGACCAGGATCTCACAGTCAGAGCAGGTATGGCCTGAGGTGCAGCTTGGGGTGGGGAGTGCAGCTGGGTGGCCATAGCATCCTGGGGACTTAGTATCAAGTGCAGAGATTTCTTTTCTATCTGCCCTGGAGCTACAGGGAGGAACAGCTGAGACTCCGGATGACACAGGCGCTGGAAACTCCAGGACTGAGCAAATGCAAGAGACTGCTGACAGAATTATTGTTGTTGTTGTTGCTAACAAAAATGCTAATAAATGTACACTAAGAAAGAATGGGTTGCATGTAAATAAACACCCCAGCTCTCTCTGGCCTGTTTCGTACAGAGCACCTCATTTCATTTGCCAAAGCATTCACTGTTTCAAGGAGATGATCAAGACCCCCAATGCTGTAAATAATCTTCCAGCAACGCCCTCCTTGCCTGCTACAACCAAAATCCGAGTGGACCTTCTCCTCCAAAGAACTTGGTCTGGAACAACTTTTCCACTGTGTTTCCTCAATAGCCAATGTCCATTCACGCTGGAGAGAGGAGAAATTTAATATTTCTAATTACTTTTTAGGGAGCAGTTTATGCCTGGAAATGTTATAATTGATTTTTCATCTGGCTTCCCCTTGGTTGGTATTATTTGTGCAAGACCCCTGCTGAGCTTTCCAGCTACATGTCTTTCCCTCTTTTTCATATGCCAGCTGTGTTTGCTTTTTTTGTCTTCCCTCAAGGGAAAAGATAATGTCTGCGATTTTTGCATCCCAGCCCTGTGTCGGGCACATCAGTGGAGCTAAGCCAATGCTTGGGAACAAAGACCAGAAAGAAATTATTTCCCCTACCGATGCTTTCTTTAACTGCAGCTCAGAAATCCCAAATGGTTCTGGATAAGAAACTGACCCGAAGCTGATTAACGCTGCAAAATAGACCTTCCAGGGTAGCATACAAGATATTCAGAAGGAATACTCAGGTTTTTACTTCTTATTGAGAGCTTTGGGGACCATAATTAGAGCATTGTGGAGCAGCACATTCAACTCTGGTTCACTAAACCCCAAGAACCTTTCCACCAACACGTACAAAAGCAACGTCTTGTTCCATTTTAAAATACCACCTCTGATTCAGAGTTGTGCTCACCCATTAGGTCCAGTGCATAGGAGCTCTGTTTGGCTGGGCTTTGACAGCTGGAAGCTGGGGCATGGAGGCCCACCCAGGCACAGGGTAGTGTTTATCAAAGACTTCGATGGACAACTGTGTCAGAACCACCTCAGGGACTCATTAAAATGCCACTTCCCAAGCTCTATTCCAGACCACCAAACAGACATCTCTAGGGCTGGTCTATTTTTAATTAGCATCCCTGATGATCCAGAAGCATGCTGAAGTTTGAGATGCTAATTGATTTTTCTGCCAAGGAGCAAACTCAACAACAACCTTCCTTCATCATCCCCCCCACCACACACACACACACACACATTTCTTTTTCTTTACTGAATGACTATTTCTGCAGGACAGAACATCAGTGGTATCTATGAGTTCTCAAAGACTGAAGACTCTCCAAAGTTCTCAAGTCTTAGTCTGTAGCTCAATGTTCCCCTTACCCTTGCTGCAATGGCAACCAGACACCTATTAGGTTCCTCGTGTTTTCTTTTGTTCCAGAAGACCATATTTTTCAAGTTCTGCTCTTTCAGGGACTGTGGCTCCTCATGTCCCAAACTAAACTCTTGTCCTCCCCTCTACCCCTAAGCCTCTCCCCGATGCCTTTTATCAGTAGGAAGTCCCATCCTTCCATCCATCCAGCATAGGGAGCAGTGCAGCCTACTGGTTAGGAGCAAGGATGTAAAGCCAGAGTGCCTCAGTTCAAATCCCAGCTTGGAAGTTTCACAGTGACATGACAGTGGGCAATGTGACCTTTCTGGGCCTCAGCTTCCTCATCTATAAAGAGTAGATGACAAGAGTACCTTCATCATTGCGCTGCCATGAGATGTCATGAACCAGGATATCTGAAGCAGTCAGGCCACAGCCTGGCCCAGTCAGCAGGACGTAAGTGCTAGCTTATATAGTTGTTATACCTAAGCACTATCAGGACTACATGGTGCCCTACAAAAAGGTATGTCCATGTCCTTCTTCCCAAACTGTGAGTGCTATTGGTAAAAGAGTGAACGTTACCTTATATGGCAAGAGGTGTGATTAAGTTAAGGCTTTTGGGAGGAAATGCTTACCCTGGAATATCCAGGTGGCTCAAAATCTCAGGAATGAGGCAGAGGGAGATTAGATAGACAGAAGAGGAGGAGACAATATGATCCCAGAGGCAGAGTTTTAAGTGATGTAGATGGGACTCAAGGAATGCCATTGGCCCCCAGTAGCTGGAAGAAGCAAAGAAGGATTGGTTCTCCCCTAGAGCTTTCAGGGAAAGAATAACCCTGCTAACATCTTGATTTTGGACTTTTGACCTCCAGAACAATGAGAGGATAGATTTCTATTGTTTTAAGCAACAGTTTGTGGTATTTTCTACTCCTTTACCTTCTACTCCTTTCCTGTCTCTCATATCCAGCCATTCCTCTCCAGCTCCTCCAATATCAGTATGGTCCAACTTACTCCCTCTGAGGCTATTCCTACCCCCATCCACTTTCCACCCAGAAGCCACATTGACTTTTCTCATGCCCATCCCATAGCAATCAAGGATGAAGATCACAATAAAGATAAAAATCCTGCCCATTGACTCCAAGGCCCTGTACCTGCCCCATGCTCACCCTGATGCTCTCATCCCTCTATGTACCACTCTCTCTCCAGTCATACTGACTGTCATCCCCACTCCATTCCTGACCTATTTAACTCCTACTTGAGCTTCCCCAGCATTGAAGATTGCCATGGATTTCTTCATCACATCCCCAGTGAACCCAATGAATGGATCAGTAGGTATGTGGATGGATGGATGGATGGATGGATGGATTGATGGATGGATGATGTGTAAAGATTCTGAACATCATAGGCATAGCTAATGGTATGGTCAAGGTATGTAAATCAATTACTATGCTAGTCACTCACGTCTATATATGTAAAAGCCAAATGACTGGAACAACAGGAACGGCAAGTTATGATGCACACTGTAGCCAGCCAAGTGGCCCAATTGGGGGTGGGGCCAGCCAGCCAACTTCCTAGAGCCCTCCTCCTTCCCCTCCCCACCTGGCCCCAGCCAGACCCAACCTGTGCATGAATTCATGCACTGGGCCTCTAGTATCTATATAAACTTGCAGGTCAAGGAATAATGAACTGACAAAGCAAAGATTTCCTTTCTTGATAATCTGGGTTTGGAAATGTTAAGAAAAATGTGGTCATGCTCTCAGAGCACACATCACTTCATCACCAAACCTGACTAGGTCACCCTTTACATAAATTCACTCCACCAGGTACCAAGCCCAATGGCCACAGTCACACTACATCTGTCTCGTACACTAGAGCCCACATTTCATAGCAATCTTGTTTACCACTGCATCCCTGGTGCACCCAATATACAAATGAATATATGAATGAATGGCGGTTGGCCGAGGAGTCATGTAGTCCACTTTATGACGTAGTTCTCAGATGCACCTATAGGAGAATATGTCCCAGGATAGAAGAGATATAGAATAGACCTGTTCAGTTTCTGATTGGTCCATCTAAATGCACCTTTGACACTCCATCCAGGCCTTGCCTAGGAGAGAGAAGGGGAAATGTGCAGAATGCCCATGGAGGCAGCCAAGTGGGGAGAGGAAGGGCCATCAAATCCCACCCATGCTGGCTACAGAACCTGGAGCTGTTCAGCCTAGAGAAGAGCTCACATGGGGCCCAATTGTAGCCTCCACACTATAGTGGGTTCTCAAAAGCAGAGAGTACAGATGTTATTTCTTTCATTACAGAAGTAAAAACCAAAACCAGAATGGGAGGGAGGAGGGGTCAGAGAAACTGTAAGGAGGTAGATATCAGCTTGGGAGAAAAAAAACACCCTTTTAAAAAACCAGGGCTATATAGATAAAGGATGAAGAGATGGCAGGCTAGCATCCCTGCAGGTGACCAGGCACTACATGCCTACTTGTGGGACAAGTATTGAAGGGATTAAGGTCCTGGAAAGCCCCTCAAACCCTGAGTTTGAGCTATAGTTCTGTCACAATTTTGTACACTCTAATATAGCTGTCACCACCTCTTCTGTATCCTGAAGAATGTGACAAGCACGGTTTTATGAAGAGAGTAAACAGAAATCCCAGCCAAGGTAGCACTGCAGATCAAATTCACATTTTGAGGTTCCCTCCTCCTCACTGTACCAAACACACAGCAATGATATAGCTAAAATAGAAAAATGGAAAATTTAAAGATATAACATAACTTCAAAAATAAGACAAAATTCTCAAGAAAACCACAATGTGGTAAGTGGAGATGAAGAAGAGTTAACGGCAGAACTATATTCAGTGCAAAGGGGAACCAGAGCCAAACTCAGTATTGGAAGCAAAGCAGGTAGCAAATAGCATCCACTACTCATGAGAAAAGCTGGAACAAAGTTCTACCAACTGCTCCCTGGCACTGCAGACCATATAAAGCTCCATGTTCAGGGTTGCAAGACAACAAAGCAAAACAAAGTGATGAATTGAATGTAAAAATGGCCTTAATTATTCAGCCTTTTCTGCACTCATAGCTTCTGTAATATGATTTTGCAGCCCACTCTTGCAATAAAAGGTGGAATCTATGTTTCCACCTCTTGAATCTTGGCTGGCCTTCTGACTTGACTTGGTCAACAGAATACAATGGAAATGATAGTAAGATGGTTCCAGGCATAGGCCTCAAGAACAACAGAAGACAGTTTGTAATGATTCAATAACCAGATGGGCAGCAGGTGTCTCATCAGTAACAACAGGTCTGAAGGCAAATAAACTATTTTCCCAGAATTCTATACCCTGCTGAACTATTTCTCAAAAGCGAGAGAAAAACAAACATTTTAATAGTTGACTATCCTTGACCTTATGCAACTTAAGAATTGAACCCAGAAGAGAGAATGGGATGCCAACAAATAAACAAACAAACAAAAAACAAAACAAAAAAAAACAATGATGAGCAAGAACATTATTAAATTAAAAAAATTAAAATTTTGTTTAATTAGTGGAACCAACATTCTAGGAAACAATAGAAAATACAGAGCAGATATTTAGTGGATTGCTTGACAATGTTACAATTCTTGCCAGATTCAGTAGAAGAGAAAGATACTGAATAGCTTTAGATTTTAGGAGGAAAAGGAAATATAATTTAAGATGTATGCTAACATGTTAAGGGTATTACTTCAGCAGAGGAAAAAAAGGGGTGACAGAAGGAACACTCAAAATAAGATGGCAGAAATATGTCCACAATCACAATAAATATAAACCAATTAAAGCCACCTATTAAAAGACAAACTAAAGTGAGTATAACAAATTGGGATGCAGAATGTTATGTACAGTATGATGTTTATATAAACCTTAAAAATACTATATATTGTTTGTGGACATGTACATCTGTAGTAAAATGTAAAAACAGAGATAGGAAAACAATACAACCAACTTCCAGACAACTGTTATTTCCGTGAAAGGAAGAAGGGAGGATATGGGGTTGGGGAAGGGTAAAGAGGTGGCTTTGGCTGCATTTACAACACCTTGTTCTTGAAAAATGAGATTGGAGGGGATATATTCACATTTTCCAAATCTGAGCTGTAGGTATAAGCTATATGTTAGCTATATTGTTTTTTTCTTACTGTATGTTTGAAATATTTTATGACATGTTTTAAAGTTGGAAGGAAGGAGGCAAGAAGTAAGAAAGGGCTGCTGAAGCTGTTCAATTCACTTCTGAATTACCAGCCCCTAGCAGGTGTGGATACCCCAGAGTGCACCATTCATGTCTATGCAGATGCACCAGATTACAGGTACAGTGCTCAAAGGCATACAGAGTCACTCCCAGGAAGAGAATTACTGGGGAAACAAGCAAAGACTACAAGCTCATTTTGGCACAGCAATTGGCAACGTCCACCATGGAACCATGAAATGGCATTGGCTGTTCCATTGGAATGAATTTTTAGGTAACTCAAGTGTACATCTTTAAATGCCCAAACTTTCAAATATCTTTTTAATAGATTCATTTTAAAAATGTTATACAGTCATAGCTGGTTTGGCTCAGTAGATAGAGTGTTGGCCCACAGACTAAAGGGTCCTGGGTTCGATTCTAATCAAGGGCACATACTTCAGTTGCAGGCTCAATCCCCAGCCCCAGTTGGAGCGCATGCCTGAGGCAATCAATCGATGTGTCTCACATTGATGTTTCCCTCTGTCTCTCTCCCTTTCTTCCACTCTCTCTAAAAATCAATGGAAAAATATCCTCAGGTGAGGATTAACAAAAAAATAAAAATGCAATACACATTTAGACAAGTCTATAGGTTTTTTAAAATATATATTTTATTGATTTTTTTTTACAGAGAAGGGAGAGGGATATAAAGTTAGAAACACCAATGAGAGAGAAACATCGATTGGCTGCCTCTTGCATGCCCCCTACTGGGGATGTGCCTGCTACCAAGGTACATGCCTTTGACTGGAATAGAACCTGGGACCCCTCAGTCCGCAGGCCAACGGTTTATCCGCTGAGCCAACCAGTTAGGGCAATTCTGCAGGTTTTAGACACATTCTTATTGTTTACAATTCCTTCTCTATCTCCTAAAAACATTTTTTTAAAAATAGCTAAGGTAACAACACATGCTTGTAGGAAATTCCAACAATACAGTAACATATCAAGTAGGAAAAGCAATCTCCTCCCTGCTCCCTTCCCTCCAATCTCAGCTTCCAGGTATAATCACTGTGTACTCTCTGCTCTCCTAAACAATTAGAGCTGTACGCAGCCCCCACTCTGACCACTTGGTGTCTGCCTGCAAGACACCATCAAGTCTTCTTCACACATCTCATTTAACCCTCTAAACAGCTCTGGGAGAGAGGTGATTATTGCTTCCAGAATGACAGCTGTAGGTAGGAATTAACTCTGGAGCTGGCTTTAAATCCTGCTGCTGCCATTTGTGAGCTCTGTGGCCTTGGGCGGGTTTACTTCTGTGCTTCGGTTGCTTAGTGCTAACAAATAGTGCATATCTAGTAGGTTGTGAGAATTAAATATATTGACACACTATAGGACTAGTACCTGACACACAGAAACCCCCAAAATTACTATTTCCATGTTATAGATGAAGAAACAAGCTCTGAGAGGTTAAATGACTTACCAAATTCAACAGATGGTTATGAAACAAAGCCATAGAGCTGCCAGGAGCACACGAAGCCCCCAGGAGCCATAGGATGTGGGGTGTTATTATGCCCTATGACTTAATTTCCCCAAATGCTCATCTGACATTTTTTTCCTCTCTCACCCTCTGAATCAAGTGGTAAGCTATAACATCTTGCCACTAGTACAACTTGCTATGGACTGAAAACCAAATATAATACTGTTGGTGAGAACAATGTACAAAACAAGTACAGCGAGGCACAGGGTGAAATCCTAAGCAGAGCTCCTATTCATAAACTGAATGATTCTTTGAAATCTTCTTTTCCAGCTGCCCAGAGACCTGCAGATTCAGGCTGGGTTCTGATTAAGTGAGGTGGCTGGATCTATGCCCTCTGAATAAGTGAGTTATTGATGTGTGAATATATTTTCTAAATTTTTAAAATTTCTGGTGTAGGCATTTAAAAATTTTTCCACTCTTAAAATGCGGAGCTCTGACAGTGTGTTTCACTTTAAATATTCACATTTCATGCCCAGGTACTGTGTGTCAGCTCTGAGCCCCTCACTCTCCATTCACATTCTGGAGGCGTGAGGCCTAGAGTCATCCTGAGGTACCATGCTGCATTTAAACAACATCCCAACTCCCCACAATAAATCCTCTTTCCGACAGATAGTTGCAAGTTTGTAAGACGTCTCTGTATCTGAATACCACGCTATGCTGAAAACTACACACTCATAGGGCCATAGCTCTGGGCTGGACCCTGGGGTGTACCAGGGTAAGTAAGACCCTGAAGGAGGTGGGGGTCAGAAAAATAAAAAGCAGTATGAGAAGGATTTCTGGAGGAGAGGGTTCACATTCAGTTTGGGGGGAGCTTGTGACACTGCTTGCTTTGGGGCTCCAAGGATCTGTAAGATTTCTGATTTTCCTAGTTATGTTCTTGTGCTTGTTGAGCTCATAATGAAAGCGTGTGCATTAGACATCGCTGGGGCCCATGCAAACATACCGAGCTTCAGCAGAAAGGGTGACAGGGAAGATAGGATTTTCTGGCTTATTTGATAATCAGATAACTCAGGTTCTAAAGGGATTTCTTTGATTATCTAATTGGATTACCTCAAGATCCTTACCTCTTCTCTGGTAAATATGGAAGACCCAGACCATCTGTTACCCCCAAAAAGTTTCAGAAAATCCAGTGCTGAAGTCACAGTGAGGATAGGCTCAGGGTGAGAGCTGAGAGCGGCGTTGTTCCTGGGACCATCCTGAGTAGGTTGCTGGGTGAAGGGCTGCTTAGGAGTCCAGGCTGAAGAGGCAGCCTTGGCAAGAATAGGGAGGCATTAAAGGCTGAAGACACTTGGCAAACTTTAAGCCAGCAGATGAGAGAGACAGGGAAAAGGGGTGAGGCTGAGGGGCACTGGGACTGTCTTTGCCATGTGACACCTGGACATTCAGCCAGACAGACCTGTGTCCATTTTGGCTCCACTACCTGCAGGCTGTATGACCCTGAACAAGTCCCCTTACCAGCCGTGGTTTCCTCATCTATAAAATGAGACGGCACCTATCTCATCAGGTTGTTTACGACGACTGAAAAAAAAAAGGTATGTGACCCAGCTCCTAATGCATAGAAAGTGCCCCCAAAAAGTTCCTAGAAGCTGTTACTCTAATTCTTACCATCATTACAAAGGTGTCTTTTACTCACGTCAGAGACCAACATCCCCATGGCAGTCAGGCATTGGGAGAGCTGATCCTGTGACCAGTTCAGACCTCATGACAGGCAAGAATCTTTACTCCACAAGATCCCACTCAATGGCTTAATAATAGGGGCTCTCAGAAAGAGAGCCAGACTCAGCATAATTACTAGTCTCCTGCTCTCTTTATAATCTTTACTTTGTGGTGATTGTTTGATTACAATAGTTGGGGGTTTGTGTGTGGTATTTAATTAGGCAGATAAAAGTATGTTAAGATGAAACAGTAGTATCTCTAATTTAATGACCTGTTCTGCATCTTATCCTAAAACCCTGACAAAAGATGCTTCCATCCAAAGAAAAAGAATATATATTTCCCTCTCCCTCCCTTCCTCCTTTCTTTTTTCCCTTTTTCCTCACTTGACATCCAATTAGCATGGCTCCTACCTCATGGTGAACAAACCATGGCTAGCCACTCCTCACTTCTTTACACTCAATATGACTGAATCCAGAAGAGAATGGAATTTGGGAGGAAGCATGGTGCAGTGGTGAGTGCCTCGGGCTGCCAACCCCAGCTCCTGGCCCAAATCTGTGACCTCACACCAGTCACTCTCCTTATCAGGCCAGTTTCCTCCTCTATTTTAAGCCTAGCCTGGCTCTACTTTTACAAATAAAATATATAACTTGTATTCATGGGACTAATATTTGGTGAGATTTATAAAGTTAAACATAGTTTAAGAGGGGATAATTAAACGTAATAAAAACAATGCCCCGCTAATCAGAGTCCAGAAAGACATATTAGCAGGTAATGGGATGATTTCAGAGGTCTTGCCTCACTCTAAAGTTCCATTATTTTAATTCTGGGCTGTAAAATGCCAACATTTACCCAAGTCAATAAACATCTAGAGACTGATATTTCATTGGAATCCAAGTCTGATTTTTCAATATTGATTTTTGTGGAGTCAATTTTGGTTGAAAGCGCCTTTTAAAATCGGTGCTCCTGTGGTGTCAAATGTCAACATTTATTTTTCCAGAACTCTTTTTCCTGTGGGGACTCTGGTCAGTGAATGAAGCTCTTGATACTTGGAATTGCTATTTTCTTGGTTTTGATTGAGGGCCTGGATTAATTATGTAGGGTATATTTTCTTTTTACCAAGCCTTTAAGGTCCCTGTTTGGACATAAAAAATAAGTTCTACTATATGCATGTCCTTCATAAAAAAGCCAGGAGAGGAAGAATCAAAAGGTGGGGGAGGAAGGAACTTTCATTGATGGTCCAGCTGAAAGTTTGGGAAGCTTCAAGTAGACCTGCAGTTCCCCATTCACTTGCAGCATGACCTTGTGCAGGCTACTTACCCTCTGAGCTTTGTTGAGTTATTTGCAAACGGCGATAACCACATCTACCTTAGAAAGAAGCTATGAGAAACAAATAAGGTAGCTCACACCAGTGCTTGGCTTAGAGGCTGGTCCACAAAAGGTGATTAGCAAATGGCAACCTTCTCCCAGCCTCTTGATTCACTTTCCCTCCATTACTACACTTTATTTAAAAAATTTTTAAATCTATAGAAAAGTTGAAAGAATAGTACAGGTAACATCTACATACCTTTCATCTATTTGCCAATCATTAATATTTTCCTCTTTCTGTCTACCTGCTTTTCCATGAATTACTTCAGTGTAGGCTGCAAACCTAAGACAATATTATCCCTAATACTTCGGGATGCATCTTTTAAAAATAAGGATACTATTTACCTAATAGTATTCCCACTATTCAACTTGAAAAGTAATATTCATTAAATAATATTATTTAAAATAAAATTTGTTCCTCGAGCTTCCTAATTGTCCAAAAAATGTCTTTTACAGTTTTATTTAATTCCAAATTAAAAGAAAATTCACACATTACATTTGAGAAATTACCGATGTCTCTTTGCCAATCTATTCTGTGATTTTTATATGGTTTGGGGGGGGGAGACTCTCTCCAGGACAAGCAGAAACAAAAGAGAAATTATTAATTTGGTAGCAGAAAAGGCAAGAAAGAACCCTCAGAATTGGGTTGAAATGGCTCTGGGTGACCTTGGGCCTGATGCTTTCTTCCTACAGATGTTTCCATCATCTGAAATCCTGGGCTTGCATCAGCCCATGTCATGAACCCCTTATCACTCCAATTCGGGGAGCTGAGACTCACCAGCTTCTGAAGTCATGCAATTTGAATTCTGCTTTTACTGGCAGTGTGATCCTCAGGATTACCCTCAAATTATCTCTGTGTCTGAGCCTCAGCTTCTTCATCTACAGAATGGGCATGCCAATGTCAATACCTACCTCACAGGGCCCTATTCAAAATTAAACATCATAATTCACATGAAGCACTAGGCACAGCAACGGGCATAGAGTAATGGCTCAGTTAAAAAAAAAAAGAAAGAAAGAGAAAGCTATTACAGTTATTAATGTTCCAGAAGTTATGGACTCTACAATCAAAGCTCTTATCTTCACAGCAATTACCTTTGGCTTATGAAGAGCCCTTCACAATTTATGAAGTACTTTCTCTATTATCTCCTGTGGAATGCAGTCTGGGGAGGTGGCAGCATGAGAACGATTTCCCCCAGTTTACAGAGGCTCAGAGAGGTTGAATAGGTTAACTGAGGTTACTCAGAGGGAATCAGGACTCGCGGGGCCACACCATACCCTCATCCTAACCCCCTGGTCCAAGCTCTTGTTCTATTACCATAGCATCAGCATTGTGTGGATTTCCATCCATTTCTGCCTTGAGATCACTCATCTTGTCTTATTTCAGCCCACTGAAAGTCCAGTCATTTCTGGACATACCTTCCATCCTACTGTGTGATCACAGGAAAGAGGCTCTGCTTCTCTGAGCCTCTGCTCCTCCACCTTGAGATAGAACATGAACCCTCTGCCCCAGCAGGTTGCTGGAGCTCTGAGGTGGGAAAAGGAGAAACACTGTGGACTGCAGAATGCTTTAGACTGAAAACCACCCCCTTATTGTCAGATTCTGTGGGCCCACTAAGAGTTCCTTCAGTAGAAATGTGGTCCTTTACATGTGAGGCCAAATATATAGCACAGAAAATCAGGGTCTCTTGTCCCAGGCCTCATTTTTGAATCAAAGTCACTTTGAAAAATGGCTTTTCATTTGTCATGATTTTCATTTCCTCAAAGAATAGGCATATAATGCTAGGCAAAAATCAATGCTTCCCCATAATAATGTGCCTACAGATATCCGGTGCTGAAAGCCTCATGGAGAAGGAATAGAGGCTTATCTATAGGATATATCAGCCACATCAAGAGTCTGAAAATCAATACCTTACGGGCTTTCATTAAAAATGCACAATTTTTTAATCAAAATATAAAAAAAACTGACTATAGGTTTTAAGACAAAAACTGTCTTGCCATTATAAAATGCCTGCAGACATCCCAAGTTTTAAAAAAAAGTATTCTTTTATCAAACTGAATATTACAATTATGAGAACATCCTCCATGTCCCACGACCTAGTCACTCTTCCTTCTTCCATTTACCCAACATACATTTTAACACCACCAAACCAGAACCCCGATTTGTGAATGGAAGGAAGGAACTAATGTCTGTTGGTTCCAGTTACATGCCACTGTCTGGGCACCTTGCTAGAGAAACAAAGACACTCAGAATCAGATCTTATGTCAGACTACAGCACCCCTTGGTGCAAAATCTTCCCATGGTTCGCCTTCTCATTTGGAGCCAAAGTCCCCAAACTCACATGACCTTCCCCTGGTCAGCTCCCTAATGTCACACCCTTTACTCTTCAGCCATACTGGCCTTTTCACTGCTCCTCGAACAAGCTGTAATCATTTCCCAGTGCTGTTGTAACAGGTCATTACAATTGAGGAACTTAAGATAAATTTATTCCCTCACAGTTCCCATGGCTAGAAGTCTGAAATCAATATTCAGGGCCAGGTTCTTTCAGGAGGCTCTAGGGAGAATCTGTGCCTTGCCTTTCTCTTAGCTGCTCGTGACAGTTGGCAATCCAGGGCGTTTCTTGGTCACATCACTGATGTCACATGCCATCCCTGTCTCCTTTTGGATGTTTCTGTCTCACTCTGTGTCTCTTTTTTCTCTTCTTTTAAGGACACCAGTCACACTGGACTAAGGGAACACACCACCTACTACAGTATGACTTCATCTTAACAGATTACATCTGCCATGACCCTATTTCCAAATAAGGTCACATTCTTAGAGACTTGGGGGTAGGACTTCAAGATATCTTGCAAAATTGGAAAATGAATCTAAATCAGAACCAAGGGTAATATTCCCTAAGATTTCAGATCCTAAGAAACTATTCTGGGTAGGAAAAAAATAATCCCTTCTTTTTTACTGCAGCCTAGTGTTCCATTGTGTAGCAGCATGGATGGAACTGCACAGCATTATGCTAAGTGAAATGAGCAAGGCCGAGAAAGATAAATATTACATGTTCTCACTCATTTATGGAGTATAATGAACAACATAAACTTATGAACAAAAAATAGATCCAGAGACAGAGAAACATCCATCAGACCATTAAACCTCAGAGCAAAGGTAGGGGAGGATGGGGGGAAGGGAGAGAGATCAACCAAAGGACTTGTATGCATGCATATAAGTCTAACCAATGGACAAAGACAAAAAGGGGGTGAGGGCACGAGTGGGGGGAGAAGGTGGGGATAATGGGGGAATAATGACACATCTGTAACACCACAATCAATAAAGAAATTTAAAAAAAAGAAATAATCCCCATACACAACTAGTACTGAACACTAGAGTTAATCTAAAGAGGAACTGAACTGAGGTTCAATATGCAAGGCAATTCACTTATACTTGATATTTACATATTTTCTAAGATGCTCCAAAATTGTATGTGTGTTTATTTATAGGGGGGAAATCAAGATTATTCATATTTATAATATTATTTCAATAAAGAATCATAATTTTCACAGAAAAGACTAGAAGTGATCAGATGATGAGGCTAAAATTTCTTCCTGCTTTTATTTATACCTAAGCTGATACTAATCATTAAGCTGAGCAAGCACATTTACTGATGGGAGCTCCTTAAATTATAGGCAATTTTCTTTTCCTCAAGATTAGATGATATAAACCATCCTGAAAGGGGGGCCATCCTTTTCCTCTTACACCTGATAGCTTCAGCATTCTCTGTCCACTGATTTTTAAAAATGAATATAATGGACATTGGTGATTTCCTATATAGCATCCATCTTCCTCTCCTCCGATAGCCCCCATTTTCATTTGGGCTCACGGCTCTCTCACAGTATAGCAACCACACTGTGAAGGAACCTGGCAATTTGTCTAAAGCAAATAATGGTTCAGTCCATTTTCCTTGATCATCATGGGTGTTGGAGTAAGCTAGGGAGAACACATACCTCCCTGAAGAAAAGTACTGGAAAAATTTGAGCTACTGAACTATGAAAAATTCCTTGTAGTTATAGGACAGGACCCCAATATGACACAGGGCAAGAAATCCAAAAATCTGGATTCAAACCTTAATTCTCACACTTTCTGGCTATGTGACTCTAAAAAAGACAAAATACCTTTCTAAGTAAGCCTCGGTCATCTCATTTCTAAAATTAGAATAATGAAAGTTTCTATCTTATAAGGGTGCTGCTATTACCACATTAGCTAACATATTTATTCAATTAATATTTACTAAGTGTCTACTATGTGCCAGCAACCATTTATTCTGCACTCTGAGGATAAAACAGGTAATAGAATAGACAGATACTCCCTGCCCTCATGGAGCTTACAGCCTAAACGATTTTGTAAATGTTTCTAAAGATCCTGATAACAGTTATAGCAATATTATGATCATACTTATCAATTAGTAAGAAAGCAATTTTAATTTTAAAAGAATTGGACCCTCTAACTTATCTACCTCCCAAATATAGATCTCAACTAAGAATTTTCAAAACTCGTGTGCTACTTTGGATTACATCATGAAACCAAAGATTTCCTTGTGATATTTGAATTTAATTCAAGAAAAAGATCTGATTTCAGCAGCTTTTAGTCCAGACTTTAGAAAAAATTAATTATGCATGCATTCAACTAGCAATGAGCAAACTTGATAATTTAGGCAGTTTAGCAATTGGATTGAAATTTTACAGCTAATTTAAAGCACTCCACACTACTGACTTCAGACCTGAGGTTAGGAAGCTGAATTAGCCTGGATAAGAGCAATTACTCAGCACTTTCTGCTCACATGGCCTTGACTGACTTTTAGGCACAGGGAAGCAACTGCTTATACCCAACCACAATTGGCTGTATACTAACATGCCAGGGATGCCTGTATGCCAGACTGAGTTTGCTTTATGTTCTCTGCAGCAAGGCTGGGTCTTATTTATCCTTGTCTCCCCTGCCTGACAAAAGTCACAGCACTCCATAAATTAATGAAGTAAGTCCTAGTAGAAGTTCACAATGATTTATGGCTGTGTGACTTTAGGTAAGCTCCTTAACCTCTTTGAACTTGCTTCCTCTACAAAATGGAAATAATAACAATACTTACCTTCAAAGCAGTTTTGAAGAACCAGAAATAATGTATATAAAGCCGTTTGGTACATACTAGGTGTTCAATAAATTAGCTTCTTGTCTTTTTCATTGTGGCAGTTTTAAAACATGAACCCCAAACTCCTAAATACATCTCTCTTAGTGGGGTCCATGTCCCCTCCTCTTGGATCTGAGCAGACCTGTGACTGCTCTGGTCAACAGAGCATGGTGGGAGTGAAGCTATGTGACCCCTAAGACTAAATGATAAAAGCCATGCAGCTGTTATCTGAATTCTCTTTTGGGATCTTAGGGTGATCCCTCTCAAAACCTGCCCACATGCTATAGGAAGCAAAAATCACCTGGAGAGGCTATGTGTCAATCCTCTGGTCAATGGTCTCAACTAAGTTCAGCCTTTGAGTCAATCCAGCCCATCAAGTGTTCCCAAATCACAAAGCATGACAATCTCTGCTCTGGCCTAATTTCCTGACCCACCGAATCCCCGAGCATAATGAAATGATGGGCATTTCACCACTGAGTTTGGAATGGTTTATCATAGAGCAGTAAATAACTGAAATACTCAATAGGTATCATTCATCCATTCAACATTCACTGGAGCCTTGTGTGCAAAGTAATGCAGTGTACTGTGGAGAGCCCCCAGAAGTACACAGGCTAGGGAGAAATACAACTAACTATAAATAGCTAGTGGTGTGCTGGTAAACGTTTAATAAACACCAGGGGTCGGGGAATGCCTTCCCTTGTAGTGTTGGCTCATTTCCATGATATAAATTCTCCCATAATTGTCAGTTTCCAACTACCAATATGAAGTTGGCCTTGTCAAAAGATTCCTGAGAATTTAACATCAGCTCTCGTTGAACCAGTACAAACCAGCCCCATCACACCATTGTCTCTCCAGACCCATACTGTCCTGTCTGTACAAGGAGACTGTGTCCAGATGTAAACTTGTACAAGTCCATATTTTAAATGCAGCATGACTTGTAGAAAGTCTAGGCTTCTTCAATAAGCAGCATCTTGCAATTGTGTGGATTTCTCTATGAGTAGAACTTGCTTGAGAGTAGAGTGACCATCAGCGAGGATGCAGGGACAGTGAGATGGGCAAGAAGAAACAGTGGATACAGGGTGGGCTGTTGGGCTGGTCACTGCTCTGGGTGACCAAGGAACCATTAGAATGCCTCTCAGAGGCTTCCTGCTGAAGGAGGGAGGCTAAGACACCTATCCTGTGCTGGTCCAGGTCCTCTGAGAAGCAGGTAACAGGATTTGATATACAAGAGATACAACAGGGGAAAGTCCTCTGGTAGAAAATTGGCTAGCAACTTGTGAGACAAAGAAAGCATCAGGCTGCAATGTAAGTCAGAGGACAAAGTAGGTAGGTTGGTCAGTAAAAGAGAAACTACAGTGCACTTTTAGTGTGCTCAGTAAGCTCAATGGGGGGTCCTCAAGCCCAGGGCTCCCATCATAGCTGTCCTATGTCTCCCAAGGATGGGCATGCCTGAGTGTCCCTACTCAGCTCAGTACTGGCTGAAGCATTCCACAAGAAGCATGACAAATGGTGATGGATTTCAGAAGGCCACAGCTGGAGCTGTGGTCAATTATGCTTGCCACTCCTGGGGATAGCAGAGATGCATTTTCATAGCTGCCATATGGGGCCGTGTGGCCCAAATACAGGGACCCAGAGAAGTGCAGTGGGGCCTTGAGGGGAGACCCGGTGTGTGCACAAGACTGTAGCTGATCTAAGGGGTATTCAGGAGATGTGGGTCATGGCAAAAATTGTTAGCTCACCTGCCAACTGGGCCTTTCTTCCCACTATTTCAATCTATACACATGGAGAGTCTGAGCAACAAGAACATGGAACTTCCTGAGGTATAGCATTAGAAGGTGAGCACATTTTATACCTTTTTTTAATCTGCTGAGTAGTATCCCTCCAAAATTCATGTCCTGGAACCTCAGAATGTGACCTTATTTGGAAATAGAGACTTTGCAGGTATAACCAGTTATGGATCTTGAGATGACATCATCCTGGATTTAGGGATGACTAAGTCCAATGACTGGTGTCCTTCTGAGAAGACACAGAAAAAAAAGCCATGTGAAAACAGAGGCAGAGCCTGGAGTGACGCAGCCACAAGCCAGGAACCCCCAGAATCTGGAAGAGGATGTAAGGATCCTCCTGTACAACCTTCAGAGGGGTCATGCCAATATCTTAATTTTGAACTTCTAGACTCCATAACTGTGAGAAAATAAAGTTCTATTGTTTTAAGCCACCCTGTTTGTGATCATTTGTTATGGCAGTCCTAGAAAGCTAAAAGACTAACAAACCATTACAGTATTAGTAGAATAAAATAGTAAATTAATGAAAAGTAAAATAATATTAAACTAATAATTCTGTGCCCATCAAAAGTATAGACCTCACAGAGTTGGAGGAAGAAAATCCCAACCATTAAATCAGTGACTCTAGGGACTGAAATGCATGAAAGCCATGCCTCTCATCCTCTATAAAACCTCTAGGCAAGAACTCATTCAGCTTCTGCTTGAATACCTCCAGTGACAGATAACTTACTAACTCAAAAGAAGCCCCTTTGTTTCTGGCAGCTCCAAAGTTGAAGTTCTTCCTTACATGGACCTAAAATATCTGCCTGCTTGTGATTTCCCCAGCTTCTTCTAGCCTAGCTTTGTTCTCTGAGATCCAGCCTGTTCCTGCAGCACATCTACTGAATCTCCTTTCTGCAAGCTACTCAGCCCAGTTCCTTTAAGGAATAATGTAATTCACTTGAAATACAACAATGAACCAGAATATGCAAATTATCTGATCAGCTATACTCCATAAAAACAATCTGATTAGCATACTGCTTTGTCTCTATTTTCATCAGGGTTCACAGAACTAGCAAGCCCAGAGCTTCTAGTAACCACAGGGCATTTTGCAATAGACAAAGAGGCTGGGTGGGCCACCAGATCAAGTTCAGGAAGTGAGAACTGGAAGAGTGGCCCCTTTATTTCACATATATCTAGAGAATGAGTCCCAAGTGCCAAAGCCTGGGGTTGACGGGATAAGGAGGCTGAGGTGAGGGTAGGGAATCGGTGGAGTGAAATAATGGGAGCAATTGCCATCAGTTTACTCCCAGAACAACATTGTGGGAGTTAGAGCCAGAAATACTACCTAGAACTCCCAATCTAACTCAATTAGTATCATACTCTAGCTTAGACAAAGGGAAAGACACATACAGATACAAGAGGTATGACTGCCTTCTATGGTAGAATCAGGGCAGGCTTCCAGAAGGTGGTTCCTACAGGTTGGTTTTTAAGTCAGAATGACAATCAAAATAAAAGGAACAGCCTGGTCAGTGTGGCTAGGTGGTTGCGTGTAGACCCATGAACTAGGAGGTCGTGGTTCTATTCCTGGTCAGAGTATATACTAGGGTTGGGGGCTCGATTTCTAATAGGGAGTATGTAGGAGGCAGCTGACCAGTGATTGATATTGATATTCTCATCGTTGATATTTCTATTCCTCTCACCCTCTCCCTTCCTCTCTCTGAAATCAATAAAAATATATTTTAAAAAAAAAAGAAACAAAGTAAGCAGAGGAGCTGCCTAAACAGAGCAAGAGGATTTGAACGTTCAGGCTAAGTTTGAAGAATGACAAATCTAGTATGGCAGGAATAGAGGAGATATGCATGCTTTTGCAAGAGGAAGAGATAAGGATAAAAGATGAAGTAAAATATGGTCTTAGAATAGGTAAAGGTTTCCTCTCTTTAACTCAGACAGGAATTTTAGGTGTATTTATGGTGTTTCTTAAACATTCGTTTGCATTAGAAATCACCTGTGCGGTATGTTTAAAATGCATACCTCAGCCTTGCCATACTGTGTCCCTGGCACCCCAATTCCCTTTCACCCCCCGTCATACCCTCCCCCCATTCTAAGTGTGTGCTTCAGAGTTGAGCTGGGTTTCTGTATCATAAATATGTTCCAACAATGATTCCAAGGCAGGAGGTGGCAAACCTCACCTAGGAAGAACTTCCCACCTTCGTTATGAAAAACGGTGTGGGTGGCATGACAACAAATTAGGTTATGCCAGGAATACCAGCAATTTAAACTCACATGAAAAGATGCACTGGGGAAAGAGAACCAATTTCAGTTCTCCATCAAGGTACCTGGCAAAAACAGAGGGCTATGATTTATCAGAATTTATCTCTGTGGGCAAAGCAATGACTTGGGGGCTGCCCAACCTTCTTCCTGAACCTCAGAGTAGCCTGTAACTTACACAGAGAGCCCGGACCCTCGGGTCTTTTCAGGGTGAGCACACGGTGTGGCCCCAAGATCTCTCAAAAAATTGAAGCACACCCTTGTTGAGAAGTCATTCTCTCACGAAGGAGCTAGAGGGATTTAAACAGGCATTTCATTTTGTTTTGGAAAAGCAAAAAGAATTTTGAAGCAGCAATAGAAAACAAGCAAACAAACAAAAGAATTTCAGGAGCAAAGCATCTCAGGAGTGGAAAAGCCTTTGGGCCAATCTGTCAACCGATGCTAAACTATCTCCTTCAAACACCAGAGTTGTCCACAAACACAGAGTACCTGATGCTCTACTGGTTCAGCGAGTCTGGAAACATTGATCTAGCTCACCTGGACTCTGCTTACACAACTCCAAGGACAGAGCTTCTTTCCCTTCGAGATGACCCATCCCAACTTTGAAGAGCTGTGACCATTAAAAACATTTAAAGTTTTGAACTTTGGAAACTACAACCAAGTATACACAAAACATTTAAACAATTTGACAGTAATTTCCTCAAAACAGCTAGAAGTCCCCTTGCTAAGAGTAGGACCAGGGCCTTGTTCACCAAGTGGGTGCCCATGTAATGTGTATTGGCCTGAATTTAACCGCCCAAACTCATGCAAGCCCAGGGATAGAGTCACAGACACTGTTAGTCATGGACACGACACAGCTTGTCCTGCTGTCTACACACAGTTGCTAACTACCCAACACTGAATACTGAAGGCACATGTTACCCTCTTTTTCTCTTTATCCTGCAAGGCTCAGCTCAAGTACCCCCTCCTTCATGAAACTGTCCTGATATCCACCTTGCTGCCAGTCAGAATCTATCACTCCTTGAATGATGCTAAGGGGCCACAAACAGAACAGCACTACCATGTTCCAGATATTGGGCATACAGGGAGTGTGAGAGATGCTTTCTTTAGGGGGTGTGCGTATGTGTCATGAACAGACAAGGATCATCCTAGACTTTGGGCAAGCTAAGCTTTGGGAGCCCAGAGCAGGGAGAAATCTAACCCTATAGAGAAGAGGGAGGGCAGGAAGACATCCTAGAAAACTTCCTGGAGGAGGTTCCATCTGAGCAGAGTGGGAGAATGGGTGATATGCAGGCTAAGGGATGTGGTAGAGAGGCTCAGAGGTCATGAGAGAGGGCAGGGTGCCTGTGGGAACCATTAGCAGATCAGTAAGTCTGACACATGGTATTTGGAATAAATTATTAACAAATGGAGCTTGACTGAGTTGGTAACACGTTTGGAGCCTCAGTTTCCTCATGTAAAATGGAGATAATAAGGCCTACTCTACTCCTCAGTGATATTCATACCTTATACACATAAAAATAACTGGAAGTCTTATTAAGGCCTCCAGGTTTCTGGGCTTCTCTCCTCTTCCCTCTAATAACAGAGTCTGAATCAGCAGGTCTGGGATGAGACCCAAGAATTTGTGTTGTAACACACACACACACACACACACACACACACACACTACTCATACCACACACATACATACCACATACACAACACACACAAGGAGCACACAGGTAATTTTGATGAGAGGGATGTCTATGAATCCATAAAACATCGAATGAGTTATTGTAAGACTTAAATAATTCAATGTAAATAAAACAAGTAGCATGCACTTGACACATTGTTGGTGCTCAAGGTTAGTTCCCCTTCCTTCCTCTATCTTTGTTCCTGAAAAATCACTGCACCAATTTTAATAAAGACTTCATTCTACCTTCATTTTAGCTGAAGCTGCTTTTACATGTTTCTATATGTGTTTCTGTATCTGCATCATCCAACAACACCTGAGCCCCTTAAGGGGAGGGACCAAATTAGCATCCTTAGCATCCTGTTGACCCCAGGCCAGGAAAGTGTTTTGAGAATGAAAGGTGAGAAGGAACACAACACTATCCCACAGCCCCTAGCTTGACTAGGTGTTAATCGTGCAGTAAGTAGGTTGATGAGCTGAGGGGATCCTGATGGCTTCAGCCAAGGGGATTAGAGGGGCTCTGTGAGGAGTAGGAAAAATGAAATCCATCAAGAAGCAAGGCTCCTCCAGCTCGCCTACTTACAGCAGCCCTGGGAACAGTTCTGCTTCCTGGGCACATTAAGTACAAGCTGCTTGACCACTCAACAAGTTCTTTATGACATTTTCAGACTCTCAAACCGGAATCGTATTAATGGAAGTTTCATGCCCTGGTAAGTAGTTCTCAGGAACCAAGAAAGGCAATGGCCCCACCCTCTTCCCAGTGAGCTAGCTGAGACCCTCAAAGCCTCTTTCTCTTCTTTCTCAATCTTCATGTCTAATTAGCCACCAAAGCCCAGTGCCTCCACCCCTCCCATCTCCTGCCCTAGCCCTAATGTAGACCCCATAGCTTCACAGCTGGACTGTGGCATCAGACTCCTCACCAGTCTCTTTGCCTTTTCTGGTGCATCCCCACACTGTCATAGCAGTCTTCCTGCAGCACAGCTAAGAACTTACCACACCCTACTCAAAAGCCTGCAATGGCTCTTCATGGCTCCAGAATCAAGTGCAAATATTTCAGCCAGACATTAGAACTCCTCCAGGGACTGGTCTGACCTAAGTTTCTCCCTCATCATTCACTACTCTGACTCCTTTGCCTTTTCTTCCAGCCTAGTGTTTTCAAACTGCAGATTCCACTCTATATGCGAGGCTTCAAATTAGTTTAGCAGGTCCTGACCAGGAATTTGTAATAAAATAGAACAAAATATGAAATACCAGAAGTATTTCATTTCATGAAAATTCTGTTTCAGGAGTGTGTGTGCGTGCGTGTAAGTGTGTGTGGGTGTGAATGTACCGTATCACATTGTAAAATATACGTCTTACCATGAATCACAGTCAGATTTGAAAAGGGCTGTTCGAGTCTAATTGAACTCACTGCTTTTCTACCACGTTCTGTGTTCACTACACCATTTCTACACTTCTCACATGAGCCCTTCCTCCTGCATTTCCTCCTCTCCTCCAGCCAGCCACCTCTATCCATCCAAATCTTACCCATTCATCCAGCTGTCAAGCTGGTTTCCCCCAGAAGCAGATCCTGGGATGAGGATGTCTGTTTGGGAGGTGATCACAAAAAAAACTAACAGTAAGGAAATGGAGAAGGAAACAGAAAAGGAACTGGAAACATGCAGGGTGATCTGTGGAGCAAGTTACTGCTGTGGGCAACTGAACTCAATCTGCTGGGGACTCTGGTGGGCCAGGGGGCTGGGATGTTCACCCTCTGACTCCTTCTAGTCAGTGTTGCAAGACCCTGGCAAATGGGAGTTGTCAGGGCAGTGTGGGGTGAGGGGTGAGTGTATGTCCAAAGGCTATGGGTGGTACAGTGACAGTGACAAAGGTCATTTCTTACATGCTCTGCCCACCCTACACACACATACACACACACACACACACACACACACACAGGCATCATATTCTAGTTTTGTTGTGGGCATTCCTTCCTCTATCTTTGTTCCTAAAGTTCAGTGATAAAAATATTTTAATAGAACAGAGACTCCAGTCTGCCTTTTAGTTGGAGCTCTTTTTATATTTCCATATCTGCTTTCCTACAACACGACTCTGAGCTCCTTAAGGAGAAGCAGCACACTCTTCTTCCTGAAGGGAGAGCCCATAGCCACCTTGGGGCACACCCTCCCTTCACCCTCAGTCCATGTGAGCCAGTGTATCCCTGTAGCCAGAGTGACAGGGCAGAGATGGGCACTGATTTCAACAGGTTCTCTTAGGCTCAATCTGGGGAGTTCTGTCTGCCCTGTTATCAAAAGAATCATTTTTTTTCCTGCTGGAGTTGCTGAGAGCTGCTGGCTACCATCTTCCCACCAAAAGAAGAGAAGCTACTAGAAAATGTAGCCAACACAGAATCAAAAAGGGAAAGATATCATTGCCTGAGCCTCTGGAACCAGCCTTCCTCAAAGCCTCTGAGTGAATCCAATCCCACCCAATCAATTCCTTCTTTCCCTGAATCCTATCCAGTGCACCCTGCCTTATGTCCTCTGTCCATTCCCTGGAGGACAGAGAATATGACTCTTCTGTACCTCTACAATGCTGGCACTCAGTGAGGAAGAAAAGGGGTCTAGAGAGAGAGGATGGGTGATGGTGCCACCCAAACACATTTCCCAAGTCACTGCAGTTTCCAACTACAAGCAGACATAGACACAAGATGAATGACCCAGTCAAAATCAGAACCTCCTAAACAGAGGTAGTAGACAGTCACAGACTCAAATATGGGCAGCAAAGAGCAGAAAGGATGAAATTGTGGAAAAGGAGGCCAGGAACTGAAGCGTGTCTAGGTCACCTGGGTCAGTCTAAAAGGAGTCCTGAGTTCTAACACAGGGACCTCAGAACTTGCCAGCATGTTAACCCAGATTCAGTTCCAGTGAGGCCCTTAGAAACACAGTTTGTCACAGCTGGAGGAACATCTTGTCCAGCCCTGAGGAGTCTCAGTAGCTGGCCTGAGGTTACTCAGCAACCTAGTGACAGGGCTAGGACTAGAAGCTTAGCTGTTGCTCTACCCACTGCACACAGAAGGTAGTCTAGTTCTTTCCATCATGTTGTCGGGCTGCTGGAGGGCTGCCCTGAGCCTTTGGCCTTTCCGTCCACCCTCCAAAGCTCAGGAGAGCAGCAGGAACTGAGTCTCCACTCCACTTTAAGGCTCTGAATGTCCCTGTACATGCAAGGGCCACGTCTCCAGCGCTGCTCCTTTATTGCAACCAAGCATGTATATTTAGCACCATAGAACCTTATATTACAACAACAGTGAAAATAACAGCAGCTAAGCTAGGGTTACTTAGTACTGCCTATGTGCCAGGCACAGTTCAAGTACTTTACATAGACTACCTCATTTAATCCTCACACCAACCCCAGGAGGTAGGTACTATTGCCATTTTATAGACGAGAAAGCAGAGGCACAGAAAGATTAAATAAGTACCCCCAAGATTACCTACATAGCAATTGGCAGGCCAGAATGTGAACCCAGGTGGTCTGGCTCCAGGGTCTGCTGAGAATCATTGTGCAACATTTCCTCATGCAGAGAAGGGTGAACGGAGAGGGCCTGAGACTGCTTTCCTTAGAAAGGCCTGCTCGTGAGGTTGGCTGCTGGTTGGAGTCCAGGAGCTTGGATCTCAGGAGGGTTCCCACCATTCCGTGACAGGAGTGGCTCACTGTGCATATATTGTGCGAACAATATGGCTCATGCTAAACATACTACACTCTTCTGAGAGTTTAACAATTTTGGTATGTGCTACGCAGAGGGTATCTAGACAACCAGCCCCTAGTTAAAAAAAAAACTCTGGGGAATGAGCTTCCCTGGTAGACATTTCACACATGTTGTCACTATTTATTGGTGGCGAAGTAAGCGTGTCATGTGGGTTCCACTGGGACAGGCTTTTGGAAGCATTATGTCCAGTTTCCTTTGGACTTTACCCCATGTGCCTTTTTTCTTTGCTGATTTTTCTTTTTGTCCTTTCACTGCAATTAATCATATCTGTGAGAAAGACTCTATACTGAGTTCTGAGTCCTCCGGGATGAATTGTTGAATCTGGAGGTGGTCTTGGGAGCCTGACACATCCTCAAAAGCCCTAAAGCTAATCACCTGAAAGAACATCATAGAAGGCCACGGCTCAGCTAGTCTTTGGTGACATTTTTCTCAAGCTCTTGCTTTTATCTCTCCGGTATTACACTATGCCTTAAAGTGAGTCAGCCCGCACTGGCTGGCACAGGGTCCCAAGGCTGGCAAGATTCTCAGAGGACTGTCTCCAAGGTGGACCTCCCAGCCTCATGATCACCAGAGACAGGCCCTTGGTCATCAGTAATACCAGGGTGACTGGGGTTCAGAATGGTTGTGTGACCTCCTCAAGGACTAGGAATTAGGTCTCTTCCCTTACCATCCAGGAACCACACATGATCTGGCCCAGAAGGGGACAAGCACAATGAATAGAAGGGGTAGGGAAAACATTTTATTGCAACATAAGGAATAATACCCTTCCTTTAATAGGGATGCTCCTAAATGCACTGAATAAACATAGGCAACATACTGGGAATGCTAGAAGAATCAGACACAGTCCCTCTCCTATGGAGCTCACATCTAACAGCAGGCTTTATTTAAGGGACAGCTTCCCATCACTAGGAATACCAAGTAGAGACTGGGCTGCTGCCTATTAGGAATCCCTCCCTTCTGATGCCTGAACTAGGTTATTTTATGTTTACCTAATAATGTCAGACTAGCATCATCTCAGGCCTGCTATATTCTTTGTCCAACTTTTCCTTTCTGCTCAAGCATTCTCCTCCAGAAAAGTCCAGCCCAGGAAATGTGCACGGCACCAGTACAGAAGATGTAGTGAGCCTTGTAAACAGATGGTCCCTAGTTTGATCTCAGCTCTACCCGATACTAGCTCTAGAATTTTGGCAAATGCTGTGAACCTCTGTCTCTTAGGTTCCTTATCTGCAAAGAACAGGGATCTGGGAGACTGCAGGAAATCCGCACCTAGCTCTGTGCCTGTTACCCAGCAGGAGCAAAATAAAGTTGTGTCCTACCCCCACTCAATGCCCAGTGTGCTAGATGTGCCAGTTTTATGAATAGGCCACCTACTTTCCCTTCTTCACTCCACTAGGAGGGAGAACTAGGTTAATTACATTGAGAAGAAATACAAGAGGGTAATAAGGTCTCCAATCCCATCTTTTGTTTATACTCAGGGGTGGGAAAACTTTTTTTACCTATGGTCATTTGGGTATTTATAACATAAATTCACGAACCCTACAAAATTACCAACTTAAAAATTAGTCTGCTGTATTTAGTCAAACATTTAATTAATTCATCCCTAATCCTTGGCAGGGCCAGACCAAAATGACTTCCCTATCTCTGCAGATAAATGTAAAAGTTATTACCCAAATAATGCTCAAATATTTGGCCTCATTATCTTGGGTCCTGACCAGATATAGGGGTTAGTCACCGAGATCTAGTTATTCAGGTATGACTTCTCTTATATAAAAACAAGTATCATTTTTACATTGTCAACTGAAATAATACTTTTTAATGTTTATTTTTTTTCCTCCAAGCAAGTTCACAACAACAGGAGAGAAAACAGCCAAGCGTTGTGGTACCCAAATAGAGGACTATTTCTCTAAGTCTCCTTCTTCACTGCAGCCTTATTCACATGTTTATAATCATGCAAAATATGTCAACCATTTGAGAGTATTTTCAAATCCATCTCCCATTTCAATATCACTATGACATTTACCATGTTAAGGGGGTAGGATAATGGCCCAGTTCTGCTAACAGATAGCTCCTCCACTGTTGCCTCTCTGCTTCTCAGTTTCCTCCTCTGTAAAAGGATGAGGGTTACCAAATTCAGCTTAATTAACATCATAATCAATGTACGAGCTTTTCCATATCCGGATTCCCAGGCCTCACCCCACCTACCTTTAGAAAGCAGGACCTGGACACCTGAATTTTTAGCAAGAAAGCTCCCTCCCCCCTAGAGCTCTCAGATGCAGCCAGGCCAGCATGTAGCCAGCTGGATTAGACTATCTTTACATTGTTTCCAGGGTTGATATTCCACATTTTGGATGATCCCACAGAATTAATACTGGTAATAATCTTAATCATTCCTCTATTTCTAGGTGTCAGTTATTTTCCACTTTCCTAAATTTAAGTGAATTGTGCTGGCTATCATTTTTCCTCGTTCACAGGCATCCTCAGAAAATACAGAGCCCAAAGGAAAACCCACATCCTAAAGGTCCATTAAAAAGTGATAGATGTCTCAGAATCCAGGTCAGTTTCAAAGGTAGATTTCTCCTGATTCATCTCTCACGGAGGACAGGGCAGGGCTGGGTGGATCTGATTTAAATCTAGCTGATTTAACTTTCCAGTCAGGAGAACTCAATTTGACCAAATTCTTTTCCCACAAAAGATGTATTCTTTTTTCCCCCAGAATATAACCTTAAAGCCTACTTCACAGCTCAAAGACAAATGTAGCTTTCTTTTTTGTTTAAAAAAGGAAAGCTATTTTATTAGCATCCAAGCACCCTTGAATGTCAAGCTAGATGAACTATGGGTCACCTAATTTGACATGTAAGGCCCCAAAAAGCTAGTACCTTCTGAGGTCCCACTGAGAATTTATGCAGGGCAGGAGGAGAATGGCTCTCCAGACTCCTAGGCAATGCCTTTCCCAACACACCCTGCTGCCTCCACCTCAATTCATACACAGTCCTTCCTAGGAATCCCACGGCTACAAAAGAACCTCAACATTGCCTGGATTTTCCTTTTACCCCAAACTAAGTGGAGCAGTGAATACAAACAGTGGCAAAAGAAGGAAAATGCTTTCCTCTCAATTCACAAGTCCAGAGACTAAGGTTTCAGTCATTTAGAAATAAGACTTTTAGTTTTGAAGTATTGTAACAACTAAAAGATATCTATACATTTATGCCTATAGGAAACACAGACTGAGAAAAATAGGCCTGATGGAGCAGTGGGATTAATAGATTTTCTTCCCCATTCTCTAAAATAGCATTGTGTTGTTTTCAAAATAGGTATAAACTTTACAACCACAAAAACATATGAAGCTCTTTGTAAAGGGAGCATCCAGGGGCTATCAGAAAGACAGATGAGGCCATTTACCTTGCTTTATTTCTGCTAACTACCATGACCACCATTCTGGATATTTTCTCCAACAATAAGCATTCACAGTTATGCTAACAAAATACCCCAAGGTGATTCATATATCTGGATTTACAGTGACTTCATGAGAGCTTATAAAGAGGTTCTCCTTCCATTGCTCTCCCCTGACATTTACAGTATATTTTAATCATTTGAAAGATAATCGGATGTGGTCTTGTAACATTCCCTCTGTTGACTTGAATTCCATTTCAATTTTTCATTCTCTGTGTGTGTATTTTAATTTTCCATGTTTAGGTCCTGTCTCCCCAGGTATCAAAATGGTGCCCTCCTTTTAACTAACCAACCCCCTAGCAGTGCAGCATAATCCAACCAGACTGCCTGAGATAGAAACCTGTTCATCACTTGCTAGCTGGGTGACTAAGGGTGAGTCATTTAACCTCTACTTAATCTATTTCTCTATCTTTAAAATAGAGGTTAAAAGAACAGTATTTACCATATAGGGTTAACTCAGTTTACATTTTTAAGTACTTAGAATTGTGCCTGACATAAAATAAGTGCAATATAATTGTTAAAGTTTAAAATATATTCACCAGCCAAAAAGCTAATGAGGTCATCAGCAAAATCCCAGATAGTGGAGAACGCTACAGGACAAATGACCCAATTTCATCAACAAATTGTAAGGAGGGAAAAAAGAGAGAAAAGAAGTAGGGAAATGAAAGGAGAACCTATTGATTAAAAGATGCCGAAGTCTAGGGAGGGTGTGTGTGTGGGGGGCGGGGGCTGTAAGGGATCAACCAAAGCACTTGTATGCATGCATATAAGCATAACCAATGGATACAAGACACTGGGGTGGGGGGGCGGGGGGAGCAGGTGAGGACATGTGCTGGGGGATAGGGGAGGCTGGGGGGAGGCCAATGCGGGGGAAGGAAAACATATGTACTACTATTTATAATATTTTAAAGAATAAAAAATATACATATATAAAAAGAAAAAAGATGCCTAAGTGATATTTATACACCCATGTTCACAGCAGCATTATTCATAACAGCCAAAAGCTATAAGCAACCCAAGTGTCCACGAATAAACACAATGTGGTATAAAAATACAATGGAATATTATTCAGCCTTAAAAAAAAATTCTGACACCTGCTACAACATAGATAAATGAAATAAGGCAGACACCAAAAGACAAATAGTGTGTGATTCCACTTATATAATGAATCTAGAGTAGTCACACTCATAAAGTAGAATGGAGGTTGAATGGGGAGTTATTATTTACTGGGTGTAGAGAGTCAGTCTGAAATAGTTCTAGAGATGAATGGTGGTGATGGTAGTACAACAATATGAATGCACCTAATGCCTCTGAACTGTACACTTAAAATGGCTAAAATGATAAATTTAATATTAGATATACAGAGTGTCTCCCCCAAATTTATACACACATTAAATAATTATTTATTCCAATGGTTTAATTTTGAGAAGAAAGAAACATCAACTGAGCTATCAGAAAAAAGTGTGTATACATTTTGGGGATCACCCTGTATTTTGCCATAATTTTTAAAAAAGATGATTAAGAGATATGTTGACCAATTGCAAGGTGTGGATCTGATTCAAAATAAACTGGAAAAATGTATGATATTCATGAGACATTTGAAAATTTGAAACCTGACTGGATATTTTATGATATTAAAATTAATGTTAATTTTAAGGTCTGATAATGGTTTTTAAGAGCCCTTATTTTTTTTATAGACACAAACAAAATATTTACAAATGAAAGTATTTAATATGTGAAATTAGTTTCAATATAACAAGGAAGGGAGAAAAGTGGATGGCGATAACCATAAAACAAATTAGCCAAAAGATAATAATTGTATTTTTTTAAATATATTTTATTGATTTCTCACAGAGAAGAAAGGAGATGGAAAGTCAGAAACGTCAATGAGAGAGAAACATCAACCAGACACCTCCTGCACACCCCCTAATGGAGATGTGCCCGCAACCAGGGTACATGCCCTTGACCAGAATCAAACCTGGGACCTTTCAGTCCGCAGGCTGACGCTCTATCCACTGAGCCAAGCTGGTTTCGGCTCCAAAAGGTAATAATTGTTGAAGCTGGGTTATGGAATGTGGGGTTCCTTATACTATTCTGTCTACTGTAGTACAACAATATGAATGCACCTAATGCCTCTGAACTTTTGGCATTTGTAAGTTTCCATCATAAAATAAAGTCAGATAGTTTATTATCTTTCAAGAATGAGCTGTTATATTATGTATGTTCTCTCTATTCTCAGTGCTCCAGAAAGGTTCCTGGCACTGCTGTTCAGTGATTGCCCATTAGTTCCATTGGCTTATTAATCCCAGTCCCGAGACCTAAGGTACATGGAAAGCCAGGGATCTTCCCTATGACCTTGCCTCTGCCCTCTCAGTGCCAGTATAGACTCTTCCTGTTGTTCAACCACTCCAGGAGTTAAAGAAGTCAACAGCCTCATAGCTGTGGAGCCCTTTCCAGCAGAATTAACCTCATTTTATAGATGAAGACCTGAGTCCCCAAGCGTTCAGCAACTCACTCGTGCCTCAAGCAGCAGAATCAGGACATAAACCTGGATCTGTGGTTACAGAGTTGGCCTCTTTTCCAAGCAGCCTCCTTTCTCATGGCCCAAAGAGAAAGGCTTGCCTTTTCATACACCCACCTCTTCTCTGCTCTCCTTCAAAGTGATCTTGGAACCCACTTCCCATCCACCTTCCTCAGTTAGGCTGAAGCCTTTGCCCCAGTGTTTCCGAGGTGAGCGGGAATTCTCACTCTCTTTGTCCAGGTTTACATTTTGAGGTTGTTGGCACCAAGTAAACAGAGCTGAGCACCGTTTAGATGCTCTTGTTCTGGGCTCCTCTGCATGTGGGGCCCAGGTCCATCACAGCCTCTCCCACTCCCAGCACAGTTGTCTGTTTAAATATTGGTCTCACACAGAGTTCCTCTGAGGGCTCATGATGGAAGGAAGGTTCATTCACTCAACAAATACTTATTGGATGTTTTCTATGTGCCAGATAGCACAACAGTGTGCTAAAATGGAGCTTACATAATAGTGGTAAAAATGGGTATTAATCTGAGAATTCCACAAATATATGCATGATTACAAGCTGATGAGTGCTATGGAAGGCACAGGACATTAGAAAACATAGAGCAAGAAGAGTAGGACCTGATCTGACAGGACAAGGGAGACTCCTTGAGGAAGCGGGGCCAAAGCTGAGCACTAAAGAATGTGTTCGGGTTCACTAGACACAGAGCAGTGGGCAGAGAGGTTCATGAAGAGAGAACTATGCATGTACAAGACATGCAACAAGGTGCAGAGGCTGAAGCCCAGAGAGCTAAGTAAGAGAAGTAAGAGATAAGAGTGGTGATGTATGCAGGGGTCAGTCCATGCTTAAAAGTGATGGAAATAATTTTGGTCTTTATTCTGAGGGCAATATAAGCCACCAGAAGGATCCTAAGCAAGGGGGTGATATATAAGATTTCAATTGTAAAATTCTTACAAAGAGACAGTCAGGAGGTCAATGCAGTCACCAAAATGCTGATGATGATAGCCTGAAGCAAGATAGTGGCAGAGATGAGAAGTAACTGGATCTAGCAGACAGTATTTAGGATGGATCTGGTAGAGAAGAAGAAAAGGTGTGGAGGATGACCCCTAGCCTCCAGTTTGCAGAAGCATATGCATGCCATAATGTAGGAAGAAGAACCCTGAAGGAAATGCAGGATGAGGGGGCAAGACCAAGATGCCACAATCACATCCAACAGGCTTCATCACTGGGCTAAGCGTAGGCCCACATTGCTCTTATTACAAAGAGAAGGAAAACAACAGTTGAGCTGGTGTGTTGTTTTTTGTTTTTGTTTGTTTGTTTGTTTGTTTTTTGAATAGTAAGTAGGCAAGTACTTCAACATTTAATTTATATGCACTAGTTTCAAAACTCATTTTAAAACCTTCTTATAATCTTACCAGGTTTTAGATACACTGACATTATCACACCCAAATTATTTCTGATCTAAAAATAATTATCCAGTATATTTCTTTGCCTGGAAAAGTGTTGAGAGAAATTATTGGCAAGGAATATTTTTCTATTGCCAAAGAACAGTGAGCCAATTACCAGTAATGCCTTAACTCAGTTTATCCATTTTTTAAGAAAACCTATCACAGGAGCCACACATTTCCTGAATGCATTTGGAAATAACAGTGTGCCAGCAGGGGGCAGAGCATTGGGAAGTGATTATAGACATATAAACTACAAGGACATCCAGACAAGTTCTGTCAACGTCAGGAGCTCTGTTAATAGGTAGGTGGATAGGGGGTATTGGCAAGAGTAAGCTGTTCTTTGATTCTGGATCACAGGTTGTAAACTGACGGCTCTTAGGCCATATTCAACTTTAAAATGTTCTTATTTGCTCCACACATGCTATTTTTTAAAGTTGAGGTAACATTTTCAAAATCCAAATTTCTGGCTTCTCTTGAAATATCAGTAAATTTGGCCAAACTGGGACACATTCCCATGATAACCATCAGTCGAAGCTGAGCAGCCATTGCCCTTCAGATGGGCAGTGCTCTCCTATCTACCATATCCCCATGACTCCCTGTCTTTATCCAACAGTGTCAGCTGACATTTATCACTGCACTTTCAATGTTGTTTTTATGGCGAAAAAATATCTCTCTGTTCCCATGGCTCTATTAAGAGTGGGAAAACAAAACATAAACCAAAATGACTGAATGTTTCCAAGAAAAATAGAGAGAACACATTTCTGAACATAATTAAAAACTATTCTGACAGGTGTAATTCACAAAGTGTGTCGTTGTCAATTTTTCTTACCCTCTGCTCTCTTCATTGGTTTTTATTAGCTGCCTAGTGCCTGCTGGCTCCTGTATGCTCTTGAGTTTGCAACCTCTTAAGACTTGAAGCCCCAGACCAGGGATTCAGCTATAAGGAAGGGACCCAATTTTAGGGGAAAGAAATATGAAGAAGACATGGCCACAAAAAAAAGACCAATGTTCAGTTATTAGAACCAGGATCCAGGGTGAGGGCCAATTCAATGATAATAATAATTCTGACCATGATAATCACAACAGCTGTTATTAAGCAGTGACTATATGCTAGCACCATATATAGGTACTTTACATATATTTATTTTAACCCATTTTGCAGATGAAAAATATGAGGCTCAGAGAGGTTAACTCATTCACCCAAAGAAGTCAGGACTCAAAGACCAAATCCAAGGACCACCACCCGTAGTTTTTCTGCTGGATATGCATATCCGAGTCTCTAACGGAGATATTTAGAAATAATATGCCTGGGACCCCCACTTCCAGAAGATTCTAACTCAGCAAGTCTGGGTGGTATCTAGGTATTGCTACTTATTTACAATCCTCCACAGGAGCTCTATATGCACAGCCTAAGATCTTGTTGTTGAATGAATGAAATAGCTAACACATGTAAAATGGCTACCTTTTCCCATTAAATGATGCCACTAGGACCAGCCTTACAGCAACTCCTCCACTTGAAGACAAGTGCTTGACCCAATCTATCATTCTCACCCCTCCAAAGACAGAAGCAGCATTTGTTGCTCAATGAGACATTCTTTCTTCAATGCGGCATCCAAAAAAAAAGAGGCTCTTTCAAGGAAACAATGACAGTATTCTTCGGGGATCTGTGTGCAGAGAACTTGGTTCAAGGCTCCCAGAAGGGAGAAAACCCTGCCTTGAAAATGGGGTGTGGGGCGTGCAACAAATGATCTCACAAATGTTACATTGTAACAGGTTTGGCTCATAATGATCACAAGCCACATACATACACAGGGTGGGTCCCCAATTCACTCATCCATAAGACGCTTATCTGAAACCAACAAGAAACAGAAAGAAAGGAGACAAAGGCCTTGGGTATCATGGAGGATGACATGTCCTGAAATTTAAAAATTTCCTTCATAAGAATTGTTCTTCCATATATTCCAAGCCAATTTATTCGCCCTCTGGGCAAATATGATCACACCGAAAGTTTAAAAATGCTCCAATGATCTATTTACTATAAACCACTACACCATGGAAATGTTTACAAATCTTTTTTGTTTGTTCTACATTTTTAACACTTCACAGAAAATTAGAAGCTATAGTTCAGGGCTCAGCAAACTTTATCTGTAAAGGTCAAAACAGTAAATGTTTTAGTATTTGCAGACCATATGGTTTCTATTTTTAAAATTACCCTTTAAAAATATGTAAAAACAGCTCTGCCAGTGTTGCTCAGTGGTTGAGTATTAACCTATGAAACAGGAGGTCATGGTTCAATTCTTGGTCAGGGCACATGCCCAAGTTTCGGGCTCCATCCTCGCTGATGTTTCATCATCGATGTTTCTCTCTCTCCCCCTCTCCCTCTTTGAAATCAATAATATATAATAAAAATAAAAACAATTCTTAGCTTACAGGTTTTAATCTCACCAAAAAAAACAAACCCCAAAGTAGGTGCTATAGTTTGCTTACTTCTGATATAAATTAAAAATTAAATTAAACTATAACTTACCAGAAATAGCCACTATTAACATTATGGTGTATATCCTGTAATACATTTCATATGCACATTTTAATGAAATCTGGATTATATTACATATAACGTTTCATGACCTGTCTTTTTCATTTAATAATGTCATTAATATTTTTATATGTCAAGACTGGATACAGAAAATACCATCCTGATATGGTATATCAATATTTATGCAACTAATCCTCTCTCCTTGAATATTAGTTTTTATTTTTCACTATTACAAACAATATTCCAACCATTACCTTAGGATAAAGTCCTAACAATAGAATTTCTAAATCAAATAAGATACATATTATAGTCATTCAATAAATATTCTCAGATAACCTTCCAGAAAAGCTATAACAATTTACACAACCCTCCTACCAACAATATAAGAATACATATTTAATCCTCACCAATAATGGGAATAACCATTTTTTATCTTTACCAATGTGATAGATTAAGGTGATACATTATTGCCTTAGTATGGATTTTTTGATAGCTAGTATATATATTTGTAACTATGGTATATATTTTTACTGCATTAGTATTGTGTTTATTCTTTGGTGGATTTCTTGTTCAGGTCTGAATTAGTTTCCTGTTGCTGCTGTAACAAATCACCACTTCATGGTTTAAAACAATAGAAATAAATACATTCTCTTATAGTTCTGGAGACAAAAGTCCAAAATCTTACAAGGCTAAAGTCAAGATGCCAGTAGGGCTGGTTCCTTCTGGAGGCTCTGAAGGGAGCATGTTTCCTTGCCTTTTTCTGCTTTTAAATGCTCCCTGCATTCCTAGTCCACACTAAGTGAAGCAGAAATGCCAGAACTCTCATGAAGATGGTGGAAGAAGGGATTAAAAGAACATAGAGAAGTGAGAATACTAGAGCAGACATACTATCAAGGCCAAGAAACTGGGAGGCGGTAGGACTGGAAGAAGGGACCAGCATCATGAAGATGCTCAGTGTGGTTCTTCTCTGTAGGTCAGAGCTGATGGCAGAAAATGCTGTTATAGAGACTGGGCTCCCTGACAGCAATGGGAACGACAGGATCCCAACTAATCAGAGGCCAATCAGCAGCACTTAAGTATTTGAAGCAAGGTGGGTGTAATTATCCTATCTAATAAAGAGGGGGTATGCAAATTGACCATCACACCATAACAAACTGGCTGCACCCACAGCAGAGGCCAAGTTCCCATAACGAGCCTTAACAAGCAACCAGCAGGGGCCTGAGGCTGCATGGTGCTGGGCCAGGGCAGGGGACCTCAGGCCACGCATCTCGCCCGGGTGCTAGGCTGAGGGACCTGAGACCATGCTCCCCGCCATGTGGGGCTTCACGAGGGACCTCAAGGCTTGCCTCCTGCCCCAGCGCCAGGCTGGGGGACCTGAGGCTGCACCCCCTGCCCCAACCCGGAATGGGGGACCTCAGGCCACGTATCTCACCCCAACACTGAGCCAGGGGACCTGATGCTATGCCCCCGCCTGGTGGAGCTTGACAAGGGTGATACCTCAGGCTGTGCCCCCGACCTGGCAGGGACTGATGGGGGTGGGGCTGGCCAGGTCTGGATCTAGCCCAATGGGGGTGGAGCTGGCCAGGTCTGGGTCTCACATGATTTCAAGGTGCACATGGGTGGGTGGGAACTTGCCTCTGGGTTTCTGTGGCACACCCCAGGTTCTAATAGGAGGAAGATTTTCATATACATTTTATTAATTTTATTTAACCTCTGACACTTCTAT
This sequence comes from Antrozous pallidus, assembly GCA_027563665.1. NCBI lineage: Eukaryota > Metazoa > Chordata > Mammalia > Chiroptera > Vespertilionidae > Antrozous > Antrozous pallidus. The sequence continues at coordinate 58,513,220 of CM050522.1, forward strand.
TATAGAGAAAGGGCAAATAGCAATATTAAAATATATCTTCTAATTAATTCCCTTTTAATGTGCATGAATTTCATGCACCAGGCCACTAGTCTTATAATAAGCAGCAGAGGGGCAGTCTGCGAGGCCTGCTCCACAGAGATCTAGGAAGATGGTTAACAGAATAGTGTTTCTGAGGGAAAAATAAATGAGCAGCCAACAGCAGTACTGCTTAACTCATGCAACCAAAAAATGAAAATCAAAAATAGAAGAGTTGGAGGTTGAAGGCATCTGTTCCACTAAACAAATTCTAATCCTTTACCCAGTGTATAGACCTGAGACATTTTTCAGACGGTAAAACCTCTGTCTGAAGGAGATCCTAGGGATTCCCTTGCTGAAGGACCCTATAACACCACAGCAAGTATATATAATAACAATTCCTTCATCTTTCCCAGAGGGACCTACAGAATTTATTCCAGTAATCATAAACTTAGGAAAAAGAAAGACCCACATATTTTGAAACATTTAAACACAGGGTCTGAGTTGATACTGATATCTGGGGACCCAAAGGATCATTGTGACCCCCTTTTAGAATGGAAGCATATGGGGGATAGTCAATAAAAGAAGTTCCGACCCAGGTCAAGGTCATGATGAATCTGTTAGGTCCACAGTGGTTTTATGTTCCCAAGTGACCCATGGAGAGATCTTTCAGTGGTCCTTTGCCCAATTTTAAGGGTAAATGGACAGTGCAGGGCTCATGACCTGAGAAGAACATGGCGTCCTAGGGTCCAGAGCCCTCAGAGTCACCTCACCTAGTAAACCACCTAGATCAACAGAGATGCTGAGAGAACCAGAAAAGGTAGAACAGGGGAGAGATGGTGAATATCAGGTGTCCCCCCAAAACAGCCTCAGTGTTGCGGTATGAAGTATGTCCCACTAATTTCCTCTTGGAAATTTCCTAGAAAAAGAGACCACAGAGCTTTGGAGAGGATGTTCCAGATGGGATGAACTTACTAATCAAAGCAAGTGAATGCAAGTGGATGGGCTGTCTGCTGTGGTTGTCCAGATCCTCCCCTTCAGGGCCCAGACACTGTTTCCCTTACTGTGGGGAGAGCTGGTTGCTCACCTCACAACTGCACCCTCTCCAGAAACTGCCCTTGGCCAAAGAAAACCACCTTACCCAAGTTTATAACCCTTCCCCAGGGACAGCTGATATCCAGTAACTGTTCTACTCAGGGGTATAAAGACCCTGTATCCCTGCCTCAACTCACATCTGAGGGCTCTCCTGTAGGGTCAGCCAAGGTCTCTGCTGCAATTGCCTAGAAGTTCATTTTCTCAGCCTGACCCATCCTGCCTTCCTAATTCCCTCCTGGTGTGTTCCAGAGAACATCCCCGCAGGTAAACCTTTTACATGCAGAACTCTGCTCAGAGTCATTGTTCTGGGGAATCTGACTTAAGACGGCTATGTTATAAATATTTGTCTTGGCTGTCATTAATGGCTGTAGTGGATCCTGTGGGGCTCTACCCAGCTCCCTTTTGCTGGGTCCATATGCCCCCCAACTGCTGGGAATATCTGTTGCTTGGAATAACTGAGTCCCTCAGTGGAACGTGACCTCATCCTCAGGAAACTGCCTCATCCTAGGGGAGCAGTGGTGCCCAGTGACTGGTGATGCAGGGAAACAAAGGCACAGGCCCATGGCCTCAATTGTTAAAGCCCTGAGGAGCCATCCCAGCTCCGGAGCTTCTTCTGGGATCATCCGAGACACTGAAGCTGACATGCTGCTGCCTCTCCCTCTGCCCCCTCTTACTGACAACCTCCTCAGAGCTTCCCCATAAACCTTCTGTAGGCACTTCTCCATCAGAGTCTTTTTCCTGGGAGCCCAACTTACTATAATGGTGGTTCTAATTTTCAGATATTTTTAAATTTTGTATTCAAATTTATCAGTCTTTTCCTTTGCATTTGCCTATTTTTTTTTAAATTGGGTTGTTTTAACATTTTAACTTTTTAAATGTGATTAACCAGTCATCCTCAATAACTTTTGTCGAATAACTCAGCTTTCCTCAATTATTTTACATGTAACATTATACATGAAATCATTGTATTTACTTGGGCACACTTTTGGAGTTTTCTGTTCTGTTCCACTGATCAGTCTACCTCTTTTTGGTGATAGAACATAGTATTTTAATTAAATTTTATTTATTCATTTTTAATTATTAATTTAAAATTAACATTTTAATTAATATTTTAATTAAGTCATTTTATTAGCTGCAATTTGCCATGTTTTGTTTTAGGCTACCTTGAGTCATTTTAGGAATAAGACAGAACATTTATATCATAAACCTTAATACCGCAGATGTTATTGATTCGTCATCCACAAATACTTACGCAACATGATTGCTACGACCTGAGGACACAGAACATACAGAACAGACTGGGGGACAGCAGGCTGGCACACATACTCAATGAAGCCCAGACATGCATGAAACAGTAAGTGCACATAATGGGAAATATATACAAAGCATCACAAAAGGTGTCCTCAAGGAGGTGATGTTTGAGCTGGGATCTCAACTAGGAAAACTCATCAAAGACAACTGAGCAAGTGACCAGGAGGGTTAGGAGGATGCACGCCAGGCAAGGGCAGCCTGCCGGGTGTGCAGCCTCCAGCTGAGATGGGACAGGGAAAATGCCCACGCCAGGCAGGCAAGACCCCCAAGAGTCACTTAAGGACTTTTTCCTGAGAATATGAGGTGGCCACTTAAGGCTTAAAAAACAAATAGTTTGATTGAGATATAATTCATATATAATTCAACCATTCAAAGTAGGCAATTCAATGGTTTTTAGTATATTCATACATATGTGCAACTAGCAATAGAATCAATTTTAGAACATTTCATCAACTCAAAAAGAAACCCCATATCCTTTAGAAATTGCACCTCCTCCCCACCGCCAGCCTACTTCTCTAACTCCAAGCAACCACTAATCTACGTTCTGTCTATAGATTTGCCTGTTCTGCACATTTCATATGAATTGAACCATATAATGTGGTCTTTTGTGACTGGCTTCCTCTTTCACTCATCACAATATTTTCAAGGTTACCCATTCATCAGTTGATGGATACTTGGGTTCCTTCCACCTTAGTGACTATTTTTAAAAATGCTGCTATGAACATTTTGTACAAGTTTTTGTGTAGGCAGTTTTCACTTCTCTTGAGAAGCTATCCAGGAGTGGAATTGCTGGGTCACATGGTAAGTCTTCTATAATAATAAAAGCATAATATGCAAGTCAACTGAACAGCAGAACAACCAACCATCCTGACAACCTTCCAGACAAAGCCAGGGCTGTGAGGGCCAAGGCAGCCAGGGCTCCGAGGGCTGAGGCAGCCGGGGCTGCGAAGGCCTACTCTTGCACGTATTTCATGCATTAGGCCTCTAGTGTTTAATAATTTAAGAAACTTCCAGATTGTTTGCAAAGAGGCTGCACAATTTTACATTCCTATCAGCAGTATATGAGGGTTTCAATTTCTCTACATCCTTACTAACACTTGTTATTGCCTAACTTGTTGATTCTAGCCATTCTAGTGGGTGTGGTTTCTATGTGCATTTCCCCAATCACTGAAGGCTTTTAACTGAGGGCCTGATATAGTCATATTTTTGAATCTTCACTCTGGAAAAAGTACTTGAGGACAGAAAGAAGCCATGAGAATATGGTTTAGAGGCCATCAGAGCAATCTGAGGAAGCTGAAGTAGTAGCGTAAGCTATAATGGAAGAGATGGCAAGAAGAGAGTTGACTAAATAGAAAATAAAATCTATAAGGGTTGAAGATAATTGAAAGGGGCACAGGGAGGGGCCAGAGGTTATTGGTTCACAGAACTGGGTGGATAAAAAAATTTTTTTAAATTGTGGTAAAATACACATAACACAAAATTTACCTTCCTAACCATTTTAAGTGTATATATAGTTCAGCAATGTTAAGCATTTTCATGTTAAACAATCAATCTCCTGAACTTTTTCATCTTGCAAAACTGAAACTCTATGCCCATTAAACAATAACTTCCCATTTCCTCCTCCCCCAAAACCTTGACAATCATCATTCTACTTTGTCTTTATGAATCTGACTACTCTATGCAAATATAGTATTTGTCTTTTTGTGGCTGTCTTATTGCATTTAATATAATGTACTAGTTTCATCCATGTTGTAGAGTGTGACAGGTTTCCTTCATTTTTAAGTCAGATCACAGAATTTTTTTACTCATCAACAAAAACCACAGGATTATCTAAAACACTTTATTCTTCAGTATCATACACTAAACTTTAATTTAAACATATTTCAGATTCAGATTCTCAAGGTTCTTCTAACTCAGTGCTTGCCTTTGCCAGATATGCATAATATTATGCTGATACCTTGCTATTCATGACCCAAACTTCATGACCCTGACCTCTTTAGCATCTTTTAAACTGACAGGATAATTCTCAGACAATCCAAAGGCTAAGTAGGGGGTTTTCATCTGAATTACCTATTCGGTTATTTGCAGTTTAGCTTTTCTTTGAATTATATAGATTCTAACTAAATAGTTTTGTTTGGAAATCAGTCCTAACCCTTTCATAATTGTAGACACCTGCTATTTCTCCATTACATAAAAGTTAGTCACATCTTCCTCCCTTAAATCTGAAATTTTTATTATGTATTCTGAGAGATTGGGCAACTTCTGCTACCTTTAATCATGTCGCCTTCTGCGTTGACAATAATTTCATTACTTCATTAAAGTGTAATCTTCTAGAACTCATAATAAGTAATAATGTAGAATCCAAATGCAAGTTAAAATGCGAGTAAGTGGAAAGTCTCCAATGAAACAAGTGACCATAGCAACTGAGGTGGAAAAAAGATGAATCCCTAACTACATACAGATGATGATCATCATCAGAACTATTCCTTTGCCTGCTGGAGAGGCACATCCCAGTTTCAGAAACATCAAAATGTCCAAGGAAGATAATGCATCCTGGAATCAAGAAGACATGGTGAATGGAGAGAGAAGGGCAAAAGGAATATAAAGGTTTGCAGAGAGCAGTAGAAATTGCTAGTAGGCGTCAGGAGAATGAAAAAAACAAAAACAAAAACAAAAAAAATAGATAACAACCACACATTCCTATCAGCAGCATATGAGGGTTTCAATTTCTCCACATCCTCACTAACAGTTGTTATTTTCTGGGTTTTATAGCCAAGAATCCTAGTCAGGGACAAAAATTACATGCCTTACCTAACTCCACAGAGTGAAGTAGATGACAACTAATGAGGACTGAGATAAGGATCTTGAATCATCAATAGAAGATTGGATTAAAAGGCCTACATCTTAGAAGGTGAAATATTAATAGTGCTTATCTCTGATGAGGGGAGAAAGCTGTCCTAAGTATTTTCTTATTTTTTATACAATGAACATACATACAAAAAGTATTATATTATAAAAATAATTTAGAAAGAAACACAAAATAGCCAATATTTTAAAAGAAAACAGTTCCTGGTTTATAAATGTAAAAACCTTAGTTCCCCCAAAATAACTGCCTTAGTACAGTTCCTGTCCTGAAATCCAAAATAAACGAGGCATAACTGCACGTGGAAACCTTGCATCATCACCAATATCACTTTGGTTTTGCTATGAAGCACTGTTCAGCGAACAAGTAAGCCCCTGTCTGACCTACACGCAGTGCTAATTCTTTAGCTGCTATCGCTGAAGGTCACAAGAAGCCCTGCTGAGGAAGAGATAAATGGTAATGGTTTTCGTAAGGACGAAGCCTTGTTTGGGGCCCACAAGTCACTGCAAATGCCATCCACACAAGCCATACATCAATCCTGCCGGGAGAGAGCAAAGGTTTATAAACTTTGCTTAGCAGTCAGACACTGGTTCTCGGGGCGTTATGAGCCCAGCTTGCAGCCTTGCATAGTTCATGCTGTTTGGTCATTCAGGTCGCCATCATCCTCCAGGAAAGAAACAGGAAAGCTTTATAAACTCTGCTTAGCAGTTCCCTCTGGTGCCCTGGACAGTGCCTGGAACACAAAAGGGGCCTAATGATTTGCTTCCAATGGAAGTAGAATCAACTCTCCACAACATTCCCAAATCCAGATTCAGTTACCAGGCCTGATCCTACAAATTGATTAAAACAATCAACACAAATGAAAGGGATATCCCTGATGTTCTTCTGAGGGGAAGAGCATACCCACTTGTGAAAGCCACGAAGGCCACAGTAATGTGGGGGAGCACAGGATCCTTCACACATCCCACATTTACCTTTCTGCTATAAATATGACTCCTGTCCAAGGGCTCTGACAGCTGGTGCCTCGGCCAACAGGATGGGGCTGGGAGTCTGGACAAAAGCAGAAATGAGCAAAAGAAGATCCGTGCCAGGGAGTCCAGCCTAGAGAAGGAGACAGCTCTTGGCACATCACTCACCCTAAGTACAGACTCATCACTCCTGACAGATGAAAGAGAGGAGATGGCGACTAGGTGAGAAGAGAAGCAACCAGTCAGCAGTGCAGCACAGAAGAGCCAAACTGCCACACCCTCACACCTGGTGGGGCTCTGGGGATGCTGAGTCCTGAGTTGGGCCTCATAGACTGAGCTGGCCATACCACCCTGCCTTGTAGAGCTCACAGAAGCTCGGGAGGGACCCTGAGGCTTTATAGGCTAGAAACAGGCCATCACACTATTACAGGAACATAGGTGGGCAAGGTGCCCAGGAGCACAGGAGGCCCCTATCGTGCAAAGGAAAGAATCCCATACTGGGACCCAGGACCTCAGATGCTCATTCCCTCAACATAAGCTCCCAGTCCAACCTGCCCTGCCTTACAGGCCTATAAAACAGGAGTAACACTAAAGATGATACAGTTGTTTCATATGGCCAAGAGGACTACTGCGCTATTTGAAGCCCAACTGTACTATCAGTGCACAAGTCCTGCCATCTGCAGTGGTTATTCTCATTTCAAGAAGATGGGTCTAAGCCACTGGTATGCCAGATCCAGGCTCCTGACCAAAGAAGGTGTCTGGCAAATTGCATACTGGCCAGCCCCAGGACAGATGAAGACTTGATCCAGACAATCATCTGGTCAGAAATGAAAAGTCCTACTCATTGGCTTTTCCCATATTAACCATCTGAGGGTATCTGAGACAGGTTTACAACATCTTATAAATATTCAAGCCAACTTTTCAGAATTCTTTTCTGGGTTTTGTGGTGGTTGTTGGCTGCTTTTCCCCTCTTTTTATATCTCTGTCATTTTCAGCCAATTATGTCTACTCTGCCAAAAAATTTTTTTGAGAAATGAACCCAAAAATGCCTAAATACAGAGTTTGGAAAATGGCCCTAAAGCACAAGTCCAATCACATAATCTCTCTGCTCAAAATCCTGGATAGTATCATAATCATAAAACCTATGGGGATCCAGTCCTTCCCTCTGGCCAGTGTGACCCATAGCAATCCATCACTCTGCTCCAGCCCCAAGAGCCTTCTTAAGTTCCCTCACAAGCTGCCTCAGGGTCCCCACAGCTGCTCTTCCACTGGCCTATCCTTCATGACATCAAAGGCTCTCTTTCTTCCAATACACAGTTTCTACTCACACACTACCCCAGAGGACTTCTCTAGACATCAGAGCTCACCTAGCCCCTAAATCATTACCACTCGCCCCCTTACTCTGCTTCACTTTTCTTTCCTAGTGACATGGTCTATGGCCAGCTAGCTAAGATGTTGGTTTATGCATACTTTGTCCATCTCCTTCACTAGCATGCAAGCTCTCTGCAGGGGATCTTCGTTTTGTTCACTAACATATCTCCACTGCCTACAGTACCTGGCCCACAGTAGATAGTTAACATTTGTTGAATAAATAGTGTGCCGACATTACTACACGTAAAAATCCAGTAATAGGGACTATTCATTTTTTGCCAACTCATCATTTTGGACCTAATTTTCACTTGATCATACTGTTTTCAACCAAGTTGTTTTAGAACCACTTGTTTTCAGCCAAGTCAACTGATACTGTCCTGGGGGCACTTCCAACCACTGCCCAGCTCATCCTCTGGCACCTTAACCACTTATTTATTTGGAAAGCAGGTCTAATTCCCAAATGAAATTTGCCCAATTCCAGCAGCACCTTTGCTGTGAGGTGCTTTGCTGGAAAGCCTGCCTGCAATCCCAGCGTCTGGCATAATCATGAGGCTGGTAATACCAGAGCTCAGGAAGGGTGCAATTAGTACTTGACAAGCACTTTAGGGCCCACAATTTAAATGTCTATGGCATTGTAATTCAGTTCCTCCAGGAGGCAAACATGATACTAACCTCATCTGGAAAACTGGAGGAAATGCCTCCTCATATTGATGGCTTCCTAATCAGTACACATGGGGAGGTGTGGCTCCCCTACCATCCCACCTCCAGATCTTGACAGATTATGCATCCACTGACTGAGCACCTACTGAGGGGAGCACCAGGATGGTTTTGTTTCTCCACAAGGCCTCGGTTTGACTGGAATGAGTTTAGATGACCTGGAAGGCAGTCTCCACTCTCTAAGCATTTACAGTGGAGCTGCAGAAATGAAGCTGAAATGACTCTTTGAAATGCAAACAGTTCATATAGAAAATGCTGAAACCCACTTTATGAAATTCAGCGCTCATTTCTGATCTAAAATAACAAAACCAAACTCTTAATAATGAGAGAAAAGACAAAGTCTGTCATAAACAGCAGCCAGCATGCCCAGCAATAGTAAAACAGCAGTCAGTCCATCGACCAAGAATATGCTCACGACTTCTACCCAGTTCTGTTCTCAAAGTTCACAATTCAATCTGTGAATAAAGAAGCAAGGTAAAAATAATGGAAAGAGGCACAAGTATTGTTACTGGCATATAATATGACTACCCAGAAAACCTAAGGAAACCTGTGGGAAACTATTAGAACCAATGAGAACATTCAATTAAGTGGTTGGTGATGAAAGTAATATTCACAAATCAAAGTTTTCTACATACCAGCAATAATTTAAAAAATACAGTAATGAATGGGAACCACTATAAAGTGATCGAATAATACAATAATAAAAAAAATAAATAAGTAAAACACTGAGTAATTAACTTAGTGAAACAAGTAAGATTTACATGACAAGGGCTACAATGTCTGGAACTGCTCAAGAAATATTTGTTGAATGAATGAATAACTATCAGAGGGATATGACAGGTAAGAATGAAAGCAAAGATGTACCATGTTCCTGAATGTTAAGACTCAATATCGCAAAAAATTTTATTCTCCCTAAATCAATCTCTACATTCATCAAGTTCCAACCAATATATTAACTTTTTAAAATTATTTTTAGAACTCAAAAAATCATTCTAAGTTTCTAGCATAAGGATAAACAGGTAAGGATAGTTAAGAAAATCCTTTAAGAGAGAAGGATTATTATGGAGAAGACTTGTCTTAGGGATATTAAAGTATAATATGAAGCTAAAGTGATTTAAATAGCAGGTCACTGACCCAGAAAGCATCAGACATACCTATGGGACAGAAGAGAAAATTCAGAAATAGAGCAACTATTTCCAGTAAGTGGAGAAATAAGTTACTTAACAAATGATATTGGGACAGTGGATTAAACATTTGGACAAATATATTACAGATTCATGTTATACAAAAATAACTTCTAAATGTATTAAAGAGTTAAATATTTAAAAATATCCATGCAACCAAAAGAAAATCTAGGTGGTTATTTATAAAGCCATGAAGTATTAGCAGGATGTTCTAAGCATGGCACCAAAAGCAGAAATCATAAGATATAAATCCAGCTATGTGGAATTTAAAAAACCCCTATGTTAAAAAATAAATATACAATAAGGCAAGAGAGAAAACTGGAAAAAAATATGTGCCACATACATGGAAGGGAGAAGAATTTTAATATGTAAAAAAGCAGTTTCACAAATCAGTAGAAAAGAGCTATGCATTTTAATTAAAACAGGCAACAGATATGATGAGTCAATTCACTAAAACAGAGGGCTCATTAAGTACTGAAATACATTCAACCTTCCTGATAAACAAAGAAGTGCAAAATAAAAGCTTATCAATTGCCCAACTGGCAGAGCTTTAGTTTTTGTTTTTATTTAGTAATAACTCCCACTTATGTAATCAGGTAAAGGACCCCTCTCCCCCACCTCTCTCCACCCACCATTGCTGTCTGAAAATTTCAGGTGGTGCCTGCAGGCAGCTAAGTGGGATTGATCCCTCTGAAGTCTTGGGCAAGTTACTAAAACTCTCTAAGCCTCAGGTGTTTTATCTCAAAAGAGGAATAATAACAGTTTCTATCTATGTTATGAAAACTAAACAAGATGATGCATATAAAATTTTGCACCTGATTCTGGTTCAGAGAAAACTCTTCAGAAATGGCAGAGAGAGCTAAGTATTAAAATATTAAAATTGAGCATACCCTTTGGCTCAGCCAATGCTAGCCTGAAGTACTCATCACAAAGAAGCACACATATTTTGTTTCAAGGCTATATATTGCAGCATTGTGTAGAACCACAAAAACTAGAAACAACCCTCATGTTCAATAACAGAAGATTATCCAAATTAACTATGGCCTAGTGCACTATTGAAAAGCCACTTAAAAATAGGGAGTAGAGGTTCTGAAATGGCCTGGAGAGCTCTTCATGATATACAAAGTTAAAGAAAAAACAAGTAACAAGCAGTAGAAAATCTGAATCTTATTTTTTAAGAAGTGTGATAATACATACCACAATCTCAACAGTGATTATGTTAGATAGTGGGGTTATGAGTGATTTTCATTTTCTTCTTTTTATTTGCATTTTTCAATTTTTTTTACCATAAAAATAAATTACTTCTATAGTAAGCTAAAAACACTGCAAGTTATCTTTTTTTCTTTTAGCTCAAACTCTGCAAATACAAAAGCTTATTAGGATAGTTTTTTCAAATATACTAATGGTCTTATAAGTGTACATTCCCTTCCCAGCTGGAAAAAGTCCAACAGCAAAGACAGACTCTATTGGCACAATATTGACTCAAGCCCCCCAAACAGAAATTGCTCATGGTACTCAAAGATATCTATTGATCATCGGTACACTTGTCCTCTTTCTGAAAAAGGAGGCTTGTGATTCCAAAATAATGGGAGATCAAAGCCAAATACATTTTGCCACACTCTACAATAAAATTTTTCAAAAAACACAGAGTGAGAACAATATGTGTGGTAGAGATGAACTGTACCCCAGTCCAAAACCTCTCTCCTGATAGGTCTTTATTTTGTCCATGTCGTGGCCTCTGCCCAAGTTTCCTGCCCTAAGGATGGAATTCTGTGCTTTCCTCAAGGCCAGCTGCTGCATCACCATCCCCTCTCTGAACTGTTCCACCCAAAGCAGAATGCACTATTCCACAGAATGACCCTTCTACTTCTGGCTCCTCCAGTTGGTCTCACCTGTGTTTGCCAGCTCTTGGCCACATGGCTGCCTGCTTTAGGATGCATGGATTTTATCCACAACCAGCCTGATGACCCCCATTCCATATTCCTTGCACCAACTACACACATGTTCCAGCTCCAGGAGGATAAGGACCATGTTTGGCACTGCCCACCAGGGCCCATTGCAGTGCCTGGCACACAACAGTCTTACATATTTAAGCATCTATAGAAGGAAGGGAGTCAGGGAAGGGGGGTAACCTAAGACAAAGCCAGAGTCACTAATAGAAGCTTTTCTCAAGTGGACATCTTAGATAGTATCACTAGCATGGCCTAGCCCTGCACAAACCCTGAAAGAGAGCCCATTCTCAGGAACCCAGGTGGCCTGAGTTTGCATCAGCACATGCGCCGAGCAGCATACCCCAGTTGCTCCCTCCCCCCAGAAATCATAATGAATCATGGTCAACTAGGGCCTCAGTCTTTTTTCACACCAACTCCCTTTAAGTCTCGTCAACATGGTCCTGCCCTTTAAGCAACTGGTTTTTTTGAACCCATATGCCAAATGATACAGTGGTTTCTGAAGAAAAAAAAATTGGAATCCTGCAGCAATGAGGGGAATGTAACTAGAGAAAATTTTTTAGCTCTGCCACCTATAATATTTGCTAATATCTTAGCTTGACAGCAATAGCAAAATTGGACCAGTATGACTTCTATGACCTTATTCAAGTCACTGACTAAAGAAAGAATACATACCTTCTTTTAAAGATATATCTATAATAATAAAAGCTTAATATGCTAATTAGACCAGACATGCTGAGAAGGAAGCCCAGGTCTGAGTGCCAGAGGGAAGCCGCTGCTGGCAGCCGGGGAAGAAAGGCCTACTCTTGCATCGGGTCTCTATTATATATATAAATTTAAAGGCCCAGGTGAAGAACAGAATCCTTTTGACAACCACTACAGATTACTTGCAGATGAACACATTTTGGACTTGAGAGTCAAACAAGAGATACACCAAAATGGACCATCTTCTCTACTTGGTTGAAAAGTTACAAAAGATTTGTGAGAATTCCACCACTCAAAAGACAGGACAAAATCTTCTGGAGGAGGCCACTATTGTAATGAAGAGCCTGGGTTTGAGTTCCGGGCTCCTGCAGTCTCATTGTGTGGCTCAGCAAGTCAAGGTTCCCTTTATCTCTGGGTATCTTAATCCATTTGGTATATTATAGAGTGAGTGCCCTACAAACAACAGAAATTTATCACAGTTCTGGAAGATGGAATGTGTAAAATGAAGGGATTAGTAGGTTCAGGGTCCGCTTCCTGGCTCATAGACAGCCATCTTGTGCTATAACTTCACATGCTGAAAGCAGCAAGTGAGCTCTCTGGAGTACCTTTTATAAAGGCACCAATCCCAGTCATGAGGGCAAAGGCTCCCAATCACCTCTCAAAGGCCCCACACATTGGGAGTCAGAACTTAACATATAAATATTGTGGGGGACACAAACACTGTCTATAACATTGGGCCTCAGCTTTCTCTTCTGTAATATGGGGATACTTATAAGTTTATCTGTAAGAAGCCTGGTGACGGGACTACTTAATCATTGGAGGTCCCTTCAGAAGCCAAACACAAAGACAGTGGTGCGTGATAGTTAGGGATGTGAGCCCTAGAATCAGACTGTTGAATAAGTCAATTGCTAGCCATGTAACCTTAGGCAGGTTATTGAACCTCTCTGTACTTCAGTTTTCTCATCTGAAAAATGGGGGCAATAAAATGCTTACCTCATAGGGCTTTGATGCGAAGTAGATGATCGCCTACAACAAAGTGTTTAAAAGAGAAACTAAGACATGGAATGTGTTCGCTCTGAAGATGCTGATAGTACTGATGGTGGCTGACACTGTGGTTTAACTGGGCAAGTTCCTGCCTGCTCCCAGGGCACCTAGACAATAAAGCATGATTCCCACACCCCAGGTTTGTAGAAGACCTTATACAGCTCCAAACAGGAAGAGCTGGACTGGAGAAAGCAAACTGCTGCAGCCAGCAGATGGGCCAATGACATCTGCTAAAATATTCTCTATTCCAGATATCTCCTAGCCCGGCATTTCTCCAGAGGACTCAGAATGGTAGGGGTTTGTGGCACTGCTGTGTCCTTTCTAACACTATTATGTCAATTATGATTATTTATGCCATACAAAGATCTGAAAGCTTCTAAACTGGCTTCTTTTCAGGATAAATTTATTTGTGTTTTTTTTTCTGGTGGGCTTTAAATTTTAAATCCCCAGTGACCTCCTGACTTTTCACTTATACAGGAGGAAGGAGTTCAACTGCCCATTTTCTGCCTTGAAAAGTAAATTCTGACTTAAGGATAGATAGTTCAATCTTTACATCTACTGCCCTATTTCTTCCTAAAATCTAAACGATACCTACTTCAGTCCCCATTATTATCACAATATTGCTTTTTCTGTAGCTTTTAGGATTTCCTCTTTCCCCACGTTCAGACGCGTGTCAGACAATAGGGCTCTCTCACTGGAATACTTAATCTCAGATATTCCCATCCTGACTTTTCTCGAGGGCTTTCCAACATCATTATCTGATTTAAGCATAAAATCTCCTGGGGGGGGAGGGGCGGTCAGAGCAGGAAACCCTTCCCTGCTTTACAGATAAAGAATCCAAGCCTCAGAAAACCCAATTCCCACAGAAAGACCCTGGGGTGGAGCCTTCTAAGATTCACGCCTATATTCTGAATGTGTCCTTTCCCTTCCTTTCAGCATCCCCTGGGCCATCACAATTCTCTTTCTCTAAACATCCAGAATGGATCCATTTCAGTAAAAATCCAACTCAGACTTTACACATTACCTTCTTATCAGTGGGTATGAGAAACCACTGCATTGCTCTGCTCAGAATCTCTTCCATCCTGATGGGTTTTAGGAATGGCCTTATCAATGCTCAGAGAAGTGACCTGTGGCAGGCTGGAAAAGGGCTGGGACCTGGCAGGCTGCGAAAGGAAATCCATTCAGCATCCCAGCTGGGCAGCAAGAATTCGATCCTCTCAAGATGGTCTGCTCAGTCACTGGGATGCAAATGACAGTGGCAGCCCCAGACAGAGGGGGTACCTAATCCTTGCCAGATACCTTGCCACACTCAAGAGGCAGGTCTCCCAGGACCTACAGTCTATGGCTAACCCCATGTCAAAAAGGGAAACCTCTGCAGCAAGACTGGCTGCCCATTTTTCTGTTGTTAACATTAGAATGTTCTCATGGCAGGCTCACTCCTGAATCTAAGCAGTGTCACATAAGGCTGTGCCCTATTCCTGTTAAATGCTCTCAGGCATCCATGGTGTGCACAGCTCCAACTGGGGCTTTGGGGGATCAGTCCCCTCATCCATACATTCCCAAGACATCTTATAGTTAAGAGGAAGACATTTAACTACAACTTATTCTAGATACTTCTGGAGGACAACCTATGAAGGTCAAAACACCTTAGCACCTTGCCTTACCACTTTCACAGTATTATCTTATCTAACAGAAGAGTAATATGCAAATTAACCATCATTCCACTATACCCACAAGCCATGCCCACCAGCCAATCAGGAGCAAGTATTCAGATTAACCCCAACCAAGATGGCTGCAGCCACGAAGAGAACAGGAGGCTTGGGTTTCCCTGGTAATGGAGGAAGCCAAGCTTTCCGCCTGCCCTTGCCGGCCTTGCCAGATACCTTGCCACACTCAAGAGGCAGGTCTCCCAGAACCTACAGTCTATGGCTAACCCCATGTCAAGGCTACAAAGTTTCAATTATAGAAGATAAATAAATCCCAGATACCAGGGCCTCCACTTGGGTTGCCAGGGGGCATGGCCAGCCTGAAAACCACCACAGGCCCCTTGCCCAGGCTGCCCATGCCCCAAGGGAACCCCACCCTGATCCAGGACACCTTTCAGGGCAAACCAGCCAGCCCCCACCCATGCAGCAGGCCTCTATCTAATAAAAGAATAATGTGCAAATTGACCATCACTCCAACACACAAGATGGCTGCCCCCATGTGTTCAAACATCCTGCCCCGCCTATGGACACAAGATGGCCACCACAAGATAGCCAGCAGGAGAAGGCAGTTGGGAGGGACCAGGCCTGCAAGGGAGGGTAGTTGGAGATGACCAAGCCTGCAGGGGAGGGCAGTTAGTGGTGACCAGGCTGGCAGAGGAGGGAAGTTGGGTGCGACAGGGCCTGCAGGGAAGGGCAGTTGGGTGGGACACAAGCCTGAAGGGGAAAGCAGTTGGGAGGAACCAGGTCTACAGGGGAGGGCAGTTAGGGGCAAACAAGCTGGCAGGGGAATGGTTAGGGGTTGATAAGGTTGGCAGGCAGAAGTGGTTAGGGACAATCAGGAAGGTAGGCAGGTGAGCAATTGGGACCCAGCAGTCTGGACTGTGAGAGGGATGTCCGACTGCCCATTTAGGCCCAATCCTATTGGAATCGAGCCTCAATGGGCAGTCGAACATCCCTCGAGGGGTCCCAGATTGGAGAAGGTGCAGGCTGGGCTGAGGGACACACACCCCTGGGCCTCTAGTAATCCAATAATAGGCCCTCATAATATCAGGAGGTTGAATGAATCACCCACATGAGTATCTGTGTATTTATAAAGATGTCATTGGAAACATCCAAAAGCCTTGAATAACAACCCTAAGTTAATTAATCATTGTGCTTAGCTTAAGGTGTATCTTACATCTGTAACTCTTTACAACTTTTTTAGGTCATTTAACTTAAATCTATTTCTCTTCCCCTTCCTCTGTCATACTCCTCTCTCTCTCTCTCTCTCTCTCTCTCTCTCTCTCTCTCTCTGTCTCCTTCCCCTCCAGTGATCACTACAATAACTTCATGGAAAAGCAGAGCAGCCATTACTGTTCCCATTTTATATAATATAACCAAGGTGTGTAGAAAGGTTAAATGATTTGTTCAAGGTCATCCACTCCTGAGAATCACAAATGGGTCACCCACGTCAAGTGCAGAGTTCTCTCTCCTGAACCACCCTGCCTTCTAAGCTAAAAAATGTGTTCCTGGAGCCTGAAGGGAAATATGTTCTCATCACACAGGACGACTCTCTTTCACCTTCAAATCCAGTACTCGATTGGAGTAATCATTCCTCACAGATGCCTGTTAATGTTTTCTCCCTTTGCTCCATTAGAAGCTCAGTCATAATTTTATCCAAAATGGTTATATTTTACATTGTGTTTGGCACCACTTGTGCAAAAAGCATTGGCCAACACTTGCAATGTGCCAGGGGCCAGGCTAGGTGCTTGGACACAGGCCTTCATTCACTCACAGATCTTACCGAGCACCTGCAGGCTCTGTGCTGTGCACTTCGGGGGCTGGCCCAGCTCAGAGTGGTCTACAATAGCCAGCAGTGACAACACAGAGCTCTAAGAACCTCCCTGGACAACCACCTAGTCCCGAGGCCCAAGGGAGGTTCACCACTGAGCTCTCGGTGCACCTCAGATTCTTCTGGAAATGGATAGGATGTAGAAACAACCACTTAACTTAGAAAACCCTTTCAATCAAGCTCAGACACATATCACACACTTCTTCATTATATATGCTGAGTGGCCAGATTATTATGATCTCTGAACGCATAATAATCTGGTCACTCGTGTATATCCTATATAATAAAAGGCTAATATGCAAATTGTGCCCTTGACGGGGAGTTCAACCAGCAGGCAAGCTGGCCAACTGCCCATGTCCCCTCCCCCTGGCCAGGCTGGCCGGACCCCACCCATGCACAAATTCATGCACTGGGCCTCTAAAATATATATATATATATATAATTCTATATATAGTCTATATATTATATTATTCTATAATTATTCTATTTTATATATATATACATAATATTCTGAGTGGCCAGATTATTATGCATTCAGAGATAATAATAATCTGGCCACTCAGTGTAGTCCCCCACTTAAATAAGATCCAGTTTTTATGTGACTGCATAACATTTTACATTTTCTTATACATTAATAAAATAGCAACATGTACTACATGCCTACTCAATGTGGCTCTCTATGCTCAATACTTCACATAAATGTTCTATCTCAACCTTTAAAATAAACTTCTAAGGAAGTAGTATCCCCATTTCACAGATGAGGTCACTGAGGCTCGGTGGGTGAACAGCACCAGCACACACACACAAGTCATCTGACTCTCTTTCCACATTGCCCTACTGGCTCCCCATCATACAGATCAGACTCACAAATCCCTCAGCATTCATCCATTCAGTCATTCCGCAAATATTTACTGAGTACCTACTATGTGTTAGAAACTGTGCTGGGCACTCTGGCGAGCCAAGACAGACCGATTCCTGCACTCACAGAGTTCACAGTCCCCTGGGGAACAGGGAACAACAACGCTGATCAAACAATCCAACAACGTACAATTGTAATTGTGATAAGCACAAGAAAGGAAAAGTTCACAGTTCTTAGAGAAAACATGCTGAGGTTTTTTTCCTAATCAGGAAGGTTAAAGAAAGCACACTTGAGCTGGTATCTAAAGCATTCCAGGCAGTGGGAACAGCTTGTGCAAAGGCTCTGTGCAGGGGGGAGCACACTCGCCCTAGAAACTAAAAGGACCCCAGAGGGAGAGGGAAGAGTACTCAGAACTGAAGCTGGGGAGTTGGGTAGCACAGACTTTGCAGAACTTCCAAGGCCAAGGGAATTGTTTTGTTTCCATTCCCAGAACAATGGTGAGTCCCTGCAGGGTATTAGGCAGGAAAACCACCTAAGGGGGGCGGGGGGGGGGGAGGGGGTGTGCGCGCCTGGGTCATGTTCCTAACTGTCCTCTGCAGGGGGGCGGGGGCAGCCCTTGTACCTGCCCCAAGCTGCACATCACACTTCTCATGCTGCACGGTACGATCGGAGTGGCTTCCCCACGTGCCTTTGAGAGCACAGCTGTTCTGAGCTCATCTCTACATACCCACTAACCAGCCCCAGGCCTTGTGCCTGGTGCTTAGCAAGTATGAGCTACATGTATAAAGGAAGCACTGCTGCTGCCCTTAAGATGATCCAAGTCTAACAGGAGAGGCACACACAGTAAACGCTAATATTCCAAGAAAGCACCACTGGAGGTGATAAATTCTGCAGGTACAAGGGGAGCAGAGAGAGGATGTGTGTGATTCAGGTGCGTAGACAGACACGCCTAAAGTGACTAGAGTACAGCACTGCCCCTATGTGTGACTGAGTGGGCAGACAGGGAAATGGGTGAAGTCTGGAGTGAATTAGAGGGAAAGGCAAGAAGTTGGGTAAAATTCACCAAAAAAAATTTTTAAGCATCAGCTACTGACAAAACTTGCCACTTGCTTTCAATGGGAGCAAGACAACTATATGAAGATGGGTGTTTCACTCAGTGCTTGAGCTGCAGAGATCAAAGTCTGACCATCCATTTTAAAATCCCAGCTACCTTGGTTGGTTGTGATGTTAAATAAGTCACTTAACATCTCGAAGTCTCAACTGTGAAATGAAGATAACAACAGTATTTACTCCATTAGATTGTTGTGAGGATGAAATGAGTGATGATGCAAAGCGTTTGACATAAGGATGGACATGCACTAAGCGGAGGAGATAAAGGTGACTTGCTATTGGTATATTCTATTTTCCGTCCCCTACACATTTGCACCTGTTTCCCTTCCCTTTTCCTTTGTTTATGACAAGATTATAAGTTCTCCTAGGGCTTCCCAATGTTTCTGGATTTCCAGAGTCCTAAAAGGAGCTCGGGAGGGTCAGCTGGGCCCCCGAGGATGCTTTGTGGGGTGATAGAAGAGCCAATTCTCCTTCCATCACAGTCAAGGCACTCTGAGCTGGGGTTGGGTGGAAGCATTAGCATGTCTCTGACGGAGTGTCCTGGAGTATGCGTCCAGGTCCCATCTGCCAGAATCCCTGAAAGAATTCTGGGCATTCTCAGTAAAGCTTCAATGAATGGGTAGTCCTAGAAACAACGTGATTTAGATTGATTTAGATAATACAGTGAGCATTATAAGGATGGCTGTTGCTTTCAAAATCAGTTCTCTCTGAACAAAGTCAAGTGGATCATGAGCAGAGTACAAAAATATCATTTTCTCTCTTCCACCTCCTGACCCTGCATCTGAGAGAAGCAGTAATGTGTCATTCCACAAAGTCCTTCATTGGCCACATTTTATCCGAATGGTGACTGATGATGTCCTTGCCAAAGTGCAGGAGAAGGGGGTCTGCTCCAGCCAGCAGCTGTGGACCGTGGGCACTGATGAAGACAGATGAATCCATTTACTCAGTCTTTTGGATCTACCACTAATTTTCAAGATGACAATGACACTTTATCCTTCCAGCAATGTAGACAGTTACATACACACACACACACACACACACACACAGGGTCAGTAGAAAATTGGCAAAAGGATGCCCCAATAGGTGTCACAACATTGCCCTTTAACTCAAGCAAGAATTCTCAGACCCTCAAACTTCAGCTCATAACCAATTTACTCTTACTTTGTACACAATTCTAATCAATTTGCTCATCTCTCAGATTTAGGGTCCAAACTAAAACCAGTCAGGAAGATGTTCACCTCTAGACTGAGCTTACCCAGTTCCTAAGTCAGTCCTGACCATGGAAGGATAAAGAGCAGAAGCTTCCAGCTCAAAATCAGTGACTGGAATAAATCTTGCTCTTCATAGGATCCCAAGGCCCCTCTTCGTTCACTATACCCAGACCTGTCACTAGATTGCCTGGTTCACCAAAGCTGATGACTTGACTGTATTCCTAACATTTCCACTAGGACCAGAGCCCAGACCAGCCTCTGTTGGCTCTCATACTCCCTAGGGTGAAAGGGGATATCAGAACCTGATTCCTATGTCTGCCAAGGACTGGTTAGAGCACTTGACAATAAAATGGCCTCCTAAAATCATAATAGTTCTCAGATACTGAAAAGTATTTTTCTTTGGTTTTCATGTGTCTTAGAAGATGCTGTGCATGTTTGTCAGGGGAAAGAAACTCACATCAGCTTTACACATAATTTTCTATTGGACCATCTAACATGTACCCTTTTCCCTTTGCACTCCACAAGTACAGGGCCCCCGAAAACACCAAAGAACAAATAAAGAACAAGCAGGAAGCTCACCTCACATGACTTGGCATAGAAAACACTTCCTCAATTTGTTAAAATGACTTCCATTAACTATGTCCATAAATCCTCTTCGAACCTAAGAACTAAAGTTCCAGGCTTTTAGATCTATTTGTTTGCTCAATAAATATTTATTGAGCACCTGCTCTGTGCTTGGCCCTGGGATGGTGCCTGGGGAGCCACAAGGGAACCCAGTACCTGCCCTCTCGGTGCTTACAACAGAGCAGAGATCCTCAATCCATGCTGTAATTCACAGAGAGGAGCAAAGAATTCTCTGTGGTCTCAGCAACTAACCAGCACCAGAACCCAGACCATGGACCCCATATGGGGCTCACACTCACACAGCCTGGCACACCTGCCTGTTCCTAGAAAGGTACACAGAGAAAAGCATCTTACCAGCCTCACTGCACATCATTACATAAGCAGAGAGAATAAGAGTAACATAAATGAACAGATGAATGCAGATGCTCATTGGGCAAACTATGCCATTTAATTTTCTCACCTTTCTAGAATCAAATTAAAGAACTAGATAAGTAATAAGAAGTCATTCCCATTTCACTCCATAGGGAATGACTAAGCCATTATTTCCAGAAGGGGATGCATTCCCAGCATCTGCTGCTGCCCCTTCCATGGCTGGATCATACTACATGTAATGTTTTATGTCATGGCCACCTGTTTAGACAATGAGCTCCCCAAGGGCGGATCTGTGGGCCATCCATCCCAGAACCTAGAACACGGACTGGCAGAAAGGTCTTTCAATCAGAGCATGAAGCATTAGAGTGCTGGAGCAGAAACGGGTAGGACCTGCGGCAGCCATCTAGATGGGTGCCTTCCATCCAGTCAAGGCACTCAGCTCTTCTTTGAAGAGAGAACCCACAGGAGGAGTGCAGTCAGCTAACAGCCTTCAGCTGTAGCTTCAAGATCATTCACATCGTTTAATTAAGCGAAGGACACAATCTCCCCAGGCAGTCCACAGCCAATGATGAAACTGGGCAGATATTCTGGAGTCTGACTCTTTTGGTACACTAGGGGAACCCTTTAATGGAATCTTTGCTCCAGGGCAGCCCATTGAACTGGCCACAAGTTTCTAAGAGCTCTTCTCACCCAACTCTCCTTTCTTTCCCCTTTCCTTTCACAGGTATATGAACAGCTCTATATTGTTATCTGAGACTTTCCTACCCCCTCTTTCACAGGAATTACTTCCCCTCAAGAACTCTGGCACTTCTAAATCCATCTTGGCATCACTTCCTGAAGGACCAGCATGACAGGTATCCGTGGCATCCACATGCTCTTCTACATATCCCAGCCTCCTTTGAAATTAGGTTGACCAGTGACTGTTTCTGGTCAATGACATAAGTATAGAAACAATATGTTGCTGCCAAGAAAGAATGATTATAAATCCTGTGTGCCTTCCCCGTGGATTCTTCCATACCCCCATCTTCTTGAAGCCACAGGTGGCTGAGTCACAGCACAAAATAGCCTGGGTTCTAGTATTCCAACTTGGAGGAGAGCCACCCAGGAGGACTTCTGACACACACTGACTTTGGGTGAGTGACATACAAATTTTACTGTATTAAGCAGGAGAGATTTCAGGATTTGTTTGTTCACAATGCATAGCCTAGTCCACCCTAACAAAAGACATATAGCCTGCATATGATTTGTTTAGCACTTCTATTTGCATCGCTAACTTATACTTTCAGCTTGTTCATTTCCCTGCAGAGATTTTAGATGTCTGTGTGAGGAAGTTGATGTTACTCTGTGCTCACAGGAGGGTAGGCCAAACACATGAAGAAGACCCCTTTAAAGTTAGAAAGCCAGAACTCTTAGCCCAATGTCAAGTACTAAACAGGCCGTAGTCTGTTAGTTTTACCCACTATCCCTATGAGCGCCTGGCTAAGTTTTAGAAACTGGTTGGGGACTGGCATAGCCAAGGGCATTGCCCTTGTACTAGGGAAACTCATTGGTCGGTGCTGATACGAATATGCAAATGGCAACTACATTTTGGCAGTCAAGTTAACCCTGATATATGAGGTCACCTAAGTCCTGTGGTGATGGGGTGAGGAAGGTAAAGACCCTGGGGAAGAAATCTGGAAAAAAACAACAACAATCATTCATTTTATGTGCTACTAATTAAAAATGCAAATTTTAATTTGTTCACTCATAGTTCAGTTCCGCAAACATCCACCAATGCCCACTGCACGTAAGATATTGGGTATCAGACTGTCCCTGCTCTCACAGAGCTACAGTCCAGTAGGGAGAAAGAGACAAATATGGCTGTGCTACATGGCAGAGTGGAAGATGTGCTGGGTCTGGGAGATACACATTAATAAAGATTTCATGTTCAAATCCTATTTCTCCAACACATCTTTCAGCAAAAAGTGCTGGAAAACAAGATTTCGATAGCACTGCATTTACATCGTGTTTCCAAGTTCTACATCCATTATATTTATTTCTTATGAGACTTCTGTGAGGTCAACGTAATTAACCCCATATAGTAAAGGAATACGACAATGGTGACAATGTAGCAGTGAGTATTTACCAAGCACTCACAATATACCAGGTGTTGATTTGATGATTTATTTGGATGGTCTCATTTGTTCCCCACCTACCTTACAAGGCAGTTAATAGATTAGATCCATTTTATAAATGAAGAAATGGAGGCAAAGTGGCTTGCCCAAGGTCACCAAGCAGAGAAGTAGTAATCCACAGAGATATACAGAGCTCATACAACAGACACTAGGAGCTAGGGGAGCTGAAGGCTCTGGAGTGGGAGTTGGCCATTCTATGCCCAGGATGCTCTCCTCATTCCCCTACAGGATGCTCTCCTCATTCCAGTGCATTGATTGAAGGAACTATCTTGCCTGCCAGATATACAACCCCCACCAATGGTTCCCTCTCTGCATTGTCCCTCCTGCCCTGTCAGGTCTCAGTGCTACCCATTCTCCATATCTCCTCACTGCCTCTCTACCTCTGTTCAAGCCTCACTATCTTTCCCTTCAACGACTATAATAGCTTTCTAGCTTCTTGGTCTCCAGACTCATCTGTCTACTATCCAGCCTCTATATTCCTACCAGCCCTGACCATGTCACATTTATGTTCAAAAACCTCCCATGGCTCCTCACAGCTCCAGAATAAAGTCCCACCTTCACATGGCATTCAAGGCCTTGAACACGTACCATGGGGCTAACTTTTCCTCCACTAGGGTAAAAATATAACAAGTCAGTGACTCTCAACCACACCTCACACTTTGTGCCTCTATCCTGCGATTTGGGGGGGGGGGGGGGGGCGTCAAGGGGGCAATCTCCAATTCCCTCAGCCCCACTTCTCTGTGTCAACATTATATTCACCTTCCAGGGCTATCTTTACTTCTCACCCAGGAAGCTCTTGACTTAAGATATTATATTCCCTTTCTCTTAATGCCCCTGGCATCTATTGTTTCATTCTTGAATTCAGCATTTCCCAAGCATGCCTTTGTGGTTATCTGATCAGACTCACCTGGCATCCACACCGCTTGAACAGCTTCTGATGTCCTTGGAGAAGTCACCTGTTCACCACACTGTATTTATATAGTGAGTGGAGCTGACCTCATCCATCCTCCCCCCCAACAGCCCCTCCCCCAGCGGCATTACCAGCTGAAGAGGGTCTGCCCACTTGACACATAGCAGAGCCAAACACTGGACACTGAGTTTTGAAGTGGGGAGATTAAGGCAGTATACTGGCAGGGCCCAAGCCAGGAGGATGGGGAGCTAGTGTTCAAAATCTGAACTCCCTGATCATTTTTAGTCAAGGATTTTTAAAGGCAAAAATTCAGGGTTAGGGGTTAAGGGATCATGGGCAAAGCTGACCGGTGTAAGCTTCAGTGTTTTCCTTAGTCTGATTAATTCAGTTTCTAATGTCTTCTTGTCTGGTGTCTTCATCACCGTGGTTGGGTGATCTAGCTGACTTGAAGAATCAAGATTCTGTAAGATATTTCATGACTGTGCATCACTGATGTTATTTTTAAAACAAAGGGCAGACACTAAATGTTTTGTGACTATTGTGATGTTTAAGCCAGTGATTTTCAACCTTTTTCATCTTATGGCACACATAAGCTAATACTAAAATTCAGTGGCACAACAAAAAATATATTTTTGCCAATCTGACCAAAAAAATAGGTATAAATTTGATTCATTCACATCAAACAACTATTGTTGTGTTGGCTATTTTATTTTTTGTATTTGTCAATCTAAAGGAAAAGACACTAACTATTTAGTCAGTACCTCTGACTAAATAGCTATTGCATGTTTTAAAATTTTCTGTGTCACGCCAGTATGCTATGGCACACCACTTGAAAGTTGCTATTTTATATTGCACATGAACTTTATGTAAATGGAATTATGTTGTTTAAAAAAGTTGCTGGTTTAAGCTATCATTTTTTTGTGCTTAACTAGCTATATTTTTTATCTCAAGAGAAGTGTATTGTTAAACATTTTTCCTAGAACTTGCTTTACAGGCAGGCCACTAGGACATGACTACCATACTTAACTTTTTACTATAAGTGACTAAAGTATTTTCTTAATGTTTGACTACAAGCTATGTGACAACTAAGGTAATTGGAACATTAGGTTAAAGCCCATGCCTATATCTCTAGACTATATGATCTAATACCTAAAAGTGTTTATGAACCGCTGGTTTCACCTCTATGAAAGGCGGAAGCTGTCCCAGTCCCATCAGTATCATGTGATTGGTTTGGGAATGAACATATGACCCAATTCAAGCCAATGAGAGTTGATCTTGGGATTTTTCCTGAAACCCTTGGGAAACACACTTCTTACTGAAATTTCTAAACTGGAAATGTGTAAAATTGCAGCTGCTAGGGGCCATCTGTGCCACCACATGGGGAGACCCTACTGGATAGTGAAGCTAAACACAGAGGGAATCAAAGCTAAGAGACAGATTTTAAGATATCATTTGAGTTTCTGGATTCAGCCATGCCTGAGAACAGCCTACTCCAGGATTTTTCAGTCATCTGAACTAAATAAAGTTGGGTTTCTGTCAGAAGAAGAAGAATTAAGCAATACACCTACTAAGGACCAGATACCATGATGGGCAGTGGGGTTGTAAGGTGTGAGCCCAATCCTAAAAGAAATTGTTTTCTATCTTTTTATTCTAACAACAACTCTATTGAACTATAATTTATATACCATAACATTCATTCTTTTAAAGTATATGAATCTAGCCGAACCGGTTTGGCTCAGTGGATAGAGCATCGGCCTTCGGACTGAAAGGTCCCAGGTTCGATTCCGGTCAAGGGCATGTACCTTGGCTGCGGGCACATTCCCAGTTGGAGGTGTGCAGGAGGCAGCTGATTGATGTTTCTCTCCCATCGATGTTTCTGACTTTCTATCCCTCTCCCTTCCTCTCTGTAAAAAATCAATAAAATATATTTAAAAATAAAATAAAATAAAAATAAATAAAGTATATGAATCTATGATTTTTGGTGTACTTACAGAATTTTACAACCATCATCATGATCACTATCTTGCACTGAAAATGAGAAATACATCCTTACTCTTCTCCCCTACACAGCAGCTTCCCTCTTGAGCCCAGGGTTGGGTTTTACTCCTTTCTGCAGAACCAGCGAATGCAGTAGGTACTCAATTAATGCTCTATTCAGACCTCCTTGAAAAACTCAGCCTCCATCCAATGGCTGTTTGAGTCCTTTCTAAAGCACAATGAATGAGAGAATAGATAGTTGGCGAAGCCACTCAAGGAAAGGGACGTGATCACCAACCACTAGATTTTCTCCGTCTATCCGTGCATCTGGGTAGACTTTCGGAGAGATGCACACCTGGAATGTGCTCCTTTGGCTCCTAAACTTTTCCTAAGTTTATTACAGAACAATTTAAAATAGTAACCACTGGAAAAACATAAATCCAATAAGAAGGGAATGATTTAATACTTGTGTACCCAAAAGATAGAGTAGTTAACAGACACTAAAAATCATTTTTAAAAAGATGATTTGGGGATATGGATAAATACCTATGATATAATGTTAACTGAATAAAACAAAATATGAAAGGGCACAAGTACATAAATTAGTAAATACCAGGCACTGGAAGGGAATAATGCTACTTTCTGTATGTGAATTATGGGAAATTATTTTTTATGCTTCTCTATAATTTTCCATTTTCTAAAATGAACACTAACCAAATCAGAAAAGGTAATTTTTAAAAACTTATTTCTTGGTTAGTTATTTCATTAATGTGACTACCAAAGAATGAGAAACAACCATATGAAGAACATTTCTGAGTCTCCTATAAAACTTTTTTAAAAAGACATTGTTCCTCAAATCTTTTAATCCAACATGTAAGAAATATAATCTAGCATGTTTACCTTTTTACTTTGACTGCCTGGAAGCTCAGAGGTAAAATTTAATACTCAAAAATGCAATAAGCATCCTACCCCAGGTTTCTTGGTACAGCAATTTTAATGCTTCCACGGGGTTTCTGATGCTTTCTTTTACCTATATTTTCAGTTGTCCAACTTATGTTTTTATATATTCAAATCTTTCTTAGCATACATACAGAAATACTTGCTAAAGTCATTTGAGGTACCCCAGAGAAAAGAGGTCCTGACTAGCAGATTCTCTGTTGGGCTATTTCATTTTCACAAACACATGTCACTGAATGGGGCTTTAAAGGTTCTGTCACTATTCTAATTATGCAGTTCTCAACCTTTCTGATGCCGCAACCCTTTAAATCAGTTCCTCACGTTGTGGTGACCCCCAACCATAAAATTATTTTCGTTGCTACTTCATAACTGTAATTTTGCTACTGTTAATGAATCATAATGTAAATATCTGTGTTTTCCAATGGTCTTAGGCAACCCATAGGTTGAGAACCGCTACTGTAGAGTCTAAGACCATCGGAAAACACAGATATTTGCATTACGATTCATTAACAGTTGCAAAATTACAGTTATGAAGTAGCAACGAAAATGATTTTATGGTTGGGGGTCACCACAACATGAGGAACTGTATTAAAGGGTTGAGGCATAAGAGGATCAACCCTGGATAAATGCATATAGAATGCTCCTTTACTGACACAAGCTGACCCAATGATCAGAATAACCCATTCCTTGCTAAATCTTTATCTCTCTGAATGCTGTGTGGACAAAGGTCCATACTGGCTGCCCACAGGCTCTGGCCACTGACTGACAGTAAATGTCAGCAAAGCCAAATGTCATTCCAGCCAAAATCAGCTCACCACATTCATCTTGTGTTCAAGTCTACAGACAAAAAGTGACATGGTCAGCAAGTGATTAGGGAGTAAACATGATCCGCAAAGACAGTCCATCTGAATAAAACAGGTCCCAAACACTCTTCAGATGCCTATAGATTTTGCTGCAATTACCCATCCCAATCCTTCTTTTACTTCAACTCCGACAGAAAGTACCTTCACTTTACAGATGGGCCACTTTTAAAAAATTAGGTATTATATCACCTGGGCATTCTATTCTCCCAAATGTGACACTTCATGGCAGGGGATAACATAATTATTTGATTATAAGCCAGAATTCTTTTTTTTTCTGGTGATAACTTCACTGATTCTTCATGAGATTTCAAAAGAAATAGGCAGTCTTAATCTTTCTGTTGTGACCATTTTATCACACCTAATGTCTCAACATCTTACTTGTGAATTCATGCCAGAGGAAAACAAGAGAAGGGAGGCAGGAAACACTTATTTAGCATGCCAAACAGAGTACTGGTTGCTGAGTCCACCAGCTCAAGGTATTTCCACTCTGGCCTGTTATCACCCTTAAGCATCACATCACCACTCTGCAGGGTAAATAGAATAGTCCCACTTTCTCATATGAAGAAATCTAGACTTAGAGAGAGTTAAATGCCATGTTCAAAGTGACCAGGGGTAAGATAACCTGTTTCTGACTAGGTCCAATCTACCCCAAAGCCTATGTTCTCTGCCCCTTCACAGAGATAGAGATGCATCCCATTTGCAAGAGACTGATACCACCCACTGTCCTCCTTCCCAATGCTTTCTACATGTTCCCACGAACTGAAGAGCCTTCTAACTGCCTCATCCTCTTGACTCTGGGCCCTCTCACTCAGAAAGTCATCAACACACACTTGAAAAATAAAATTAAAAGCTTCAACTCATGGCCTGAAACCAAGCACCCATCCCTTTACTGCCCAAAACAGGCTAATACGAAATCTCATTCAGCGAAGCTTTCTGAAGGGATAAACTGATGATGAAAACATTATGCAGCTGACAATATTTGGTGATGATGAAAGCAGGGCTGCCTGTCTACCAACGTTTTTGTCTCCAAAGAACCAGTTCTCATGTGTCCCTTCCAAATATGTGTGTGTGTGTGTGTGTGTGTGTATACATACACACACACACAGAGTATACACACACACACAGAGAGAAGCAACAGAGAAACAGTGCATGCCTCCGTATAACTGCGTAGTCCTCTCCATTTATGTGTGCAGGGCAAGTAACCCTAGAGAACTTTAAGTGTTCGGACAAAGATGAGGGCGATGGGAATGTCATTCCAAAATGATTTCACACGGGGTTACCTCTGCACAGTCCGACCCCCCCCCCACCACCACCCCACCCCTACCCCAGTTTGCATCCTCCTGGGGAAGAGGAAGCCTCTATGTTTGCAGCAGCCTTTGCGAAACAACTATCACCGGTTCCTTCACCTTTTATTTACAGCGCAGAGCAGCTGGTTAGTCCGTGAAGGGAGGATGACAGGGAATAATATGCAATCCAGGTTTCTGCTCTTACTCCAGGGACCGAAAAGGAGCCAGACAGAGAAGAAAGCAGAGCCTGGGCTGCAGGATCAGCGCGGCAGCGCGACTCTGCTCTTGGATGGGGGATGCACCTGGGCTCTAGCAGAAGCGCCCTGAGAGCACCCAGAGCCCTGGCCAGGCTTGGCGCGGTGGAAGAGGCGCCAACCGAGCTTACTGCACAGGAAATCACTGCCCCCTTCAGGCCGCGTCTCAGACTCTGCGGCCGGAGCGTTGGGGGCTTCCTTAGTGAGGAAAAACTCGTAAACCCGACCTCGGAGAGCGATGATCTCTCCTCCAAACACCTGCGCACCTCACTCAGACCCCGAGCTGCAGTGAAGGTCCGCGCTGGGGCTTCAGCAGAAACCCAAGCCAAGGGGGTGAGGAGGGGTTTTGAGAGGGGAAGCTCTAGGCTATTTGGCTCCCCTGAGAAGGAGGCCGGGAGACCAAGACCGCGGCTGCACGCCAAGTCCCTGCTTCAAGTCTGCGCCCGGAGAAACTGTGCCTGCAGCCGCGGGGCTAACAGCAGCAGCGCAGCTCAACACCCGGCGCATCCGGGGCAAGACCTGCTCAGGGCACTCTGAGCAACTAAACCAAGGGGGGTGGGGGATTCCTTATAAAACTGTTCCGGCCACAGGCAGCACCGGCCACATCCAGGCGGCAGCGCTGCAGAACCGGAGGCCCCACACCTATCCGCACTGTGCGGACCAAGCGCCCAGCCCTGCTGCCCGCGCTGGCCCCTAGGGTCCCGGAGCCCTCCAGACCTCAGAGCTTGGCTCTGTTCTCCTGGGGGCCCCGAGCAGGCCAATGGCCTCCCCAGCCCCAGGTGGCCCAGTTTGCAATCAATGCGCCAGTTCCTCCCACCTGGTACTCCACAGCCCTACCAGCGGGACCTGGACAGGGAAAACCAATGCAGGCCTTTTGGGGGATCCGCTTCCCACCTTCTCCACTCCTCTGATTAAAGGAGATCCTAATCTTCTGTCCTACACCACACACACACATGCAATCCCGAAGGAGTGAGACGCTTAGCAAATCTTGATCGCAGCTGTGCCAGCCAAGCCCGGTGGGACACCGGAGGGTGAGCACTGAGCACCAGTTGGCAATGCTCTTGGCAGGCACTGACGGGTCAATCAGGGCTTTGCCCAAGGACCAAAGCTTGCCTCTGGTCCAACACTCCTCCCACACACACACACACACACACACACACACACACACACACACACACCATTGCCCACTACAGCCCCGACGGCGCGGGCAGCCGGACACTCACCTCCGTGTCATAGAGCCGCAGGTCGAGGAAGTAGGGGCGCAGAAGCGACTCATTTCGGATCTGCTCTATGGCCAATTCCACCGCGGGAAGTACGCCGCGCCCGATGCTGCCCTTGGCCACCTCCTTGGTGAGCGGCATGAGGCCCATGATGGAGAGCGGTGGGCTGCTGGGCGGCGGCCGGGGGGCGCCCCGCGCCCAGCCCCAGGCCCCTGGCGCCAGCGGTAGCAGCAGCGGCAGCAGCAGGAGCAGCAGCAGGCGCGCGGGCGGCGGCGGTGGCGGCGGTGGCGGCGGCCCGAGCTGTCCGAAGCTCCGCGGGGAAGCCATGCCGCGCCGCGGGCTGCGGGCGCTGGCTCACTCGGCCCGCATGGCCTGGCCCGGCCCGCCGCCCCGCGCCAAGCTCTCCCCGCGGCGCCCGCGCAATGGCGCCGGCCCCCCGCTCGGGCTCCGGCTCCGGCTCGGCTCAGAACGGCCCCGGCGGCGGCGGCGGCAGCGGCGCCCGTGACGGATCAATCACGCTGGGAAGGGGTGGGAGCGAGAGGAGTGCGGGAGGCGGGGAGTAAGCGAGCAAACGCGAAGAGGGGGGCCAGCGTCTCTGCGCGCGCCTCCCTCCCGCACGGCCGCCCCGAACCGGGCCGCCTCCGCCCGCCCCCGTGCGCGCTCCGAGCCGCTCTCCCGCCGGGAGCCTTTCGGCAGCACCTCCTGGAGCGGGGCCGGGGGAGGGCGAGCGGCAGGAAACGCGGGAGGCGAAGGCGAGGCTGCTCAGCGAGGCTCGGGCCGCCTCCGGGGACGAGGACCAGCCGTGCGCGCTTGGGAAGGGGGAGGCGCTGGCGCTGCGGCTGCGGCGGGGAGGGCTGCCTTCCCAGCACACGCACACACGCGCCCCCGACCCTCCGCTGCGCGGGTTGCCGCTGCCCGCCAGGGACCTGAACATCCGAGGACAGAAATCTGGGAACGAGAACTGGCCACTACCGCTTTCCCGAGCGCTTCCTGCAGCACCTGCACGGTGGTTTGGGGCTGCTTCTCTGAGGTCTGGCTGGGAAGGGCGGCGAGAGCGCCAGGGAGGCGTCTTAGGCACCTGCAGTCAGTGCTCTCCGCCTCTGCGCGGGTTCCCTGGGGTGGAGGAACGAGAGGGGAGGGCCGACCCAGCCCGGAGGGGCAGCCCAAGACGTTGCCACGGCCGGCGCTGGAAAACCTCCTGGTACTCGGTGTCCCGCTGGCCCTTAGGGTCTTGGATGAGAGCCCCCGCTTCCCCCACCAGACGGAGAAGCCGCCCTTTGCCAAACCCAGCCAAGACTGGAGTCCTCACCTTGCCTGTGCTACCGCCCCCTCCAGGCATTTGACCTCCCCGCGTCCCCACTCTGGAAGGGCTCCTCCCTAAAATTCTCCCAGGGTCGAGCACCGTTCTCAGGCCACAGCAGGTCCGGGGTCCACGCTCCGCAAGCCTTAGCCCTCTCTCTACCGGATCTGCACTGGCCGCACTGGCTAACCTTAAGCAAAGCAATCCTATGATCTAATCTAGGGCCGTGCTCCCCGTGTGTCTCCATACCTCAAGAATATAAATCGTGATCATGGAAATATAAAATCCCAAGGGGTGATTAATCAGGGGGATACAGTAGGTCATCAAAAACACACACCCTTGATCCTGAACCAAACATTGTGGGTAAAACGGATGACCTTGTAACAAGGTTGGGTGTTTAACCTTCCCAGAACACTTAATACATGCCTTACAATCTAATCCTCACAACAGCCCTCTGCATTACCAGTGAGTATTGCTTCTCATCCTCACTTTACAGGTGAGTGCCCTGAGGTTTCACAGTTTGTCAAAGTACACAGAGCTACCCAGGGAGGACTGGAACCCAGAGGCAACAGGGGCTCTTCATAGTGCAGCGGGAAAGAGGTTGGGAAACAGCCTCCCCAGCAGGCAGGAGGGACAATGCCCTGACTTGGATTGCTCTGGACCTCATTTCCCTCAGGCATGTGCTGAAGGAGTTGGGCCAGACTATGTCTACAAACTTGCTCGTCTGCAAAGAGGCAGGAAGGGGCAACCCTGAATTACAAGATAGGTTCTCAAGAAACATGAAGGAGAAGGGAGGCTGAGCTTAATTCCTGGAGAATACCTTGGACAGCTCCGGGGAAAACTGGCCAAATTCTTCCTGCCCAATTTTAATTCCTCTTTCTAGGCTTCCGCAGACACCACCTCACTGGCTAAGTGGAGCACTTTCTTCTCTCCAAGCTGAAAGGTTTGCCTGGGCAGAGCTCATCTGAGCATCTCCACCAAAAACAAACAAACAAACAAAAATCCATAGGACAATGTAATCTCCAGATGCTTACTCAGCTGGTGTCTCACTGATGTCCCAGATATCCTCTAGTTATAAGCTTCTGGCATCTGCCATTCATCAACTTTTTAGCTCAGGTTTCTGAATGAGCATTTTTACTTTTTTTTTTCTTTTATTTCCTTTGTTATTTATGTTTTCCTTGTAATTTGTACCAATATAGATAATCTGCTGACAAGTCCACCTGGGAATAAGTTGAAAGCAAGGAGAACTTTGCTTGACATTTACTAAGAGATTGAAGGCCCTGATGGGCAACCTGCCTTTCCTATCCTCTGTCTCCACTTATGAGGTGTGCAGGCCCCAAGACACATCGCCTGGGGCCAGCACAGACCCTAGGAGCACCTGACTCACTCTCCATCAGCCTGGTTTCAGGCTGAGCTCTGATCTCATGCCCCATTTCTGATGTCTGGGTATCCCTCTGGCTCTCAGGTCCCACCCTGGCCTGTGTTCCAGTTTGAGTAACTGGATCCTTGGTGTGCTTCCTGATGATGAGTTCCTGCCTCAGCCACCAGCCTCAAGTCCATATTCCTCTAGAACTACAGTCCAGCCTTTTGCTTTATGATAATCATTTGTTCCTGCAACAAATGTTTTATAATGTCTACTATGTGTTGGGCAGTGTCCTAGGAGCTGAGGACACAGGAATAAATAAGCCAAACTAAAATCCTGTTCTCATAAAATGTAAAACCTAGTAGGAGACAATAAATAGAAATAAGCATAAGATATTTTATGTCAGTTTATGAACAATAATAAAGCAGGAAAGAGGATTGAGACTGACAGGGTGGGACTGCAATTTGAAATAGGGCATCACACGGAGGTGACTTTTCAGCAAAGGCCAAAAGGAGTTAAGAAAAACCTGCAAATGATGTTCCCAATAAAGGAACAGCATGGTAGGGGCTCCAAGACAGTAGTATGCCTGACATGTTCAAGCAACAGTCAGGAAGCCAATTAGCTGGGGTGAGCAAGGGGGAAAACAACAGCACCCAAGGTCAAAGACAGAGGGAATCAGGTAGGACCTAGGCATTGTCAGGAATTACCAGAGGATACTAAGTGGAGCAGTGGCATGATCTGATATATTTTAACATGAACTCTATAGCTGTCAAGTGAAGAATCGTTGGTATAGAAGCATGGAAACAGATTAGAAGATTATTACAATAAACCAGGTATGCTGGCAAGAACCAGGTGCAGGCAGGAGATGGTGAGAAGTGGCTACTTTAAGGATTTTTTTTCTTCATAGTAGTGGTAATAAAATGCATTGGCAGATGCCAACACCTAAGGCTGTGATAAACACTGATCCTTACAAGCTCATCTATCTTGCAAGAGAGTAGGGGCTTCAGAAAGCAACCTGGTCAGGGGTACAACCCTAGGAAGTGATGAATATCACCTCAGATCTATATGGCTTCAATTCTCCAAAACCTACCTCCTTAGCAATCCTTTCTCCCATGTCCTCTCCCTACACACAAGAACCAGAAGCTGGTCCCCAAACCACAGTTCAGAGCTGGTCCTGAAACATGGTGCCTTTTCCCTTTCTGGGATTTTGGGGCACCGTGGTCCACTGACTGCCTGTCAGAAGGAACCTCATCCCTTTGAGCATGACAACAGCAGGAGGCTAAACGGGCCTCCCCTGCTGTCTGTCCTCCTTCCACATTGGGCTGGACACCCCTTGCCACCCCAGTGCCAGCCACCCAGATCTGCCTTCCCAAAGCTGCCTTCTCTCAGGACTGGGTTCAGTTTCCCATACCCTGTTCCCAGTCTGACCTGTCACCCATGCTGCCTCTCCTCCAACCCCCATTTCTAAAAATTCACAAACTATGTTTGCAAACATCTCCCATGTATTTCTTATTCATGTTTATATTGAAATGTTTCTTTCAAAAAAGTAGCTCAGCTGGATTTTTAAAAGTTCATTATTTGTTTTCATTTTTTAAATGGATAAGTTATGAATGATGGCTTCAAACAAGATTAGTTGAATGAATCGAACTTGCTTTTCTCTTTTCACAAGGCATGTTTTTTAAACCGTAAAATTGAGTTTCAGGCATCAAATGTGGTCTGGTGACACAGTTTGAGTAATAATAATAGCTACCATTTATTAAACACCTACCTCCTCTGTGCCAGACACTTTGGTATGCATCATCTTAATCTTCATGACTACCTGAAAAATAGGTGTTAGAATCCCAGTTTTGCAAATTATGAGACTGAGGTCCAGATGGATTAAATGATGTGTCTAATGATACCCGGCTTATGAGACTGAGGTCCAGATGGACGAAACGATATGCCTAATGACACTCAGCAGAGACAATGACAGAGCCCAAAACCAGTCTGTCTAACCCCAAACTCCTCTATGTGCCTCTCCTCCACCTGTCCCTCCTTGAAGATGCCCTTATGTGACTGGAGAGAAAATAGTCATAAAGAAGCAAAGCATGCTTCTGAGGATCAACACTAGAGGAAGGTAAAATGACTTGGCCAGAGTCCTCCACTGAATTAGACATGAAACTAATTCTCCTTCTGCTTATCAGGGGAAAGTGTCTGGCTTAGAGACAGTCTGTGACTAAATCCTTCAAGAGTCAGTGCTAAGCCTGGGGTGGAACAGCAGAGCCTGGCACCTTCTCATCTATCCCTGGTCTTCGTGTGGCTTGAGAACAGCGGAAAGATGGTTCCAGGTCATCTGGACAGGTCCTAAGTGTACATGGGCAGGAAACTTAGCTCATAACAGACTGGCAAAGGGACACAAAATCCCTCTCATTTAGAGTTTTTCAAAACAGATCTTTTACAAAGGAGATCATGGATGGATAAAAGGTACAGTTTAGGAACAGGGCCCTATTGCGAAAAGTCTTGTCAAGTCTCTGGTCCACAAATGCACCACGCCTATAGGGGCAATGGTGAGTTTTGGAGTCAATAGTCCTGGGTTCAAGTTCTGGCTTACCAATTATTAGTGTTGCAACTTTGGGTAAGTCACTTTTAGTTTCCTTATCTGTAAAGTGAAAATAAATGATTCCTCTTTCACAATAACAAGGTTATTGTGTGGCTTAATTAATAAAACAGCAACTAATATGTATTGAGCACTCAAATGTGCTAGGCACTATTCTGAGTATATATATTTAAATCCCTTATTAAATAAGATTATGCATATAAAGTATTTCCATTCAGTACTTATTGGGCATGCATATGATGATGATGGTGGTAATAAAAATACCACAAGAAATGGCCATATCAGTGCCTTCTGAGGCTCCCACTCCATTATTTGATTAATGGAATTTTTGTACATTGTTTCTTAGTACTACCAAAGTCAGCCTTCCTATTGCATCCACTTTGGATGCCCGTCTGCTGCTGAAGGCCATTGTGCACCCTCTCACCCATAGCAGCTCCTCAGCAAAGATAGCCACAGGCACCCCCTCACTTCCATTCCCAACCAAACCTTCTCTTCCTCAGAAGTGTTACCTAAATTCCTCATCTGTTCATGGTGCTCTTCAAAGATAATACCCAGAAGTGATCACAAACCTTCCACATGGGCCAAGAAGCATGTAGAATAGCAGGGCCATCCCTCTGTGCTCAGGATCTAGACTGCTATCCCTGCTGACCTTGCAGTCTACAATTACTTGCATTTTGCTAACAATCATATACCCCTTTTTGGGTCATTGAAAACTTATGGTTCTCCAAGAGTCCCAGGTGGGGTTTTTCGCTTTTTCAAATGAACAGCAAGCCAGATGTCGCTGGTCCTATTTATCAGCAGTTTAATTTGAGGACCTATGGACAGGATTGAAACAATTCATCCGTGATTACGTCCCAATGTTCTAGCTTATTGAGGGCATTCTACATCTTGGATCTGCTTTGCCTCATATGCAGCATTTCTCAGTGGCATTTGTACTGGACGCATTGGTCAAAATGTTAAGTGGGAGATTGCCAAAGAGAGCTCTGTGACTGCCCACACACACGGGATCATCTGCTCTTCCTGGCCCTTTGAATAAACCCACTGAAATTCCGACAACTTCTGCATTCTGCAAGCATGTTTCTCCTTTATGAACTCCAGTATCATGAGAGCCCTTACTGAAACCCTAACACACCTATCTCCTTAGTTTCTCTGACATGCAGACCAATAACTCCACAAGTAAAGGTAACTGTGGTTTGGTGGGTTCTTGGTGAACCCACATCCACTCTTAGGGCCCATTCCTCTCTTCTCTGTGTGATCACACATCATTTGTATTGGGTTTTTCCCAAACATCATTGAGGATCAATACCAAAATTCCTTATTGCTGAAAGTGACCCTTTTAGCCTCCCAGAAGAGCAAAACTTTGCTGTGTTCACCACTATCTTTTAATCATTTCCCAGAGATCCTTAGATGATCTCTCTCTGAAAGTATCAAACTGTCCTCTAAGATTCTCCTCATCTCTATATAATTATTTTTTAAAGCAATCAGGGCAGGACTTGAATCTACTCTAGGAGGCTTTTCATCATTAAGTCCACAATGGGATAAAGACCCACCCAAATCAGCCCCCAACCTCCACATAAAGCACATTCCACTCCCCCACTTCATGGGATGGGGAGAGAGTATGCAGACATGTCCTTCTGTTGCCAATAAATAAGTCATGATGGTTGTAGAAACAGACAAAGTACTAGTGAGTATAGAAATGCAGTTTGATTTTTTGCTGGAGAAAGACCAAGAAGGAGTGGCACCCCCTGGAGATCAGAAAGAGAGTTAGTTCTTGTTGGCAGTTTAAACCTGGGCGGGGTCTAATCTGATTATCACACTCTCCTCATCTCTTCTTTTCCCCTTAATTATGCTCACTTCACTATTTCAGTTTGGTAATCATTCTCCACCCAAATGTCTAGTGTATCTCTGTCACAGGTCTGGAGGTGAGAGAGTTATGCGTTCTCATCATCATCCACCCGTGTTTGCTCCAAGTGCACTTTATGAAAGCCCTTTGGTTGGTCCATGACATTCTTCCAAAGTCACGGCTCATTCTGGGATTGAGTGCTTTTATGTTCCAGCAGTTACCCTCCCTGCTGGACCGCTGATTTCAGTTTCTCTCCATGGCACTAATTGTTTTGGGAGAGGGGGTTAATTGTATTGAACTATAACATACACACAGAAAACTGTACAAATCTTAAATGCACAGCTCAATAACTTATCATAGAGTGAAGACACCCATGTAAACTAAACTGCACCAAGAATAAGAACATTACCAGCACCCAGAAGCCCCTGTCATATCTAGTCATTATCATCTCTGAGGGTTACTTACCACCATCCTGATTGCTAACATTCTAGATTGGCTTTTGCCCTTTCTTGGTCTTAATATAAATGGCATCACAGCTTCTTTGTGTCTGGCTTCTTTCACTCGGCATTATGTTTGTGATATTCATTCATATTGTTGTGTGTGATTGTAGATCTTTTATTCTCAGAGCCATATGATTGCCTTAGCCTTTTACAATCTGACTTCATCCCATGGATCTGTGTTCAGGCCCTCAGTTTTCTCTCCACCCACACCCAACCTGGCTGGTTGCAAAGTCTAACTTGTATGCCTGCTTCTATTCTTCTCTTCTCCAGCCTAGGCTTCATCTAATTTGCCAAACTAAACTTTCCAGAGCTCAGCTCTAATCAAGTCTTTACCTGCTTAAAACGTTCGATGGCTCACTACTATCCATGGCAAACTCCTAAAACTGGGATTACAGGCTATTTACAATCTGGCTTCAATGTTTCCAGATTCAGCAACCAGTCCTTCTCCTTCCCCACATCTTCTGTGTTTTAATTACTTAGAATATATTAGCTGGGTCCATAAATATGTCTATCCTTTTCTGCCTCTATACCTTGGCTCAGGCTGATACTTCAATGTAGAATGTGTTATTCCCACTCATTCTCCCACTAGCAAAATTCTTCAAGATGCAGATCAAATGTCTCTTCCCCATGTGATACTTTCTCTAGTCACTCCAGAAGAAATAACTACTACCTTTTCTCAGCTCCTATAGTAAGGCTTCGCTCATGCTGAGAAATATCACTTATCACTTCTTTAAAAGTTAATTACCACATTTCACCCATTCTAAAACACATTTTACTCCTCTCTGAAATCTGGATGCACTTTACCATGGATGACATCTTATAATTAGCAGTATTTTTTCTTTCTTGGTAATACACAAAATAATGGATATCTTAGATTTGATGAAAGGCAGTATTTTATTTTTTATCTCAGCACATTCTAGACCAACTCTCTGGATTACAGAATTTGCATCTCTGGCTCCCTTTCCATGTGTGAGACCATACATACACATAAAGCACGCAATATGTGTTTGTTGAATAAATAGGTATGCATTATTCTTTATTACCTGGACACCTTCTGCACATGTTTCTGCTGTGTGGAGAGCAGGTGGCACTGGGAAAGCTTCTCAGTATGGCTCTTCATGAGGTTCCTCCTCACAAGGGGTAGAGGATTACTCTTTCGCCAAAGTGTAGTGAGGGCCAGGTGAGAGGAAGGGGTTACTGGGGGAGGTGTGGAGTCAGACACAGAGGTCTTTTTTGCCTGTGGTTGGCATAGCTTACAGGGGAAATGTTATACAGGAATAATTTAATGCTGAATCCATGATCAACAAAGCAAGCTTCAATTGTAACATCCTTTCTATCAGGGAAATATAATTTGCTTTTCAAGGATCTGATTTATGGCTTGATTTTCAGAAGCACGCTGTGACAGGGAAAAGTACATCCTAACTAGTCAATCTTGTTCCAAGCCTCACTCTTTGAATAACAACAGTGTCTTTTCATTTGCTTTTGTATAATGAAATTAATTATTCCTTCTGCCCCTCAACCTAGCTTTATATTATATAACAAAAGACTTAGAGAGGTTAGCAGCTTACTTTAGTGATATTTTCTCTTAGTCAGTTTCTTAATATTCCAGTCATTCAAATTTCATAGGTGATTTTAGTAAAATCCATCATGTTCTATTGTTTTTCATGTGCTTCTAAAATTGGGAAATACAACATATATTGTCAAATGCTTTGGAATGAACCACTTTATGTGACTGGTGATGCTGTCTTTTCCTGATATTGCACCACCCCACACAAGTGGGCATAGAATCCCCTAACTTTGGACAGATGTGTCTATGTTTAAAGGATTTGGGACGAAAGTTTGTTCCCATGTTCAACAGGGATCCTGAACAAGGTAACAATTTTCCAGGATTTTCTCCAGTTTTAGGTCAGTTTGATGAGGAATTCACTATAGATATCAGGTGTTGCTTTCCATTGGACAGTTTTCCTATGTACTTCAAGGGCATGGAGGCTGTCAGCATGATAAAGTTCAATTGCACGGCCATCTGGACTTTCTTTGGGGAGTTTCTTTGATTGATATCTTTATTTTGTCAGTATATAGGGAATCACTTAATTCATTTATACAATGTTCATTATCTTTTAGCAAATTAGATGCCTCTGGGAATTTTCTAAATTCCATCATCTCCTTTAAAAGACGGTGGATGCAATCACTCATAATGTGAAAACAAATAAAACTTTCTTGCTGTCAAGAACAGTGACCTCTGGCTAATAGACCATTGGTGAGAGGAAATAGAGGGGTAAAAACAGATTTATTTTTTTATCTTATACCCTTATGTTATGTCTGATTTTTTTCTCATGAACATGTATTCCTTTTATGAAAGAAAAATGTTTCTTTTATCACTTCATTTTCTTATTGCCTTTGGTTCTATTTTTCTCCCTCTTTTATTTTCATTTTGAGAAGTTTAGCCAAAAGATGACTCAATTCATTTTAAAAATCCAAAAACAACCAAGTAACAAGAAGATTTTTTTAAAACCCTACATCTTGGATTCTATTGTTTACTATTGCTTTTCCTTTCCAATTTTCTTTTTATCTATGCTCTGATTTTTTTCAATATTAGATTGAATCTTATAATAGAAACCAAATAAAACCCTTATATCTAAAAAATAAAATTATTTGGAACTAAGTTTGATTAAAAATGGCAGCAGAGTAAGTGGATGCTGCATGGACACACTTCCAGGACCAAATTGGAATTACAACTAAAATACAGAAAAACTTCTTGAATAAAAAATAAACTTATTTGGAGGAAGTCAGGGAGCTTAAAAAATCTGAGGGAGCAACAAACCCCTCTTCAGAGAAATGCACAGACACAGCTTCAGGGGTAGTACTCCACCTATTCATTATAACCTAGTGTGTAAATGCCCTTTGCATATATTATCTCAGTTATTCTTTGAGGTGTTCTTATGCCTATTATACAGATGAGGAAAATGGGGTCTTACAGAGGTTGAATGGCTTGCACAAGACAGCACAGGGAAAGACAAACTTGGGGCTACTCTTGTGGACTTAAGGGGCCAACCTACCTTTTCCACCACAGCACAGCTTCCAGGTTAAATTTATTATTGATTTTCTAGTTTCTCACATTGTTCTGTTCCCTTTGTTAAAGCTGGGTATCAGGTGCCTCATGTTGTATCTTTGTTATTTCTCTTGCAAGGTCCCTGTGGCTTGCATGTTCTTCTCTGGACATCATCTTTTGCTGGGTATGAGTCTCTAAAGGAGTCATTTGACTTACTGACATTTTGAAGGTCCTCAAGGGACAACCCAGAAAGGAGTGAAAGGGCCTGGAATTCAATCTTTCTCACTTCAGCCCCCAGGCATGTGACAGTATAATCTCTAGGGACAGGGAAGGGAAATGGGGTGCATTTGGGAAGCCCTTTGGCTTCAGTTTCCTCCTTTTTAAAATGGGTGAATGTTGACTGTAATTTTCATTAAAGAAAAAAAAACATATTGAGCATTTACCATGTTCCTGATCCTGTGCTTAGCACTTTATAACTTTAAAGGGGCAAAGCTGGGATTCTAACCTGGATCTAAAAGCCTTATTATACCCTATTACCTTTCTACCCCTTACAAGTTAGTTGGTATCCTAACTACTCCAGCCTTCCTACAGGATTTATAGAAGAGCAAAGTGACATGAAAAGAGATGCCGCACCTTTTCAAATATCTCTTTTCTTTTTGTTAAAAGTATTTCTTGCCAAAAGTCTACATTTTTAATGTTAATAAAAATGATATTATGATTAATGAAAAATTAATAGGCTGTGTCTATTCTTAGGCTTTTATTTGTCTCCCACTCCATGACGATAAAGTTAATTACTTTGGGAGAAATCTTACTCACTTTGGATTAATTTTCTCCTTAACTCACATAGCCAGAGTGTTACTAGGGCTTGCTTTAATTTTAAAATATCTCTGCACGCTGTTTGGGGGATTTACTAAGACAGAGCAGGACTACCTCTTCTCGTTGTGATGATCTGATCCACTTTCATACTAGCCACTTCAGGCTCCCTAACAGCCCAAACACCCCAACTTTATGCCTCTGTAAACATGAAGCCCTCCACCTGGAAAGCTTTTCCCTCCAATTATAAACTACACTCAGTTTTCAGGGACCAAATTCAAATCCACCCTCTCCATGAAGGTTCCCCCACTGAGTACATCCAACCTCACATGATTACTGTGATGCTCAAGGCTGCTTCTCCACCGGGCCATGTCTATCTCTGTCTCCTCTTCAGCCTCCGAGAGATCCAGGGCCTGGCACATAGCAGGTCCTCAGAGAGACATCTGTTGAAGCACACTGGTGTTGTCCAACACTTGTCTTCTTCACCTTCTATCATATCTCCTATTTCCTGGTCAGCTCTCAGGTCCTCGGAGTTGAATTTGTTCTCGCCTCCATGTACTCTGTCCTCCATTTTATTTCACTCTTCACTTGATACAATAGATTCTGGTAATCTGTTTAGCTACCTTAACAAACCACGCTAAGATTCTATGACTCAAAATAGCAGCCGCTTTGTTTGCTTATGACTGTCATCTGGGCTGGGCTCAGCTGGGCAGTTTTGGATTTGCCGGTGATCACTCATGTGGCTACATTCAGTTGGCAAATTGGCTGAGACACTTGATTCTCTAAGTCTCCAGTTAGTCTTGGAGTTGCTCTTTTTCCATGTGGCCTCTAAACATGGTCTCTCCATATATTATCTCCAGCAGGGTTGCCAGAGATTTTATGTCGCAGCTTGAGTTTCCAAGAAGCAAAAGCCCCCCAGGCTTTAAGATTTAGGCCCAAAAATTGGCAGTGTTACATCCATCATTTTTGTGGAAAGCTAGTCACAGAGCTAGCCCAAATTCAAGGGGAGAGGGCGTCAGAACATCACAGATAGCAGGAGATATAGTTCATTGGGCCACCAGTACCACAAACTACCATACCCCACCAGGGCTAGTTGATTCTGTGTCTCTCCCCCCTTCTATGAGTGGAGCCCCTTGAGGGCAGAGGCTGTGTCCCCAGTGCCACCACAGTGCCTAACAGTGGATTTAGTAGAGGAAAAAATTGCCCAATTAGGGGTCTGAACACCATGGTTCTGGCCTGGTTTCACCATGATGTTACTTTAGGTCAATCCCTACTCCTCTCTAGACATTTTTCCCTTCATTCCTAACCCCCTATCCTCCTTCAACTTCCAGCATGGTTACCCCTCCAATGTACTGGAAACATGTCATATATTACCCATTTTTGTAAAATATCCATTCCTCTGGCAATGGGTGCACATGCTCCCTCCATTTCTCCATTTCCCCCAACAACACTCCATAGATGTCTTTGTACAGCCCTCTTGAGTCATCTGCAGGAGAGTCACTCTAAGATATATACCTGGGATTTGGACTGATGGATGATAGCATTGTGAATCAGTCTGACCATAAAACAGGAACTGCTTGAGTATTTAAAACAGAGGGACTGCCCGGCTGATGTGACTCAGTGGTTGAGTACTGACCTGTGAACCAAAAGGTCATGGTTCAATTCCTGGTCAGGGCACATGCCTGGGTCGTGGGCTCAATTGCCAGTGTGGGGTATGCAGGAGGCAGCCAATAAATGATTCTCTGACATAAG
This sequence comes from Antrozous pallidus, assembly GCA_027563665.1. NCBI lineage: Eukaryota > Metazoa > Chordata > Mammalia > Chiroptera > Vespertilionidae > Antrozous > Antrozous pallidus. The sequence continues at coordinate 58,557,012 of CM050522.1, forward strand.
TGATGTTTCTATCTCTCCCTCTCCCTTCCTCTCTGAAATCAATAAAAATATATTTGAAAAAAATAAATAAATAAAACAGAGGGACTTGAATATAGGGAACTGTTACTCAGGGAATGAAAGGGCTTAGAAGCTACTTGGTGACAGTAAGGCATTCAGGAATTAGCAACAAAGGTAAGTGCTATCTTCCCTAATGAGAGGGCCAGAGGGCCAGAGAGAGGAGGGGTTACCTGGTAAAGGTGGAATCATAATTGACCTGTGCAGCCAGAGTTGAGCCCCTGGAGGAGGTGTAGCTGCTGCTTGGAGATGCTACCTGAGACTGAGAGGGAGAAAAATAAATAACTTGGCTTCCCCCTTCCTCTCATTCTCTAACTTCCTATTAGTGCCTCTGAGTGGAGGTCAGCTGACAAAAACCTTGCAGGTGCCAAATCCCCATGATACAGAGTAGAAGAAGAAAAGGCCAAGAAATAGATCTTAGCACACATACCTGTAGTTAGCACCTCAGCAGGCACATACCCAACATCACTGAAATATGACAGTGCTGTCTAGATGGCTGTGCCAGTTTAACAGAGTCCACATGTTGCCAACACTTAGCATTACCCAACTTGCTAACTTTTTTTATTGATGGGAGTAAAATTAAATCTTACTGTTGTAATTTGTATTTCTCTCAATTACTAATGAGGCTGAGCATTTTTTCATATATTTGTCAACCATTCAAGTTTCTGCTTTTCTGAAACTGCCTCTTCTTTTTTGGCAAATATTTGTTGCATAATCTAGCCATTAATCCCTTGTCAGATTTAGATATTGCCAATATCTTCTCCCTACATGTTAACACTGTGACCTTCATTTAAAAAGAAATCTTTAACTTTCCTGTAGACAGATCTAATATTTGTATTATTAGCCTAGGGCTCTGTGCTTTTTGTATCTAACTAAAAAGTCTGTCCCCACTTACTAGATCTCTGACCTTGAGCAGGTCATTCCTGTATTTCAAGTATCTACATATATCTATATATATAAAAGACTGTGTTCATCCATCCAACTAGTAGCTATGATGCACACTGACCACCAGGGGGCAGATGCTCAACACAGGATGTGCACTGGCCATCCTATCTAATAAAAGAGTAATATGCAAATTTGACCATACCTTTGCCACACCCACAAGCCATGCCCACAGCCACACCTGCCAGCCAATCAGGAGCAGATTATACAAATAAACCCCAACCAAGATGGCTGCCACGACTGAGAGCAGGAGGAAGGCTTGGGTTTCCCCAGCAACAGAGGAAGCCAAGCTTTCTGATTGCCATTGTAGGCTTAGGCCTCCACAAAATGTTACAATGTTTCAATTATAAAAGATACAGAAATGGAGGCAGCCACTGAGCTAGAGAGAACAGAGGCTTGGGTTTCCCTGGCAACAGAAGCAGCCAAGCTTTTAGCCTGCCATTGTGTAGGATACAAAGTTTCAAACAGAAATGGCTGCCACCACAGAATGAACAGAAGGCTTGGCTCCACTCCAGGCTACAAAGTTTCAATTGTAGACATAGATTAATCCCAGATTCCAGGGCTTCCACTTGGGTCGCTGGGGATTGTGGCCTGCCTGCAAACCTCCACAGGCCCCTGGCCAGGGCCACCTCTCACCCCAAGGGAACCTCCACCCTGATCTGGGATACCTTTCAGGGAAACCAGCTGGCCCCCACCCATGCACCAGGCCTCTATCCTATCTAATAAAAGAGTAATTTGCAGTTTGACCATCACTCCAACACACAAGATGGCTTCCCTCATGTGGTCATAGATCCTGCCCCCATGTGGACCTAATATGGCCACCACAGGATGGCCAGCAGGGGAGGGCTTTTGGGAGGTTCTAGGGCTACATGGGAGGGCAGTCGTGGGCGATCAGGCCAGCAGAGGAGGTCAGTTGGGAGGGACCAGGCCTGCAAGGGAGGGCAGTTGAGGATGATCAAGCCTGCAGGGGAGGGCAGTTAGGGGTGACCAGGCTGGCAGAGGAAGGAAGCTAGGGGCAAACAGGCTAGCAGGGGAGCAGTTAGACATCAATTAGGCTGACAGGATAGTAGTTAGGGGGTGATCAGGCTGGCAGACAGAAGTGGTTAGGGGCAATCAGGGAGGCAGGCAGGTGAGCAGTGTGAAGCCAGCAGTCCTGAATTGTGAGAAGGATGTCTGACTGCCCATTTAGGCCCGATTCTACTGGGATCAGGCCTAAAAGGGAAGTCAGACATCCCTCGAGGAGTCCCAGATTGGAGAGGGTGCAGGCTGGGCTGAGGGACACCCCCACCACCTCCATGCATAAATTTAATGCACTGGGCCTCTAGTCTATACATAAAAAGCTAAGTTGACTTATGCATGCACAATACATATAAAGCTCTCCCTGGCAACAATTGCACATGTGTGTTCTGTCAATCTATCATTGTTGATTGCGAATTTGATTGACACTTCTATTATAGAGAAAGGACAAATAGTGATATTAAAATACTAGAGGCCCGGTGCATGAAATTCATGCACAGGGGTAGTGGGGGTGTCCCTCAGCCCAGCCTGCACCCTCTCCAATACCAGTAGAATCAGGCCTAAGCAGGCAGTCAGTCATCCTTCTCACAATCCAGGACTGCTGGCTCCAAACTGCTCACCTGCCTGCCTTCCTGATTGCCCCTAACTGCTTCTGCCTGCCAGCCTGATCACCCCCTAACTACTACCCTGCCAGCCTGTTTGCCTCCAACTTCCTTCCTCTGCCAGCCTGGTCACCCCTAACTACCCTCCCCTGCAGGCTTGATCGCCCCCAACTGCCCTCCCTTGCAGGCCTGGTCCCTCCCAACTGACCTCCCCTGCTGGCCTGATGGCCCACAACTGCCCTCCCATGCAGCCCTGGAACCTCCCAAAGGCCCTCCCTTGCTGGCCATTTTGTGGTGACCATCTTGTGTCCACATGGGGGCAGGATCTTTGACCACATGGGGACAGCCCTCTTGTGTGTTGGAGTGATGGTCAATCTGCAAATTACTCTTTTATTAGATAGGATAGAGGCCTGGTGCATGGGTGGGGGCCAGCTGGTTTGCCCTGAAGGGTGTTTTGGATCAGAGTGGGGGTTCCCTTGGGGCATGGGACAGCCTGGGCAAGGGGCCTGCCATGCTTTGCAGGATGCCACACCCACCAGCAGCCCAAGTGGAGGCCCTGGGATCTGAAATTAATTTATGCTCTACAGTTGAAACTTTGTAGCCTGGAGTGGAGCCAAGCTTCTGCTCGCTCCATGGAGACAGCCATTTCTGTTTGTGTTTATTTAAATTCTATAATTGAAACTTCGTAGCTTAGAGTGGAGGCCTAGGGACTATATCTGCAGAAGCTTGGCTTCCTTCATCCCCCAGGCAACCCTAGCCTCTGCTCTCTCCAGTTCCGTGGCTGCTGCCATTTCTGTTGGGATATATGTATCTTCTATCACTGAAACTTTGTAGCATTGAGTGGAGGCCTAGGCCATCAAGGGCAGGCAGAAAGCTTGGCTTCCTCCATTGCCAGGGAAACCCAAGCCTTCCTCCTGCTCTCAGTGGCCGCAGCTATCTTGGTTGAGGTTTATTTGCTCCTGATTAGCTTGTGGGCGTGACCGGAGGTCTGGTCAATTTGCATATTATTCTTTTATTAGATAGGATTTCTAATTAACTTCCTTTCTATGTGCATGAATCCATGCACCGGGACACTAGTATAAGCTTATGACAATAAAAAGAGAGGAAGAAACTTGGTCTTCTCAAGATTTTCTATGTGGTTCAATTTCAAATTATTGTTTTAGGAAGATATTCTGTGTTCTAGGCTCAGTTACCCTAGCTGAGTATTCACTACTAAAAGTTTTGTTTTCTGAGGTGTTAATTGCCCAGACAAAATATTAGACATTTTCTTCACAAATGACTCTATTGGAATAGCAAGGCAGAATCTGAAGGATAGATGCATGCAAAATTGGTTTCCAAGACAGGTCCCTCCCAGGAAAAAGCAAGAAAAGGAAGTAAAACATCGAAAGTTAGTTCTCACTTTCCTCAGGTGTCATGTTATAGGGAAATACTAGTATACATGTGTCGAGTCCATTTTCATTCCCATAATTTCTTTTAGGGGTTCAGAAAATGATGCATTTTGTGGTTATGGAGAGACAGAAAGAGCTTTGGACTCAGATGTTAGACACACTTCCTGTCTTACATGCATCTGATTTATGATTTTTCATGTTACCACACTTCTTTTAGCTACAGTTTAATCCCCTGTAAAAGGAGATTTACCATGTGCACCTTTCCTAAGAAGCTTCAATTGGAGAATATAAATGAAAGTACTTTGCAACTTTAATAGATTTTTTTTACTGCTTTTGCTAGGCAAGTTAATTCTCACAATCCCCATAGTTAGAGAAAATTTTTATCCACATTTTACAAATGGGAAGACAGGAAAATCAGGTAGATTAAATCAATTCCCAGGCTAAAATAGCTACAACTGCTATGCCCCTGCCTTTAGTTAGACTGGGAACATGGAGCTAAATGGTGTGAGGATTTTAGCTCTTCCCATTGGATAGTTCTCAAGTTCTTTTAGACCGAAACACTAACTCCTGGGAAATGTAAAGGACCCACAACCCCCCCCCTTTTTTTATGCCCTGGGAATTAGGTTGGAAACAAATTGCCCTTGGTATTGTCCAGGTCTTCCCTCCCCACAGTTCGGGAGTTCTTGCAGCCCTGGCTGCCACAGGGATCTCCAGACCTGGATGCTTAGGCTTGAGGGCTCCCTTGAGACAGCAATGAAGTGGTTCCTAGAGCTCTGAGCAAATGAAAGAGGGGTGGGCAGACCCTGACTACCTCAAGATATAGAAGGTTCAGTGAGAACCCCCAGGCGATGCAATATCCCATCAACACAACAGGATCCAGAAACAGCCTGGATTATTCCCGAGAAGTGAGGCTTCCCCTTAGCTGGGGAGGGGAGGGGGAGTTGCAGGAGGGGCAGGAGATTTTTGCAGCCATCCACTGCCCCCACTCCACTCCCAGAAGATGAAGCTGCCTATAACCCAGCAGATGGAAACAGGATCAAGGAGCCTGAGGGCAGAGTCTGGGTTTCCAAGGGTATAGTGGGGTGAGTTGGGGTAAACACAACATGGACATGTGCTCTGTCACTGCTACCCTTGGGTGCCACCTGTGAGCTTGGGTTAAAGGTCCAGGAGCTTGACTTGGGAGAGTGGTCTCAAATGGCCCCTTCCCTTGAGAATGAATAGAGACTGCTTCCCTCTAAGCCCCATTCAGAGGAAAATCCCAGGATCCAGCCAGCAAGGGGCTGAAGAATCAGTGCTGATGTTTCTCAACTCAGGTATGTGTTAGCTAGTGACCAGGGCATCAAGGTGACTCTCGGAGCAATACATCACCTTTCCTCCCTTTGGAGATGGTTATCAAGTGGCGGAATGTCAGAGATGGAATGTCACATAAAACCTGCAATTATGGCACACATGAGAAAATGGGCTCAGAGGGCAAACCAAGCTGCACAGCACGGGGAAGCCACTCTCACCCTCCAATCCCAGTGGTGCTCCCTGCCCAAATGATTTCTAGCAGCCCCCATGATGAAAGCCCTCATGCCCAGGATACCTCTGCTGGATTGGGGTGGCGGGGGGAGGGCTATAATGAAACTGGATTATTCCTCTAGATTTTGAAAACTCAAAGTCATAGCCTTTGTTTTTACAATTTCACCTTGATTCATTTGAGTTCATAGAGTTTACAGAAATCTTGTTTCTCCTGTGGAAACAATAAGAAATGATGGCTTCCTGTGTCAAACCCCTGCGAGGTGTAGGACTTGAGAAACATTCTGCTTCTCATCTCTCATAGCCTAAGGGAACCAAAGAAATCCCAAGCATCAAGTTTCCCTGGGAGCAACACTATGATGCTGGAACAAATATCAAAGGAAGCAGTGGTTGGTGAAGTGGCAAAACAGTAACTTGAAAGTTGGGAGACAGATACAAGTTTAATTGTGTCATTGATTTGCTGTGTGACCTTGAGCAGGCACTGTCCCATTCTTGGCCTGTTTTATCACCCCAAATTTGAAGGAAAGGCAGTAAAATGCTCTTTAAATGCCCTTTTTTATGTCAGTTCTGGCTGGGGTTCCAGATCCCCCTCGCACTATCCCAGGACGCCACCTCCAGCCATTCCTCTGTGTTTGCAAACCCAGAAAGGGGATGAAAGGTTGTCTCCCAGCCATGTTTTCTTTCTATTTAAACTCAGATTTACTAAGTGACGTGTCCACATTTCTCTGGAAGTGACAACTGGTAGATACAGAGTACCTAAGGTACTTGGTCCAGATTTGACCTGGGAAATCAAGGGGAGACAATCTCCAGATTCCTCTGGGCTGACATTGCTGCTGCAAGATGATGTGAATTCTGCTATTTACAGAAATAAGTCCAGTGTGAGTTGAGGCTTTTTGATGTTTAAAACCAGATGGTATTTCCTGCCTTGATTAGCCTCAGAGCTTTGGTTCCCATGACAACCCCAAAGTTCCACCTACTGCAACTTCCCTGTTCTCTGAGCTTCATCCTCTTCCATCACTGTGTCAAGGTCTTTGGGGAATAAACCCACTAACTGGCATGTACACAACACTTTACAGTTTATAACACACTCCAGTATTTAATACCTCATTTAGTCCTCACGATAGCCTTGCCAGGTAGCATTTGCTATTCCCTCCATTTTTCAGATGGGAAAACTAAAACCTCAGAGGTGAGGTGATCTGCTCTCTTAGCCTTCAGCAGGACCCAAACCTAGGTTTTATCACTACACTAGAATGATTATGAATGCCTTGCTCAGCAGACCACCTACTTGCTTATGATTCCTAAGCGGTCAGTTCTACACATGTATTGGGTCTAGATCAAGGTGTGACATCGTAAGGCAAGTTACTTAACTTCTCTGTGCCTTATTTTCCTCACCTGTGAAATGGGTAGTATAATGGTCCCTCCAGATGGACAAAAGAATTACATTAATATAGAGGTAAAACCAGAAAACCAGTGCTCTCTGGATTGAAGGAAGAAATAAGCCCAGGTTATTCTCAGTTCTACTTTAACCATCTTGTGAGTTTAAGTGAGCCATTTTGTTTGTCACAGCTTGTCTCTTCACGTGCCAGCATCATAGTGCTCGGATGCTGTGAGGGATGAGATGAATGGACGGAGGGGCACCCCCACTCACAATGTGCACACACATCCCCTGGGAAGATCAGGTTCTGGCTCAGGAATGTGGGCATGTCTGCATTTCTTACAAGCATCCAGGGGATGCCAAAGCTGCTGGTCCATGGATCACATCTTGAAGACCAAAACTGTAGCTAAGGAAGCACCACTCAAGTGTTCTTAAGGATCAATCATAAAGCGTGCCATGCCCACAGGCCTCCAGTTACCAGCTCAGTTAAAAGCTCAAGAGGCTTGGGAAACCCACTGAGAGTGCCAATGGGAGACTATTTGAAGGGTTTTTCCAGGTGGGAAATTTCAGTCAGGAGAAGGGCTTGTTAGGCCCTCTGCCCCATTGCTCTGGGCATCCTGGAACCCCAACACAGCTCTGGTGGAAGATAACCTGCTACTTGGGCTCTCGATAGAGAATGTGAAAACAACATGTTACATCAAAATATACTCGCTGATAATGACTTCTGCAATTCCTTAAAAATAAACTTTCTAAATTAAAATAAGTCAGTGTGACACAGGAATGCTAAGTGATCTAGGTTCAAGTGCGTGATAGAAAGTGGATCAAAGCAGAGCTAACACATGGGTCTAAAGAACAGTCTGCACCTTGTGCTTCTTCTGTCCGGTTCTTTCTTTGCTCTCTGTTCTCCCTCTATATAATTGTGAGTTGTGAACCAAATTACGTGTAAGTTCATTGCTATGTAATAAACATTTCCCATTCAGTCTTGCAATTCATTTGGCCTGTCATCCCTGCCCTGGTTGCAGGTTCATGACCCAGCTCCTCTTACTGCTACCAGCTCAGGTTCATTAATGCAGCTGTGCAGATTTGCACCTGGCAGAGCACACGGTTCCCTTCACTGCAGCGGGGGACAAAGAGTTCCCCTGGCCCTGAGCCCCCAGGAATGGGGAGAGCAAGTGAGCTATTAATAACAGCTATGATGTAAGCATAACCAATGGATATAAGACACTGGGGGGAGGGGGCAGTGAGGGCACGTACTGGGGGGTAGGGGAGGCCAGGGGAGTTCAATGGGGGGAGGGGAGGAAGAGACCTATGTACTACTATTTGTAATACTTTAAACAATAATAATAATAAAATAAAATATTTCTTAGCCAAAAAATAAAATAGAAAATAAAAAAATAACAGCTATGCCTCCTGAGCACCTACTCTGTGTCAAGCACTGTGCTGAGAACTTGCCTTGCATTCTTAGTTAATGCTCACACCATCCTGTGGGCGGGAGTGTCATCTGCCCAGGGGGTCACAGCTCCGCGAAGGCAGGGGCTTGCTTGGCTGCCTGGTGCACTCCCAGTGCCCACCATCAGCATCCCCTGAATGAGAGGGTCAACCCCTCGGCCTGACCTGGAGGAAACAGAGGCTCCCTTACCTGAGGAAGCTGTCGCCGCCACACTGCCACCGGCAAGTCTGCCGCTCCAGGGGCCCCAGTCGACATTCCCTCAGAAGCCCCCAGTGACTCATGCTCCTGACTACGCTCCTCGTGAGGAGTTAGTAAAAGGGGTGAGGCCACCTCACTGATGAAGCCAAGCCACGGAAGGTGCAGCGACACTGGTGTGTAGCCTCCAGTTCTAGTTCCTTCTTTGTGGCCAGCGTCCCCCTCCACACACGCACAGCTTGACCATTGATAAAGCCCCTGTTCACAGGCCGGGTTCCCAGAACTGAGTGGGGAAAATGGAGACAATTGTGTCGCCAAAAGAGCCGCAAGCAAGTGAAGTAGAGAAGCCCCACTGTCCGGAGACAGATGAGCGGCAAGATGGCGCAGCTGTGAGGACAGGAAGTGAGGGCCAGAGGAGAGGCAAGATGGAGCAGCTTGGGGGCAGGAAGTGAGGGCCAGAGGAGAGGCAAGATGGCGCAGCTGTGAGGACAGGAAGTGAGGGCCAGAGGGGCGGCAAGATGGCCCAGCTGTCAGGACAGGAAGTGAGGGCCAGAGGAGAGGCAAGATGGCGCAGCTGTGAGAGCCGGAAGTGAAGGCCAGAGGGGCGGCAAGATGACCCAGCTGTGAGGACAGGAAGTGAGGGCCAGAGGGGTGGCAAGATGGCCCAGCTGTGGGGGCAGGAAGTGAGGGCCAGAGGAGAGGCAAGATGGAGCAGCTGTGGGGGCAGGAAGTGAAGACCACAGGGGCGGCAAGATGGCCCAGCTGTGAGGATAGGAAGTGAAGACCACAGGGGCGGCAAGATGGCCCAGCTGTGGGGACAGGAAGTGAGGGCCAGAGGGGCGGCAAGATGGCACTCCCGCGAGGTTTCTGGGAGCCTCGGGAGCCGTCCCTACCTTCTGCGGGGCTCACCTTCCACAGAGCGAGGACAAGGCGGCCCCACCTCACTCATGAAGCATTTTCTGGGCGGGGATCTGGAGACCCTCAGTCAACGCTAGGGGGGCCGAAAGGTGTGTGTACCCGTGTGTGGGGAGGGAGGAGAGTGGGTGGTTGTGTCTTTCACACTGAAGGACAGGTGGAGAAGACGAACAGACTGACCGGTGGGAACCTAGACAGGTCGAGAGCTCCCCTTTTCCTTCTTTAGAAAAAATTATATATATATACACACACACGAAAAGTGCCATTTGAACCATTTTAAAGTGTCCAATTCAGTGACATTAAGTGCATCCACAATGTTTCACAACCATCACCATTATCTACTTCTAGAACTTTTTTCACCAAAATAAAATTAACCCATTAAGCAACAGCACCACATTTCCACAGGATCTGGCTTTCTGTATCTCTGTATTCAGATAAATGGAGTCATGTAATATGTCGTCTTTTATGTCTGGCTCCTTTCATTTAGCATGTTTTCAAGGTTCATCCATGTTGTAGCATGGACCAGGACTTCATTCCTTTGTGTGGCTGAATAACATTCCACTGTGTAGACACATACCGCATCGTGTTTATCCATTCCATCCATTTAATAGTCGTCTAAATTGTTTCTACCTTTAGCTTGTTGTAAAAAGTGCTGGTATGAATATTTCAGTACAAGTTTTTATTTGAATACCAATTTTTAATTATTTGGGGTTATATGGTATAGAATTGCTGGGTTATATGGTCATTCTATTTTAACTTATTGAAGAACTACTCCCCCTTCTTTTTATAGGTGTTCATAGACTCACTGAACTGGAAGGGACCTCAAAGAGATTTGGAATAGTGCTGCTCAGACTGCTGAATTTCATACATCAGTAAACTACCATCATCACCAGCCCCTCCCCCCCCAAAGTAGTAGAGACTTTTGGCAAGATCAAGTCCAAACCAAGTAAACTCATTTCCTTGTACTTGTTTTTCTCATATCACCTCCAACATGGGTCATTTCAGAAGCACATATGTGGGTTCAGTCCTCATCCAAAGTGTGAATTCCCCTCTCCAGCTGTCCTGGGTTTGACCAGCCTCCGAGGGTTTATCTGGGGGGGGGTACCCCTTTTTTTAGACAACCCTGGTCCCCGGAATGTTTTTCTTCATGGAGAGCAGGTCCTATCTTCTTCAGGATTGGGACCCATTCCACCCTGTTTCCTGAATGTTCTGTAGGACTGAGCATGCCAATGTGAAATCCTGATAACCAAGAGAGGCATTCCCCTGACTTGTAAAAATTTTTAGAGAATCCCCAAGCTATTTATAGCATAAGTACCTCCCCCCATAGAGAGAGAGAGAGAGAGAGAGAGAGAGAGAAAGAGAGAGAGAGAGAGAGAGGAGACAAACCCTACAGACTAACAAGGTTTTGGTTTTTTTGTTGCTGTGATTGGCTGATCTTGTACCAATTCAACATGTCTCTATGTGCGGGTAAGCAGGAAGATAGCCTGGAGAAAATGTGGACTCATGAGAGAGAGGGGTGAGACCTGAATTCAAACCGACTGTCATGTTAATTGGGTGATTTTGGTGAGGTTCGTTAATATCTGGGTCACAGTCATCAAATTGGTAGAAAGGGAATTTTAAGGCCTCACAGGGTTATTATGAAGGAAGCAAGGCCACTTATAGAAGCACCCGACACACTGCAGGTGCTTGTTCCATAACAATTATCACTGGAAGGAATCTGAGCATTTTATCCTTCATGAGATAAATCAAAGTGAGAAGACAAATTCACCATTATTTAATATACATTTGGCAAACAAAAAATTCCTTCAAAGAATCAATTCCCTGTATGGAAATGACAATAAAATATTATTAAAGTGTGTTGCTAAGGACCCACTGGTCAGTGCTGAAACAAGAATGGCATCCTGGTCTCTTACTACAGGATACAGTGGCCCTGCCTTACCTTACCTTAGGGTAAGGCCAAACCCTAGCCCACACACCTGGAGGATGGGCTCAGGTCTCCCTGGAGAACAGCTATGCCCTGTGTTTGTGAGCCCTGAGAGTTGGCTCCAACAGGAACTGGAAGGCTGGAAGAGATTATGAAGATGGGAGCTGGTTCACCCCGAGGAGGGAGCCCTGGGTGGCAGGAAAATGTGGTCTCTGCTTTGGAAGGAAGTTGAAGAAAATCAACTAGGCTTTCTGCTCTCTCCCACTACTTGGTGACTGTTTATTTCCCTTCTATCATCCCCAACCTTCGGTGACTCATGGTCCAGAGATTAGCCTCTCAGGCGAGGATGAAATTTAAGGCAGAGTTAATCCCCTCTTAGGCTGCGAGTTATAGAGAAGAGCCCCGACAGGCTGTGGGGAACCTGGAAGGTCGTCTAGAACTATTCAAGGAGAACCCCCATCCCAAGGGAGATGACTCACCGCCCACATCCCCAGGGAGCAGATTCATTATCCCTGGGTCCTGGAGACTCCCAATTGACTTTATCAGGGAGAGCATCGGCATTCACTCTACATGTTCAACAGGACCTACTGGTTAATAAGATGTGATTATCTTGCTTGAAATAGACAAGGTCAGATGGGCACGGATGGTGCTGCACAATACCTTCAGTCAGGGCCCTGGTCTACCGGAAGTATCTGCCTGGCCACACAGGTCAGCATGGATGTCATAGCTATCTAGCCTTGGCCAGGCCTGCACGGATGTCGGGCAACGCTAAGGCTAGAGCAAAACTGGAAGGCTTTCCTGCTTCTGCTGCCTGCTGGACCAGCTCCTGCGACTGGCTGGGAAACCTTCCTGCTTCTTTCTGTCCACCTTGCTAGGAGTCCCACTGACACAAACACCCAGAATCAGGCACAGATGGAGGGCAGGGATCCACCGCCAACCCTGGCAACCTTAGGACTCTGTTGGCAGCAGAGCCATCTAAGCTGCTGCCTCCTCTGATGAGCCTGCTTCGGGCCTCACCTACCCAGCCATGGTTACATCTGGGCAGGTGGGCGAGGGGAGAGAGGATTTCAAATAGGCAATCATTGTGGAGATTTCGCATCTCTACACAACTCCATACCATGTGATATGGGCTTTCTCACCTTCATCTGGTCTTCAGCACCTGGGGAGTGCTATCCACAAGATAATGAGAAACCGAGACTCCAAGAGTGAAAGAAATCTGCCTGATATTACCCAATAAAAAGTGGCTCAGCCCCAAACCCCTGTGCTAGGGCTGACTCTAAAATCAGTACTCTTCCCAGGGTTATGAAGGCTTCTATGCATTTCAAAGAAAGGAACCAGAAATCGAGAAAAAAACAAACAAACAAACAAACAAAAAACAGGTATCTCACTTACCCCTTAACAATATTTAACCCACAACTACCATATGCTGCCTGCCTTCAAACATACTGTCCCCCACATCTGGGGTGCCCTTTTTCTTCCCACCCCTCTTGCCTGCTGTACAGTCTCCTTCTTTCCACCTGGCTCCAGCTCTGGCCACTCCTGTCCAGCCAACCTGAGCCGTCACTGACAACACCCTCCAAGCTGTCAGGCTAGCACACACCCTTTTTGACAAGACTCCTCACATGGCACTGCAACATTTTAATCATGGGCTTGTCTCCTCTAAGATACTGTGAATTCCCTGAGGGCAGAGATGGGTTTTTTAATCTTTGGATCCAAAGCACCAGCATGGGGTGGGCATAGGGTAAATATTCAGTAAATGTTTACTGAATGGAAAAGTAAACATTATCCTTGTACAACTAGCCTGCCTCCCTGTAATGGTCTGCATTAAACCAAGGATGTGGAAGCCTTCCCCTGACCACTGGAGGCATCGCGAGGCAGGGCTTGGACACCCAGCACACATCAGGCAGGAAGGACAGTGCACAGCTGCTGGGAAAGTGTTCTCCCCTACAGGGCAGAGAGCCCTCTGAGAAGGGTCCTAGCCAGCTCAAAGTCAGGGACCCCTTCACCTAATGTCTCACTGCCAAGCAGGTCACCTCTGCAGAGAGCTGCTGGGAAGTGAAGAGGCCATTACCAAAGACAAGTGAAGCCTTTGAATGTGCCCTCAACCCATCCTAGGGGCTGTAGGGCTTCATGGCTGCCACTGTCCCAGTCAAGCAGGGTCTCGCCTGTGTCCAAAGAACCCATCTTGCAAGAGCACCATGAAGGAACATTCGGTGATCTAATGTGTGGGAAATGGTACAAGCCACCTGGCTCCCTTCAAAACAAAGACTGTTGTATTGAAGGTTCTGGCATGTCCTACAGCAAAGATAATTATGGAATTTTGCTGTGACCCAGTGTCTACCAAACCTATTTGATCCAAGACTTCACCCCATTTTCACATATACACCTCTCTTGGTTTTTCTTTATGAAAAGCCTATTAACATCCTGTGACAACAGTCATCCAGGGAACACACTTGGGAAATGCTGGTGAAGGTCATCGAGCAAGGGGAGGGGGCCAGGGATCCCTCACAAAGCACCACACAAACTTCCTGGGTGAAAAAGCCTTAGAACCACTTGAGTCTAGTGAAAAAGACAAGAGAAGCATCTATTCTGAGCCTTAGTTTTCCCACCTGCCAAATGGGAATAATTGGCCCTATTCTGTCTGGAATCATCAGACAAGATCATAGAGATTTGCATCTGTGGAAAGCTGATGCCCAGCTCTGGTGTATTGTGTTCAATCAAACTTACCTGAGTAGAAGCTGCACAAATATGAGCTTATGAAAAGGACAGGAAAACAATGAAAAGCTGGCAGAGAAGCTCAAGGCACATAACTCAGAGGCCATGTATTTCATGTGCAAACAGACCTAGGCCATCCCAGGTGCTTCTTGCTCCAGGAACCTGTGCGAGTCAGTGGAAAGAGCACAGGCTCAGAAGTCTACCAGTTCAGTTCAAAGCCAGTCTGCTCCTTCTGCATGTGTAATAGGCACACAGCTTCACTCCTCCATGTCTGTCTCCCCAATGTTCAGGATGGGGTTAAACTATGCCAGCTTCCAGGGTGACAGGATGAATGACACTGAGGTCAAGCTGCTGCACACAATGGTGCCCAATGACCGTGTCTCCTTAAAGGAGGCTGGCGTGTGAGGAACAATTATAAAGACATTTGTCAGTGATGGCTAAAATGAAACCCTTTCTCTCCAGTCATGTGGAAAGTTAGCTTCAGCAGGTAGGAGGATGGGAGGATGAAGAACCAATAGCACCCGCTGGACTGACAGGCAGAGGGAGAACATGATCAGGCTCTGGGCAATGCAGTAATGACCACTTCTGAAATCCAATGGAGCAGAAATGGGCATTCATGGCTGGGGGAAGGAGACATGAGAGGCCTCGCAAGGAGCCAGCATGTGCTCTGCAGAGCTCATGATAAAGATCAGAATTCTGTGAAGGCTACCATATCCAGAATACATCCTGCAGACCAAGTACTTTATGTACTCTGCTCTAAGCTCCAATGAAGAGCCTAAGTAACCCATCTCTGGCTATCCAGCTGGCCAGCCACAGGGCTGGATCTGAACTCTGAGCCTTAGTCCAGAGCACAAACTCTTTTAACTCCACTGTGTTGTGCTGTCCCTTAAGGTTGGGGTTGGATTTCCTATTCACATCTCTTGCCTGTTGAGGACACAAGGTTGGAGACTGGCTCTAGCTCATCTCTGTACCCCCAGCACCCAGCAAATAACAGAAATGCAGCAAGTGTTGGCTGAATGAATTACTCACTTGGAAACAGTACAGAAAGCTACTGGATTTAAATTCAGAGCCCTCTAACATAACATGGTAGAAAACTACATGAGTCAATGCCCTTCTGAGAAAGAGCACTAACAGAGTCTACAAAACATTCCAAATTCTCTGCTTCTTGCCTAGAGGATGTGAGCACCAAAGTCCTCCCACAACGTAATACATTAAGGTCTTCTGTTCCCACTTGAAGTGCAGAAAGTCCTGCAGTGACCTGGGATGAGTGGTGTGGAGTATCAGAGCATAATCCTGCCTGACCACAGATGAGGAAACTGAAGGCCAGAAAGGTAAGGGATCTCGCAAGTTTACACAAGGAGCCTCCTCCATTTTCCGGCATAAAAGGCTGCCTTTGCAATAAAGAAAAGCGCATTCAACACACACATCCTGTTGCATGTTGCATGCAGTAGGTGCAGTGAAGCACTAAAGCAGAGTTATGTACAAAGCAGTAAGGGATCCCAGTGACTGGAGGTGTTAGAAAGGTTTCATCTGATAGATGATTCTAACTGTGGGGAACAAGTTAGAAGTTTTAAAGGAAGATGTAGCAGAAAAGGCTAATCTACCTAAGCATGTGCTTCCCCAGGACAGTTGTTGCTGTGAAGCATTACCTGAACAAAGACTACATTTCCCAGTGTCCTTTGCATCCAGGTATGGCCATGTGACTACTGGTGACCATTGGTGAATGGGAGTAGAAGGAGCCAACGGAACGTGAGCAGTTAAGAGCAAGGCAGTTAAGAAATGGCTGTGTCCTCACCTTCACCATCCCTTTCCCCTTATGCTATCTGGAAAAGACTTTGAGGCCCCTCAGAAGGCACAGCCACAGATGAAAGAAGCTGGGTCCCTGAATCACTGTATGAAACCACCTGCCAAGCAGCCATACTAGACTTTAAGTGAGACTAGGTCTCTAATGTGTTGGAGATTGTTATAGCAACAAGCTTCATTGACTACCACAGCAAGGCAGGGGAAGATGGGTGTTCCAGGCAGAGGGAACAACATGACTAAGGCACAGTGGTATGGCAAGGCACGGAGTATTTCAGGGAACCTGGAAGAGTTGTGGGCGGCTGGTACACTGGCTGAGTGGAGGCAGTATCAAGTTCAGAAAGCTCACGCTGGTGACCCCAGGAAGAAGGATCACGTACAGGGATTGTTCCCAGGCGCCCTGGTGTTGCTGGCACTGCTCTCAAAGGAAGAATGGAAGTTGTGAATGGTTTCCTGTAAAATCTGTCTCTCACGTCCCTGTGGAGGAAATGGAAAACAGACACAGAAAGTCTTGTTAAATCTTTTAACCATTAATTCAACTGACACAGTGTTGTTAATGTTCAACTCATACTTGAAGAACTTATGGGTGTCTTGGGGAAATAATTGACAGAGTATCAAGTTTAATAAGACACTCTGAGTCAGACTCTCCCCCAGTACCCACCATCACAGCATGCCAAAGTGTGGAGAGGCCCCGAGACACAGGAGTCCCACTCCGGGACGAGCACGGACTGCAGAGCCCGGGAAGCAGGACTGACTTGCCCGAGTCACACAGCATGGAAGGGAGATGTCCTCCCCTGCTTTGCTTTGTATGATCTTCCAGCCCTTGGATTTCCAGGGGTTTCAGTGGGAGCCAGACTTCTTTCTGCTACAGCGTGAGAGTTTGAACAGCCTCATTCTTCCTTGCCCAAAGGATGTCAGATTCCTATTCACAGTGATTCACCCCATTCCTGCAAGATTTCCCCTTCCTGCCCCCTTACACACACAGTTTGAGAAAGAAAAAAAAAAGGAGGAGATGTAAATGTTTCTTGAAGCCTAGAGAACATCTTCACTGAATTCCTGGCCAAGAGGCAGCAATACAAAGAGGCTAAGACCAGTGACTGGAATCAAACAGCACGGGTTCAAATCCTATTTCCGCATTTACTAGCTTTTTGGCCTTGAGCAAAGTATTTTGTCTCTCTGGGCCTTGGTTTCCTCATTTATAAAACAGGGGTAATAATACCTTAAATGGTTGGTGCTGCCATCGGACTCTGTGTAAGCAGCAGAAACCTACAGTTCCTGTCCTCAAAAGGTAGCAGCGTGGCTTAAACACATTATGTTTAAAACTAAAAAAATACAAATTTATAAAACAAGAAAAATAAACAAATAAATGTGGTTAAAAATCTAAAGCAAATTAAAAATGAGTAATCTCTGGCAAATTATTCTCTGCTAAGAATAAAAGGGATAAAAGTCCATTAAATGAGCGCAGACACCAAACTCTCTCATTTCATGAACTCCCCACATCCAGAGGGGTCCCTCTCCAGACTCCCAGGTGGAGATCTCTAGTGCTGACATGGTGCCCCCGACACCTGACAGGGCAGTGGGAGTCTCCCTTCGGTTAGTTCTTCCAGGTCATTTTAAATAAGCTGGGAAAATGCCATCAGGATTCCATCAACACAAACTGGGACAGAGAAGCAGGTGTGGGGGCGGAGGATCCTGAGTCCCTACTCTGCGCTCACTGGTAGCGCCATCCTAAGGCATGATGCACCTCTTCCCCCCACTGCTGAGTGTCCATGCCTATAAAATGGGATAATGTCGCATGCTGGGGCTGTGATGAGGCTCAACCTGAGATAATGAATGAGGTGACACTATGCAAACTGCAGAAGACGAAAAAATAAACAGGAGGGGTGACAGCGATGCCATTGTTAAACACCACCTCAGCCTTAATTGCCTGAGAAACGAGGTCAGAGCGAGACAGGGTTCCAGCACTCTCTGCTTCCTAACCTTAGGAGGGAACCGTGGATAATGAAAACCATAAGCGTTACTGCATCCACAGCTGATTAAAGATGATGATGATAACTGCCCTTAAAAACCCCTGAGTTTCAAAGGACCTGCCTGATAATTCTCAAAAGAAGAAAAGCAAATAGCCTTTAAAAGTAAATAAGTGTTTTGTCTAATAGTTAAAGAAATGCAAATTAAAACAAGGCACATTTTTGGGCCTATCAAATTAATAAAAATTAAACAATATACCAAACTCATTCCCATAGCTGGGGGTGGGGGCATGTTCACTGGCTCTTTCTGGAAAGTAATTCAAGAGAAGATAACGTATACCTTGAATTAGATTCTCTGACTCTATAATTCCACTTTTAGACATCTATTCTGAGCAGGTAATTAGAAAGCCGTAAACACAAAGTTGTCCCCTGCAGCACTAGAGAAAGTTTGGATATCTATATCCAACAAGTAGGAATTTAAAAATAGTAATTTTAGTAGATCCATGCAAATTTATTATATTAAAAAGAGTTGTTAATGGCCTGGGTAACTGCATATTTAATGTTAAACAAAGAAAGTAGGATGTAAAAAAATACGTATCTCAGCCACATAGAGACAAACATTTGGCACAAAACACTGCAGAGTAATCTTCTCAAATGTGAACAGTCTTGGCCTCTGGGTAGATGGACTGCGATTTCTTTAAAAATTCACCTTTTTGGTTACTGTGCAAATTTAGTAAAATGAATATGTACTGCTTTGATAATCACAAAAAGTGGGAATGGAAAGAAAAAAGCCATCAATGGCTTAAGGCCAATCAAAGGTGAAACTCAGGTCATTGTTTCTGAGTAACCTTCTCCAACATATAAACTACTTGAAACTTAACTAATGAGCTGACTCACCTACATAGAGCAGCCTGAATATTAGAGTGGGTTTGCACAGAAGTTACATGGCTTACGGGCTGAGGGTCCACAGTGCTTTGCTGATTTTTTTTATGGCTGAGCCAGGTTTTTAGTTAATATTCTTTTCTTTTTTTTAATTTAGGCTAAAATGTTCTACATCTAGAACTTTTTCTGTCCTTCCTTTACTGGCCCACATGTGGCTTTCCCCACCTCCATCCTCTCCTTGGCTCACATATGTGAAGGCCAGAGGAGGAAGGTCTGAAAACTCCTGAGCCATTGGGTGACTAAGCCAATTAACTGAGGAAGCGTATGCAATGTGGCTTATGAATGACAAGGTGCTGCCTGAATATTTATTTGCTTTTGGTGCCACAAGTCTGGTCAATACTTCTGTGCATACCTGGCAATATAGAGAAAGAACCATAAAACCGATTGCGCTCGCTGACATACCCTCGTATCGTGGAACAGAGCCTGAGGAACTAAACCACAGAAGAACAAGAGGCAGAGATGTCCGCTACAGTAGTTGTTTTAACAGCAAAATCCCAGACGAGGCACTATAGTGCAATGAATGGGGAGCCATTAGGCAAAATGTGAAAAAGCAACAGATAAGCAAGTATTGTACATTGCTGTTGGAATGAGAGACAGATAAACCCAGCCCACATGAGGGAAAAATGCAGAAGGCAAAGGCATGTCAATAGCCAGATGCTACTGAAACATGACTGCCCGACTAATATCTGCAAATTGGTGTGATTTGCTTTTCATGTGGTTTTTTTGTTTGTTTGTTTGTTTGTTTGTTTGTGTTTTGCACAGGTATGCCTTCGGGTGAAAAGGAGACATCGCTCATCTTTAGCTTTAAAGGTGAAATTTAACATTAGGCAAAAATGCAGGATGCCAAAATACCAACAGTGATTGCTGGGTTGCTGTGTGCCAGGGGCTCTAAGCATTTTAGTCCTGGCATCAATGCCATCATTCCCGCCTTATAGACAAAGAAAGCCTGGCTCGGAGAGGTACCCGACTTGCCCAGGGTAACACACGGGTTGCAGGTGTTGTGATTCAAACACAGGTCGGCCCGACAGCAGGGCATGTCTTAATCATTGTCTCGGCTTCCAATGTGCTCTCCAGGGCATTCCCCAGCCCTACAGGTTCGAATTACTGGAAGGACTATTTTAGCTGAATCTCGAGAGAAATAACCTTATTGGAAGAGAGCTCTGGCAAAGGAACAGTTACACTCGAGGGCAGTGAGCACCTGGTCAGGAGACGCATGCAAACGGAGCCAGCCTCTGTCGGATATGCCGGAGATAAAATTAGAACCCGAAGACCCTTGGAAACACGGAGGGCCTAGAATCCTAGTAAAGCTCTGAGCTGTTCAAAACAGGAAGAAAAAAATAAAGAAGATTGAGAACAATACCTTGCCTGCATTCAATTCAGAAATTGCTGCCAGAATCTGCTGCCTGGATCCATCTGTTTTAATACCCAGTTCCTTCAAGTCGCCGTCGGTGAGGGTGAGGAACGCCTCCATATCCACCTGGGGAGAGAGTAGGGGGTTCGCTACCATCCGCCTGGCGCCACACCTCTGTTCCCCACCACGATGGAAATATCGCGATTATGAGCTATTAGTGCTTGTTAGTAGTGAATTAATCATAACTTACTATTTCTAATTCCTGACTTTATGCTGAAAGTTTAGTTGAAAATATCAGTAAGAACTAACTCTCCTGGACTCTAGCCCTGGGATTTTCAGGACAGGTGAACTCTGGAAAATCCTGAAGATGGAACAAGTAAGAAAAGCCTCCGAGGCAGTAATCTGGGTGGCCAGAGTGGTAAATGTCCAAGCTCTGCTGTTCGAAAGTAAATCCCAGTTTTGCGGGACGTTTAACAATATTGGCTACTGCACAGAAAGTAAGGGTAAAATGGATGTACTCACCATGTTTCCCCCCAGAGGACAAGAGAGACGCAGACTGTGGAAAGATAGAGAAAAAAAACAAGCAGGAGCAATAAGGAAAGAAAAGCACAGAGAACGGAGGTGGAGAAGGGCTCAGAGTAAGGGCATCCCAAAGCCACACAACTCTTGGTTTCTACGGGAGAAATCCTAACCTTCTGTCATTCCTGCCTAAGCCTCAGCTCCAGGAGAAACACCTTCCACCCCATATCTCCTTCTCTCTTTTAACAGTCACTTTACTTTCCCATGTTAAAAAAAAATCTTGACCCAGGTTTGAGTTGGTAGGAAAAGGTCTACTCCCTTATCCAATCCCAAGCTCTCTCTGAGATGCAGGCATCTCCCATCTCTCTGAAAATTAGCTCCTCAGGCACGAAAGGATGCCATGGTTTTGACTGAAACCACCAGCCCCTGGACGGGCGAGACACTCACTCCCCTCTGCCTCCCATCCAAGACGGGTGGCAAAGACGCCACATCCAGTCCCTTGGCCAGCTCCTCAGAAGGCAGGGAATATATAAAACAAGAGTAGGCAGCCATCAGCAAACAGGAAAACTCCAAGGAGGCAGGAAGGACAGACTTGGATAGGGCAGAAAAGCAAACCGAGGAAGAAAGCCACAGCACCCCAGTCTGTTTCTTGAAAGAAAATACAAACTCCTTAATTGCATCTTGAGTTTGTTGGGGACAAGGACTGATTCTCCTGATTGCTACTATATTTATGACAGTTCCATGTACTAAGCTGAGCACCAGAATATTCTAAACCAGTGATTACAGCCTGGTGGCTTGTAGGCCACAGAGGAATTTTATTTGGCCCAAAGAGGAAATATTCTAATAGCTTACTGAGATATAATTCATCTACCATACAGTTCTCCCATTTAAAGTGTACAATTCAAAGGGTTTTAGTTCAGAGTTGTGTAACCATCACCACACATGCCCATTAGAAATCACTCCCCAATCTCTCCTCCCCGTATTCCCTGGCAACCACTCATCTCTCTGTCTCTACAGATTTGGCTATTCTGGACATTTCATATAAATAGAATCATACATGTGGCCATTTGTGTCTGCCTTCCTTCACTTATCAAATGTGTCATGCTTTCAAGGTTCATCCCTGTTGTGGTATGTCAGTGCTTTCTTCCTTTTCCATGACCAAATTACAGCCCACTGTACAGAGTTTACACATGGGCATCTGGGTTGTTTCCACCTTTTGGCTACTATGGTAGGTAATGCTGCTGTAGACACTTGTGTACAAGTTTTTGTTTGGACATATGTTTTCACTTCTCTTAAGTGTATACCTTTGTGGGGTCAGACAGTAACTCTATGTTTAACATTTTGAGAAACTACCAAACTACAGGACAGTAATATTTAAAATGTGTGACTGTGAGTGTTTTGAAGTAAATAGGAACTCTTTTAGATGAACAGACACTATATCCAGACACTTAGCACAGAATCATTAGGTTTTGCCTCTGATCCGCTTTAAACATAAAGGCCTGCCGGTCAATCCCCTTTGACAAGTGTGTGGACAGACTCAAACTTGATGAGAGAGAGAGCAGTGCTCAAAATTACAAAGTTTATTACAACAAAACAAGCCATAAGGTCCCCACAGTCTCACAGTGATGAACTGAACTAAATGTGCTGAACACGAATTCTATTTCCTCAGCTGTCTCAGTGAAAAAGATCAAGGCTGGCAAAATGAAAACCCACATATTTAGAAAATGTTTTTAACAGCAAGATTTAAATTGACATTCAAAAAGAGCATCCTTACCTCTTGCTCCTCAAAAATGGGCTGGTATTTCTCAAGTGACAATTTCTTAAGGATTCCAGTCAGTTCATCTTCAAGAGGGAAAGATGTGGAAAAAAAAACATTTAAAAATTTGATAAATGTATCAAAAGAGTGAACTTCAAACTTTCATTGACTCTACAATGGCTGCAGCCATCACGTTCCTGGCAATCTAGCTGCTGGGACTAAAACTCCGCCTTCTGTCCAAGAACTGGTTTTAGTTATGATTTCTTGACTGCCGGTCTCTGCACCTGCAGTGAACGCTAATGCCAGCAAGTCCCCAGCTAGTCAGAGAAAGCGCTTAAGAGAAGAAGCAGGTGCGGTTGAGATCAGAGTCGGGGTCATGCTCAGGTGTGCAGAGGCTGTGGGCTTCCAATAAGAAGGTCACATCTCAGTGGAGCAGCAGAGTCAGAGGGACAGAGACCAGAGGAAAACAGAATATTGGGGGTATCAAGATATCAGAGTAGGGAGAGTAGAGAAAGGAAACAAGACCAGCATCTGGGGGCTTGAAGAAATATTTATTCACACATTCAATAAGTATTTACCAGACTAGGCACTGAGCACTCAATAGGAACCAAATAGACAACAAGCAGGCTGATAAGGGAGGAACAGAACAGTATGTAAAATACACCCATCAATGTAATGTTCCTGAAAGTGTAACTGGGAAGAGATATACAGGAGTAATGCATCATTTAAATATTAGATGCCCGATACACAAAATCTGTGCACTTGAAGGGAAGGGGTGGTCCCTCAGCCTGGCTTGCCCCTTCTAGGAGTCTGGGAGCCCTCAGGGGATGTCTGATGGATGACTTAGGATGCTGTTTTATAGAGGGTGGTCAGGAAAGGCTTCTTTTATAAGGTGTCCTTTGAGCACTAAATGAAGGTGTGCAGATGTCAAGGGAAGAGCAGCAGGCAGGGGAACAGTAAGTGCAAAGGTCCTGGGGCAATGGGCACAGTTCACAGAAGAGTGAACTGGAGGTTAAAAGGCCTGAGTTCCTTCTTTTATTCACTCATTCAACAGTGGCTACCAATGTGTCTACTATGTGCTGGGAATGCCAGCACGGAAAGGTTCCTGCTATGAAGGAGCTCAGTGTGGTTGGGAAGATATAATGAAGAGGTGACTGACAGCTGATGCACATTGCTCACCATCAGGCACCTGGTACATGGATAACCCATTTGCTCTTTAAAAGACCCCTTGAGGTAGATCCTATTACTTCCCCTCTTACAGATGAGAAAGTAAGACACAGAAAGATTAGATGCCATATCCTGGGCAGGTCACTCAGCTAGTCCACAGGGACTCAAACCCAAGCTCTAGTTACCAGGTCTGTACTATTCACCCTGTTCTGCCATTTCTACCATTGGTGATGAGTGAAGGGCACAAACAAGGGGAACTGGGGACAGAGAGGACAGCTGACGCAGCCGAAGGAACTGGAGCTACTATTGCACTAGGATGTGTGAGATGAATTGAGCCCCTACATAATCCAATGTAGTTTCATGACACCAAAACCTTTGCTCCTGCTGTTCCCTCCACATGCAGTCTCCCTCCACAGTGGAGTGCTGGTAAATGGTTAACAACTGCCTCTCAGGGGAAATATATTCATGTGTGTAGGTACGTAAGTTTACTGCAGAGTTTACTGACATAAAGAATGTGTAATGCACAATTTACATATGACAACAGGTTATACAATACTCTTTATTATAAATTCCATATAGCAACTGTTTTCATTGTATTTCAGGTGTCTCACTGAATTCTTGTACCTATAGCTAGTGAGCATAACATATTTCCAACATAAAGGCTGGTTAATTGTTCCTTTTATGTGATATGTAAGATGAAATAAAACAATGAAGACATACTAGTAGGTTAGAACTAGTGAACAAACTTTGCTGAATTAGATAACCGTTTTCAAATCCTGGAAGGATATTTTCTCAATTTCTTGTGCTATTCACAGTATATCAGTACCAGACGTGACACTTTTAAGTTTAACCTGCATAATTAACATTGACTCCCACGGACTAGATCACTTCTAGGTGAGCAATAAATCAAACTAAGCCGTGACTGGTGGTGTTTGTTGATTTCCATGGTGTAAAATACAACCATCATAGCTGATTTCAACCTACCAATGTAATGTTCCTGAAAGTGGAACTGGAAAGAGAAATACAGGATTAATGCATCATTATATAATACTAGAGGCCCGATGCACAAAATTCGTGCACTTCTGCAAGGTGGTCCCCTCAGCCTGGCCTGCACCCTTTAGTAGTCCAGGAGCCCTCAAGGGATGTCCAACTGATGGCTTACCAAGCCCTCAGTCAGGCATCCTTAGCACTGCCCCGGAGGCAAGAGAGGCTCCCGCCACCACCCCTGGGCTCGCCAGCTGTAGCCCGGCTTCTGGCTGAGCAGTGCTCCCCCTGTGGGAGTGCATTGACCACCAGGGGGAAGCTCCTGCATTGAGCGTCTGTCCCCTTGTGGTCAGTATGTGGTCATGCCGCCATTGGGTCGACTTGCATATTAGCCTTTTATTATATAGAACTAGAGGCCCAGTGCATGAAATTCATGCACAGGAAGGGGTCACCTCAGCTTGGCCTGCACTCTCTCCAATCTGGGACCTCTGGCTCCTAACCATTCACCTGCCTGCCAGCCTGACGCCCCTTAACTTCTCTCCCCTGACAGCCTGTTTGCCCTAACCGCTCTCCCCTGCTGGCCTGGTCCCCCTAACTGCTCTCCCCTGCCTTCCTGATTGCCTCTAACCTCCTCTGCCTTGGCTCTGCCAACATGGCTTTGTTGGGAAGGGTTTCCAGAAGGACATCTGGAAAGTCGTCTGGAAGATGTTCAGTCTAATTAGCATATTACCCTTTTATTAGTATAGATGCCACCTTGTCCTAAAAATGCAGGTTGTTCCCAAGTTTTCCTATTATGGAAGGGGAGCCTGCAGTAGCATCCTAGGTTCTGACCAGGGCTTATGTGCTTGTGCTTTATCTCAGCAGATGTGATTCCTAGAAGATTCTTGGATGTACCTTGAAAATTTCTATCGAATTTGCCAAATCATCCTCCAAAAACGTTGAACCACTTTAAACTCCCACCAGCAACCATGTATGTATCCTCCACCCCACTTTGATGCCAATATCATTGATTTCTCCCTAGAAGCTTCCCTCCCGTCAGCCAGGACTTCTTGGTACTTGAGTCAACCTCATTGTTCAGCTGGGGACTTGATTTCCCGAGACAGAATTATGGAGGAGGAAAAATAGTTTTCCTCTATCTTTCTGAGTTCTTAGTGGAAGCCCTTGTAATGAAAGACAGATCATCAAGAAAAAAACAAAGTTCATTAACATGTGTACCTTGTGTATATGTGGGAGAGCCCAGGGAAAAATTAGTAACTCCCCAAAGTGGCTTAAGATGCAGATTTAAATACCTTATTTCTAGGGAAAGGGGACAGGAGATGATAATAGGCCTCTTAGAGGAGAGTAAATGATATTTAGGAAAGATGAATGGGGTGGGGGGAAATGGTTTGTAATAAAGTTTGGGTGTGATGTCACTTCTACTCTCCTGTCTTGTGACAGGAGTCAGTCTTCTCTGCCTGATGACACTTCTCCCATCAAGGGGACCTATGATATTTAAGCTCCTTTAGGGGGGTCTGATTTTAGGGAGATCAGGACACTTCAGTGAAATCCTCTGAGTGCATTTGCTGTTTTTCAAGCATCTGCAGCTCAAGATCATCAATATAACAACACAGCATATGTTGGGGTGGCATGTTCTCTGATCTTCAGAATAAACCCCCAAAAAGCTTGTTTCCTCTCTTAGATGATTTGCCACAGTAGCATTATTTCCTGGAGATGGTATTCTGACCAGACCTTCCTGGGAGTGGTCATAACATTACCCTGTGTTTGTAGAAAGGTGTTGACCACAGCACTAAATAATCCAGGGGCAGTTTTCTCATCTTGTGGAAAGGGAGACAAAGTTATGATAGTTGGGGCTGCTGGGTGCCAGGCCTGTAGGTTTGTGTCTCCAATCCACCCCTCTCCCCCCAACCCTCCAGCCCCAGGTTTGCCATGGCTGGGCTTGGGGCTGCTGGATGCCGGCCTCCCTGCTGATTTATGTCTCTGATCTGGCACCGAGGGGCTGGTCTCCCTACTGGTTTGTGGCTGCTATCTGGACCCCTGCAGCCCCAGCACCCCCATCTCGGGGCTTGGGGCTGTGGGGAGCTGGCCTCCCTGCTGGTTTGTGGCTGCAATCCAGATCCCCACAGCCCCAGGGCCACCATCGTGGGGCTTGGAGCTGCTGGTGCCGGCCTCCCTGCTAGTTTTATGTCTCTGATCCAGCCTCACGCAGCCCCAGTGCCCCCAAGGCGGGGCTTGGGACTGCTGGGTGCCAGCCTCCCTGCTGATTTGTGTCTCTGATCTGGCACCGAGGGGCTGGCCTCCCTGCTGGTTTGTGGCTGCGATCCGGACCCCCACAGCCCCAGCACCACCATCGCAGGGCTTGGGGCTGCTAGATGATGACCTCCCTGTGGGTTTGTGTCTCCCATTTGCCACCTGGGACCTATGGGTCTGGCTATCTTAGTTGGGTTAATTTGAATACTCAATCCTATTGGCTGGTAGCATAGCGAAGGTATGGTCAATTTGCATGTTTCTCTTTCATTAGATAGGATTCCCACCATGTAGATAAACAAGATGTAAATAAACCTCAAGAGCATAGACATTACTAAAACACACTAAAAACAAGGCAGAATTTTTTGTTTTAGATACCAATGCCTTTATAGTTAATATAATTTATCTAATTATAAATCCATGTAATTTTTTTCCTTTTTTCATCTTCTTTTATATATATATATATTTACACACAGACACGTATATACGTGTATATATATTATTGTTGCAATTTGACTTTAATAGCTGTGTTTAATCACCAGCTCGTACATTCCCTGTAAAGTTAACACTCAGCTCCGGCCCACCACTGCCTCATTTCTTCTCAGCCCTTGTGGCCTGGCTGAATGCCTGCTCTGGCGAAGCCTGCTACGACACTCTGCACTTTGAGGCTCACATCTTGTGTTACAATCATTTCATGAGATTCTGATGAATGCATCTGACTGCCCTGCCTGATTGTGAGTTATCCTACCACCCAGCACACATATGGTACCCAGTGCCTGCCTAGAAGCCTTCATAAGATGAACAGGAGGGTGAAAAGCGACTTCCAATAGGAGCCCAGAGAGAGGGACGCAGGAGGAAAGATGTGCAGCAAAGGCTTGCACACAACCCTTGATTGGGGCCACACATTTCCCACAAAAATATAAAGACTATCTGTTTCTCAATGGATTTCAGCATCTATTCTGCCACAATCTAATGCCCACAGGACAAGGGTCTGACTGCCTCAGGACCCAAAAACCTCAGAAAAACAAAAAACAAAAAACTTGAGCTTCCTAAGAAAGAGACATTAACCAAAAAGAATTCGCTGTCAAGTCCTCCTCTTTTTTTCATCCCAACCAGGGCTCTGCAAACCTTTTAAATAATAAATAAAAGGGAAAAAGAGTGGGCATGGACAATGTATATACATGTCCACTCTCTCAGCTGTTTGGGGAAAATGTGAGGTACAAATACCTAATTGAATCATTAGGGGTTTCAACTCCTGGAAGCCTCTGAGGTGGGAGAATTCATGAGTGGGGAACTTAAAAGATTCCACCTAGAAAACACAGGGAGAAATGGGCTTGCTAGAGAAATCTGAAGCCTTTATAAATGATCGCACTAGATAGCACAAAACAATAAAGAGGATGCCAACAGCCACATGTATTTATCAACTCAGGACAGACTACAGCCCATGCAGCTGATTTTGACTTATCACTTGCTGGGCAGAACCTGCTCAGCACGACCTCCCAGCAGCTGCAGTGAGGGACCTGCAAATGCACTGGTGAGGCCCCTAGGCGCACTGCGATTTTCCACTCCTCTCTGATTATACTTCTGGATTTGCATCTGCCAGGGTCCCCATCTCTCACGGGAGCTCTGCTCCCTCCTTCCCCATCCCCACTTCCAGGGCAGTTTTAATAGATGACCTTCTTCTCTTAATCTCCCTTTATCTTTCCTGGGGCCTCACTGCTGGGCCTCCTCGCCCGTCCTGCCATCCACTCCTTCTTTCCCTCATCACCCCCACGGGAGAGGCTTCAATTCATGCGTGCAGGTCCAAAGTCCTGGTTGCAGTGGACGTCTACAGCTTTTGCTTGCCCAGCATCCATCCTCCTCCTCTTTCTGGAAACGGCACTTCGATTTTCCTGTGAGGAGCCACTCCTCTCTCACTTCCAATCCACACCGTGTGGGCAGTGCAGACTCCAACCCTGGCTCCGAAGGCAGACCCAAGACCTGGGCCTGGCCGACCAGCGCCTTCACCCCCATGGACCCAGAGATAGTCAAGGGTGACACCACTTGTGATAAATACAGCCACAGCAGGCCAATGACCTTTACACTGGAGATTTTGTTAGATCTACTGAGAAGTTAGCACTCTTTCTGCTGGGGTTGCTAAGTTAGTGGAAGAGGAGGTAAGTCTAAAGCTGCTTGGGAACAACCTTGTCACCACACAGAGAGAGCCTACCTCAGACATGGAGAGAAATACTCCCAAAGCACCTGGATCTACACATGCCTGAAGCACACCCTAGATACATCCATTATGTGAACCAACAAACGATGAGGTTTTGTTTTTGTTTTTGCTTAAAGCAACTGAGTGGAGATTCCGTCACTTGGAATCTGAAAACTGAAAGAATTCAGATTTATACAAGGTTTAAGGAATGGTCCCTAACTGCTGTTGGAGAAACATTTCTACTGGTGCGTGTTTGTGTATATAAACAAGACTCACTATGTTCAAAAACTAGGAGGTAGCTTACCATACCTTAAGCACAGTGAAGACAAAAATACAAGGTAGAATCAGGGAAGGGGAGGGGCCAGTGTTGTTTATTTGTAACAAATAAGCCTGACCTAGGATGACTATAGCAATGATAGGCACCTGCAAAGTCACCATCATGAAGAAAAGGGTGGGGTTCAGGACCTCAGGGGACTCACCCTCATCGGTGATAGTGCCGCTGCTAGAGCCCCCACTGCTCTTGGACTGCCGGTGGGACGAAGAGGAGGACACCGAGGACTCGGCCGCATGGCCTTTGGGCGAAGGGGAGGGTGTGAGAGTGGGGGAGGTACTTTTGGAGGTAGTGGAAGTTCCAGACGGAGGCCTTTTGCTCATCTCCAGTTTCTGCACAAAAGATTAAGAGAAATACATAGCTATCACCTGGAAGGTGAAATGATTAAAACAGACATACAACAGAGAACATTCAACAGGCTATCTAACCAGGACTATGAAATCCATTTTAAAAAACACATGAAAGCAAACACAGTAGTATCACTAGAACAGTTACAGGAGAATCCTCCCCGGGAGCTGAGCGGTGAGATGGCAAAAGCGGACCAGGAAGTCAAATTCAGGGACTAGTCCTGCCTCTACCAGCATCAGGTCCTTGGCCAAGTCCCCTACCTCTCAGTTAACCCAGTTCTAAGATGAAAGTGTGGGTTATATACATACGAAACCCCTTTCTGCTCTTGATGTCCGATCATCTAAACCAGTTGCTTCCAACCTTTCACCAAAGGACACATTATTCCCCTCTGTTTGTTTGTGTGTATGCGTGTGTGCGCGCGTGTGTGTGTGTCTACATTTAGTTTTAAAATCACTTTTTTATTTGGAAATATTTTGATTTACAGAAGAATTCCAAAAACAGAGAGTTCTGTGTACCCCTCAGCCAGCTTCCCCTGATGTTAACATCTTACACAACCATAGTGCAATTATCGAAATGAAGAAATTAACACTGGGACACACACTGTTAGCTAAACTACAGACTTTACTCAGATTTCATTTCCCCACTTGTTCCGCTAATGCCCTCATTCTCATCCAGGGTCTGGTCCAGGTTCCCACGCTGCACAGACTTGTCATGTCTTGAATCCCTCCAATCTGTGACAGACAGCTCTTCAGCTTTGCCTTATCTTTCATGACCATGACACTTTTGAAGAGTCCTGGTCAGGTATTTGTAGACTGTCCCTCAAATTGGGTTTCTCTTATGTTTTCTCATGATTACATTTGCTTATGAGTTTTTGGGTCAATGACCACAGATGTGATGTGTTATTCTTAGCACATCATACCAGAAGGCACAAAGTCTCAGTATCTTATTACTGATGATGTTAACCTTCATTACTTAGTTGAGATGGTGTCTGTCGAGTTTTCCCTCCATAATAAAGAAATATTTGGGGAAAGATATTTTGAGCTAAGTATCTTGTTTTTCCCTAAAAGTCCTTAATTAGTGTATGTCTATAAAACAGATCTACCCCAGCCAACAGCAAAGAAACATGATACTCTGGACCTGTGGGCAGCATTATGGGGAAGGGGGCAGGTAAATATAAGATTTAAGGTGCTCTGAAATATCTGAACTATTCTCTATGTCCTCAATATAGGAGACTGATTACATTAATGGCCCCATGTCCACTCCTCCCTGGATCAATACCTTTTGCTACATAACTCTCTCTGTTCTCCTGCACTGGGTGTGCTGACTTGTTTAAACAACTTGACTGTTTTCAACTCATGGCTTTGGGAGAACATGTCCCAGCTTACAGACACACATGGCCCAGTTGTCCTGGTTAACCTGGCCAATAGCCAGACATGCAACTCATCCCCCAGACCAGAAGAACTGCCTCGAGAAGTCTAGACTACACTGCTGACCTGCAGATTCATGAGCTAAAGAAATGCTTTTTGTTTTAAACCACCCAACTTTAGGGTGGGAGCAGAAAGCTGACATACCCAGTGGACCTCTGGGCATTCAGAGGTCTGGGAAGTATAGGAAAATGCTCTGGACCCCCCATTCTGGGCCTCCTAAGGCTCATTTCACGCTGGTTCACAAACAAGCTAAAAGCCATGCCTTGTGAACAATTCCACTATTACACTAGAGCTTGTTTTAAGCGAAGTACAAAAACCAGATTCAGGAGGATCATATTTTGAATACTAATTTCTAATGCTTCCTGAGGGAGTCTTTGAAAAGCCCTGTATGTCTCCATTTTGCTGCTGGAGCCATTGACAGAAAGCCACTCCTGGTGTCCTCTGATTTAGGGCAGTGGTTTCTGAGAACTCTGAGCTGGGATGGCTTCAACACTCTGGGGGAAAACAGATTCTCAGACCCTGTCTTGAGAGTTTCATTCAGTTATGCTGGGTGGAGCTGAGAAACTTGAAGGTTACAGCATATCATTATGTTAAGACTATCAGGTGATCATTGAACTGGATCATTTCCCCAGTTTATTATTTCTCGAAAGAATCTTTTGACATAATTTCCATTCATCAGAATATGCATGTATATAGATTATAGATGATAGATGCATTCATGTGAGACAATAGTTAATATAATTTATAATTTATATGTCTATCTATTTCCAACACCAATTAAAGGAAGGAAATAATATCCAACACATCTAATAAGGTCATCAAAATAGAAGCAGGAAATTTTAGGCAACAGAGGACAACTATATCAGAGCCCAGACTAGCAAAATTACTTTAATGAGTAGTTCTGAGTTTCCTAGCAGCAAAGGCAAAAATAGTAATGCAATTATGTAATTCATACTATTTGTGGAAAGAAAATGTATCCAAGTATCAGTAGAGACATTTTTCCTAGAGCCAAATTCTAAAAGGAACTTAATTACATAGGTCCTATTATCCAAGAAAATTTCAATATAATGGAAAATATGCCAATGCATAGGGAGAGAAACTTTTTCTGGAGCTATATTGTAAAAGGAGCCTAATTATGTAGGTTCAATTACAAAATGGACTTTGAATAACAAACACGGGCATAACAAACAGTGGCTGGGCAGGAAATAAAAACTATTTCCCATTCATCCATTAAAACATCAATCTCTGGAGGAACTTCTGGACAAAGGTCTAAGATGAGACTCAGGTGATCTAACTTTAAGCTTAAGATCTTAAAAACTATGATAAAGAATGGGGTTGTGCCTACATCTGGGGTCCTCTCAGGGGAGGAAATGGGTGTCGCTGCACCATTCCAGAGGCATTTAGTCTCTCGCCCATTGCAAACTCCACAGACGCAAACAATGCAATGATGGCTCGTGGGCTGCATCACCGGAGGAATGGTGTCAAAGCCGGCAGGTGAGGCGCTGGCTCTGTGCTGCTCACCAACCTTCCTTCAGCCCCTCCCCTCTGCATCCTCTGGCTTCTGGAGTGCTGTGATGCTGTCCCCTCACCCTGAAACAGTCTCACACCTGCTCCTTCCACTTGGCTCCTCATCCTCCTGCTCCCCATTTAGATGTCACTGACACCCTGAAACGGGGAGGGCATCCTCCCTTCTCCACAACAGCCCTTACCACACTGAGGTGTGTCACAGTGACACTCTGACAGTGGTCACAAAACCCCAAATCACTGCGGGATCCTCACTGCTAGCAATGCCAGGTACAGAGCAGAAGCTCCAAATGAATGACACAAAGCTGACACACAGGCTCACCAGGGGCCAGGCCCCACCCTAAATGCTAAAGTGTGAAGCTGGGATTTGAACCCTGGCAGTCTGCTGCTGAACCCACATTCTGAACCCTTTTGCTCTAATCAATGGACAAACATGTGCAACGTGAGGCTGGATGAGGCATCTGCTGAGGCCCTGGAGATCAGGCAGGAGATGACCATGTGTGCAGGGGACCCAGGGCACAGGGCGTGACCTCAGCAACTACCCACACACTCCGGCTCTTCTCAGAAAACCCAGGAGCAGCTGCTGGAAGGGGCCTGTCTTGAGTCCCGTCACCCAGCATGTGGGCCATGTTAGGACAGAACCTATGAGGGTAACAGGAGGAGACAGAAGCAGAACAAGCACCTTGCCACCAGGACTGCCACCACCTGCAGGGGAGACCAGTTGTTCAGAAGGGCTGGACCCAGGTGCTGGCCCAATAGGACTTGACTGATGGCTGGGCTTCTGCTCAGATAGTCCAGCTGCTTTTTTCCTCTGGGCAGCAATCTGGGACAGGACACTGTCTATGCTGCCACCTGCGGAAAGAAGAATGAGCATGACTGTCACAGTGCAATGGACTCCCCATGCTGACCTGAAGGAGCCAGAACCACGTCTCCCAGGATCCTCCCCATGTGATTCTGGGTCAGGGCTGACCACAAGAGGACTCCGCAGGAGAACCAGAGGTGGCCAGGATGCAGTGGCCACTGAGTGATGAAAGCATCATGGTAAGAGGTGGTGAAGGATGCAGTGCTGGCAAATCAACTTGTCCTCACTTTTCCCTGCACCAGAGCCAGCTCAGCCCGCCTCCAGCAGGCACAGATGCCTGCCCACCCTGCCCTGAATTCCCACTGCAGCCCTATGCAGCCCCTTCCACCTGTCCAGCCTCCTCAGGGGCTCCTCCCTCCACCTCTGTCTCCCCCTTTCAGACCTTCACAACCCGGCTCCTCCCACAGTTGTGTCAATAACTTCCTCATTCCTAGCACCTGGGATGTCATCCTCCCTGCTTGAACCCTGACTACCATCTTCCCTATCCCAGTTCCCCCAAATCTACTGGCAACCTTGAGTAATCATGAAAGAAAAAAGGAAAGTGATAATACACAGGGCTCGGAAAGATGCCAGAGGGAAGACACTGATAATTAACATTTACAGGGCATCTACCGGGCACTGCGGTAAATATTTAACACATTTAAAAAGAGTCATTCTGAAAGGCAAAAGTGTAACAAAGACTTTGAAAACAGGCAAACTCCTTGACCCCTGATTTGAGGGAACTTATGTAAAGCAAATCACGGGGTATGCAAACATGGAGGTAGGAAGGCATTACTTAATGTGGTTATTATCTACAAGAGCAAAAATCTAGAACAGCCTCAGTGTTCAGGATGAGGGAACTGGCTGTATAAAAGTGTGATACCTCGTATGAATGGACTGCGCTTTGGCTATTAAAAAGATGCTGTGGATACAGGTGCACGGACATTAAAAGGTGTTCACAATCTGGTGATGTGCGCAGAGAGGAAAAGGTTGCCGAGCACTCTATTCTCTGAAGTCAGCCTGCCTGGGTCCAGGTCCTGACTCTGCTGCTTCACAGCTGTGTGACCTTGGCAGAGTTATTTAGCTTTCCTGAGCCCCAGTTCCCTCATCTGTAACACGAAGAGTACATCCCTGCAGGCTGTTGGGGGACTGAAGGAGATAATTCATTTCAAGGGTTTGATAGTATGTCTGGTACATACTCAGTGCTCTATAAATTATTCCACTTTCATGAATACAATATGCATAAAAGTACTTTGCAAAAGACATATACCAAAATGTTAAGGATAATGTCCAGTGGGTGAAATTATACCTTTTATTATTATCATCATCATCATTATTACTATTATCTTTTGGTTTATCTGGTCTTAAAGCTTTTCTACAAGACACATGCATTCCTTGTAATGGCATAAAGCAGGGGTATCTTTCCTGCAAAGCTGGCTTTGGTTCATCCTGCATGTCCTTGGAGAGGACAGGAAAGTATGCCATAAAGTCAAAATAACTGTGGGGAACTCGGGTTTGAGTCCTAATTATCACCGACTTGCTGCATGTCCCTGGGCAAATCTCTTGTCCACTCTGAGCTTCAGTTTCCTCATCTGTTCAAAAAAAAAGACAGCTCTCTAAGGTTTTACCTTTAGAATTTTAAACACCATGAAACACCATACCTTTCTCCTAATTTCTTGTAAAATTTTCCAAGAAAATGAAGTACTATAGACTTTATTTCCTCTGTTTCCACTCCAGCCCCCAACAAAACGCGGGGAAGAGACTCAGAATTGTGAAGTCACTGAAAAAAATCCCTTGGCCACATCAAGAAGATGAGGTGCGTGCAATTGTTTCTGGAACTGTATGCAGAGAAGGCGCAGCCCCAAGGGATCTTCCCACCTCCCCAAGTTGCCCTACCGGGCACCCACCTGAGCGGTTATGTAGCTCCCCGCCGTGCCTGCTCATGCCCCCTACCCCACTGGAGCCACCTGAGGAATGAGGTGAGTGGTTGAAGTTTCCAGAATTGGCAGGAGAGGCTGGGCTTCTGGAGAGAGATGGAAATTTAACCGGCCTGACAGGAGTCTGCAAGTACAAGGGAGGTGTTACGGTTAGGGTTTGCTGTTCCTTCCTCTGGACACCTGGAATTCAGTGGGGAGGAGCCTGGAGTTCAGCTGGACTTCCAGAGCCAATGCCTGCATCCGCCCTGCACATCCTTGCTGACCGGTGCTCAGCCTGCTAGGAGTCCCCTAAGGACAGGAGCTCACTTCTAGCTGCCAACAACCTGGCCATTAGCTCAGGTTGACATCAATTCCCACAGGTTACTCTGCTTTCAGGATCCCTCAACCCCTCCCACTTTGTGGACCAAATGTAAGCCCACCCTGCCCATCTCCAGGGCAGGTTCTTGATTTCTCTGTAGAGATTTGATATTACAATGGCCCAGGGAAGCAGCCGCAAGCACAGGGGTCAGCCCCATTTTATATCAGAGATGGAGGCCCTGACCTTCTCCAGTCACTGAGCACAGAGCAGCAGGGCAGGTCCGAAATCCTTGTCTCTGGTTTGCCACGGGGTAGACCATCTACATATGGAGATAACCTCCCACCTCAAGAGGGATGCCGCAGTGTGTTCGAGACACTGAGGGCCGCAAGATGGAAACCACTGTGGTCCAGAGGATGGAAGCACGCTCCTTCTGGGTGCAAGAAAACACCAGTATCTGACACAGCTGCCTCCTAGTGTTTGCTCTTGGTCATGGACCTGAACAACAACGTAGTGTAGAACTTGACTAAAAGCCAAGAATCTGATTTTTGGTCTCAAGCCTACCCTACCTAGGTGAACTCCAGCAAATTACTTCTCTTCTCTGGGTCTCACGGTCCTCAGCTACTAAAGGAAAGGCTGAATTAGTTCAGGTCTTCAAACTGTGTTCCTTGGAGCCCCAGGGTTCCAGAGAGAGGACAGAGAAGAGGGGCTCCTGCTTTCATTCCCTTCACTCTGACACTGTAATCTATTTACATATTAAGTCCCTTATAGAATTTCATTAGGTATTATTGACTAAAGAAAATAAAATATAAAGGGTTTATTTAACCCTATGGATTAGTGGGTCTGATGACCTTGTGCCTACAACACATCACCATTTTATTGAGCAGTGAGTGACACATCAAAGTGTGTCAGCTGGGCGACTTACAGTGTCTGTGCTCCCGTTGCCCATGGGGTGGCCCCTGCTGGCTCTCTGGGGCAGCACAGTCTTCATGGGGTCTACCTTCCC
Organism: Antrozous pallidus; assembly: GCA_027563665.1. NCBI lineage: Eukaryota > Metazoa > Chordata > Mammalia > Chiroptera > Vespertilionidae > Antrozous > Antrozous pallidus. Next base: position 58,593,740 of record CM050522.1, read on the forward strand.
GTTGTGACATGTCCTGGACCGGTCCGAGCTCCACAGCTCAAAGCTGGAAGGGGGCAAGAAAGGGGGGATGACTGCCTTCAGCTTGTCACTCGGGAGTCTGGTGAAGGGGGCTCCGTTTCGAAGCTGAAAAAGACAGGCTGTGAGTTAGACAAAGGCCCGGGAGGGCTCCCAGTTCTGAAAGAAAGACTCCAGGCTTCTCCTGCTTCTCAGAAGGGCACCATCTACCCCTCCACCCACACCAGAAACCCACAGAGTGTCCTTCGCTCTCCTCCCAGCAACAGAGCAATACCCACGCCTGCTCTGCTCCAGCTCTTGCTTCTGGAACCATCCCCAGCAGCATGATTAGAACAGAAAGAGGACAGAGAGCCAAGGGGAAGCCAAGTGATGTTGGCTGTGCTATGGGGCAGGCAGGGGAGCTGGCGGAGCTCAGGGGAGGCACTCCTTGCTGCAGGCAGAGAGGGCATCTTGGAGGAGGGGCACCTGAGCTGAGCCTGAAGGCCAATGCAAGCTGGCCCAGGGAGGACAGGGAAAAGGACACTGCAGATGGAGGAAACAGAAAGGCCTGGGGAGAAGCAGGCCACGTAAAGAACTGTAAGGAGACTTGTCTGATCACAGCTGGGGCTTTAGGCTGGAGGGGAGAGAAGAGGGGACTGGCAGGCACAGGCTAGCTCTCTGTGAGCCCAGCAAACACTCCCTTCCTCAGCCCACCACACCCATCCTACTCTCCAGCCACACCTCCCACGACTGGCATTTTTAACTGTAACTGAATTTAAAATGTTGGAAATGTGATCTGGGGTCGGTATAAAATCTACACAATGACTGGTGGACTGTCAAGGAAAAACATTCACAGTCCACACTAACTTTAATTAAGAAAAGACTGAACCTCGTGCCAGATGGTGCTTTGCAGGGAAGGGCATCCCACAGCTAAACCTGCCTCCGAGCTGGGCATCTCTGCAAGGATGGCTGCAAATGCCCCCTCAGCAGGGCTCCCAAGCCAGCTTCCATCTGCTGAGGGGCAGGTGGGCATACCGCTTCCCTCAATAGGGCACGAGGAGGTGGGAGAGCAGAGGTCCAAGGCAGAAGGGGCACCCTGGGTTCCCACCATGGCTGTACTGGGCTTTTCAGAATCTGTGAATGAGTGCTGTTCCCTCTGGACCTCAGCGATCCCACCCAGCAAATGGGGGTTTCACTGGAAAATGACCTAGGACACTCGCAGCTACAAACCCACCACAGCGGGACATTTTCACTCCTTCAGCTGAGAGTCTAAATTGTTGCACTATTTCTGGAAAGCAATGACATTGACATTCATACCCTTTGATCCAGGAATTCCATTTCTAGGTATTTATCCTGAGGAAATCATCAGGCTAATGGGGGGAACTGAGACACAGCACTTTAAAATAACAACAACAAAAACTAGAAACTCCAGAGTCCAAAGGTCAGGCTTCACAGCCACTCAGGCACACTCCCATGATGGGATGCTGTGTCATGCAGCTGTTAGATGCAGTGGGAACAGTGTTCAGTGACATAGAAAAAATGAAAAACTGTTAACAAATCAAGCTCGGGACAATATGGGGATGATAACAGTGCCTACTCTGCACGGTTGTCAGAGAGGTTAAGTGAGTGAAGGTCTGTAAAGTGATATAAATAGCAGCTGGTACAAGTGCTGTGATAAGTATCTGCTATTATATATGTGTATATATATTATGATATCATATTTACAGGTGATAAAAATGTTAGAAAAAAAATGCTCAAGTAATATATACCACAAAATGCCAGTTATGATTATATGTGTAATCATGGGTGATTTTATTTTGCTCCTTTATGTTTTACAGCATCTTCCCGAATGTCAGTAACGGCCTTTGTGTCATCATACTGAAAGTTGGCATTGCTCTTTAATATTATCAAATGTCAGGTAGTACAAGCTCCCACAGTCAGTGTGCAGAGACACCAACTCATACTTATTGCATGGTGGACAGGAGCAGGCAGGTTCAGGCCAAGACTCATGGCTGCTGAGCAGGTCCTGAGGCAGCTCTTCCGCTCCCTTCTTCTCTCCAACACTGCCCTCTCCTGGCCAGCCTCCAGTTTAGGGTCTCAATTACATGGATTTCAGTCCCATCCCAATCAGGGGGCTCTCATTTCAGAGTGGAGGAACAAAGCCCACAGAGGTGCAGTAGCATGTCTAGGGTCCCACAGCAAATAACGAGCTCACTGTGAACTAGGCACTGTGCTAAGATCTTCCTGCGGATGGTCTTATTTTACAACCACAACCAGGAGAGACAGCATCCCTAAGCCAGAGGCTGTGAGCTAGCTGTTCCCCAGTGTCCATCTTCCACATCCTCCTTAGTAGACTCCCCTGATATTCAGTTGGGCACACAACACACAACCACCTGGAACAAAGACTTCATTTCCCAACCTCCTATGCAGTGTGACGTGGCCATATGACTAAATGCTGGCCAATCTGAGGTAAACAGAAGTGATATGTGAGTTTCCAGGAAAATTCTCAAAGGCACCTGCTATGTGCCCAGGGCCATCTCTTCTTTCCTGTTGGCTGGAAAGCCCAGAAGCCACCTTGACTAAGAAGCCATCCCTAGGATACCAAACGGTAGAGGAACCGAGGTCCCGAACTCCACGGAACAATGCACCAGCCCTTAACTTCACTTACACGAGAGAAATAAGCTGCTATCTTATTTATGCCACTGTTGTTTGGGGAGTTTCTATTACTTACAGTTGAACTTAACCTCGATACAACCCTAGATGAGGAAACTGAGGCCTCGCTTAGGCTGGAAATTCCTTTCTCCTGGGCTCTCCATACCAAATGTCCAATGTCACCCATCAACTCCTACCCTTCAATGCCCTGTCCTTAGGGCTTACATCTGCCCTCTAAGCACCAGCACAGCCTTACCCGCGGTTCCGGGCTGACATCTGTTCCGACTCTTTGACCCAGAGCGGTACCCATTGTAACACACTGTGAGGGCAATCCCAGCTGTGACCACAAGACTGACAAATGCCCACACCCCTCCTTGTAAGCCAATCGACTAATGACTGGCAGAGACCCGGATGCTTTTAGAAAAGCCCCGCACTCACCATGGTTGTCAATAACACATCTTCCTTTTCTCCTCGCGTGCTCCCAGGACCTGAGAGACAAACGGAAGTTTCCTGAAATGACCACCCTCCCCCCAACCCCCACGAGTTTGTGACATGAGGATGAGTGAGTGACCAGGTTGGCCTTCATCCTGGTCAACCAACTCTCCTGGGAGATTAAATATTTAATAATAATTGGTATTCAATATCTGAATAAAAGCATTAACAATGTATCTCAGAGCATGTTCTCAGCTTTTCCATAAACCGCTACCGTGCTGGGTCAGATAGTGGTGCACCCAGCTCAATAGTCTGTCTCCAGCCTAGGTGTGGGGCGTTTGTTAGAAGAGATCTGATCCAAACAGTTTCCCCATCAGTGTGGAAGCTCCTTCAGCATCCTCGCAAAGTCATCCAACCTGTTAAATACCTCCATTGTGCGGGAGCTCATTACCCCTCCGCCCCCAGGCAACTCGTTCTGTTTCAAAACACTCTCAGTGCCAGAGACACATCACATTTGATGGGTGGGCAAGGCACCTCTCAACGACCTCAGGTCCTTCCGCAGGGTGTGTGGAACAGGGAACCAGGGCTCTGGCCACTGGCTCTCCTGATTCTACCACACTGACAGCACTTGTGTCCCTGCCTATGTCTCTTCTTGGCCAGAGCAGCCACTCTGCTGCACCGTCACATTCCAACATCACCTCCCCTTTGATATCAGCCTAGAAGGTAGGACACAGGGCAGAGGATTTGGGTCTAACCATTCTGGAAATTCTACCGCACCTGCAGCTTTTTCTTACCATTGCCTTTCATTGTGGGGGCCACGTCGGGAAGCCCAGAGCAGCTTATCTTGTCCTGGGGGGGTGCCCGCATTGTGGTGTCCAGTGCTGGCTCTGGCTCATCACAGAAAGGCAACGGCTGGTTGCTGGACAGTCCACGGGGCAGAGTCTGCATCAGTTTGAGCTTCCGAAACCGATTGGACATTCGGTTCCACCACGACTGCCAAGGGGATGCAGAGCGGAGGTCATGCAAAGGAACACCCAGCCCAGGGACAGTGACTACTTCACACTTGCTTCCCCTCCCCTCTCCTGGGCCCATGGCAGGCATTACCAATGGAGCACAGATAGCACCCTTTCCCAATAGACCCTGATCCTCTAAAGGCTTCCTGACCCTGCCCTTAGGAACCAGTTCCAATAGGCTGGAGGTGGCAGTGAACCCTAATTGCCACCTTTCACCCAATCAATCTCTCCCCTGCACAAATTGAGACCGGAGACCCAGGCAGGGGTGCTCCTTGCTCAGTCTCACAGTGAGTCAAGGACAGAGAGAAGGACACAGAGGCAACACCAAACACCTTAACATCTATCACCGCATAAGCTCTTCTCCCCACCCCAGTGACAATGTGAGAGGTGTTAGGCTGTCCATTCCAAGGCCTGGACATGTGTCCCTGTAGCTGATGCCTCCCTACCTAGAAAGAAGACAGCTGCAGTCAAAGGTAAATGGCACAGCCCAGAGGAAGGCTGTGGAGATGGAGATGGCAGGGAGGTCAGAGGGATCTATGCAAGCAACACTGTGAGGAAGAATCCCGGGCCTTGAGCCACCACAAGAAAGGAATGCCAAGTCTGCAGATCTGAGGAGGCACTGGAACCTCAGACAGGATGGGGGCGGTGAAGGGATAAGTTTGATTTCAAATAAGTAGAGCAGATGGGGAGGATGAGAAACTTAAAGAAAAAAATACCAGGCTTGCAGTTAGAAATAAGCAACTGGAGCGTGGTTTTGGTGTTTCTAGGAAGAAGCTGATGGGGGCCTGTGGACCACAGGGAGATCCCAGAATGGCACAACCAGAAAATGTTCTACACACTAAAGCAGATGGCCTAGGGTGGGAGCAGAGGTGTTCACTTTGGCTAGCTCAGGACTACATCATGCCGAAGTTTAAAAGGTTCCCTACATCAAACTCTGTATTTCTAGTTTCTTCGGGGAAAATAAAAGCAGGGGAAGATCTGGTAACCTGGACTCATATTCTTGCAAAACAGCCACTGATGTTATTAAGTGATTATGATCACTCCAGTTTTCCCCAGTCCCCACCATTCCCTACTGTCATCCCCATCTTACTTCCCACCCATGCAAGCCCACCCCACTCCCAAGCCTAAATTAGCCGTAGGTTAACAGGAAGTGGCAGGCATCCCTCATTCATCCATCTGACTCTCAGAAGCCTTTTAAGACAAGAAAAGGCAAACCTTAAGCCCGCCTTTGTCATCAGGCAGCACTGGGACGCTCCAGGGCTGTCGAGCCTTCGAGTAGGGCAGGGGTGGCGGGTGGCTGGGCCGGCCTTTGTCTTTATTCACCTGCATGCAGACAGATGCCAGCAGTCGAACAAGTTCCGTGTCTATGGGCACAAAAGGCAGCGTTTTACCTGCAAATATGTCTGTTGGGCTATGGAGACTGGGCCTAAGACGACCCCTGTCAGTCAGTCTTAGAATTCAGCCCTGCAGCTCCAGAGTCTTTATATTATTCTACGATGAAGGTCCCCCCCCCCCAAAAAAAAATGGCAAAAAGGCTAGCAGCACTGAACCCATTTAACCAGAAAGAAAAAACAGAAGCTCTCTTCTCACAGGAAGGCAGAGTGTATTGTTTAAAACATACGGGTTCTATAACCAAATGGCAGAGTTTCAAAGTCTGCCTCAGTCCCTCTCTGGAGACCAAGAGACGAGGGCTGGTAACAGAGGTACTTCTCTGCAGGTAAATTAAGGACCCTCTCTGTGCCTATGTAAAAGAAGCGACTGTAGTGCCCCCACAGGATTCGAGGGAATTCCTAACATACAGTAAGTACATAAGAAAAGTCCAGTATCATTAGTTATTATTAATTCAACTAGATTATAGAAAAAGCAAGAAACAAGAATAAATTACTGAAAACTATTAACAGTACTTTTCTCTTGATGCCTGTTTATTTTCTTCTCTCCAAGTATCTATTTACATAAAAGCCTAAGCGACCGAACAACCGAATGACCAGTCAACTGGTTGCTATGATGCACACTGACCACCAGAGGGCAGACGCTCAACTCAAGAGCTGCCCCCTGCTGGTCAGTGCACCCCCACAGCTAATCTCCTGCAGTTGGCTGGCCTCCCCCCCACCCAATCAGCCTTGACTGGGGGGCCCACCCAGCCGGCCAACGTCCTACAGTCTGCCCCCCAGCTAAGTGGCCCCTGCATCAGCCTTGATTGGGGGGCCCACCAGCCAACCTCCCATGGTCCCTCCCCTCAGCCAGCTGGCCAACCTCCCCCTGGCCACGCCCCCCCCATCAGCCCGAATTGCCAGCAAGGCTGAGGGACCCCACCCATGCACAAATCTGTGTACCAGGCCTCTAGTTCAATAATAAGAATGTGTTTCTTGGAAAATTTCAGGCAGAAAACGTCATTAAAAAACCCACTAGGGGGAAAAACTCCACTAGGAATATATTATTTTTTAGGGAAAGAGAGAGGGGAGATGGGCAAGGAGCAAGGGAGAAGAGACAGTGAGAGATGAAGTTTGTCAGAAAAGCCTGTGCCATCCAGCCTGGGGTTGCAGAGACTCATTCTGAACAACAGGAGTGAGCTCGCTGGACTTGGGCAGAGGGCCCACCACTCCTGCTGGGTCAAGTAATTTCCCCTGGTCTCAGTCACCTCCCTCCACCAGACGGTGTGAACTCTGCTTCCCTCACACCCCAAGAGGATGAAATGGAACCAAGCAGGTGTGTGATGTGTGTGGGAGGGGCGGGGGGGGGGGGGCAAAGCTGCTGCTGAGAAAGGACACTCTGGCTTGCCACCCCGTAGCTAGGAGCGGCAGCAGGAGTAACCCCACTTGGGACTGCAGAGGTAAAAGTCCTCTCCTCACAGCCAGCAGGATGGGATCTGGCTCAGAGCTTAAAGCCTGGGGGTCGGGAGAGCCCCCCAACCTCTCCCTCTCTGGGCTCAAACTCCGGGACTATAAACAGAGAGACTCTGCCGCAGGTCACAGAGGAGGGTCCGTCACACTCAGGGAAGGCCCAAGGAGGGAGGAAGGGGCACGGTGCCAGCTGGAGACCAAGAGAGGTGAGCTGGTATTACGGTACCTCCAGTATGGCACCCTTGACCGGGCAGCCTCCACCTACACAATTTAACTGAGGGGACATTGCTCCACCTCTAATTCTGCTGTCAGAAGGCCTTTTTGTTTCCTCCCGAGTCCCTCAGAATTTCTGGCTATAAATCAGAAACCATTCTAGGATCTGTGTGGACTGGCAAGACAGATGCACGCCTTGCTGGCCTTCCCTCCTCGAGGCTTCCAGAGGCTGGTGCTTAGGAGAGGCCTCAGGGACTGCCTGTCCCAGCCTAGCCCTTGCTGGGAAAGGGGTGACTTGCTGAAAGCCATGTGGTGAGCTCTTGGGGCTTGAGAGTGGCTTCCCCTTTGATTAAGCAAGTGCTTAAAACACAGGCGGTTATCCGGATTCCCAGCCTGAAAAAGGCGATGCAGGTTTAGGAGCCTTTTCCTGAAACAACCCACCGGGATCACTCAGCAGCATCACTAGGTCAAAGGCCGTGTACCCGTTTTTTGCTCGAAGAGTGACATCGGCTCCTTGGTTTAGCAGGTACTTGACAATTTCCTTATTCCTGCGGAGGAAAGAAAGAGCCAGAGTTAGACCCACGGAAAACAAAAGCACAGCTTTGCTCCTGAGCGACAAGGCGCGGTATGAACTACAGCGCCCCGTCGTGGAGTAAGAAGAGTGTGGACAGCTGCAAATAGTCTCACATGCCCTCATCTACTGCCCCGTGGGCAGGTCCGACACAAACGTGAAGGAAATCAAAGCTCAAGTGCTCCTTCCATTGACAAAATGAACACCGAGGGTTCTGCCCCAAAACCATTTGGCCACCAAGACTACACAAGGCACCACTCCCCCACCCCACCCCAGATCAGGACCCCCACACCTAGAAGCCTCCCAGAGGCCAAGGTGTTGAGGTGCAAGTTGAAACTCATCAAGTAAGAAAACAAACCAATCACCCTGTTTCAACTGAAATCAACCTACAGAAACTCATTTCTGAAAAGTTTCTGGTGCCTGGTTTGCATGGCCACTGGGGCCATTCTGGGACAAAGTCATGGGAGATCTGGACACAGAAGGGCAGGAATGCAGGGAAGAATGAGCCTGCACTTCCTTAGCCTTTGTGCGTGCCCCAACAACTTCGCAGCCATGGGGATTATCTGTAGGTCTCGGGACCAGAAAGCCCCATCAGGAACCCTCTCCCAGCCTGAGCCTCCTAGCAGCCTTGCCGCTGAGAAAGTGGGGCTGGCACTGACCCGTGGTAGGTGGCCTGCATGAGGGCCGTCCAGCCATGCACGCTGTCCTGCTTGTCAACTTCGGCGTGCCTCTCCACCAGCAGCTGCACCAGAGGCAGCTGCCCCGTGACGGCTGCCAGCATCAGGGGGGTTGCCCCGTCCCCATTGACCAGGTTCACGTGGTTGGGGTCTTCATCAGCAATCTCTTTGACCAACTGGAAGTTTCCTGCATAGAGAAGCAATCGTGCATGGGCCTGGGACCGCAGGCTTATGTATCCAGTGGGTTCACTTAACAAACACTTGCTGAGCCTGCTTCTGCACTGGGCTACTGGGCACCAGAGGGGCTCCGAAGATGAGTCAGAGGTACCTTCCCCCGTCTCTCCCCTTAAGTCCTTCAGTCTATAAAGGACAGAGACCATACAAATATATTTCCTAAATGAGAGAAATGTTGATATCTTAAGAGGACAGATGAAGGAAACAGAGAAAGGGCAATGGCTATGCAGGTGAGTTCGTGTCTGGCCAGAGGTGAAGGATCAGAGAGGGCTTCCTGGAGGTGGGGTCTATATCAGAAGAGGAAATTTTAGGCTGAATTTACATCACAAAAATACTGAAGCAGGTAGTTGGGCAGCCTGGCATTTCAGAGGAAGGGAAAAGCCACAACCTAACCACAGGGTTTGTCTGGGGAGGTGGAAGAGCCTGGGAGGACAGGCTGGAATCTGCTGGCAAGGCCCCATGATAACTACCAGCCTCCAGGCTCTGACCCCTCCTGGGTGAAACTAGAGTCAAACAGCAAAAAGCCTGTTTCTTTCTCAAGTGCCCCAGGTGACCTTGAAGAGGACTACAGATATTAGGTCGGGAGAAGGTGGCACTGAACCCTTAAATATCCCAAAAGATTTTCTAAAGTGCTTACCCATTTTCAATGCATGGAAAATATCAGGTCGCCTTTTCTCCTCATCTAGGTAAACAAAGATGTTAAAGTTAAGGTTTAACATAGCTGAAAAGTCACAAGCGTGTAACAACACAGCCTAACTTTTAAAATCATCCATTTTTCAAAAGCAATCGAGTTGGAGACCTAGCAGCAGAGGAATCCAGCAGCCAGCCCTTCTGGAAGGGTTAGTGTCCGTGTCAGGAAATGCTTCAAGACAGGTCTTGGGCGGTCGTTTGGCCAAAAGGACATGAGTGAGCAGCGTACTATTTCCGGATCCCACACTCACCAAGTCTTAGGCATTCCAGACTTTGGGATGTCCTGTCTTAGACAGGACAGAAAAGCACAGTCTTAAAAAATCTGAATTCCTATGAAGGTTTTTTTCAAGCAAGAATGATTCTTTTCTCCTAAAAACAAAATGGACGCTACGCAATAAGTCCAGAGCCAAGGACCCTGAGATGCTAAGCAGCTAAGCCCAGGGGACGGTCATGGATATGGCCTCCAAAGAGCCATTGTTAATTTTTGCTTTCCTTCCCAAATAAGCAACAATCTGAGTCACCCCTGCCCCTGATCTGTAGACACAGCTCCCTGGGGGCGATTCCCCACCTGACGCGTTTATGCTTGGCTAGTGTAGAACCCCCACTCCTCCCACTTCTGACCCCCAAAGCTGGGCCTTGCTGGACCCATCCAGTGCCAGCCCTTCTTTCATCTGCTCATCCATCACCTTCCTCCAAGCTTGACTAGTGGGGATCCTGCTCCTGTCAGAAAGCAGGCATCATCATGGCCTGTCCTCTCAGGACTTCCTGCCGCCTTTGACTAGCTCCAGGGATGGAGCCGCTGCAGGAGGGAACCTGAAGCTCTTGGCAGCTGGGAGGAAGATGCAGCACGACCCAGGGAGCACTGAGTCCAGAGTCAGCATATCCAAATGAGTGCATTTCTAGAACCATCTGTCTCCTCATCCCTAAAATGGGGATTACGTGCAGGCCACATGGTGGTTGCAGGGACCAAGAACACAGAGGGGAATGCTTCAGAAATGGTTAGGTCCTACTCAAAGTGCAACTTTTGTGATCTTTACTAGCGACCAGCATCCACTTCAGCAAGGACTCCTACTTAACTGGGTTATGAAAGGAAGTATAGACGCGGAACCAAGTGTCTGATTTTGCCTGTAAAATACTATTATGCAATGAATCTGCATTTTCGTTTTAATAAATATGATGTGTTTTTTTAAGTGTTTCAGTGTCTAATTTGCTGTGGGCTGGTGCCCTCTCATGCCAAGACCCGTTGACAGAAAAGAGCATGTCACCTGGCCTTAATGTTGGTTGCTAAGCAACCGTCTGCTACAAATGAATCACTTGACAGCCTAGCCTGACCCCAGGAGGTTGGGGCAGCTGTGCCCCTGATGTCAAGTGACCCTGGGCTGGTACCTTCCTCACTCCAGGACCCGGTTTTTTGCATCAATCTTAGAGCAGCTCTGGGGACCCTGTCCTATCCCAAGCAACAAAATGAGGGTAGACAGGGTGCCACAACGACAGTGATTGCCTCCATGAGAGCCTGCTACTGCTAATTTGAGAAGAGAGACCTAGGGGTCCCTAAATCCCTGATGGGGCGAATTTCCTGGCATCTCACAAAAAGAGCTAGTGGCCATTATTATTTCTTTAATAGCCTGCCATTATTAATAATGCAGCCTTGGTCCTTGCTGCTATCCTACCCGAAGACTCTCCTGACAGCCCGCATGACATATCCCCTCAGCTCCTGAGTCAGTTTAAGTCTCACCTCCTCTAGGAGGCCAGGACGGCACCACCCCGACTGTCCCACTCCAAACCCTCTGCCTTGCACCCCTGACACTTACCATCTACCGTGCTGGGCGACCTATTTTATTTAATTAATGTGCTATTCTATTTCCTGTTTAATTGCCAAGGTTCTCAGTGGCAGGGACTGATCTGCTCATTAACATATCCCACGTATTGAGAGCAGTGCCTGGTACATTATAGGCACTCATACTAACTAAATGAACGATGGTCAATTAAAACCTATTATAACAGCTTCTATTTACTGAGTGCTAGCTATGTGCCAGGTGCTAGACACACATTTTAAAGGCATCTACCTTGCTACTGCTCACAGAACCTCGCAAGGTAAGCACATTTATTATGATTCTTTTGGGAAAGAGGACAAGGAAGTCCTGAAGGGAAAACGAACATGCCCTAAGTCCATCCAGCCACACAGTGAAGAACTCGCTTCCAAGCCTGGGTCTGCTCAATGAGGAAGTCTACACGCAGAGCCATGACCCGATCCTGTCAAATATGACAATGGTAACAATAATGGGGGGGGGGGGGGGGTAGGAAGGGTTGGCAGCTCCCAATGCCAGGGTGACCTCTCTTTATTCTCATAGCAGTCCTATGACATGGTGCTACTCCTGTCCCCCATCTGTGGACAACAAAACAGAATTCAGGCAACCTATCCCAGGTCCCTCAGCTGGCTTTTCCTTCAGATTTTCACCTTTCAATCCTAGACACTTATACACTGCAACCTGCCATTACAGCCTGGGTCGCCTGCCACCGAAGTCAGACAAATCACAGAAAGAGGGCACTGAGGCTGTGTGTGATACGGCATTTCACGGTCCTCCTGCTCAGTGATGAACTGGAAGTTTTGAAACGCAATGCGCCCTATGGCAGATTTGCTAAGGATTGTTCAAACAGCTCTTTAAATGCCAGAAAGATGGCAAAAAAAGAAAAAAAGAAACAGGACACGTTACTAGGTGTTTAAAAACCTCGAAAGCGGGCTGAAGCCCAGCCAGGATGGCTCAGTGGCTGATCATCAACCTATGAACCAGGAGGTCACAGTTTGATTCTTGGTTGGGACACACAACTGGATTCTGAGCTGGATTCCCAGTGTGGGGTGTGCAGGAGGCAGCCGATCAATAATTCTCTCTCCACATTGATGTTTCTCTCTTTCGCTCTCTCCCTTCCTCCCTGAAATCAGTAAAACTATATTAAAAACACACAATTTGGAGTCCTCTGTGAAGCCACAGTGGGGGAGAGAGTGGGGCGGGGAGAAGCAGCCTGACCTGTCTTGGGCCTGACGGTGGTCAGTGGGTCCAGGTAATCTGCAAGGTCCCTGTGCTTTCGGTCAAGCGCGACCTCGAAGGCAGTCTTCTCCAGCACGCTGAGGTGGTCGGGGTTGGCCCCCTTCTCCACCAGCTGCTGGGCCACACCCAGCCTTCCAATGAGCGCTGCCAGCATCAGCGGGCTCCAGCCCACGGTCCGTGCCGCGTGGTTGGGGTCTGCACCCCACTCCAGCAGCAGACGCACCACGGCCTCATGTCCGTGCTGGATGGCAGCCATCAGGGCCGTGATGTCCAGCAGCTCATTCCTGCTGTCCCCTGCCGCTGGCTGCTCGCCTGAGGGGTTGTGATGGTCCACGAAGGCGCCAGCTTCCAGGAGCAGCTTCACCACGCCCAGGTGACCACCCCGAGAGGCCACAGTGAGCACACGGGTCCCCAGCCGGTTCTGGGCATTGACATCAGCCCCGTGATCCAAAAGCAGGTGTGCCACGCTCACGTGCCCGAATCTGCCAGGAAGATAGAGAATCAGTGACCATAAACATGGAGCCCTGATAAGGAAACACTTATTTAATGCTCATTTGTCATGAATCCTTGAGAATTGCTTATAATAAACTAGAGGCCTAGTGCACAAAATTCATGCATGGAGGGTGTATCCCTCAGCCCAGCCTGCACCCTCTCGAATCTGGGACCCCTCAAGGGATGTCCGACTGCCCGTTTAAAGTCTACAATTCAGGACTACCAGCTCCCAACTGCTCGCCTGCCTGCCTTCCTGATTGCCACTAACCACTTCTGCCTGCCAGCTTGATCACCCCCTATCCACTCCCCGGACATCCTGATTGATGCCTAACTGCTCCCCTGCCAGCCTGTTTGCCCCTAACTGCCCTCCCCTGCAAGCCTGGATTCCCCCCAACTGCTCCACCCTGCAGGTCTGGGTCCCCCCAACTGCCCTTCCCTGCAGGCCCGGTCACCCCTAACTGCCTTCTCCTGCTGATTTGATTGCCCCCAACTGCCCTCTCTTGCAGGCCTGGTCCCTCCCAATGTCCCCCCCCCCCCGGCCATCTTGTGGTGGCCATCTTGTGTCCACATGGGGCAGCCATCTTGTGTGTTGGAGTAATGGTCAATTTGCATATTTCTCTTTTATTAGATAGGAAGGGCTTCTTCTGGTGCCAGGCACTTCTGGTGGTAGCCCTGCATATGCACCACCTCAAAGGTGAGCAATTGCCTTGCTAGGTTTGAATCCAGCCCTGACATCCACTAGCTGCATGACCTCGAAAAAGAACGTTAACTTCCTCGTGCCTTCATTTCCTCATCTGTAAAATGGGATGTAGCTGTACAGATTTCAAGGGAATGTTAAGGATTGTGCTAACATACCTAAATATATAATAAGTGTGTAATTATTAAAACAGAGCTTGGCCAAAGGAAGCACCATACAAATGTTAGCTATCATCATTGTAATCAGCTCACATTATGCAACCTGCGAGGTTACCCAGCCAGTAAGGAGCGGTGTCGAGGTCAGAACCCACATCTGTCTGAATCCTGCTGCCCTCCCTCTTTCCCCTACACCACGCTGCCTCCCACATCTCAGAAAGGTCATTTTATTCTGTTTTGGAGCCTGGTGATCTGCCAATGCTGATCTCCCCATGGGCGGGGCCCGTGTCTGACTCATGTCTACCCTTTCCCTCTCCAAATGCACACAGAGAGGAGGTCCTTCTAGACCAGAGGCACAGGACCCCATCCCAAGAGGTGTGGCAAGGCTGTGGTCAGCAGAAATGGGCTTGAACGTCTCACCAGAGGCCTGCTGCCACCTGCTGGCAGGAATGTACTAGTACACTGTCTGATGCTTAGATTTGGACCTTGGGTAAGGCCCCCCCCTCCCCAGTGAAGCTTGAGCAAAGGCCCTCCTGAGACACTGGGGAGACAAATAAGCACCCACCAACTCTCTAACACCAGGAAGGAAAAACAGATGCCTCTTCCTAGCAAAAATCTCTCTCTTCTTTTGCCTGGAGAGGGTGGAAAAGTTCTGTTTCACCGCACTTTTGGTTGGCACACTCTTTCTGGGCTCAGAGCTGTGTCAGAGCTGGAAGAGGCCTGGACTAACAAGAAAAGAATGACAAGAAGAGAGGGGCCAGCTCTGCCAGGTTTTACAAGACCATAATACCTGCGCGACATCTGCATCTACAAGGCAGCTTTTTAAATCTCCTGTTGTGCTCTCCTTTCCGGATGCGGGTTTTGTAGCTCAGCTAAACCCAGGGCCTCCCTCCTCCCTCTGGAGGCAGAGCCAAGGCTGAACTCTGCTTTGAACTTACAAATACCTTCTGGGACATGAACCTGAACAGCACTAGGTCACCTCAGCCTACAGAGCACTGCCCACGGAGGGAGAGCTTGGTGAACTGGCTCCTCCAGCTGCAGGGGGACAGGGCCTGTCCTCCTCTCTACGAGCAGGGAGAGGGCAAGTCCAGCTGGAATAAACTCAAAGGCAGAGAGCTGCAACCTCAGCCTGTCTCCCTGCTCCCAGGGTTGTCCCTTCCTGCCCATCCTCCATGATAGTCCCCAAACCAAAAATGACAGTCCCAAACCCTAAATCTGACCGCCGCTTCCCCCTGCTGGAAGACCCATCGACTTTCAACTCTCACACTGTACCCTCTGGCCATGCTCATCTGTACTCAACAATTATTAGACTCTCCAAAGATAGGACTGGATGGCTGACCCATAGTTGGAGCTCAATAAATTTTGCCAATTAAATGAATGAATGACTGAATGGCTGGCATAACATTGTAGAGGATGGTCCAGAGACAGGCAATGGACTGGTAGATCCTCCACTGGAGTTGAGAATTCATTCAAGAGGTTACACTATTTAGATATCAAGCATTGGAAAAAATCTACACTAACAAAAGAGTAAGATGCAAAGTGACCACACCTTGGTGACACCCACCAGCCAATCAGGAGTATGCAAGTTAATCTAACAAAGATGGTGGGTTAATTTGCATATGCAGGCAAGCCCAGAGCTGCTCTGGGCTTCTGGGCAGTGTGGGGAGGCAGAAAGGTGGCTCGGGGCCTGAGTGGAAAGGCGGCTCCAGCTGAAGCAAAGGTGGTGCCGGCAGCCAGGGGAAGGAAGGCCCATTCTTGCACGAATCTTCCTGCATTGGGCCTCTAGTCTAGTATAATTCCTAACAGCAGATTATGAGGTACTGTCACATTTTTATCTTGTTTTATCTTTTTAAAAATATATATATTTTATTGATTTTTCACAGAGAGGAAGGGAGAGGGATAGAAAGTCAGAAACATCGATGGGAGAGAAACACTGATCAGCTGCCTCTTGCACACCTCCAACTGGGGATGTGCCCGCAGCCAAGGTACATGCCCTTGACCGGAATCAAACCTGGGACCTTTCAGTCCGCAGGCCGACGCTCTATCCACTGAGCCAAACCGGTTCGGCTATCTTATTTTATCTTAATAAGTCGCCCATTTCACAGATGAGGCAATCAAGATTAGAATGGAAAGCAATAATCCAGAAATTTGAAAGTCACAGAGCCAAAACTCGAACTCAGACCTAAAATCCCAAACCTCCTTCTTCTGGTTTAACAAATTGTCACAGAGGAAGAAGAGGGCTGAATTTCAGCAGAATGCTAACATTTGGAATGTTTTCTGAACTCATGGGGTAGCCCAAGAGGTCATTCAATCACAATGAAAACATAAAAAAGATTCAACAAAGGCTGAGATCATTTTGTGGATGCCAAATTTTTAACAGGTAATTACTGAAGATAGGGAAGCTTGGGCTTTCTGAACAGCTGCTATGATTACCAATTAATTGCTGCAATTAACACCTATGTTTAAACACTTGGCACACACTGCCATCACTCAGAGCACTTGGGCGGAGAGTCCAGCTCTGCCTTACTGGCAGGAGGAGAGAGGAAGGAGGAAAAGGAAAGGAAAGAGGCCAACATGTCCCTTTAGCATCAGGAAAATTTGGCGAGCAGCTTTCTGTGGGCAACACAAAATAAAAACCAAAAACTCAGTTACAGGATTAATGGCTGAGAGAAGAGGCTGGGAGCGCCTGCCTGGATGTGATTCTGTCTCCACCACTGACCAGCTGTGTGGTCTTGGCCAGCGTCACTTCTCTGAGCCTCAATTCCTCACCTGTGGAACGGGGGTGACAATAATACCTACTTTCTAAGGTTCTGTGTGGACTGAGTTAGTTAATTCACTTAAAGCACTTAGCACAGTTCTTGACACAATGTAAGTGATCAATAAAGGTTATCATTTTAAGAATAGGGAAAAAAAATAGAACGATTTCTGATATCAAGACATCCACAAGAGACCAAACTGCAGTCCAGGCACAGGCCTTGGGTAGCCTGGACTGATCCAGTGACGAGCTCTGGGACATTATGAACCGGGATGGTAATAGGTGCTCTCTTCCACCGAAAGTGGTGGTGGGTAGGAAGGCTGTCTTGAGGCACTCTGAGGGGTATCTAGATTCAGGGAGGAAAAGCACAGACTGGAACCTGCTGGCATATAGCCATGCATTTGCCTATCCTGATATGAGGGGCAGACAAACCTTATAACCTTCAGAAAGTCTCCCATGCATATTATACCTCAATATAACGAGTAGGCAGCAGAAAGCTAGGGAACTATCGGTCAGTGTCACCAACTGAGGGACAACGTCTAGGCGCTGTTGCGGGCAGTTCTAATCCTCTCATGGGGCTGTCATATTCTACCATATTCTCACAGGAGTAAGAAACAAAGTATGTCCTAGCTAATGCTTGCAAAGCTGCACCCTAAGATAAACGGAGGAATAAAGAAGGATGTAATTAATCCAGAGCCTCTTAATTTGCAAGGGACAAAATCAAGACACTTGGACCATAAATTCCAGCAAACAGTGCCATGTTGTAGAGAAGAAGGAAAGTTCTCTAAGTTATTACTTAACAGAGTTTATGCCGAAACCGGTTTGGCTCAGTGGATAGAGCGTCGGCCTGCAGAATGAAGGGTCCTGGGTTCGATTCCGGTCAAGGGCATGTACCTTGGTTTCGGGCACATCTCCACCAGGGGGTGTGCAGGAGGCAGCTAGCTGATCGATGTTTCTCTCTCATCGATGTTTCTGACTCTCTATCCCTCTCCCTTCCTCTCTGTAAAAAAAAAAAAAACAATAAAATATATTTTTTTTAAAAAACAGAGTTTAGGTTAATTCTTCTGGGTCTCCTGCTCCATCAAGATTAATAAAATGAGCCAGATGAAATTAATCAGGTGACTTTGACCATCATGCAGAATTTGATTAATAGCAAAAACTGGTGAAAAGGGGTCTCTGAGGCATCCTGAGCATGCCAGGTGCTGCAGTCACAAACCTCGCTCAGCAAGGCATCCAGGGGCTCACGAAGGGCCCCTCTCTGCACTGGATGGGAAATCAGAGATGAGGCATACATCAGTGGCTCCCAAAACTGCCATGTGACAGAATCGCTGGGGAGCCTCTTCTCACATAGAGCCCCTGCCCTCCCCCACTTCCCTACCAGGTCTTCTGAATCCCAACCCCCCCGAAAGGGGAAATTAAGGTTGCAGATAGGATTATTAATCATTAAGGTTGCTAATCAGCTGATCTCGAGATGGGGAGTATCCTAAATTACCTAGGTGGGCCCCCTGGAATCACAAGGGTCCTTTAATTGTGGAAAAGGGGGGCAGAAGAGTCAGAGTCCGATGGGAGGACAGAAGCTGCTGATTTTGTGGAAAGCCGTTCCAGCAGCCAGAGGAAACTAATACACGGCATGGAGAGCAACTCGGCAATTTTTACCTAAATTACCAACTTTTACCAAAATTACCTATCGCCTGCGTCCCCTCCTTGGGGAACTTCCACAAGAAACTGAGGGGTGGGTGGGCCTAAGAAGTTGGCTGACAAGGGTAAGAGACTTCACTGTACACCAACGCTTCTTTATACCAGGGTTTCAAGTCCTGTCCATCCTGCTTCCTGAGTGCATCTCAAGCTCATCTCTGCTCTCCCAACCGCTGTCTCTGCTCTGGTCCAGGCCAACATCACCTCTTCCGGGACCGCTGCCATCGCCTGCAAGTTGGCCTTCCTGACTCTAGCCCACCTGTCCAAGCCATCCTCACTCCCGTTAGAGTGATTTTCCAAAACAATCTGATTCTGTCACTCCCCAGTGCCCTGCCCCTAACAGCTGCCTTCATCTCCCCGAGGAAAGCTCATCTCCCACTACTCCCAGCCCCCCTCCCAGCCATACCATTTCACAGTCCTCCCAATGCTTTCTGTTCAATACTGCTTCCAAACCTTTGCATGGGTCTCCTTTCACCCCTTTGGCATGGGTCTCCTTATCACGGGTGCCGCACCTCCCACTGCTTCTGTCCTGGTTGATTCTTAGAAATCCTCGGGTCTCCACTTGTATACATGCATCATCCTTATCAGAAAGCTTCTCCCACCTCCAAGAGCTTCCTGAACTTACCCTGCCAAGCCTGCTCCTTTGTCTGGCCTACCCCATGGCAGGTGAGCTGCTCCCAGTGGGGGCTTTACTTGGGTCTGGCAGCATCCCACCACCAAGCTAGGATGGGTAGCCAGGTTCCCAGGAAACCCTTGTGACAAGAAGGAATGGATGAACCTCTAAGTGCGAGTCTCTAAGATTCCACTTGCAGTGTTCAGATTCTGTTTGGAAAGGCCAATGTTTCTAAGACTCTGGTTTTATGCTATTAAAAACCGCTTCTACGCCTCGTTGCATCCCAAAGCTGCTCAAAGTTTACCATTCCAACTCTCTCGAAGGAGTCCTTGACTCTTTACCTCCTGGGGCGTCTGCGGGGAGGCCCGCGGGCAGATCTGGCCGCCTGACCCCGGGCACCGCTGGACACCACCCAGACGCCCCTGACCCCTCACCTGGCCGCCTGCATGAGCGCGCTCCAGCCATAGTGGTTGCGGCTGTTGACCGAGGCGCCGCGGCGCAGCAGGAAGCGCACCAGCGGCTCGTGGCCCCCGGCCGCAGCGAACTGCAGCGCCGTGTTGCCTGCCTCGTCCGAGCAGTCCACGGGCACCGGTGCCCCGGCCGCCGCCGCCGCCGATGCCCCGGGCCCGGCCGCCTCGGCCCCCGCCGGCTCCGCGCCTGCCTCTGGCTCCGCGCCGCGCTCCGCCGGTTCCGCCGCCCCCGGCTCCAGCAGCCGCCGCGCCGTCTCCGTGTCGCCTTGGTCGCAGGCACGCAGCAGCAGCTGGAAGGCCGGGGGCAGCCCGCCTTCGCCCATCACGGCCCAGGGCCCGAGCCCGTCTGGCCCGCCGGCTCCGCCCCCGGATACCGCGCGCTGGCGCCACCTTCCGCCCGCCTGCGCGCCTACCGCGTGCCGGGCGCGCGCCCGGGGCGAGGTCGCGTCCCCACCGGGGCCAGCGGACCGGACCGCGGGTTCCGGGAAGCTCTGAGCTGGGGCCCGGGCCCTGCCTGGCTCGCGGAGCCGCCTTTGCCTTTCCCGGGCCCGCTCGCGGCCCTCTCGCGGCTCCGGAGACTTCCTGCCGTGCGGGGTCGGAGGGGTGCCCAGCCCTGCTGACGCCGCGGGGCCCCGGGGCTGCGTCCCCCGCCTGAGCCCGCCGCCGCGCTGGCCTGGCCAGAGGCGCTTCCTAAATAGTTGTTGACTGAATAAGAGAACGGATGGGTCCGCTCTGTCCCCACAGAATGTCCTGCGGGGCCCTTAGTTTCAGCCCTTAGCTGGGCAGGGCCGTTATGGTTACAAGAGGCCTCCAGTGCCTTTCTCTTCAACTTGTAGTTCTAGAATCAGCTCCATTGAGGACGTTATAGAAACGCACATTTTCCGATTTTTGCCCCAGACCTACTGAACTAGAAACTGAGTGTGGAGCACTCCCCTCCAATTGTGCTTTAAGAGGCCCCCCTGGCGATTCTGATCCATGCTCATGTTGAAGACTCTGGGCCTATCTGCAGTCCTGCCAGCCACCGATTGGTCACCCCCAATTTACGGAGGAGCCGGCTTAAAGAGGCTGCACCTTGCTAACGGCCACATGATTTTCCTGGAGGAGAGCTGTTACTAGAACCCAGGTCTTTTGGTGTCTAGTCCAGTTCTCTATTAACAAACAGTACTGTGGGCTAGGTGCTGGAAAAGCTGTAAATACACCAAGTAAGGAAAGGATATGAGTGATGAGTGCTATTCAAACAGTAAATAAAATATAACAAATCTAAGCCAATAGGTCAGAGGATGGGATGTTATTTTATAAAAGGGTGGGTCGAGAAGGTGTCGCTGAGAATGTGAGCGGAAGGAATTGAGAAATCGAGTCATGTTGACATTTGGGGAGTGTGCAATCCTGGCAGAGGGAAAGAGAAAGATTCTAACCAGAGCAGCCCTGCCTTGCCTGCAAATTGATGATGCCATCTGCTCATCGTGAGAACATTAATTTATGATCGGAGGTAGTTGGTTTCCATGAATTGTGAGCTATGGCCCTAAACCCTAGCACAAGGCCAGACATACAGTGGGTGCTCAGTGCCTGACTGTTACACGGCTACGTTTCATACACGTAGAGTTATAATACAGAACAGCACTTGATGAGGGCATGAGGAAGGAATTAGGGTCATGGTGCTGGCAGAGCACAGATGGTAATCCCCTGAGAATCTGGGCCAGTGGGGCTGAAAGAAAAGGTCTAGGTGAAGCGTAAAGATAAACATCTCAAAAGTACACAAGACTCAAGCTGCAAAACAACACTCCACTGCCAGGTTAAAGGCAGGGGGATTATTTCGTGAGGAAGGGAGAGCCGTGTTACAGAAACAGAGCAAACAACTTAGGCCCAGTGTCGGGGATGACACACTGTCCTTCCTTTCCAGAGTTGGAGCCATTCGTCACAATAGAGGTGATGATGACCATCTTTGGACTTTTGTTTCTATGAAAATCCTGAGCAATTGCATCCGTGGTCTTATTCTATATATTCAGTGTCTTTTCTTACATTTTTACCAACTAGTTGTCCCATTATAAAAGTAATATACATGGTAAAAAAATTTTTCACTAAGCAAAAGCAAAAGCTACCCCACTCTCTCAGTTCTACTCCCCATAGGTGGCCAATATTCACATTTTGTTTATCTTTCCAAAAATGCACACATTCATATAGACATTAATCTAGCTTTTTGATTTCAAGTAGCAAAAATTCACCCTCTGGAGAATTTAAGCAGAGAGGGGATTTAATACAATGTTTGTTGATAGCTCACAGATCCCATGAGGGCCAGAGAACCAATCTCAGAAGTTTCACAACCAGGAACAAGGTCCCAAATCATGCCATAGATGCACCCTATCCCAAAGCGGAGTCTGTACCAGCCCTGAGATCAGAGTGTCTAAATGGCCTGGTTCACGCGCTTTGCCTGGCAGAAAAGGATTCTGGGAAAGCGTGTTTCCGGCATTTTCAGCATCTCTAGGGGGACGTAGGCTCCAGTATAAGTGTCTGAGAAGGTAGGAGACTGACTCCAGTATAGGAAGGAGATTCAGATGCTGGGCAGCCAAAAAGGATAACAAGTGTCCACTACAAATGCTTCCTCGAGGATGGACAAGTGCTGCTTACACCTGCCTCGCCCCTCTTTCTCTGGGGAGAAACATTCTCTTTCTTTTGGGGAGCCTCCCTGCCTGACTCTCAGTCCATGTGGTTCAGTGGTTAGCGTATGTCCAAGCCCATCTGCTTGCCTCAGCCCAGGGTTTTTTTTGTTAAAGCAACTAGGAATGAGAACCCTTCTACTGAGGTGGTCAGTTGTCAGAATGCCAGGGTGCTGTAAGCCAAGCTGGTGCTCACTCTGCCACCACTTGAACACAGCCTGCCTGACAGTGAAGCCACCACCTGAGAAACCAGAGGCAAGTGTTTGGAAGAAACAGTCAGAAATTCCAGCCCCTCCCTCCTTTTATGGTTAGGTTTATTTTGAGCAGGATCCTCGTCAATCATTTGCAATCCAAGCCTTCACAAATGTCTATTTTACTTTTTAAATGAATGCGTTCGTACTATGCATACTGTTCTAAATCTTTCAGGATTTTGTTTTTGTTTTCATTTAGCAACTGGTTTGAGCATATTTCCATGCAGGTGAGTGTAGTGCTACTACATCCTTTTTAATGGTTGTATGTAACACCATTAAACAGATGTACCATCATTTAATCACTTGAATGATGCGCAATTAGCTTGTTTCCAGTTTTCTGCTATTATAAAAAAGTCTGCATTGAACAATGCTTGCAGCAGTCAAGGTCCCAGCAGGAGACAGATGGCGCACTTGGCTGAGGAAACGAAGACCATTTACTGAAGGATTGATTCCAGAAGTGTGGGCCAGGTTTACTAAGAGCCCCAAGGGTTGGTGCAGTACTCCAGGGCTGGTGACAGTTGGGAGCCATTACCACCCCAGGCCAAAGCGGGGAAAGGAGAGAGCAGTGACTGCAATTCTGCACCGGAGTAAACTGGAGAGATCTATCTAATAGGAGCTATAATCTTCGGTAGAGGGACACAGGCAACCTACAGAGACTCAATAAGGAGCGAGTCCCATAGGAATAAAAACCTCTAACCTCAACCTCCTCCTGCCCTCTATCTCTTGCTTATGCTCCTTGTTGGCCAAACCCAACTTTTGGCCAGAGGCTCAGAGTGTGCTGATGGAGTCCTCACAGGGGGCCTCCCAGGGTTCAGAGGCGGGAGGAGAGAGATGTGGCAGGTAAATAAAGATTCTGGCAACTTGCTGCCCAAAGTCGGGTTCTCAGCCCAGCAGCATTGCTACCAACTGGGAGCTTCTTAGAAACACAGCATCTTGGGTCCAGCCCAGACCAACTGGACCAGAATCTGCATTTCAACATGACCCCCAGGTGATTCGCGTGCACAGGGTTTTTGAGGCATTGATCCAGCACATCTTTGTATATAAATTATTTATGAACTTTCTTCTAGTATTTTTTTTCATTGATTCCTGTATGGGTTTGGGTCCTCTGAGAATCAAATGCAAAAGGGCGTTTTGGGGGGAGAAATGCTTGTGTAGGATAAAGGGGGAAGGAGGAGGAAAAGGGAAGGAGAGCCTTCAGAGCAGGATGCAGGCCTGACACCTGGGAAAGGAGAGTGGGAAGGGAAGAGGCTCGGGTAGGAAGAGCTTTAGACCGCCATGCAGTTCTGCGGTGCAGCCACACTAATGGGGCAACCTGACCAAAGATGGCCTCTAAGGCATTTGGCATCACGCAGAAATGGCCGGGTTCTGGTATTCCCACCATGCTTGGTCACTGGCCAGGAGAAACCAGGGGAAGCAGAGTCTCAGCAAGAATTCCAGAGAGGACCTGAAGGCACAGCCCCTGAGAGTCTCAGGCAGTTTGGTCTCCATCAGGTTATCTTGAAAGGCCATCTGAGCAGTGTGCCTCTATTGCCAACACAATCCCCATTCAATCAGCATTTATTGAGTTTTCTGCCAGCCAGGCATTGTGTGTGTGTTGGATGAGAGGGCCACAGCCCCTGGCCTCTAGAAGATCACAGATGGTGGCAGAACAGGGTGCACTTTTGTTGTCAATTCAAAGGAAAGTACCCAGTTTGGAGAGGGGAGGAGGAAGTACTACTGATGGCTTCATGGGAGAGGTCGGCCACAAGTTGGGCCTAAACACTGGGTGGGGTCTGGATCGTTGTAAGAAAAGAGAGAAAACAGGTTGGAAAGAGAGAGCAGGAGGATAGAGAGACCAGTGGATTGGCAAGAAGGTAAGGAGGGCTTGCTAGGAAGTAAAATAACCTATTTACTTTTAAATGTCTAACATTTTTTCCTAATAAGGTCATAATGTTTGTTGTAAAGAATTCCGGGACTGTGAAAATATAGTCTGCTATCTCCTTGAGAACAATGGTTTTGAGTGTTTACTACCATATCCGCAGAATCTAGCCCACTGCCCACCAAGTGGTAGGTGACCAATAAATATTGGCTGAAAAATAAATAGAATGAAAATGAAAAGGGTCACTGAATCTTACCTATCAGAAGTATAATATAGTTAATGGTTTGGTGAACACTCCTGTAGAGTTAACACATTTTTACCAAAATACAATCATGCTATCCATACAGCTCTACAACATGCTTTTCTTAACAATGCATCTTTTTTAAAATATATATATATATATTTTATTGATTTTTTACAGAGCGGAAGGGAGAGGACTACAAAGTCAGAAATATCGATGAGAGAGAGACATCGATCAGCTGCCTCTTGCACGCCCCCTACTGGGGATGTGCCCGCAGCCAAGGTACATGCCCTTGCCAGAATCAAACCCAGGACCCTTCAGTCCGCAGTCCGACACTCTATCCACTGAGCCAAACCGGTCTGGGCTTAACAATGCATCTTAAGCACATTTTTATATCAAACACCTACAATTAGTATAATTCTTTTTTAAAATATATTTTTATTGATTTCAGAGAGGAAGGGAGGGGGGGGGGAAGATGAGAATCATCTCTCAACGATCAGAGAGAATCATCGATTAGTTGCCTCCTGCATACCACCCACTGGGATTGAGCCCAAAATGGGCATGTGCCTTTGACCGGAATCAAACCCAGAACCCGTCAGTTCACAGGCCAGTGTTCTATCCACTGAGCCAAACCAGGTAGGGCCAGTTAGTGTAATTCTTTTTAATAACACTATGGTATATTAGTGCATAGATGTGCAAAACGTTATTTTATAATCTCCTATTCATGAACAGTTGGGTTGTTTCCAACTTTTTGCTTCTAAAAACAGTATTACAATAAGCTTCCTGTATGTTCATTCTTTGAGCATTTGTGAACCTGTTTCTGTTGGATAAATTCCTAGATGTGAGATTGCAGAATCAAAGGCATTTTAATATTAACATTTCTAATAATTGTTGCCTAATTGCTTTCCCAAAAGTTATACCAGTTTGCATTCCTACCAACAGAGTGTGAGAGTGTCCATTTATTCACATCCTTGGCAACACTAGGATTAATAATCTTTTTAATATTTGTCAATCTAATAGTTAAAACAATATTTCAGAGTAATTTTAATTTGTATGCATTTTAAATAAAGATGTTATTATCTCTTTTTGGGATATTCAAATCCTCTGGCCATATTTATTTCTGTTTGTTCTTTATTTCCCTGTTAATTCACATACTGGGTAAATGTCATCTGCAAATATCTCTTTCCGATTTGTCTTGTTTTTTGAATTTATATTATTTTGGACCTTACAAAAATTTTTAAAATTTATGTAGTAGTCGAATTTATAAACCTTTTCCATAATGGCCTTTGGGTTTTTTTCATCTAGTACTTTACTCTTTGAATTTTTTTTTTTTTTACTTTGACATCTTTTTATCATTTAAGATTTATTTTGGTGGGAAGTTGGGATTTAATTTTATTTTTTCCAAATGGCTCCAATCATTGATTGAATCAGCCATCTTTTCCCCCTAATGTTTGAAATACCATATCTACATATATCATCTTATGATGTAAAAGGGATGTAATGACCCCCATGAAGGGAGCTAATACAACAAATCAAAAGTGCCTTCTAGAGAAATCTGTTTTTTTTTTTTTATCAAACTCTAAAATGAGATGAAATGAGATGATGTGGTCAAATAAACCACCCCACCAAACTAATAATAAACCCAAGGAAGGACACGGTACTCAATTTGGGAAGAGGTATGAAAAGAATCAATGTTCCAGCTAGATTTGGCTTGTATGGATGCCAAGTTATCGTCATTAGCATTTATCTAGTGCTCACCCTGGGAAGAAACCATTCTTAGTGTTTTACCTCTATTAGCAAGCTGTTGGTACATTTCTATTAGTAATAGCTCGCAGGTAATACCACCCCCGCTAGTCCAAGGACCACACTTTGGGCAGCAAGGTGATGGACATCTTCCATTTGCCCTTCCAGAAACGCTCTCCACTCTGCTTTGTGCCCAGAGAAGCTGTCTGTGTGGATGGTGTCACTCAAACCTCCAAAACACCCTACTCAGGAGGTACTATTATTGTCACCACCATTTTACAGATGAGCAAATTCAGCTGAGAGAGGTTAAGTAACTTACCTAAGATCACTCAGCAATTTGTGATGGGACTGGGGTTTGGGCTCAGGAAAGTCGGCTCCAAGGCTGTGCTCCCATCCCCTAAGCTAAGTTGTCCTTTGGTGTCACAGCAGCCTGCCAGAAACTTGAGTGCTGGGAAATCCTGAACCAGACATGAGGAGACATGCACTCAAAACCGTGCTTCGCACTTGACCTTGGATAAGTCATTTTGCTCTCTGAGCCTTTCTCATCTATCTACCTTGCAAGGTTGTCCTGAGGGTGAAATAAAATGGAAAGTGAAAAATAAAGTCTAAAAGTTTATGGCATGTGTGGTGCTCAATAAATAACAACTTTTATCCATTACCTGGGACTTGAACCCCTGTCTTATAAGGCCTAATTCCATCACTCTTTTCTCTGCACCTAAGCCTCTGTTGGGGAAGGCTGATCCAGGACACTATGAGTTGTACTCCTCCTCTGTTTTCTAATCTGACCACAGATCTTAAATGTGTTGGGTGTCTGGACAGAGGCCAAAACACACAGCACCAGGTGCTTACTATCACTCCTGCTTCCTGGCACCGATTAGCAGACTGTTCTCTGGGTGGAGTCACTTCCTACTAGTCTGATAGCAGCAGCATGTTGTCCTAAGTGGGAGCTGCTTTGCATGGTTCCCCCCAACTCCTAACCCCTTCTTAGAGCCTGAGGGGAATGCTCACAGAAGGTCCCTTTCCTTCAGGGGGCTCAGTAACTGGAGGCTGTGAGTTGACAAGGATGGCAAGTTAGATCTGTGAAGCCCTCTGCCTGCTCTGGGACTCAGGCTTCCTTCTGTAAAATGAGAGAATCAGATGGAATTTGTGCTTTTTAACTTTTTTGCCTCCGGTCCCTATGAAAATAGAGAATATTTGATAAAAACTTTTAAATACACACGCACACACACAGAGAACAGCTTGTATACTCTATCCTACTGGCGATATAACACACACACACACACACACACACACACACACACACACACACTGGCACTGGGCACCAGCAGAGAGTATCCCAGATTAACCTAAAATATGATTTCAAATCTTTGACACCTCTTTAACATTCAGGTACCCCTGTAACATTACTTCCTCAGAGAAGCCTTCCTACAACCCTTACTGGACCAAGATCTATTATTATAGGCACTTTTAGCACCCTGTAATTCTTAGCACCCTGATACCTTCAAACAGGTACCTTTTAATGTCTGCTTATTCCATTATACTCTAGGCACCATGATGTGAAAATCTCTCTTTTGATAACGATTCTTCCCTTGACCAAACTCTAGTCAGGCTCTTCCGAGTCTTCTCAATTAGGACTCAACCTTGGCCTATAAACACTGTAGACTCTCAACATAGATGATTTTATCCACCTACCTCTCCTCACATTAAAAGACTTAAACAAACACTAACATAGTTTCTCACTGCTTAAGGTTGCATCTCTAGTATGACCCTGCCGCTCCCTCACCTTAGGTGCCTGTCTGAGAAAGCTGAAAGCTACCCAAAGAATTCAGAGTTCTGGCTAGCACCTGACCCTTTATTATAATGCTTACTAAAAAGGGCTTACACCCTGGGTGGGTGGCTCAGTTGATTGGAGTATCATCCTGTATACCAAAGAAAAGTTGTGGATTTAATTCCTTGTCATGGCACATACCTAGGTTGCAGGTTCAATCCCTGGTTGGAGCGTGAACTGGAGGCAAATGATCGATGTTTCTCTCTCACATCAATGTTTTTTCTCTCTCTGTCCATATCCAGTTCATGACTTTTACCTTGTAATCCAAGGTGGTTGCTTGAGTTCCAGCTTTCATATCCAAATCCAGCCAGCAAGGAGAAGGGAGGGTAGGAAGTTTCTTTGAAGGACATTACTTAGGAGGCCCATCTTATAGCCTATTAGCAGCACCTTTAGTCACATGGCCATCTATGTTTAGCTGCAGGGAGGCTGGGAAATCTGGTCGTTATTTTGGAAGACCATAGAAACCAACAAGTGAAAAAAATCAAGGGTCCTACTCTTAAGTAAGAAGAGCAGAATGGACCTAGCTAGTTTGGCTCAGTGTAAAGAGGGACAGCCCACGGACTGAAGGGCCCCGGGTTTAATTCCAGTTAAGGGCATGTACCTGGGTTGCATGCTCAGTCTCTGGACCACGGCTGTGTGTGGGAAGCAAGCAACCAATGTGTCTCTCTCATATTAATGTTTATCTCTGTGTGTCTCTTCTCCTCCCTTCCACTCTCTCTAAAAATCAATGGAAACATATCTTCCGGTGAGGATTAACAAGAAGAGCAGAATAAATACATGCAGACATCTAGCAGTTTCTGTCACACCTTTTAATTCCATTCTATTTCCTGTTCTGTCACAGATCAGCTGTGGGCCTGCACAACATACTTTCTTTGTTCTTGGTGCCAGTTTTTCTGGTAATTAGGGAAGAGAGTGCTTCAATCTAATAAAGAAGTTCAGAGTATTAAGCAGATAAACATGTCAGTGCTCTGGTTTCAGGGAGAACTGGAACCCCACCCAGCAAACCTTCTTTTTAACTTCCCTGGTTGGTTCTCGGGAGTTTCTGGGAGCAGACTTGGAAACTCATAAATTAGATTATCACAGAGGCCCTTCCAGCAAGGAGAACTGAAGACTTCCTGTTTGTTACATTTTGGGAATAACCTCTCTCTGCCCTGAACTGGTACCTCTCTAGCAAGTTCGACTAGATGCCTATAACAGTGACTGTGAGACCCGAAGCCTGCCATTAATTGCCAACCCACTGTGTGTTTGGCACTGTACCAAGCTCTGAGAACATAATGTGACCACTGCTCATACTCGTAAGTCCCTTACATATTTTTGTTGTTGTTGTTACAGGCCCGGGTTGATTTCAACACAATCCAATGTGCCAAATGCTGTAACCAAGTATGATGGTGTTATGGGCAAAATTGGGTCCTCCTAAAAGATGTGTTGAAGCCTTAGTCCTTGGTACCCATGAATGTGACCTTATTTGGAAATAGAGTCTTTACAGATGTAATTGAGTTAAAATAAGGTCATTAGAGTAGGCCCAAATCCAGTATGACTCGTTTCCTTAGAAGAGTAGAAGGGGCACAGATACAGACACACACCAGAAAAATGCCATATGATTGTGGAGGCAGCGATTGGAGTGAAGCACCCACAAGCTAAGGAATGCTAAGGATTGCCAGCAACCTCAGACACTAAGAGAAAGGCATGGAACATTCTCCTCTGGAGCCTTCAGAGAGAAGGTGGCCTTGCTGACAGGACTGGTTAATTTTGGACTTTTAGTCTCCAGAACTGTGGAGGAATAGATTCTTGTTGTTTTTTTAGCCAGTGTGTGTGTGATAGTTTGTTATGATAGCTCTACTGGAGACTAATAGAGATGGTCAGTTTGATGTGTCAATTTCCTAAGCTTTAATCTCCAGTTATTCAATCAAGCACTAATCTAGATGCTGCTGTAAAGGTATTTTGTGGGTAATGAATGCTTATAACTAGTTGACTTTTAGTAAAGATGGGACTGACTTAATCAGTCAAAAGGCCCTAAGAGCAGAACTGAAGTTGTCCTAGAAAATAAGAAATGCTGCCTGTGAACTGTGACTTCAGCTGTTGCTAGAGTTTTAGCTTGCTCTTCCTGATGGCTGCCTTATAGACTTTGGATTTGCTTATCCAGGCCCCACAAGTAGCATAAGCCAATTCCTTGCAATAACTCTCTCAATGCATCTCCTACTGGTTCTATTTCTCCAATGGAAACCTGATTAAGAAACAATAAGATGATGCAGTCTTGAAATACATTTGCCTAAAAGTCTATGGAATTCCTAAGGCTTCACAGAGGAGGAGGCTTTTGGCAGAGACTTAAAGAATGGATAGGGGTTTGCCAGGTGGGGAAGGGCATTTCTAGCAGAGCGAACAGTGTGTGCAAAGACCCGGAGTGGTGAAGCCCTATCCCTTTTCCCCTAGTGGCTGGGAATAGGCTTTGCAGAATTTGGAGCTACATTCTGAGGTCCTCTCCTGTCAAGCAGAGGACTAAGTGCTTGTCCTGGAGGCCAGGGATTCTCTCTCTTTTAAAATTCTTCATTCCGTCTATTTTTTTTAATTGAGATATAACTTTCATAAGTTAAGCTAATAGGTTTTAAAGAACTTGATGAATTTTTTACACATGTATATCCATGTGATCCACATAAAAATCAAGATATATTTATGGGAGATTCCACATTATTAACTGGTAAATATTTGTGGAAGAGTCCACATTACTGACCGGGAAATATTTGTGGAAGAATCCGCATTAGAGTGGGGCAGCTGGTGTGGCTTCCATTGTTTAGGATTTAGGCAGAGGTCGCAGCGGGCGCTTTGGTTTCAGAGGAGGCCCAGGAGGAGGGTTCAGGCCCTTTGTGCCCCATATCCCATTTGATTTCTATTTGTGTGACATGGCCTTCCCTCGAGTTAAGGCAACACCTGATGAATTTTCCTTCGGAGAGGCATTGCTGAAAAGAAATTAGGACCTTGCTCCTAATTCTGCTGAACAGGCCTCTAGCCTTCTCTGGTGACAAAAGGAAACAATGTGACTGACAATTTGATTGTGGCTCCAGGGACATTTGAAGTGCAGACTGAAGAAGTGTGACAGGATGGATCATATAAAAATGGAGCAATATCTACAGGACATAATGGGACTGACCTGGTGGTAATCGTAAAGTCTCGGAAAGCCTACGAGCACAGGATCCTTCTGAAGTTTTGACCATGCTGAAAGCCAGTGAAACTTGCTTTGAGATCCATTCTTCTGATGCTGCCGTGAAGGTTCTCATTACAACAGTGCCACTCAGCCTCCGAAAACTTGATCCAGAGCTCCGTTTGGACATCAAGGTGCTGCAGAGTGCCTTAGCAGCCATCCGGCATGCTCACTGGTTTGAAGAACATGCTTCTCAGTCCACAGTGAAAGTTCTCATCAGACTTCTGAGGGATCTGAGGATTTGTTTTCCTGGCTTTGAGCCCCTCACACCCTGGATCCTTGACCTACTTGGGCACTATGTGTGAACAGCTCTACCAGACAGCCTTTGGCCCTAAATGTGGCAGTCAGGCGTTGCTTGAAGATTCTGGCTGCAGGACTGTTCTTGCCAGGGTCAATGGGTATCCCAGACCCCCGTGAGAGTGGCAACTTCAGGGTACACACAGTCATGACTTTGGAACAGCAGGACATGGTCTGCTAGACAGCTCAGACTCTGACCCAAATCCTCTCACAGAGTAGCTTTAGGAAGATCCTTGACCAGGAGGGTGATGCCAGCTATCTTGCTTCTGAAATATCTACTTGGGGTGGAGTGATAGTGACACCTTCAGAAAAGGCATTGAGAAGCCACCAGAGAAGAAGGAAGGAAAGGACGAGGAGGAGAATACAGAAGAACCACCTCAAGGAGAGGAGGAGGAAAACATGGAGACTCAGGAGTGACTGTCCCTTCTCTTCACTCTTTCTTACCCAAGGGGAAGATTGGAGCCTAAGCTAACTGCTACTGGGCTTTATATGGTGGCATTTCTGAGGGGTAGGGAGACAGGAAAGAAAATAAAAATAAACTCTATGGAAGGAAATCTCATCCCACTGAATTCTTATATTGACTTAGGAGCCAGAAGTCTCCCATCTCTAGTGAAGCAGGTTACCAACTTTTCTTCATAATATTGCAGAATCCCCAGCTCCTTAAAACCTCTCTCAGTACTTTGTTGTTGAAATGTCAACTGTTCATGCCTAGAAAAAATTTTTTTCTAAGAAAAAGTACTTCCTAGTAGGGCTAAAAAAAAAAAAAAAAAAAATCAGCATTACTAACCTGTAGAGAGCACCTGAGAAGGCACATGGGCATTTCTTTCATTATTGTCAGCTGAATCCAGTGGTGTTGGCAAAGCTGCATCCTGGAAATATGCTTTGACAGAGGCAGGAGTGTTGTCAGCCTGACCTTCACTCCAGGTGGCAGGGGGTAGGTTTCGTTATTTAAATCTAGCCAAGCACAGGAATGAATACAACTCGGGCCCACCCAAGAATTCATATAATCTCCTTTGTCTTGACTTTTAGTAAAACTTTCTGTGTTTTTTTTTTTTTTTCTGTATAAAATGAACACACTGTATCAGCTCAGAGTCCCTGTCCCTGTCTCTTCATCAGGGGACAGTGTTCCCACTCAGTCCCAGCTTTTTCCTTCCATCTCTGTGTCTGTCTCTTTCTTTCATTTTCTCAATCCCAGCCACTCCTACTCAGGAACGGAACTGCTCTCTAGCCTCACTGGATGCAGAAAAGAGAGAAATATTTACACTAACCAGTAAATATGGTTGAAAAAAATCCGCATTACTAACCAGTACACCAGGGAGAAGTCTAAGGAGGACTGGAGGATGGAATAGGGGCCATGTGAAGATGGAAGGGATGCAGCCAAGAGCCCCCAGAAAGTGAATAGGCAGGAAGGACCCTCCCCTGGAGCCCTTTGAGGGACCACAGCCCCTGACACCCCGATTGCACATTCTGGCCCCAGAAAGGGGAGAGCACACACTCCTGTTTGTTTTAGGCAGTCTGTAGTCATTGGAGCAGCAGCTTCAGGAAATGGATCTTATTTTGCTCCTCCTTCTGGGGCTTTGACTGGGTCTGGGAATATCTGAGCCCTGTCCTCTGGCACAGGAGAGCCCCTAGACTTCTCACTGCAGGGGCTCACAGGAAGATTCATCTCTGTGTCTGTGCCTCGGCCCTCTTGCCGCCCCGGGGGCTCCTTGGCAGTGACAGTGTAGTGAGCACACCAGAGTAGTGCAGGCTTTGTGGCTCAGGGACTCCTCACTGGCTTTCTGAGCCCTCAGATACAGGATGATGCAGGATACCACAAATCCCTGCCCTTACCTCCCAGGTCTTCCCACCAATGAGTCCAGCCTGGGTCCCCACTTCTAGGAGCACCTGGGTTGACAGGAGCCAGCAACTGGGTTGTTGTGCCCATATTCTAGATGCTAAAACTGAGGCTCAGAGAGGGGGAGCAGAGGTCCCAATCCTTGGCCCATTTCCCCCTCAACTCAGCCCAGCTCACAGGCCGCTCCTCCAACTCCCAAAGG
Source organism: Antrozous pallidus (assembly GCA_027563665.1). Lineage (NCBI taxonomy): Eukaryota > Metazoa > Chordata > Mammalia > Chiroptera > Vespertilionidae > Antrozous > Antrozous pallidus. The sequence continues at coordinate 58,627,087 of CM050522.1, forward strand.
GGTAAGGCCACATGATCATGCCAGACAAGGGGGCAGGGCCACCTGAGCAGCTGGAAGTGGGCACATGAACAGGGGGGTGGGGCCGGGTGATGAGTCCTACCAGGTGTACTGGTTAAGAATGCGAATTTTTTTTCAGTAGATGGAGTTACACATACTAGTACAATCGGGGCTGGCATTAGGATGTGAGAGAGGTGAGCCCTGGTTAGAGTCTGCTTTTATTTAAAACTTTGATATTTTGTTTCATCATGGATTTTTGCATTCATTTCGATTTTGAAAAATATTACTTATTTTGATTACTGAGTTTTTTTTGGCCCACTCTTAAGTTTTGCACCTCAGAGAGATCTTCATGTCTCCTTCTAGTCTTGACCTGTTAAATATCCCCAGCCCCCGGGGCTCCCTTACGCCCTCAATGCCTCCAAAGGAAACCTGGAGCCAAGGCCCAGGGTATTTACCACGAATTGATGGCCTGTTATGTGTGCGATCATATTACAGGTGTTTTTCTGAGGGGATGGTTCATTGCTTTGATCAGCTTCTCGAAGGCATCTGTAAAGTGAAGATAAGAAACACAAATGCCGGCTAGGAGGGAGCCAGAGGAGGCTTTGTTATTCAAGGGACCTGAACAGTCCGTCCAGGTGAGGCCTGCAGGCCTCAGTGGACAGCCTGGTGTCACTGAGCCTCGCAGTGCCTCAGTCTCCTCATCTGTGACATGGAGTCTGCAGTCTTAGTACGCCCTTCCTAGACTGTGTAATGGTCACATGTGATAATGGCAGTGAAACCCTTAGCACCCTGTAGCCAACATTTACTGGGTGCTTAACGATGTGCCAGGCGCTGAGCTAAAGGATTTACATCATTACCTTTTGTTTTTATTTTTTAAAGTATGTTTATATTGATTTCAGAGAGGAAGGGAGAAGGAGAGAGCTAGAAACATCGCTGATGAGAATCACTGATCTGGATGAGACCCTGATCGGCCGCCTCCCGCCCGCCCGCCCTCCCACCCGCACTGGGGATCGATCCTGAAAACCGGGAATAGAACTCTGATCAGGGTTCATAGGTCGACACTCAACCACGCCGGCCAGGCAGTTATGTTTTAAATAATACACACAGCCCAGCCAGCAAGGTGCAAGTCTCTGCAAGCCCACGCAGAGTGGAAAGGAATGGCCATTCCACTCCTCCAGGGGACCGGGCTCCAGCCGCCGGGCGGGCGAACGGGCAGGGAGGGAAGGGGGCGGGGCGCAGGGGGGCGGGCAGAAGGCGGGCCTGGGCGGGCCAGGCGGCGCTGTTCCGGGATCCGGGTCCCGGCTGCCCCGCCGCCGTGGGGCGCGCCTTGCGCTGGCAGCGGCTGGTGGGCGCATGTGGGGGCGCTCGGCGTGTTGGCGCTGCCCACGGGGGCGGAGGCGCGGCCGGGCGGCGCTGCTGATGCTGCTGGCGTTGCTGGCGCTGGTCGGGCTGGGCTCGGTGCTGAGAGCGCAGCGTGGAGCCAGGGCGGCCGAGCCGAGACCCTCGCGCACCCCGCGCTTCGGCCGGCGCGACCCGGTCCTGCCGCGGCCACCGGTGCCGGAGGACGCTCTGGGCGCGCGGGGCGAGGCGGTGCGGCTGCAGCTGGAGGGCGAGGAACTGCGGCTGCAGGAGGAGAGCGTGCGGCTGCACCAGATCAACATCTACCTTAGCGACCGCATCTCGCTGCACCGCCGCCTGCCGGAGCGCTGGAACCCGCTGTGAGTCCGCAGGCGGCCGGAGGAGCCTCGCCCGCGGCGGCCGGGCACCTCAGTTTCCGCATCTGTGGAGTGGCCTGGTGGCAGCGGGGTCTCAAACTACCCGGGGCTTGCGCGTCTTGAGTCCTTCTCAGGTCTTGGCAGTGGAAGGGTTCATTCGGGGGAAGGGGCGCAACAAAGTTTTAAAAAACGCAAACAGGAAAATGTCAGAAATGGAGGAGTCTGTGCCTATGGGGTCTCTTGGCTCTCTGCCTCTTCAGAAGGCCTGCCGTTCGGTCCAGAAAAGTGGGGGCCGGAGCTAAGCCAACAGGTTTCAGATGAGACCCCCATTGGGTGCCCTTGCTGGGTCCCACCGCACCCTCAGTCCAGCTCTGCCAGTGTCATCCTGCCTTGGCCAAGCCAAGGCCTCCTGGGGTTCAAGACAGGCTCCCATTTAGTTATGTGTGCGCCTGGGCCGTGAAGGATTCCAGCCACGTCAGAGGCTGCAATCCACCTTCCCTCTCACCTGAGCCTTGGGAGGAGGGAGGCAGGTAGGAGTGGCTGGTGGGCAGGGCGCTTTCTGGCTGGGGTCTAGCCCACTTCGCTCCTGTGGGTGGTGCAGGCCCAGAGCGTGTGTGGTCAAAGGCCCAGTTCCCTCCGGAGCTGCTGGCTCGGCGCAGGTTTCGAGAAGGGAACACGCTGGCAGGAGGACAGCCCTCCTGGCCTTCTCTCTCTTTTCCTCAGTTGATAGGAATCTTCCGGTTCCCTGCTTGATCCTCAAAGACCGAGGAAAAGAGAGCTCATAGTTGGACAGCCAGCTGTGTGTAGCAGGCACCTGCTACTCCTCTCTGATCCGTGTCTTTCCTAATTTACAGGCGTGGAAATAGGCCCAGAGAGGAGAGGTGACAACTAGAAGTGGTGGAACTTGGGGGGACTGTGACCCTCTTGGTTCCCTTGGCACTGATTTCAGGATTTAAGGGGCCTGCCTCTGTGGAGCCTTGGCCAGAGAGAGAATGAAGGTCTTCCTGAGGTGGCCCTACCTCGGCAAAGTTTGGACGGGCTTGCTCCTCCCTATTTTTTGGGATCTGCTGACGTCCAGCCTCGCGCTTTTGCCCGAGGCACTTTCCCTGTTAATCTTTTTGAGAAGTTTGTTGGGACTGGTAGTAGTTCCCTCCACGTCATCCAAATATCTGAATGCATGTTTATCTCTTTGAAACCCAAGGGTGCTCACTGAGTGACATTCTAGGGCAGTGGTTGGCAAACTGCGGCTCGAGAGCCACGTGCGGCTCTTTGGCCGCTTGAGTGTGGCTCTTCCACAAAATACCACATGCGGGCGCGCACATACAGCGCATGCGCAGAAGTCTGTTCTCGGCTCTCAAAAGAAATTTCAATCATTGTACTGTTGATATTTGGCTCTGTTGACTAATGAGTTTGCCGACCACTGGTCTAGGGGAAGCTTTCTAGGGTTCAAATCTAGCCCTCTCATGCAGGAAGCTCTCTCTCTCTCTCCCTATCTCTCTCTTTCCTTCCCTTCCCCACCCTCCCTTTCACTCTCTCTGAAAATCCTTGGGTGAGAGTTCAGCAACAACAACAAAAAATGGGCAATGAGTACAAAGAACCAACCTAGGCAGTAATAAAGCACCTAACACCTGGGAATACACTGTGTACTCAATTCTTGTTAGTTTTCCTCTTCCCTGTGGCTAACAATTTACTCAGGAGGCCACTTCTAAGAGTCACCTAGGGATTGGTCATAAAGTTTTTCTCTTCTGAATTCCAACTTCCTTTATTGTCTCAGTTGTGAAATAGCTTTGAGTCACTGGGGATGACCTATGGGCTATGGTATCCTGTCTCCATGGTGACGCAGCTGCCCCAGGTGCTATAGGATTTGCTTATAGATCCTGCTGTGGCATTGACCCTGGGAAGTTAATCCAAACCCAGCATGATAAGGAGTCTGAATACCTCCAGCCTTTAGTTCCTGCTGCAAGGCCTGTTGGGTTATTCTTGCCTCGCTGGAGAGAAAGGTATGCTTATCTCTGTTGGGCTCAGCCCAGTGTAACTTTGGTGTGGCCAATAGCTCAGGGCCTTTCTTGGAGACTCACTTTCAGAGTTGGTAGAGAGGTAAGGACTTAATTAAGCTCTTTAGATTTAGCCTGAGGAATGGCAGATTAAGAGTTCACACTCTGGATGGGAGAGATGGTCCCTTGGGAATCTAAATTAGTAAACGGAGGGTTTGTTAAGCTTGAATGTTACAGGAGAGAAGGCCCTGAGGCAGCATCCAGTCTCAACTAAGAAGAAGCCAGAGAAACACTCAGATCTGGGGAGAGTGGATCTAGAACCTAGGTGGTTTTTGTTGTTGTTAATCCTCAACTGAGGATGTTTTCCCATTGATTTTTAGAAAGAGTGGAGGTTGAGAAGAAGGGAGGGAGCGGGGAGAGAGAGAGAGAGAAAGAGAAAGAACATCAATGTGAGAGACACATGTTTTGGTTGCCTCCCACATGCTCTGGGATCTAGGCCAAGGTTCAAACCTGCCCACCCAGGTATGTGCCCTTGACCAGGAATAAAACCCATGACCCTTTGGAACAGGGGCGGATGCTCTAACCCCTGTGCCACACCAGCCATGGTTAGAACCCAGATCTTTTATTCTCTCCTCCCTTTTGGGTGGAGTCAATTATTTATTTGTTTTAATTATATAAAAAAACAATAGATGTTCAAAAATTAGAAATCACCGATAAACTTACCACCCTGGGGAGAACCACTGTCATCCTTCTAGATTTTTCCAAGTATGGAATAGATTTCGAAAACATGCATATGGGCCCTGGCAGGTGCTCAGTGGTTAGAGCATTAGCCCGTGGACTGATAGAAAAACTTAGGAGTGTTGGTTCTAATTCCTTAAAACTTGTAGATCCCAGTTCGTCTGAGTCAAATACTTTACATGCCATTGGATTAGAGCACAGCTTTATTTCTGTTAGTTATAGCACCAAATCAAGGAGGAAGAAGTGGAGGATGACAAGGAATCCTTGCATGGTGATATAGTTTAGGGTTTGCAAAACTCTTTAACAAATCCCATCTCATTTGAGCGTAGCCAGGAGAGAGAACTTACACTCTGAAACGGCAGCCGGCCACAGTGGGAAGCTGGATAGCTGGGGTTGTGGCCTTTGGAGACTTAAAAAAAGATTTATTCCAGAGACCATCCCTAGAACAATTAAATGTAATTTTCTGTGGGTAGCGCCTAGGCTAAGGCTGATTTCAACTGGTGTTGAAAGCTACTGGCTGAGAGCCTGAAGCCTTCTCACTCAGAAGGTTAAGGGTGCGTGCTTTGGAGGGTGTGGGAGAATACCAGAAGTAGACAAAGTGGGGATTAAAAACAGACCAAGTGCAGTTGAAACTAGTGGTGACATCACAGCCATTGGAAGATGTGTCACAAGGAAGTGGCTGCTAACAATTTTGCACTCCCAATATTTGCAGAAAGTTTCAGTTTTCCTAGGTCAGAGAAGCCTTGAGATCATCGCTAGAATGTCATTCTCATTTGCGTTCTGACTTAGCCCGAGAGAAAAGTTGAGTGACAGTACATTTTCATGGGCACTTGGATGAGGACGCCACACATAAGAACATCAGGAGTTCTCTGCCATAGCAGAGGAGTTTGAACTGGTTAGGAAAGTGTCTAAATAATGCACAGCTATTTGCATTTTTTAAGTGCTTGCTCTGGTTTTCGCCTTATCAATACCATAATTGCTGATGCATCTAAGTTTAGGGATCAGGATTTGGGTGCTGGGATGACAGGCTCGAAAAGCTCAAAATAGGTAATTTAGCAAAAGTGTTTGTATATTACAGGGCTTGGCAGGAGGGAATTGGTTAGAATTTCTTTTTTTGCAGGAAGGTAGCCTGCTTGTCCACTGTGATAACATTATCTTTGGGAAAACATCACACTTCGTGTGGAGATTAGACTGATGCTTCTCCGAGGCTGTGAACTGCAAATATTTTATTCTTACTAGATTCATTGTGTGGCCATTAGAGTGGCACCTTTTCTTTGAATCAGTTCTTTAAGTTTAGAAGTTGTTTAGTTTTGTTAGTATTTTCATGGTACGTTTTCCTACTCATACTATGTAATTATGTTTGAAGTGTGTCTCTAGAATGTTGAATTTTGTGTTTGTTTGTTTTTTAAATCCAGACTGACAGTCTTTGACTTTAACTAGATAGTCATGTTCATTTATATTTATTGTGCTTATTAATACTTTAGGATTTAATTATACCATCTTATTTTATGCTTTTTTGTTGTTGTTGTTCTATTTTTTCTCTCTAAGGGTTCTTTGGGTTGAAAGTGACTGAAAACCCAATGGGAAACAGACTTAAATATAAAAGGAAAAAAAAACCTGACTTCTATAGTAGAAAATCTGGGATGAGAACTGGGTTCAGGTCATTTTGGGCTCTGGATTCAGGGATTCAGTGGATATCATCAGAAAATGTTGACTGGTCAGGCCTGGGGCATTTGACTTTATCAGAGGACTATGTTTATATAAATATACGTTTGTGTGTGTGTGTGTGTGTGTGTGTGTGTGTGTGTGTGTGTGTTTAACCACACAGACAGAGAGTCCAGGAGGCATAGTTTCTGAACGGGAAATCACTGTGCAGTACTGTGAAGAAGGGAATCTGGGCAGATAAAACATACCAGTGGGCATTATGCCTCTCTGGCCTGTTCTACAAAGGATAGGAATTTTCAATGTGATAACCTGAATCCTATATAATAAAGAGCTAATATGCAAATGATTGTCATGCTCTCATGCCCTTGTGCCAGGGCCAGGGGACACAAGGCCAGGCGAGGGACCTGAGGTCACACCCCCTCTCCTCCCCCACCCCCCGCCCTGGTGCTGGGCTGGGGGACCTGAGGCTGCGTCCCCCTCCCCGCCCTATGGGGCTTCACAGGGGGTGGGGGCCGGCTGAATCTGGGTCTCTTGCAATTTTGAGGCACATGTGCATGGCAGGGACTTGACTCTGGGTCCTACAGCGTGCCCCAGACTCTTGCAGGAGGAAGATTTTCATACACATTTTACTAATTGTCTTTCATCTCTGACACTTCTATTATAGAGAAGGGCAAATAGCAATATTAAAATATTTCCTCTAATTAATTCTCTTTTAATGTGCACAAATTTCATGCACTGGGCCCCAAGTACAAAGATAAAAGCCCAGGAGATGTTTATTTCACCCATTTCATTCATATCCATATACTGCATAGACATGTATTGTGTTGGTGGAGATTAGAGTAGTCACTCAATGTGAAGGTTAAATGGACTAATGCGTGTGAAGTGCTTATACTGCCTATCCTATAGTAAGCTAATACATGATACTACTATTGCCAGGTACAATACAAGGCATGATGAATATCCAGAGAAAAACACAATTCAGCCACTGCCCTCTGGTTATACCAGAAAGTTAAGGAAAGGATGGGTTACTATGACTCAGCAGTGAATTTAACTCTGAGCTTCCTTTTAAAAATTATTTGTTTGTTTATTTTTATTGATTTTAGGGAGAGGGGAAGGGACAGAGATAGGGAGATAGAAACATTGATGAGAAACATCAGTCAGCTGCCTCTTGCATGCCCTGTACTGGGGATCGAACCTGAAACTTGTGTATGTGCCCCAACCAGGAATCAAACCATTGACCTCTTGGTTCCTGGGTTTACACTCAACCACCAAGCCACACCGGCTGGGCTGCTTTGAGCTTCCTTTTGTCCCCCACACAAAAATGGAACCCTGAGTGATGCAGAGTTGTACTCATTTAATTGAAGGATGCTCAGCTTTTATCGTTCAGGCAAACGGGAAAGTATTTTCTTGTGAAAACATGACAGAAGGGCACACTGAGCAGTCGTGAAGGAGAATGCCTATAAAGGGATGTTTTTAAAAAAGAAGGATAAACTACCAAGCCCAGAAAAAAAGGAGAGGCCAGAATATTAAATTCTTGTTCATTGAAGGCATTTGCTATGGGGAGTTAAAGAAATACGATCCAGTTTTTTTTTAATCTTTTTTGTGATTATAAGAATGATGTATATTCATTACAGAACAATTTTAGCATGAAGAACAATATAAAAAATAAATAATCAGAAATAATCTGCTCAGAGATAACCATTGTTAACATTATGACAAATTTCTTTCTGTTTATTGCTTATGTGTGAGCATGTGCATACATACATTGCTGTGTATAGAACTGGCATTATGCTGTGTAGATTTGTACTCTGTTATTTTATTAATAATATAATGTTGTCATTGTCTTATTGTTAAACTAGTGGCCTGGTGCATTAAGTTTGTGCACATTAAAGGGGAATTAATTAGAGGAAATATTTTAATATTGATATTTGCCCTTTCTCTATAATAGAAATGTCAAAGATGAAAGAAAATTAGTAAAATTTATATGAAAATCTCCCTCCTGTCAGAGTCTGGGGCACGCAGACTCAGACCCGGCCAGCCCCAACCCCATTGGGTGAGATCCAGACCGGCTGGCCCCATCCTCGTCAAGCCCTGCCAGGTGGGGGCACAGCCTCAGGTCCCCCATCAAGCCCCGCCAGTTGGAGAGTGCAGCCTCAGTTGCCCTGGCATACCCTCAGGTCCCCGGGCCTGGCATCAGGGCAGGGGTTGTGGCCTGAGGTCCCTGGTCTGGCACCAGGCTAGAGGAATGTGGCCTGAGGTCCCCTGGCCTGGCACTGGGGTGATGGGGTGCACCTTGAGGTCTCCCGTCAGGTTCCGCTGGGCAGGGGGCATTGCCTGAGGTCCCCCATCAAACCCCACCGGGGAGGGGGCATGGCCTGAGGTCCCCCAGCTTGGTGCCACAGGGGGCGTGGCCTGAGGTTACCATGCCCAGCACTGGGGTGGGGGGCATGGCTGAGGTCCCCGTCCTGGTACTGAGGCAGTGGGTACCACCTGAGGTCCTCAGGCAAGCTCCGCTGAGTGGGGGGCACAGTCTCAGGTCCCCCGGCCCAGCCCAGCACCATACAGCCTCAGGTCCCTGCTGATCACTCGTTACAGGAATACCATCTCTGCTGTGGGCACAGCCAGTTTGTGATGGTGTGAGGGTCAATTTGCATATTATCTCTTTAGTTTTTAGGATATCCTCTGACGATATGGTTTTGGGTGGCCATGTAGCATTTCTTCATGCAGTCATGCTACGTTTTATTTAATCATTTCTTGTTGGACATTGAAATTGTCATTAGATTTTTGCTATCATAAATAATGTTGCAAAGAAAATTTTTTACCACAAGCCTCCTTTAGGATGTCTCTGATTATGGCCTTCAGTGAGAAATTCTTAGATATGGTAATATGACATCAAAGAGAAGAGGAACATTTTGAGGCTCTGAGTGTGTGCTGCCAGAGTGGGATGCAGCATTCTTGTGATTTAAGGGGACTCAAATAGAGAACCCACCTAGACAATTGAGAAAAGTGGCCTTGGGCTTTGGATTGTCACAGAAACACAAAATGAAAACACAAAAACTCTGAGGAGGGGCTGACATCCTGTCTCAACTCCCTTCGGTCAAGCAGAGCTTTTTCTGCCCTCCTGCTTCTTACTATGAGAAGAAATAAAGTTTAATCCAGAACAGGAGGGTTGTGACTTCAGACTAAAGGACAGTTCTTTAAATTGAATAAACCTCATTTTCAAAAACTTTACTCTCTCCTTTCTTCTCTCTCTAAAATTAATAAAAACATTTCTTTGGGTCAGGATTAAATAGAAAAAATAAAAAAAGAAGGCATATCCCATGCTGGAAAGTTTGTACTGGCTAGGGGGGGGCGGTGGGGGCGGGCCTCGGTCTCTCGCTCTATACACCTCTCCATAGGCTCAGGCAGCTCCATCCTCACTGCCTGGCCGCTGGCTTTCCTCAGAATAGTTGGTCCCTGGAAGGGAACAATATGAAAATCTCACTGTCCCATGACCTGGTCTTGACCTATGTCCCCTCCAGCCCATCCCCAGCACCCACCTGGCCGGGTACACACACAGTCAAAAGTAGGTTCTCCATTCCTGAAACTGTATTGTATTTGCAGGTGCAAAGAAAAGAAATATGATTATGATCAATTGCCCACAACATCCGTTGTGATAGCATTTTATAATGAAGCCTGGTCAACTCTCCTTCGGACAGTTTACAGTGTCCTGGAGACATCCCCAGACATCCTGCTAGAAGAAGTTATCCTTGTAGATGACTACAGTGATAGAGGTAAGCCCTTGACATGGACTCTTGGCGGGGCCTAGCTTTCCATGCAGTGCCTGGGAGATAAGAGTGTGATAAGGCTCAGTAAGGACAGGCCTCCCGTATCCCCCTGTGTCTGGCTCCTACTCTTAGGGAGCTCAGAGCCTGGAGGAGGGACACAGAGGTAATGACAGAGAGTTCTATCCCATGGTGCTCAGGAAACATGGGAAAGGGACTCACTCTTTGGGTGCTCAGGACGGGTGGTTGACCTTGGCCTCCAAGGTCGGATAGTTTGTGGACAGCAAAGGAGGAGGGAGGGAGGGGGTTTCAGGTGGAGGACATAGATGTGGAAAGGCTGGAGTTGCAGCGCTGTGTGGATTATGTAGGACCTGCCAGTGGTTCAGGAAGGATGGAGGGCCAGCTGCTTGGGGAGTAGTAGGAGAGGGCAGGGAGGTGAGGTGGAGAAGGGTGCAGCAAGAACAAAAGGCCAAGGGGCTGGAACTTTGTGCTAAGGGCAGGGAGAGCCAAGGCAGGGTTTAAAGCAGGAGAGCTGTTGGGGAGAATCCCTCTGGGCTGGATTGTGGAGAATGGTGAACAGAGGGGCTGGGAGGGGAGGCCAGGGGGCTGTAGGGGTGGCCCAGGCGAGAAATGGAGGCTTGGAGTCAGGTGGTGGCAGAGGAAAGGGAGGGGTGGGATGGGAGTGGGGATTCGAGGGGTAGCATCCACAGGGCCAGAGACTGGCTGAGGTGCAAGAAGGACCCATGGGCTTTTGGCATGGGTTCCCGGGTGAATGGTGGTGCCATCTTAGAGCTGCACAAGCCACCCAGGACAGGAAGACCAGGTCTGGGGGAGGAAAGGGGTGTTTGGTTTGGGATGTGTTGAGTTTGAGATGAGATCAAAAGGAGCGGCCCAGACAAAACACTGAAGCCAGGGAGAGGAGTTCCACGGACCGGATGGTCAGCGTCCCTGCAGGCCTGACCAGTGACCTCGGATCCCGCAAGTCACATGCAGCCCAGGGCTGGTCCCTCATCGTTCAGGTTTTGAGTTTTACAGTGTGCTGGGTGCTGTTCTAGGCACTGGGTTCCAGGGGCAGCAAGACAAGCCCCTGCTCACTTGTCTTTCTCTGAGCCTGTTTCTCGTGGGTGAACGGGTTGACCCGCACCTGCCTCAGGTGGGGTGAGGAGTAAGTGAGAGCAGGGGTGCACACGCAGGTACAGGGCAGACCCTCAGACAGCAACGGCGCGGAGGAGGCGCTCGTCCCCGTTGCCTTTTGTTCCTCCTTCCTCGTCTCTGGACACTGTCCTGGGTCTCAGCCATGCCGCCTTGAGCCAGGAGCTTAACCAGTTTCAGCCTTGCGTCAGCCCCTGTTTTAAAATATATTCATGTAACTCATTAATATACATAAAATAAAATAGTAATATTGCCTACCTTGTAGGGTTGTTGCCAGGGGTAAGTGAGATAAAGGAAGGTACCGGGCCCTCAGCTCATTTGCTCTGTGACCCTGACCTTGACAAGTTCCTTAGCTTCTCTGGCCTTAGTGTTCTCATCTATAAAATGGGAGCAATAGTGGTAACTACCTTGTAGGATTGTTGTAAAAATCATATAAATCACTTAGCAATGAGCACAGTTGGCCCTCTCAGGCTAGCTGCCATTGTTATGACTAGTATTACTGTGTCAACTGAAATATACTACTGAGAAAATTTACCTGAACAGAACTATCATAACATCATGCAGTAAGATGTGCATTAATATAACTATAATAATATAACTATTATAACAAAATGTATATGAAGATAATTCCATGTAAATTAAAAATATATAGCATATTGCATAATTCATTAACATACATTAACAAATTTATATTAGCACAATTTCTCAAAGAATTTATGGTTGGGTGGTTCTTGAGCTTTTTATTTTTAAATGTTCACAAGTCAAGATATAATATATTTTTGGGGTAACAGTTTTATTGAGATATATCTGCATTTTAGGCATTTGGTGGTTCTGGAATCCCTCCCCGTCAGCCTCCCCTGGCCTTTGGGGTGCTTCCAGCCTTGGTTCTGGGTGAGGTGAGCGTGGTCCAGGTGGCAGAGCGAAGGAGGCTTATGTCTATTTAGTTTTCTTTGGGGAACAGGGTGGCCCTGGAAGGACCTGGCTTGGGATGTGTGTCCCTCATTGTCCTACTTGCCTCCCCAGAGCACCTGAAGGAACGCCTGGCCAATGAGCTGTCCAGGCTGCCCAAGGTGCGTCTGATCCGCGCCAACAAGAGGGAGGGCCTGGTGCGAGCCCGGCTGCTGGGGGCTTCTGCGGCAAAGGGCCAAGTGCTGACCTTCCTGGACTGCCACTGTGAGTGCCACGAGGGGTGGCTGGAGCCGCTGCTGCAGAGGTATGTGGGGAGGGTCCCAATACTACACAGAAGCAAAAACAGACTGATCGCCACGTGTGAGAGGCCGTGGGGCGCCTGGGCTCAGTGGCTCCTTGGACAAGTCCATTGTCACTGGACAATGTCTCTCAGATGGTCCTAACCAGGAGCATGGGCCATTCTTTCCATGTGCTTTTGGAAATAGATGTTCTCGGGTGTCATGTCCAGCAGGTAGTGCTCCTGGCATTTTGTGAGCTGGGAACCAGGGATGCCAAGCATCCTGCAGTATGTGCAACCTGCACAGCAAAGGATGGTTCTGCTCAGATGCCAGGAGTGAGTGCCTCTGTGGGACACTCTGCTTCTCGGCTTGTGCGTTCCATAACCGTGATTCAGAGTCCAGTGCTGACTCCCCAATTTTCTTGTAAAATTTAGGTTGCCCATGGTTCCAACCAGCTTGATCACAAGTCACAAGTTCTTGGGGTCTTTACTAGGGGGCATGCAGCGTCTTTGAACCTGCCTAGCAGGTCTGCCGTTGTTCCTCTCACCCCTTTTAATAATGCCCTCAATTTATTTAAAGAATTGGGCATTGGTAGATACTCACTCTGCAATGTCCTGAATTTAGTAAACTCAGAAGCTTGATTCTTTGTCTCACATAATCCATCCTGAACAGTGCAATTTTCCCCAAACTTGTAAAACTTACCTCAGTTGTCATTCATTTCTGGTGCTATTCTAAAAACCCTTATAGCTCAAGTTTCTTCTCGCCATTGTTTCGTGTGACTCTAATGATTTTTAGGTATCAGATTTTAGATAAAAGACCCCAAAACATAACCCAGAGAAATCTAGTGTTCACACATGGTCCAATCTCAGCTCATCTTTTCTGATGTGCTATCAAATGCAAAAACCCACAATCTAGCAGCATGCTGAAGGATGGTTGGGCTTGTAATAATGATTGTGGAGGAACTAGCTAAAGCATACACACAGGCTGATGCCTGCAACAGCAAATCATAGCGTTTCCCACTGTGTGTAATATTTCACAATAATAAAGATGAAAAGAAAAGAATAGCAGTCTTTCTAGGTTCTCTGCCAGCCATCTCACAGACATTCCCACGTTAACCCTATATGTACCTACAGGGTGGGCAAAAGCAAGTTTACTGTCATGAAACACAGCTTATTCTGGTACTGTTATTTATTAATTATTGTATCATTTTCCATACAGACAACTAAACCTACTTTGCCCTCCCACTTTGGGCCCTGAGAGGTGAGATGACTCAGCTAATGTTCCCACAGTGAATAGGATTAGAATTTATATCCTAACTTGAAAGCTGGCCCTTTGGTCTAGGGGCATCTCTGCACAGGGAGATTATTATTTCTTAACATTTTATTTTTTTAATATATATATTTAAATATATTTTTAATTGATTTCAGAGAGGAAGGGAGAGGGAGAGAGAGAGAGATAGAAAAATCACTGATGAGAGAGAATCATTGATTGGCTGCCTCCTGCAAGCCCCCTACTGGGGATCAAGCCCACCATTCAGGCTTGTTCCCTGACTGGAAATCATCCTGTGACCTCCTGTTTCATAGGTTGACGCTCAGCCACTGAGCCAAGCCTGATGTTTTGTGATTAATTGTGATTAAATGAAGGAACCTTTTGCAATCTTGAGAAATGGAAAATCTGCTTTCTCTTTTTAAAAATTACCTTTGATTTTTTTTTTTTTTTAGATGTCTTGAGTTTCGTAGAAGGAGTCATGGTTAGTGGGAATATCCATAGATAGGATCAGAACATTAAAGCTGTGGGATATTTCATATTAAGGTCAGAATCCTTGTTCCCCACTTTCCCCTAAAGAAATGCCCAAGGTGGTCACCTGCCTGACACGGCTGCAGACACATGGGTGTTCCTCCTTCCTAGTGGAAGGGTGAGGAGAGCTCATTCCCAGATTTCCTAACGGTCCATCCACACGGAGAAACGGGTGTCCTGGGTGTCTGCAGGATCCACGAAGAGGAGTCGGCAGTGGTGTGCCCTGTGATTGACGTGATCGACTGGAACACCTTCGAGTACCTGGGGAACTCCGGAGAACCCCAGATCGGCGGTTTCGACTGGAGGCTGGTGTTCACGTGGCATGTGGTTCCCGAGAGGGAGAGGATGCGGATGCGGTCCCCTGTCGATGTCATCAGGTCAGGGGTCGACTTCTTTGAGCGAGGCTCATTGCATCTGGCTAACATGTCAGCGAAGGCCCTTGGGGGGGATGGTTAGCTGTTGGGCCCCCTCCTTAGTTTACACATTTATCATGCACAAAGTTACGTACTCGCCTGTTGAGATGTCTGTGTGCTTCCCCAGGGCAGAGACTGTGGGGTCTGCCTGTGCTTAGTGCTGGGCAGAGCCTGAGCTCAGCATACTCTTTAGAGACGCATGACTGGACTGAAGGGCTTGTGGTGGGAAAGGAGTTCAACTAACTAGTGGTTTTGTGCTGCTTGCATGGCAATATGGATATTATATGCTTCTAGGTCTCCAACAATGGCTGGTGGGCTGTTTGCTGTGAGTAAGAAATATTTTGAATATCTGGGGTCTTATGATACAGGAATGGAAGTTTGGGGCGGAGAAAACCTCGAATTCTCCTTTAGGGTAAGTATTCCAGTCTTCTCTTTGGGTTCATTCTTAACCTGTTTCTCTCTCTCTCTCTCTCTCTCTCTCTCTCTCTCTCTCTCTCTCTCTCTCTTCGGAAATGATGGGATTTTATGAAGTCCCGGTATACTTTCCCTCCACATTGGCAATTTATCCAGAAATTCTGAAAGATGATAATGGCATAAGCATCCTATAAACATCCTTACCTTCTTGTTTAAACTTTAAAAAATATCTACTTTTACATAGATTTGGGGTAGGAGAGGCCCTTGCCGGTCACCTAGCTCTCTTCTGTCCTACAGCGGGAAGGGCTGAAGCCCAGTGAGGGGACATGACTTGCTCAGACTAGACTAGACTGAAACTCGGTCCCTGCCTCTTGAGACCATGTTTTGGAGACTTGATTTGCTTACTTGTTTATGAAGTGGCCTCTTTATTTAGCACAACAACTTTCAAACCTGGACACATACAGAATTGTTGGGGAAACTTGTTTAAAAAGGCAGGTTTACAGGCACCATCTCCCGAAAGTCAGATTTGACGGGTTTGCTGTTGGGACCAGGAATGTGCCTTTTGTAGTAAGCCCGTCTGCCAATGCTGCTACCCATGACTCCCAGATGAAGCCCCAGGGAGAAGCCCTAAGCTCTTCAGTGGGTTTTCCAGTTAACTAACCTTGCATTTTAAGCACCAAAACCTTACGCTAATGTAAGCTTTTCAATAGAAAATTTAAAATGGAAATAATATTTTATATGGTTTCCTGCCTAAAAAGAGTTATCTAACGAACAAGAATTTGGCCTTCCACGGGGGACTCACACCCCCATCACTGGCCATACCTCCTCTGGACAGTGGGGTGTCCATGGCAATTTGCCCAGCATGCAATGGCCCCCGATGACGGTTGAGTTGTAGAGTGGCTCTTAATGGTCTTTCTGCCTTTTCCCTAGGTGTCAGGCTGCTCTGCCTGCCTCTAGAAGCTCCTCCTTTCCCCTTCCCAAACCTCTCTTCTTACTTGCTGCTTTCCTATCCTCTGTGGCTAGCAGATCAGGTAATCCGCCTGTGTTTTACCTCCTGAGTGAACGGGTTCCCAGCGAGGTCAGCGATGGGTCTCGCCACGCATCAAGTGCATGAGATTTAGTGCATGCACTTGGGGTCTTGGTTCCAGGGCTTGTTTGTCTTGGGGCTGCTTTCGTCCTCTGCCTGCATTCTGTGTTCTGGGGGTGCTGTGGAAGTGGCCTCCCGCCCCGTGGAGGGTGAGAGTGTGGCCGTGTTCGTCATGACTTCTGTGCTCGGCCTCCTGGCCGCAGGCATTACGGACCAGCACCTCATCCCCAGCTCACCTGCCGCGGCCTCTCCTCTGCTCTGTGTGCAGATCTGGCAGTGCGGCGGGATCCTGGAGACACACCCGTGCTCTCACGTGGGCCACGTTTTCCCCAAGCAAGCTCCCTACTCCCGCAAAAAGGCCCTGGCCAACAGTGTCCGTGCAGCTGAAGTGTGGATGGATGAATTCAAAGAGCTCTACTACCACCGCAATCCCCATGCCCGCTTGGTGAGTTCCTGCCCCCTGCATTTGGCCTCGCCTCATCTGAACAAAACCAGCTAATCCCCGCCCCCCCCCTGCCAACCTCCCATAACCCCTCCCCCGGCCAGCCCTGCCCCTGATCACTCTCCCTCCTATCCCCTCCCCCGGCCAGCCCTGCCCCTGATCACTCTCCCTCCTATCCCCTCCCCCGGCCAGCCCTGCCCCTGATCACTCTCCCTCCTATCCCCTCCCCCGGCCAGCCCTGCCCCTGATCACTCTCCCTCCTATCCCCTCCCCCCCAATTGGGGGATAGGCCAGCTGGCTAACCTTCTGCATCCCCTCCCCTATGCCGGCTTGGCCCCCATTGGGGCAGGTGGCCGGATCATACCCGTGTATGAATTTTTACACTGAGCCTCTAGTAAGTTTATATTTAGACTTCAATACACTGAGCAGTAAGGTTTTCATTCATGATCACAGCTAGAACACTCACCTGTGTTTGAAGTGAGTGTCAGATATCAGTGGTAAATTGGAATGTCATTGTGTATGATTGCTGCTGACGTTTTGCTGGTCGGTGATCACATGTTCATTCTTGATGGGCTGGCCCAGGGATCCAGTGCAGCCCCAGGATGTGGCTTCCTCATCCCACCAGCAGGTGCTTTGGGTCCTTCCCTGGGCACCTGGTTGCACCTCCTGCAGCAAGAGCACCTGCGAATGTGATTGTGTGACAGCCTCTCCCACTGGTGTGTGTGCTCCACTGTGTCTGAGGCTGTTTTGGGTACTCTGTGGCCTGCACAGGGCCCGCCCGGCACACATTAGGTGCTCAATAAAAGCAGCAGTGGGGTGCAGGGCTTTGATAGGAAGTGCCACCCCCTTCAGCGGTTCACTGTACTGTTGTTTTCTCAGGAGCCCTTTGGGGATGTGACGGAGAGGAAGCAGCTTCGTGCCAAGCTTCAGTGTAAGGACTTCAAGTGGTTCCTGGAGACCGTGTATCCAGAGCTGCACGTGCCCGAGGACAGGCCTGGCTTCTTCGGGATGGTGAGTGAGGTGGCCCATGCTGGGCGGGGAGTTCTGGCTCCCAGGTCTGATCAGCAAACCCTGGGCCAGAAAGGCCCCTTTGTGGGGATCGCGGGGCAAACGCCTCTCCCTATCCATCCACTGTTCTTCCATCTCCCTGTGAGTGTTTGGGACTCAGGTCCAGAGTGTCAGTTCTGGGGACCATCTTGAAATTGACGAGAATAAACCTCCCATTTTATTGATGAGGAAACCGAGGCTCATTTGGTGTTTCCATGTCCGAGTTTTTACTAACACCTAATAACATTATTTCAAATCTCAGTGGCCAGATCAGTTAATTACCAGCTCAGGCATCCACAAAGGCAGTGGTGGAGAAAGGAGAGTCACTTCTCTTATTTCAAGAAACGTAAAAGAAGTGTTCCTGGGGTGAGGCCAGCTAAAATGTCTGGTGCCTTTGGCTTTTGCTAGGACTTGCACTGAGTTAGCAAGGGAAGTCTCCTGGGCCATGGCGATCAGAAGTGCTGGTGTTCCCCTGTAAGTCTTTGATAAACACCAACCAGGATATCCATGCATTAAATTCAGTTTCCTTATGAATTTATACCAGAGAGAATGGTATACTGAACCCTGTCCCTGAGATGCTTGAATTACCAAGATTTTTCCTTTCTTGCTTTCCCTCTCCTCTGTTTCATCCTCCCAGATTTTTCATTTTTCAAGGAAACCCCAGACATTGTCATTTCACTCCTATACACTTCCGCAGGAATCTTAGTAAGACTTGGACTTGGACATCATCCTACAAAACCACAGACTGTTATCACCCCTAACCAAATGAACAATAATTTCTTTTTTTTTAAATATATTTTATTAATTTTTTACAGAGCGGAAGGAAGAGAGATAGAAAGTCAGAAACATCGATGAGAGAGAAACATCGATCAGCTGCCTCTTGCACACCCCCTACTGGGGATGTGCCTGCAGCCAAGGTACATGCCCTTGACCGGAATCGAACCCGGGACCCTTCAGTCTGCAGTCTGATGCTCTATCCACTGAGCCAAACCGGTTTCGGCTGAAAAATAATTTCTTGGTGTCATTGAACATCCATCCCTTATCCAGATCCCCCCAGGTTGTCAAATTTCTCTTGGAGTATTTGGCAAGTTCCCTTTGGGATCCAAACAAGGGCTACACATTGCATATGGTCGCTGCATCTTCTAAAGTCTCTCTAATCTAAGGCAGGCCTTCTCCCCCTTTTTTTTTCTTTCTCTTTTGCTACAGCATTAGCTTCCTTAGAGAGTGCCTCACCTTGGGGACTGTCTAATTGTTTCTTTGTGGTGACTTTTAAATTCTTTACGATGGAAATGAGGTCTAAAAGTGTGATTGGAGTCGGAGAGATCTTTTTGGCAACGACCCTTCACAGGTGTGCGTTGCACTCACATGGCATCACAGAGAGAACACGCAGTGTCTGGTCCTCCTGCTGTTAGGGGTGAGAGTGATCGTAGGTTCATGGAGAGTCAGGGCGCCTTGTCTGTTGCCGGCTCCTTCACACGCAAAGAACTCCGAGGGCTGTGCTTTACCAGCCAGTGGGCTGCGGAATCCTTCCTTCTGTATGCCTGAGTCTTGTCATTAGAACAGACTAATCAAGAGTAGACAAGGGCTAGGGGGGCAGTTGGGTTCAGGGGGTTCTTTGAACTCTCCGGGAAGGAATGCGGAAAGTATTGTGTTTTTCCCCAGAGGCTCCTGGAAGGGAGGAGGGAACATGGAACCTCCCGTGTTTTTTTTTTCTGTTTTTTTTTTTTCCGGTTGTTGTTTAATATATTTTATTGATTTTTTTAGAGAGAAGAAGGGAGAGGGAGAGTCAGAAACATCTTTGAGGGAGAAACATTGATCAGCTGTCTCCTGCACACCCACTACTGGATATATGCCCGCAACCAAGGTACATGCCCTTGACCGGAATCGAACCTGGGACCCTTCAGTCCGCAGGCCGACGCTCTATCCACTGAGCCACACCCGTTAGAGCTCCCGTGGCTTTTTTGCTCTTAGAGCAATTAAAGGGTTTTAGAGTCAAGGGATACCAGAGGTGACATGAGATAAGACACTGTTGAGTGATAGAGAGAGCACTGGACTTGGAGTCAGAGGTCCTGGATTCAAGACTCAGGTCTCTCCACTTACTTGTCGGGGTACCTTGGGCAACATTGGCTCTTTGTATTATACTGTTTCCAGAGTCTAGAATGCCGGGCTTGTGATCTGGGGAGTGCCGAGTGTGTCCATTGGGGTGTCCTTTGCTGATGCGTAGTTACAGGAACTCCCTGGTCTATTTGTGAGGCGCCGATCCAGCTGTGTTTGGGCTAGTGCACTCTGAGGCTGCGTTAAAGAGAAGTGAGAATGGGCTTTCAGGCCATGAAAAGTTAATCTTACTGATCCTCAGGCTTATCATCTCAAAATGGGGTTACAGTTTCCACTGGGGGGTGGGGTGGGGAAGCATTTTTAAAATGAGAAATGTATGGGGCTCTTACCATTGAGTCCAGTTCTTGGGCAGGTGCTTCTCCCACTCTGTTGACCCACTCCCCCCCCCACCCCCCGAGCCTTGGGTGGGATCTGTTGTGTATGAATCTGGACCAAAAGGCCCCCTTTGCGTTTTGTTCAGCTGCAGAACAAAGGACTAAAAGATTACTGCTTCGACTATAACCCTCCCAGCGAGCACGACCTCATGGGCCACCAGGTGCTCCTGTACCTCTGCCACGGGATGGGCCAGAACCAGGTACGAGCCCTCCCCTGTGGCCCGTTCGTCTCCTGCGGGGGGAGCACGGCGGGAGGCTCCGAGCTCAAGCGGTCCTTGGTGTGGGCCTCTGAAGAGGGGAATTGTGTGCTTTTAAAAAATTAAGTGTTCACTACGCTTTTCATTATGAAAGTAACATATACTCATTATAGGACATTTGGGAAGTATAAAAAGTAGAAGTGAATAGTGGACGACAGGACCCAGAGCAACCACCACAATGATTAAGACATATTTGCTTCCCCTCTTCTTTTATGTATGGCCTTGGGATGTGTGTTTTAAATGGTGGTTTTCATATGTCGATATGTTTTCCACTCTCTGTTTCCATCCATTTGGCCATACGTGTGTCATTAGACATCTTTTGAGAATGCCATTCCTACTGGCCTCTGATATGTCTTTGTGCGGCTGTATTGCTCTTTACCAGCGGACTCCCTGCCTCCCTGTTTTTTGCCATTATAGATAATCTGGTCACTAACATCTTTGGTCAGGAAAAAAAAAAAAAAAAGGAAGGAAAAACCCAGCAGATCTGCATTTGGGATGACTTCCTTATCACTAGTTCTTTTTTTTTTTTTAATATATTTTTATTGATTTTTTGCAGTATCTTATCGCTAGTTCTTAAGCAGAGCTGCAGGTTGTGGTGCAGAGTGCCGCCCTGCAAAGCGGTGTTTAGGGCAGTCCCGTCGGCAGGGCACCTGGGCAGACCTGAGTTAAGTGCTGTCCTCAGGCTGGGCAGGGGGCGAGTCTGGAGGCTCTGAGGACCAGAACAGGACCTCGGCCCCGGAAAGCAGATGGACCCACCGGGCTGGGGCCAACGAGGAGGCAGGAGAGCCGCGAAACGTTGGTTCCAGACCTGCTGTCTCAGAAGTGGCAGATACTGGTGACGAAGGGGTGCAGGTCCAGGTTTTCTTCCAACCTGGACTATTCCATCTGACTGTCACGCCCCCTTATGGTTAACAGTAAGCTTTCGTAACTCAGCCCCTGCAAACTTAAGTTACTCAGGTTCTCCAGTGCTTTCTATTTTTATTTGTTATATATTTTATTGATGTTTTTACAGAGCGGAAGGGAGAGGGAAAGAGAACTAGAAACATTGATGAGAGAGAAACATCAGTCAGCTGCCTCCTCCTGCACACCCCCCATTGGGGATGTGCCCACAACCAAGGTACATGCCCCTGACCGGAACTGAACCTGGGACCCTTGAGTCCGCAGGCTGACACTCCATCCACCGAGCCAAACCCGTCAGGCCTCTCCAATGCTTTTTAGAACGGTGCTCCTCAAAGGTGGGGCTCCGACGGGCGCCAGCAGCAGCCCCCGAGAGCTTAGAAATGCAAACTCTCGGACCCACCCTGTCCCTCTGGAAGCCCACCGCTTGTAGCCAGCTTTCTGGGAGCTTCCGTTCGGAGGCAATGCTCCACGTGCCTTCAGGATAGCCACCTGTGTCCGAATCTCCCCGAAGGGAGGACGTGGTGCAGGGCAGGCAAGTGGCTGAGTTTCATGTTAAAAATGTAACAATGCAGCTTCCTAGGCCCCGCCTCAGATGGAAGGGGTGGGGCCACAGAGCCTCCCACGCTGCTCTTCCCCAGGCACTCCAGAGGAGGGAGCCACTGCTCTGAGGAGCCAAGTCTCCCCCTCCAGTCATAGTGTCGGCTTGCACACGGCACTTGGTAGTGTCCCAGCCACCATTGCACTCGTTGTATTTCCAAGGGAGGAGGCCCAGAGGACTGAAGAAGAGGAGAGGAAATGGCTGGTCAGGGTCGCGGTGCTCCAAGTGCTGACACCGGGACCCATCCATTTTCTTTCCCACTGTTCCGCCCCTGCCTGGCGGCCAGGCCCGCACCTGCTATCCAACAAACACAAGGGGACGCGAGAAAGGCCCCTCCTTTCACACTTGCTGAGCCCCACGCCACATGCTGAAATGCCGGGGGCCACCCAGGAGGCTGACTGATCAGACAGGCTGGTGTCAGCGGGCGAGGAGAGAGCGAGGGACCCCGACTCCCACACTTTCGCGAGCCCAGTTTCTCGCGCAGCGATCCCCCTTGCCGCGTCAGAGGGTGACTGACGCCTGCTGGCCGCTCCGTTTTCAGTTTTTCGAGTACACGTCCCAGAATGAAATTCGCTATAACACCCACCAGCCAGAGGCCTGCATCACTGTGGAGGCGGGAGAGGACATTCTCATCATGCGCCTCTGCAAGGACAGGGCCCCCGAGAACCAGAAGTTCATCCTGCAGGAGGTGAGTGACGCTCTCGGTCCTTCCTCGCTGGCTGCTGGCTGTGGGCTTCGCAGTGGAGGCGCGGGGACGCCGCCATGTACAGGAGAAGGTCCCAGTGACCCTGAGCCCCTGGCCACACTGCTGGGTCCCAGGGTCAGCGGCCGAGCTTTCCTTCTCCCCACTCTGCCAACTCCTCTCTTCCCCCCGACCCGCACCTTCCACCTTGAGCTGCAGCGGGCGGAAACAGGAAGAGGACCTGCAGATGCATTAGAAGGAAATGGGGTTTCAACAGGTGATGCAGGTCACCAGCATGAAAGGATGGGAGCTTAGATCGAGGTATAAGTCACTCCACTCCTCCAAGCCTCTTTTTCCACGGCTTTAAAGTGATGGCAGCCATAGTCTCCTCGCCTTAACTCGAGCGAGGATTAGATGGATGGCCAGGAGTGTTCTCTGGAAACCGGGAAGCTCTTTCGAGATTAGTCATTGCTCTCAGTATCGTAACCAAGAAAAGATCTCTCTGAGGGAGCTGGCTCTCCATCAGAATAGCCGTGGAGTTGGAGTTGGGTGTTATTTCAAGCATGAGGGGCACTAACTCCACTATGGTTGCGGTCAGCCTGGGATGCGACTCATAAATCAGTCACATCCATGGAGTCACAAAGAGAGCACTTGAGGGAATAAAACCAAAGAAAATAATTCAAAAGAAAAAATTGGTTCCCCTTCATCTCCGTGGGAAGCTGTCATCCCCAGGCTGGCCCAAGGGACGGAAAGGGTCAGCTAGACTGCTTATAAATAGGGTAATTCCAAGTAGGATTAGAAGTTGGGAGTACTTTTTCCTGCAGGAAATGTCACGATGAGCAGTGTAATTTGCAGGCTCCTTGGAAAAGCCAGGCACCATAGTGTTGTCTACCGGATATAAAAAAGGAGGGGAAATACTTCTGCAAACCCCGAAAGTCTGTGACCCTCTGCAGTGCCCTCCCCCTTCTCTTCTTTCTTTCACTGGAAGCCATTGCACGCTGTTCCAAAGAACAGCAATGCAAGATAGAGACTACAAAATTGGTTTGAAATGTTACCTTAAATTTCTTCTTTTTTAATTAAAAACATTTGTAAAAAAAAATTATTTCAGCGAGAGGAAGAGACGGATAGAAACATCAATGATGAGAGAGAATCATTGATTGGCTGCCTCTTGCACACCCCACACGGGGGATCACGCCCACAACCCGGGCATATGCCCCTTCCGGGAATCAAACCGTGATCTGGTTCATGGATGGACGCTCAACCACTGAGCCACACCAGCCAGACTGACTTACAGCTCAGTGTCCATTTAAGGAAAGGTCTATTCGGAAGGGTGGGAGGAGGGGTGCTTTACTTAATTCCAGGCATATCTCAGACATTGCGGGTTCTGTTCCAGACCACTGCAGTAAAGCAAGTATTACAGTAACGTGAGTCATGTAAAATTTTGGCTTCCTGGAACATAAAA
Organism: Antrozous pallidus; assembly: GCA_027563665.1. Taxonomy (NCBI): domain Eukaryota; kingdom Metazoa; phylum Chordata; class Mammalia; order Chiroptera; family Vespertilionidae; genus Antrozous; species Antrozous pallidus. The sequence goes on from CM050522.1 coordinate 58,650,887, forward strand.
AAGTTATATTTACCCTATACTACAGTCTATTAGATGTATAATAATAGTATATGTTTTTAAAAAACAATAATTAAAAATATTACTTTGCTAAAAGATGCTAACTTATCATCTGAGTCTTCAAAGTCATATTTTTGCTGGTGGAGGTCTTACCTCCAATTTGTAAAAAAAAAAAAAAAGCATTATCTGCGAAGTGCAATACAAGGAAGTGTAATAAAATGAGGCAGCCCTGTGTTTACGTTCACATTCTTCTTCTTTTTTTAATATATTGATTTTTTTACAGAGCGGAAGGGAGAGGGATAGAAAGTCAGAAACATCGATGAGAGGGAGACATCGATCAGCTGCCTCTTGCACGCCCTCTACTGGGGATGTGCCCTCAGCCAAGGTACATGCCCTTGCCGGAATCGAACCCGAGACCCTTCAGTCCGCAGTCCGACGCTCTATCCACTGAGCCAAACCGGTCTCGGCTACTTTCGCATTATTCTAAAGGCAATTTATGAGCACTCTGAAAGGTTCTCATGCTTAATATTTTTGAGATTCCTTTGCATCTACTTTTATTAATAAGGCTTCTCTTGCCCTGGAACAGGTTATGTCACTGTTCTGCCCGTTTGTCGCCAGGCCATGATTAAGTTCCTTGGGGATGCACAGTTTACAATAGAAAGGGGGGGTCCGTGGGAGAAAAACTCCAGGACCTGGGGAGATATTTGCTGAGTTAACTCAGCAACAGTTTGGAAAAAGAAGAGAAGAGGGAGGCATTAAAGAGGATCCTCGTCTTTGGGAATTTGGGAATTGACACAGTCTGTGGAACCCACTTCCTCTCTGGTGACTCGCTCCCTCCCTCAGCTGGTCTGTAGCTGAACTGGGACCAAAACCAAGTCTCCTGACTTCTCCATTTAAATACATAAGAGAAAGAGGTCTCCAGGGATGGAATTAGTTGAACTAAGTGGAAGAGATTCATAAAGAGTCTTTCTTTGGTCCTGATTTCCCTGAAGGGAAAGGAACATTGTCCAGCTGAGATATAGGATCTGGCAGATCCCAAAAGCAGCCAGCAGGTGGCACCGTTGGCCCTGATAGTGGAGTCCAGGACCCCCTGAACTGCTCCTGTTGAAGGGCTAGCATGACTTATGTCTGTACACGCCTGGCCCTCTCTCTGCACAGATGGGCCTGGATGGCCTTTCCACATGTAATAAATATTTCTGAAATGATAAAAGTTGCCCTGAGCACCACACATTTTAAGGAAAAAGATACTGAGAAATGCTTATAATTCTCTTGCACGTCCAATGTCTATGATCTTTTGTAGGATGGCTCTTTATTTCACATACAGTCCAAGAAATGTGTTCAGGCTGAGAAGAAGCCACTCAGCAACAGCTTCGTGCCAGTCTTACGAGACTGCACCGACTCGGAACATCAGAAGTGGTTCTTTAAAGAAAGCATGTCTTAGACTGTCGCTGCACCACGGAGACCACGTGGGAGCTGGGGGCCCGGGAGTTAGCACAAAAGACTTCGCTGCGTACTGTGGCAGGCCCACCCAAAACTTGGCTGCTCTGTTTTTATAAGGAAATCACTGTGCAATTTGTGAAAGCGAAGTGGTGAGAATGTGAATAAGCTTTGTACTGTTCTTACAAACTTTAAAATTGTTCCCAAATACCTGGTTTTCAAAGGGTAATCATAAAATGTTAATTCTTGGTAGTCAGAGAATTAAAAGCCTTCAAATATTTTTCTATCAAGATCAGTTGTGCCTTTTTATTCCCTTAGCAAAAAAAAGTAAATGTTTTATTTCGGTATTTACAAGGATTTCCAGGTATGAAGATGTTTGCACGTGTTGAAGTTAGACTCCTGTAACGGCCTTTGCAAAAACTGATAATACTACAGATGTTGGTTTCGATTTTTCTCACTGTGGACAGATGGACAGTGGGAACATTGTGCTGATTCCTTCAGGGCATTGAGATAATCTAGATTTACTTAATAAAGAATGCTACCTGGTTGTCTATTGTTGCCATAGCAAACCTCCGGTTAAAATTTATGTTAGCCAAAGAAGACTAACCAAATCTGAGATCTCAAAGGGACAACTTGATATCTATTGGGCTAATAAAAATTTCCACCACACGGGGCGCACTTCCGACAATGCATGGCTGTTGTGTGGCTGGCTACTTTGAGCAGTTACTTACTAGGACTTTAAAACATATTTGTGTCATTTTTAAAATTTTTATCACATTCGTGTGAGGGAGAAATGTGATGTTCTCTATGAGATTTAGTTCTCAGGCTTGTTCATTAATACTGTTCGGTCTTTTAAATCGTTTTGTGTGCCACGGCTGCTGGGAAAGCTTCTTAGGAATTCTGGTTCATGCAGGATCTCGGGTCTGTTTCTAAGACGTCGTCAATGTGATGGAGTCCGTGCGAATGCTTTAACAAAGGGATCAGAGCCCTGCAGACTCTGTTCTTACAGCCAGTCAGAGCGAGAGAGGAAGACGCCTGTGCAGTTGGTTAAAAAGTCTCACCTTGTGTCTCGGGCTCTTAGGCTCTTTTTTACTCGGATGCCCCTCTCTGAGGGATCCAGTGTAACACTTGCCCAGAAACAACTCCAGCTGACCTGGCTTGGGTCAGTCGGATGTCCTTTAACCACTTTGAACTTTAGTTTCTTCGTCTGTAAAATGGGAATAATGAAACCAAGCTTCTGGGGTAGGTGTTAGGGTTAAATAACATAGAGCAGGCGATGGCTTAGCTTAGTCCCTGGCATACAGAATGGGTTTATTAAAAATCTGTTTTTATAAGTTCACCTTATAAAATAGGACACACAATAAACTTCAATGCATGTTTATTCAAACATAAATATGAAAGAATTTAGTTATTTTGTCTTGATGAGATTAAACAGCTCCTGAGCAGGCAGGACCAGGGTATGAAGCCCTTCCACCACAGTTCAGTTCTCAAAGGCAAGGCGCGATGGGGTCAAGGCTTTCCCCTCCCCATCCTCGTGACCATTAAGCAGGTGAGATGCCCCGCTCTGATGGAGGTGAGAGTCCTGCCTGCCTCCTCCTGCCTTACCTGCACTGTCTGTCTGAGCTTCAAGCAGGGTGCCAGCCCCTCCAGGGTGTGTGAAGACCGCTCAGCAGACAGAAGGTTAATGCTGCCCAAATCCACAAGGAGTGCAGGAGGCCACAGGTGCACTCCTGTGGGTGTTCCCGGGGCATCTCAGTAAGTGACTTGGCATGGGAAGTCATCTGTCTTACTCCTGCCAAAGGTACATTTGCAGTACTTTTCAGGGTAGAAAAAAAAAAACAATAAAAAAATGGGGATATATCAAGGGAAATATTTTCAGAGACTGGTAGGCAATTTACAATACTCTGAGGAAAATTTCCCTTCACTGATGGGTGAGGAGTCTGCACCCGAAGGTCCCCATTGGCCCCACTGGAAGATGTGCACTGGCCTGCAGCTCTGGTCATCAGTGTGATTATTACAACAACAACGTCGACAGTGCAGGGACATTTGAAAGTCGGGTCCAGGGATGTCCCTCCCTGTCATCAGATGCCTGCTTCCTGTTTGAGAAGGTTCCTTTTTGAAAACTTGTATAAAGCTTCTTCCATGTCAATTGGGAAGGGTTTGTTTATTTATATGGCTCAATTCTGGGTTTCTTGATGGGTTGAGTTTATGTTAAAACTTAAATTTCCTGCCGAGACCGGTTTGGCTCAGTGGATAGAGCGTCGGACTGCGGACTGAAGGGTCCTGGGTTCGATTCCGGCAAGGGCATGTACCTTGGCTGCGGGCACATCCCCAGTAGGGGGCATGCAAGAGGCAGCTGATCGATGTCTCTCTCTCATCGATGTTTCTGACTTTCTATCCCTCTCCCTTCTCCTCTGTAAAAAATCAATAAAATATATTTAAAAAAAAACACAAAAAAAACAAAACAAACAAACAAAAAAACTTAAATTTCCTGCACTAACTAGCTTCCCTTTTCTATTAGAGCAGGGCTCTTCACACTTTAATGTGTGTGGGATGGAACCTGCAACCCTTATGTTGTTCTAAGGCGGGGTCAGGTTCAGTAGGTCTGGTGGGGGCTGAGATTCTGCATTTCTCACAAGCTCTCCTATGGTACCATTGCTGCTGGTCTATGGACCATATTTTGAGTAGCAAGATATTCAAGGGAGACAAGGAAGTTCCCAGTGTCTTACCGCCTCACCCCACCACCACCACACACACACCAGATGATGTTGTCCCCTCAGGAAATGTGACAATGTTATAATTGAGGCCAAGTCTATTGGTCTAAAAGATTCTCCAAATCACAGGTCCACAGGGTGCAGACCTAGAAGTCCCCAGAGATCACCCTGTGCCATATAGCTGATGGGCAGGGGAGCAGGGTGGACTGAGGCTGATAAGGAAGGAGTTTGCTGGAGATCCCACAGCAAGTGAGGGACATGTTCTTTGGCAATCCCTATCATTCCATTTAGTAATCAGTGCTCTGAATTTGGCCTTATTGTGATATATTTCTTAAAGTGTTAAATTGATACTCTTTTTTTAAAAATTGTATCTTCAAAAATTGACTCTGTGCCCTGGCTGGTGTGCTCAATGGTTACAGCATGGCCTTCAGTACTAAAGGGTCACAGGTTCAATTCCCAGTCAAGGACACATACCTGAGTTGCAGGTTTGATCCCCAACCCCTGTCCGGGCACGTGTGGGAGATAACCAATGGATGTGTCTCACATCAATATTTCTCTCTCTCTCTCTCTCTCTCTCTCTCTCCTTCCCTTCCACACTCTCTAAAAATCAATGGGAAAAAATGTCATTGGGCAAGGATTAAAGAAGACATACACAAAATTTGACTTTGTTATATTGTATTAAATTATCAAATAAAATTAGTTACCTAATTATTAGTACTAAAAAGTTCTAAAGACTATGCCATATGGCTTGTTGTTTCATAGCCACAGTGATTATTCAACATGTTGGCTTAGAAACACCTGCCTCTTAACAGCCTCCTAATGTTTGTGAGGTTTAATGTACTGCACACCAAATTTCTCACATTTATATGCAACTTTAGAATTTTGTTTTTAAGGGTATCATTCAAGCCTATTTGGTCCACAGGGTGAGAATTACTGGGTCCTGTTTGAAGCGGCCGATAATCCTAACCCTAATCACTCCATGAGTAGGGCACTGCTCTAAGCATTTCATATCAATGAGCTAATTTCATTCTCAACTGCAGTAATTTAATTCTCAAAGATGAGGCTCAGAGAGGGTAGGGTAACACAGCTAACCAGGGGTAGTGCTGGGATTTAAATCCAGATATTCTTACTCCAGCATTAAAGCTGCTGCATTTAACCAAAGGTCAAAACTCTAGAGCTCACTGCAGGGGAGGTGACCAGGATGTATAACCTGTGTGACCAAGTGAGATGCATCCTGACCCCGGCCCCTCCCCTCATTCTTAGTCCAGTTACGCCACACGGTCAGTTCTGACATGAGAATCAGTGAGCCTGTCCAGCTTGGAGAGCACAGGAGGTCCCAGCGGATTCACACATCTGGGCAAGCACATTTCTTTCAGCGGTGCCAAGTCAGGGAGCAGAACGGGGACAGCCCCTGGGGGACAGCCCTGCTCCTTTTGGTGCAGCTGTCCGCGTACAGTTCCATGTTGCCCTTGCCCACACTTTGCCCTCTTTCTCTTTCAAATGGGGCAGAAGGGGGAAGCACAGTGTAGAGGGTTGTTTCTTCAATTTCCCATTCGAGATTCTCGCTGTGAAGCCAAGGAGGCTCACAGTCTGTGGCCACATAACTGTAGTTGCTCCATCCAGCACTTACTCATCTTCAGCGTGCTTCAGCCTCTGGGGACTGAGAGTGCTCTCCCATCTGCCATGTCATGATTCCTCTGTGAATCATCTCAAACCTTCTTTTGCAAGGCAAGGGTCAACAGAACTGATTATTCATCATAATGTTGAGCTAGTTATTTCAGCATCCTGAAAAGAAGTTGCCTGATGGGTGTGCCTATGGGGCAGCTCCAGTTATTAACTCTGGGGCTGATTGCAAAGCCCCACTGAATTCTAATTGCCAACTGTTATAAAAGGAAGCAAATGCCTGGGTTGTGAAATGTTAAGGGACTTCAGAAGTCATGTATTCAACTCCCTCCTCATTCAGGAATTTCTTCTGGTCCCCAGGACATGGTTGGCTGCCCCTGCCTTGTCCACTGCCAGTGGGGGCTGCTCCTCCCTTTCCGCGTGGTTCTATTCTGTTCTTGGATGGCTTTGTACGAAGCTCAACCATCTACCTGGAACTTCCCATACTGCTCTGGACCCCCCTTGGAGGAGTCAGCATTGAGTCCTCTCTGTACCAAGCTAGCCAGCACTTGGTTCTTCAACCATCCTTATGGGATGTGGTTTTCACTGGATTTCTGGGAGGGAATGTGAGATAGGTGTTTGCATTAAATCTGTGTCAACACTCTATTCTCCATCCCTGCAGAGAGTGTAAGCTGCTCAGGTTACCCCAGACGCTCTGGGAGCAGTAAAAGGACATTAGTAGGCTGTGGAGTGGGGAGGGGCAGTGTGTGTGTGTGTGTGGTGTGTGTGTCGTGTGTGTGTGTGTGTGTGTGTGTGACAGCAAGAGCGAGGAGGTGTAAGTGAACCTTCATTTTCCATAATAGGAAGTCTACAATAATGGTCTAACTCTGAAATATCATGAGAAAGCAGGGCTAATCATGAAATACGGAGGCAAATTCTGGAAGAACTAGCTGGAAATGTTGAGAGTAGTGGCCTCTTGGGAACCAGATCTGAGGGAGGGTGGGAAAGGTGGGAGCAGAGAGTACTGGTTTTATTATAAATCTTGAGTATTACTAGACTTTTTGAGCTAAGTACATATACTTAATCTCAGTACATTTGGTAAAAATTATCTTTAAAAATTCTCGTAAATGGAGTCTGAGTCTAGACTTTTGTTAGTAGGAAAATAATTAAGGGCCTAGACTTGGCTTTATTTGTCAGAATATATTTAAATGAGCTTGGGGATTTGTAGAAGGACAGGCCTGGATATAAATTCCCTTTGGTTACTGGCTAGCTGTGTGCCCTTGGACAAGTTAATAAACCCCTCTGAGCCACAATTTCTTATCTATAAAATAGAGGCCATGCAAGTACCTAAGTGGAAGGGGGTGGCGAAGATGAAATGAAATGAGGTGGGCAAGGCCGTGAGCACAGAGTGTCTGGCCAGAAGGGGCTCAGGGACCATTTACTGATCAAAGAGTCTGAGTTGCTCTACCCCAGAGATATCTTGGAGACCAGGACAGCTGTCAGAAACAAGAGGGAATGTCCTGGATTCTGTGCTGTTTGCTGCCTCGGGTAGAACAAGCAGACAAAGGAAGCTCTGGAAGGTCCCTCAGTCCTCCTCCTCCTCCTCCCTCTGCAGGGAAGTTAACTTTTGAACTCTTCCTTCAGAATTAGTTCACCCCAGGGAAAACTTTGGGCCCAAGAGCTGCAAGAAGTTTTGAGGGTCATTTCAGTCCAATCTCTTCTCGGTAGGGTGGGGGTTAGGGGAACCTCCCACCCATCCATCCTCTGGTCCACAGGTAGGACACAGAGGTGTGGGTCTTGGCTACCCCGCAAAACCCTAGCAGCCCCAGGATTCCAAGGACTCTGGGAGTTTGTCCTGAAATGGACTGGGCTCCTTCATTCCTTTTGGAACCAGGAAACGAAGGGAAATAAAATTGCCTTTTCTGGGTAAGATTCTGGACAATTCTGGGAACTTGTCTGCAGAACTAATTGATTTATGGGGACCCAGCTGTGAAGAACTGTACAAAACAGAGATCAGAAAAGATACACTCCAGATGTGGCTTCATTAAAGGCCTGGGTGGAACAATAGGGTTGAAAGGCTTCTGAGGTTCATTGGGCCGTGGAGACTTGAGAAAGTATAGCCACAGGACTGCGGCTTTCAGCTGCTGAGTCTGAGCTGGTGAACAGCTCAGACTAATGCATTCTGCCCAACTTCTTGAAACTACAGAAGAGGACCCTGAGGCTCAGAGAGGGAAGGGCTTACCCACCATCACACAGCCCGGAGAGACAAGGCTGCGGCCAAATCCCACATTTGCTGCTGCCAGGTCTAATGTCTGTCCCATCTCCTGCCTTGGCCACTTATTCCTGCCTTTTCAAATCCAGTGCAAGTCTGTTTTCTAAAGTAAAAGTTGAGGGAAGGCTTAACTGATGGTAAAGTTGCCTGACGCTAATGCTGGGCTGAAAAACTTCCTCCCCACCTCATGGGCTTCTGAGACCCTTAGTGACACCTTCCATTGGAGCAGTTGGTCCCTGCACTCATAGAACCGGACTCAGTGGTCATTGTCAGGTGTCTGTTCTCTGTCCTCTGAGGATGAGGCTGGGGTGGCCTCAGAGAGGACAGCTGCATTACCTCTGTTGGGAATGAACTTCAGTTTTGAGAGTTTTTTTTTTTTAATCTTTATTGTTCAGTTTATTAATTACAGTTTTGAGAGTTTTGAAAGCACGATTCATATTTGGTAGATCTCCAATTCCTACTACCACATTCCTAACACTTTTTTTTCCTCTTTATATTTTCTTAATTGTTCAAAACTATATGCTCAGCTAAAAATTTAGAAACTACACAAGAATATTAAAAAAATCACCTAAATTCTTAATACCCAAAGATAGCACTATTTGGAAGTACAGTTGCCCTTTGACCAACATGAGTTTGAACTACACAGGTGCACAAATAGTGTGGATTTTTTTTTCTTCAGTAAACACATTCAGTTCTGTAATTGTATTTTTGCTTATGATTTTCTTAATAACATTTTCTTTTCTCTAATTTACTTTATTGTAAGAATAGATGCAAAGTATGTGTCGATTAACTCTTATTGGTAAGGATCCTGGTCAACAGTAAGCTGTTAGGAGTTAAGTTAGGGGTGACAAAAGTTAGACACAGATTTTGGATTATACAGGGTGGGGTGTGGGGTTGGCGCCTCTAACCCCCATATTACTCAAGGATCAGCTATATTTCCTTCCAGTTTTAAAGTCGAAATTTCTTTTATTTGGCTGAAATTAGCTTAATATTGGCTTTTGCCAAGTGGACATGGTTTTGTCCCTTAGGGACAGACTGATTCTGCAGAATTAGTCTCTTTCCTTTGCCTGTAGCAGGGGTTCAGATATATGAAGAGAGTAGGCATCCCCGGAGTTTCCCAGCTCTGGGAGGAAATATCACTCCATTTTAAACGCCAAGATTTAAACATCAATGATGATCATTGATTGATGAAGGATAGGTTTTCATACATTACATTGTTTAGTCTTCACAACAACATAATGAAAGAGGTATTTTCTAGCTCTAATTTATAGGGGGAGAAACTGAAGCTCAGCCCTAGATGGTTTGGCTCAGTGGATAGAGTGTTGGTCTGCAGACCAGTTCAACTCTGGTCAAGGGCACATACCTTGGTTGCAGGCTCCTCTTCAGCCCAGATCCTGGTCAGGGCTCATGCAGGAGGCAACCAATCAATGATTTCTCCCACACTGATGTTTCTCTCAGTCTTTCCCTCTCTCTTCCACTCCCCCTAAAAATCATAGAAAAATAATTTCCGGTGAGGATTAACAAAAAATAAAATAAACAAACAAAAAAAGGAAACTAAGGTTCCGTGAAAATGGGTCCCATTTGGGCTGCTGGGAACTGAGTTCAGTGAGATTATCACCTTGAATCTGGCCACTTTATCTTTATTAATGTGGCCAAAGGACAAAACAGCTTTCCCCTACAGCCTTACTAAAACCGCCTCTTGAATATCATAGATGCAAAACAAGACTTTACATTGTTCCTAACAAATTCCTTTCCTTCACTCTGGCCCACAACTGTCCCCCCATCCCCCCTGCCTTATGATAATCGCTCTGAGGCAACGTGACTCATGTAGATTTCCTGGCAACAATATGACATTCCCCCCACCCCCACCCCTCCACTCCCCGCCCTCCAAAAAAAAGTTCCTTCCAGCAAAGCTCCTGGCACATAGCACTTACCCAGTACCCGGTTGCTATTATTATACAAGGTGGGAGACACTGTTTGTCTGGTTCCCTGGGTTTCCCTCTGTTCCTCATAGAACACAGCCAAACAATGTGCTAAAAGTAGCATGGCCCTAAGGAGGGGCCCCTCCACCGTGATTGGTCTCTGAGGTAGCTTCTGGAAGCATCTGTCCTCTCCAGCTCCTGGCAGAAATAAGAACCCAAGAAGATGCTTCCTTGAATCTGGGTTCATCTGCTCCATGCTTGGGCCTGCCCTTCCCTGGGGTGTCATCCTCACACCCCCTTTGTCTTGGGTGAGAAGCCCCTTTCCTCCCATCAGCCTCCAACACTGTAATATCGCAGCTGGCTTTGCTGCTGCTGCTGCTGCTGCTGGACGCTCAGCCGTGATGCTCAGAAGAAACATTCCTTAAAGTGGGTGGAGCTGTCAAAATGGATTTTAAAATATGGGTTGTATTTTATTTTAATTTTTGGTTGTTTTCTAAATTTGGTCACAATTGCGTCTTCTTGTTCTAAAATGAGAGAAAAGGAAGCAGCTGTCCTCTGGGAGGTTCCAGAGAGAAGGGAAGAAAGTCCTCAGCTTCTCTGCTGATTGTTCTGCTTCCTTCCTGAAGGCTCGACAGCAGCCCTGTGGGCGTGGAAGGGGGGCGGGAGTGGGCCTGAAGATGCCAGTGAGGTCTCCCTGACCTGGGAGCTTCAGGGAGGGCCTACTGTCACCAGCTGATGAGAATTCGCAAGGCTACAGGTGCCAGAAACACAGGCACTCCCCACCTGGGCGTCCCCACCCCAACAAGTACAAACCATTTGCACCCAGACAATGATGACTCCAGGTGGGCACGGGGAGGTGGGAGGAGGCAGAGAATGGGTGGATTTCATCTTCATCCTAGAAAAGTGACATTGGTGCCATGTGGAAAGGCTGAGCAGGCAGTGGATGGGTAGGGGGGAAGGGGTCCAAGGGAAGGGCAGCTTGGCCAGGAATGGTTATTAAACTGTGGGAAGGGAAGCTGGGCGGCTAGGTCCTTGCTGGGCCCACATCTTGGAGGGGCTGGATGCCAAACTGAGGAGTTTAGATTCCAACCTGGAAGTGAGTAGGAGAAATGGTCCCTGCAGTGAGGACAAGACTGCAGCTGGCCCAGGAGTGGCTTCCTCCCATTGCATCATCCTTCCTCAAGCATCCATCCCCCAGGAGTGAGATTCAGGGGATTGGGATTCTATCACACTGTGTGGTTTTGGCTTCTGTCTTCAACCCTGCCAGGGTCAAGGACCTCTTGTTTCCAAAATCCCTTGGAAGGTTTCTTCCTCATGTTTCTGTGTCTCACCATTGCCATCAGCCTGGCCTACCGCTGTCTCCGGTTGGCACTCTCTTCTCTGTGGCTCTGGTGACCACATTTCTTAGTTCCCCCTTTCACCTCAGACTCTTCTTCATCTCAGACTTCTGTGGGCTTCCTCTCTCTCCCACATTCTTGAGCCACATTTGCTGGGATCCTGTGGGGTCCTCTTGTGACCTCTCATGTTCCCCCAGGGTGATCTAACGGTTACCTGTCTATCAGTTAGGCACTGTATTTAGTTGAAGTGTCATAAACCTGAAAAACTTAGAAGCTTTATTTCTCTGACATAAGAATTCGTCCAAGGTTAGGCATTTCAGGGCTGATGCAATGGCTTCATGGTGCTATTAGCAATGGAGGCTCATTCTATCTATCCATTCAGCCACACTTAGCACATTCCTGTCATCCTGTGGTGATAAGATGGCTGCGCCCTCTCCAAGCATCAACTTTGTCCCATTCTAGGAGGAAAAGGGGAAAGAGCAAAAGATATGTCAGCCGAGTCCGTTCCCTGTTAAGACCTTTTCCATCTCTGCATCAGTCACTATTACCACAGCAATGCTCCGTAACAACCACCCTGCAGAATGCTCAGTGTAACAAGCAATTCAGGCCAGGCTCAGTGGGGCAGTGCTCCAGATGTGGACCAGCTGTCTTGGCTCTAAGTGTACTAGTTCTGGGACAAGGTTGAACAAGCAACCATTTTCCAGGGCAGGTTTTTCTAACAGCAAGTCATCAGGACAAGAAACAAGCCAGTGACCATGGCATTCTTTTTTTTTTTTAATTTTTTTTATTGTTCAGTTTATTAATTACATTGTTTCCCCTTTTTTATCCCCCTATATCTTCCCTCCACCCTGTACCCATCCCACCCTCCGCCCTCACCTCCCCCTCCCCAATGTCCTCTCCCATTGTTGCAAGACTTTTGTCCAATCTCTTGCTGTACTTCCAACAACACTTTTCTCCCCAAGAATTGTCAGTCCATTCCCTCTCTATGTCCATGTTTCTGTTATAGTCACCAGTTTATCTTGTTCATCAGCCTATCAGTTCACTTGATTTTTATGTTCATTTGTTGGTAGATGTGTATTTGTTGTTCATAATTTATATTTTTACCTTTTTCTTCTTCCTCCTCTTAAAGAATATCTTTCAGCATTTCATATAATACTGGTTTGGTGGTGATGAACTCCTTTAGCTTTTTCTTATCTGCGAAGCACTTTATCTGATCATCAATTCTGAATGATAGCTTTGCTGGATAGAGTAATCTTGGTTGTAGATTCTTGCTCTTCATTATTTTGAATATTTCTTGCCACTCGCGTCTGGCCTGCATCGTTTCCTTTGAGAAATCCGCTGACAATCGTATGGGTGCTCCCCTGTAGGTAACCAACTGTTTTTCTCTTGCTGCTTTTAATATTCTCTCTTTATCTTTTGCTCTTGGCATTTTAATTATGATGTGTCTTGGTGTGGTCCTCTTTAGATTCCTATATTTTGGGGTTCTGTGTACTTCTTGGGCTTTTAAGTCAGTTTCTTTCACCAGGTGGGGAAAGTTTTCAGTCACTATTTCTTCAAGTAGGTTTTCATTAACTTGCTCTCTCTCTTTTTCTGGCACCCCAATAATTCGAATGTTGGCTTGCTTGAGGTTGTCCCAGAGGCCCCTTACGCTATCTTCAATTATCTGAATTCTTTTTGTTTCTTGCTTTTCCAGCTGAGTGGATTTTGGTTCTTTGTATTTCAAATCTTTGACTTGGTTCTTGTCGCCCTCTGGACTGCTTTTAGGACTTTGTGTAATATTTTTTAATTTCAGTCTGTGTATGCTTGATTTCTAGTTGGTCCTTTTTTTTTTTATCTGTGAGGGTCTGGTTCGTATCCTCAGAGGTCTTGTTCATTTCCCTGAGGGTCTCATTCATTTCCTTGTAAGTATCATTCATCTCCTTGTAATTCTCATTCATTTGCTGGTTGGTCTTGTTTATTTCCTGGTAGTTCTCATTAAGTTGATCGGCCTTTTGTAGGAGCCTCTTGAAAAGCCTTATAACCGTGGTTTTGAACTCTATGTCTTGTCGTCTTTTCTCCTCCATTTCTTTCACACCTGATTTCTTTCCATGTCTCTGCATGGTGGCTGCTTTATGTGGTGGCTATCCTCAAAGGGACAGTGGCTCAGTCTCCCCAGTTACCTGAGGTGGGTACTCTTACTGCAATCCTTTATGGGTTGTATTCAGTGTTTTTGAATTTAAACCCAGCTTGTTGTTGTTAGCCCTAGGAGGGTTTGACCTCCAGGCCAATTGGCTGTGAAGGGAGACTGTGTTCAGGTTGGATGGGCAGAGTCTCTGGGCTGCGCGGTAGCGGCAGCGGCAGGGGCAGCTGGGTCCTATGCGGCGCTCACATGTGCGGGTCTGTGTTGGGTGGGGATGGCTGCAGACAGCTCCAAGAGAAAGCCGCTAGTCTCTTCCCCTTGCCAGACAACTCTGCCTTTCCCCAAATGTGCCTGCACACCAAAAGTCTAGCCCAGGGCTGTAAAATAGATGGTTTCCAGAACCAGGAGACAAGTTTCCAGGGGGCAAGTCACGGGTTTGCGCGACCCTTGGGACTAGTAGCCTCTGCCGCGCCCCGCTTCCAGGGTGCGTCCCCCGGACCTCGGACCTCGCCCAGTTCTGGGGAATCTGTGCAGGGGGACTTCTCGTACCCCGGATCTCAGACCTCGCCCGCTGGGGAAATCTGGGCAGTGGGATGCCTCCGCCCTTCCCCGTCGGAGAAATCTGGCTGGTCCCTGCTCCAGTCCCAGCCTGTGCGCGCGCGACCAGGGCGGCTCCTAACTTGTTTCCGTCTGAAAGGCTGCGCTCCCGTCGGTCCTGAGTCTGTGTCCCACCTTTGCTCCTATTAGTGGAGTTTACATTCAGCCAGCTTTCTGGCGATTCTGGGTGCTTGTCTGTTCTGCTGTTATGTTGTAGTTCTTAAATCATTGCGCGGGGCAGAACAATAGGTGTTTGCTTATGCCGCCATCTTGGTGTTCCCCCGACCATGGCATTCTTAAGGCTCTCTTAGACCTCTCTCACCTACGCACTTGCAACTCACAGATATCTCTGCAGCCAGGGTCATTTCCTAGCCTGCTGCCTGCTGAACAGCCCTCTCTGGTTGTCCCATCGACCCTGCAAGCAACATGTTCTAATCTGGAGGAAACTGCAGCTCAGACAGGAGAGGGGACGTGCTCAAGGTCACTCGGGGCATTGGTGCCGATGTAGGGCAGGACTCAGAGTCTGTTCTCCATCGTTGCCCCTCCCTTCCCACCACCTGCATGTCTCCTTGGAGACAGCCACTTTACAAGTCTGTTTACATCCACATCCTATAAAGGGGAGGGTCTCTGATTGTGGAAGGCAAAAACTAGTAGTAAGAGACATAAAGAGAAATCTACCACCGGAGGGCATCTCAGAGAAAGGCTGGCAACCATCCCAGGCACTGGGTCTGGTGTGTGACAAATGGGGAATCTCCAGACTCAGGGAGGGAAGGGGTGTCTGTTTCCAGCTTGCCAAGTGGGGGCTTTGTGTAGTTGGATTTCATGGCACACACTGGGGGGCACTCACAGGGCCCTCTCCCATCCCAGACAGCCTTGCTCCCTTCTGTCACTCTCCTTTACTTAGTCCTCACCGTGACCGAGGTGAGAGACAGGGAATCACATCCCCCAGATTTTGCCTGTCTCCATGGTGTTCAGCTGTGGTTCTTTCCTCACAGGACGGGCATCCAGACCCTTCCCAGCCAGTCTCAGCCTAACATCCTTTCGTGTCTCAGTTTCTCAGTGTTCTCATTAAGGTTGACCCCAGAAGAGAGCATTCTCAGGGCAGCCAGTCCAGTCTGGGAAAGCCGGCCTTCACCGTTTGTTCTGGGCATTAGCATTGATGAGTATCGCTTTGGGGACAGATATATAACACAGCAGATACACTGGGTTAGGGCTCAACTGGACCCCATTTCTTCTCCCTAAAATTAGCTGTCTGGTCAGCTTCCTTTTCCTCTAGTATTTAGAGGTTTTAACTGAAATCCTCAGTTAGACCACAGATTCAGGTTTCTATCCTGTTCCTTCACTGCCCATAGTGTCCTCACCCAAAGACATAACCACCCCTGAGCCTCAGTTTTCTCACGAGATTGTTGGGATGGTGCTAGAGCTTTGAAATATATAAAAACAAAACCAACAAACAAACAAAGCCAAAATGCTTTCTGTTAGTTGTTATTTTGGAAAAGGTGTCTGGTTGTTTCCAAAATTCATTTGCCTCCTTTTACACAGAAACAGAACTTTCACCTTGGTACGTATAGACTCAGTGCAAGGCCATCAATCCCAGCTTGCCTTGCAGCAGGTGTGGTCCTGACAGGTGAGGGGGCCATGCACTCAAAACCCAGTCATACTCTTAAAGGGAGAATGTCGAGGCCCTTCAAGTCCATGTAGCAGGATCACTGTGGAGGTGTTTATAGGTGATGGGTGAACCCAGAAAAGCAGACCTATCTTAGGTAGGCAGGAGGGAGGAAGTCCAAGGGCTGTTGTTTGACTTGGTCCATGAGGGCTGAGTAAGGTTCTCCAAAAAGGTAAGGAAGGGCATTGCAAGGAGGGGGAACAGCCAGTGCAAAGGCTCACAAGTGTGCAAAGGCGCCAGGAGTGGGGAACCACAGGCTCACTGCTATGAGGGTGCGGGTCATGGATGGAGATGGGGAACGGAAGATTCGGCTCAAGGACTTGTTTTGTTGCCAAGTGCCCTGCCAGGGGTTAACTTCCCTCTGACGAGCCCTGAGCAAGGAAGAACAACTGCCTTGCAAACAAATGCCTCATGTATTTATCTTCCCCATTTTCCTCACATATCTCATCTCCTTGAATGAGATGCCTCCTGGTTTCACTTAATTTCCACAGGAAACTGGAAAAAGCAACATCTGTCTAAATTCCCCCTAGCTTGCTCCAGATCTCCAAGGTCAGAATGTGGACTTTGGGAGACACGGCCTCTGTGGGGTCCGAGGTGACAGCCCCAGAATTGGTGGACTATCTTGGAGCCCCTTGTGGCAGCCAGCCCCGGCGCCAGTTCCCTGAACAATACAGATGTTCGGCAAGAATTTTGCTGAGAGCGAAGTCAGTGGCTAAGGCGGCCCCTAGAGAGGGGAGCACAGGACTGGTTCCCACGGGCTCCTGCCCAATGCTAGTTCCTGAGCTAATGTTCCTGGGAGAGGGGCCGCCAGCGAATGCTCCAGCTTCCACACCAGCTGGTCCTCCGGAGGCAAGCTTTCTTCACATGGCCTTGGGCCACTCCCAACCATAGAGACATTGTTTTGTTCACAGCATCTGTTCATGACATTTATTTAGGGGACACTTTCTCTTCTGTGGCAGAAAAGAGACAGCTTGGCAGGGGAGGGGCCACAGATAGGCCTCTAGGCTTAGGGTTCCAGCCCTTGGGAAAGCTGCTGGTGGCCCAGGTGGCATCCAAGGGTGATGTTTGGACAAATCATGGGCTTTGGAGACAAGCAGATGAGATTTAAGTCCTAACTGTGCCTCTTATTGGTCACATGGCCTGGCCTGGGAAGGTCCCTCATCTCACAGCCTTGGTTTCCTCATCTGTGACTGAGGAAGCAGGACCACATCATCTCTGAAGGCCCTGTGGGCATCATGATGACAGGTAGTGTCTGCCCACCCTTCACAGGGAAGCTGAGGAAAAGGGTTTTAGTCCTTTCTCTGTGGTAAATTATTTTATATCTGTTGAAAATAAGCAGGGTCAGCACTAAGATGAGTTACCTTCTTCCCTGCCCTTTCCCAAATTTCCACAGATCAGCAGAATGTTTTTTTCTTTTCTTTTTTTTTAAATATATTTTATTGATTTTTTACAGAGCGGAAGGGAGAGGGATAGAAAGTCAGAAACATCGATGAGAGAGAGACATCGATCAGCTGCCTCTTGCACGCCCCCCACTGGGGATGTGCCCGCAGCCAAGGTACATGCCCTTGCCGGAATCGAACCCGGGATGCTTCAAGTCCGCAGTCCGACGCTCTATCCATTGAGCCAAACCGGTCTCGGCCAGAATGTTTTTTTCTAAAGCAGTCCTCTGGGGCCTGGTAGGGTCCAGCCCCTGCCACATCCCTTCCTCCAATTGCTCTGCCCTCTCCCTCACTCTGGCCCCCTTCAGGCCCTTGAATGGAACAGCTATGGCCTCCTTTGGCCCAGGCCCAATGGTGGTGCCAAGGGGTGACTGGGGGTATGAGGGGGGCTTAGTTCCTCTAAAGTCTCCATTTGCTTCCCCAAAGTGACTCCAAGAACCTTGATCTAGGTAAGAGCAGGGTGCTGTTGGTTCTTTACAATGCCAAGGGCCCTGGGTCCCTCTTTCAAGATGCTACCTCCCCCCCACCCCACCTCCCCAACCAGGTCCCATGAGGGTGTTTCTTAGGCCTGGAGAGCTCCAACCCTCTCACTAACTTCTGCTGGTTCCTTTAGATTTAGTGTCAACATTACACTCCTCAAGTGACTTTTACTGACATCCTGTGGGGCCCCTCTTTCATCTGGTACTTTACTTCAGAGAATGCATCACGTTTATAATTATAAACACATCTTGCCCAGCTGGTGTGGCTCAGTGTTTGAGTGTCGACTTATGTCAGGGCACATGTCTGGGTCGTGGGCTGAATCCCCAATAGAGTGCATGCAGGAGGCAGTCTATCAATAATCCTCTCTCATCATTGATGTTTCTCTCTCTCTCCCTCTCACTTTCTCTTGCAATCAATAAAATACATTTATAAACAAATAAACAAACAAACAAATGCATCTTGAATTTACCTGTTTAATGCCTGCCTCTTCCATGAACTATAAACGCTGGGAGTGCGTTAATAATGGGGTCATGCTAGTCTTGCTGCATGCACATTGCCAATAGAGTGCATGACAAACAGTTGGCTCTTGACAAGTAATTGATGAATGAGTAAATGAATGTATCACCCAGAGAATCTAGAATTAGGTGATAAAATAATGACAAAGGGAAAGCAAATCACAGCAAATAATGATGTGACACATATAGCATCAAAGCCCAAGGCTTTGGCACCAATATTGTAAGTACAAATCTGGGCATTGACTCAGGATTCTGGGAAGGCAACCTCACTTTCTCTCACACCACCAGGGAGAAGAGTGTCTCAAGAAAGACAGGGCAGTCCCCTATGTTGAAATGTTCTTGAGAGGCGAAGGAGGAAAAACAAAGGACTGAGATGTATCTGTGATTTGGTCACAGGAGGTTATGGTGACTTTGAGCAGTTAGCAGGAGCTCAGGAAGTGGAGACTGTGAGCATTAATGACTATTTGTAGACACTAAAACAGGAAAGAGAGGAAGGATGACATCAGCTACTGCTTACCACATGGATCACATCAAAATTAATCTGGAAAAGTTCCTGAATAATAAAAAATGACTTATCTACTGGCTGGGTAGCAAAATAAGACATCTCAACTTCTTGTCTTACTTCTCACAGAAAAGTAGGGTGTCAGAGTTGAAGGAATCTCAAAGGCCATAAGTTTCAATGCAAATAGCCCACTTGGTAGATGAGGTGCCTGAGGGCCAGACAGAGGCAGGAACGTGCCCAAGGTCACACAACAGATGAGGGGCAGAGCCAGGTTTTGAAGCCAAGCTTCTGTACGTCTTTCTTTTTCATTTTATATCCTTTTTTTCCTCTGGTCTTTCCAAATAGTTTTTATGGGCTCCACGAAATGGGTAGAATAGTTATTTTTAGTTTATTCGAAATGAGAAAAATGGGTAATGCTCCCCCCAACACATAGATCAGATCCAAAGTATGTCTTATGTAAGAGCTAAATGAGATGAGAAATGGCTCCACAATGAGAACAAAGATTCCTTTGAATGTTAAAGCTTCAGAGTGATCCCTGAATGTACTCAAGTGATGAGGACTGGCTCTCCTTGCTTAGCTGACTGGAGAAGGCTGTGCAGAGCTGTGCATGTGCATGTGTGTTTGCATGTGCATGTGTGTGTGGTAGAAGGCTCCCTCTGCAGGGTGATTCCCTGAGAGCCAGGACAAGCATCACAAACCTCAATACATCTTCCTTCTTTTTATTCTTCTCCTTCTTTTTCTTTGAAGTTTTAGGTTCACAGAAAAATTGAGTGGAAGGCTAAGAGATCTTTCATGCACCTCCTGCCCCTGCACGTGCACAGCCTCCCCGACTCTCTTGCACTGGAGAGGCACCAGAGTGGTACAGCTATTACAGCTGATGGACACAATTGACAGATCATTATCACCAAAATCAGGGGTTCACATTAGCCTTCACTCTTCGTGTTGTACATGGCACAGATTTTGACAAATTTATAGTGATGTGACCCTGAACTTTTTCAATACCTTCTTGTTATTACTGTGAAATATACATACAACTTACCATCTTAACTATTTTTAAGTGTATATGGTTTTAAGCACACTTATGTTGTTGCACAAACATCACGACCATCTGTCTTCAAATCTCTTCTCATTTTGAAAAATAGAAACTCTGTCCCCATTAAAAACCAACTCTCCATTATCTTCTCCTCCATCTCTGACAACCGCCACTCTTCTTCCCGTCTCCATGTATCATGCAGTCTTTGTTTTCTTGTGACTGGCTTATTTCGCCCTCAATACCTCTTTGAATGTGCTCCCTATTCTCCATTTCTGGCTTTATGAATCCCTGCCTTTGGCAAAGGATTTAATTCTCTGATGAGGGACAAGCAAAGGGATGCCTGGGAAGAAAACCCTTCGGGCTTTATCGGCACTTTTTATTTAATTCCAGTCAGTGGGTGATTTCTTGAGATCAGGTTTTGATGGGGATGGGGTTGACTCTGGTTGAGTAAGAGTGAGCAGAGAGAGAGATATTAGTGACAGAGAAAAAATGTTTGCAGTCTAAAAAAAAATGTTGTTGGGATGATTATAAGTGAATCTGTGTAATTGGTTTTATAACATAGCCATGTCACAAATGTATGTGTCTGAGTCTGTTGACCTCATGTCTTGTCTGACTTAATTCCTTAGGGCCGTGGTCGGCAAACTGCGGCTTGCGAGCCACATGCGGCTCTTTGGCCCCTTGAGTGTGGCTCTTCCACAAAATACCACGGCCTGGGCGAATCTATTTTGAAGAAGTGGCATTAGAAGTTTAAGTTTAAAAAATTTGGCTCTCAAAAGAAATTTCAATCGTTGTACTGTTGATATTTGGCTCTGTTTATTAATGAGTTTGCCGACCACTGCGTTAGGGCATTATGGCAGAGATGACCTCTAATGACTGCTAGTGATAATCATAATAGTACTCCTGTATTTGGGTTAAATTCTACAGTTGGACACATTTTTATTTTATTTGATCAAAATGATGACAGTGTGAGGTAGTTAGAATAGGACTTATTTCCATTTTTCAGGTGGGGAAACTGAGGCCCAGTGAAATGAAAGGATCTGCTCAAGGTTCTAGAATCACTTATTAATAGAGATGGGTCTAGAACCCAAGTCTATAGTTCAGGGCTTTCCCCATGAGTTCACATTTTGCTGGCAATTATTAAGTTAAAATATCTAAGGGTAACATTTTTAATTTTTATTATTTTTATTTATTGTTATTTTTAGCTTAAAGTATTACATAAGTTTCCTTTTTCCCCCCATTGACCTCTCCCTGGCTGTTCCATCCCCCAGCACATGCCCTCCCCCTGGCCCCCCTCCTCCCTTTGTCTATGTCCATTGGTTATGCGCATATGCATGCATACAAGTCCTTTGGTTCATCTCTTATCCCCTCATCCCCTGCCTTCCCTCGTAGATAGGACAGTCTCTTCTCTATGACTGTGGTTCTATTTTTCAAAATATATTGTATTGATTTTTTACAGAGAAGAAGGGAGAGGGATAGAGTTAGAAACATTGAAGAGAGAAACATTGATCAGCTGCCTCCTGCACACCCCCTACTGGGGATGTGCCCACAACCAATGTACATGCCCTTGATTGGAATCAAACCTGGGACCCTTGAGTCTGCAGGCCCACGCTCTATCCACCGAGCCAAACCAGTCAGGGCTGGTTCTATTTTTGTTCATCAGTTTATGTTGTTCATTATATTCCACAAAGAAGTGAGATCATGTGATATTTATCTTTCTCTGACTGGCTTATTTTGCTTAGCCTAGTGCTCTTCTAAGGGTAACCTTTTTTTTTTTTTTTTTTTTTTTGCCAATGCATGATCCTTTTTCCCTGCCCACCCATCAATCATCCCACTTGATGTCAGACCTGAATTTTCTCCAAGGATCATGTGCCACCATCTAGAAGCTCAAATTGGAAACCTAGGAGTTAGTCGTCCTTGACATTTTCCTCTCTCTTGTTCCATATTCAATCTTCAATTAAGTCCTGTGGTTTTTAAATTCTTGAATGTGTTTTCAATCCACCCAATTCTCTGCAGTTCTGGATCACCATGGTCCAGGCCTGGAGCTGACCCTTTATATTGTTATGCTGTCCTTTCTGTTCCTCTGTGATTTCTTGGGAAATGTGGATTGGAGCAAAGTCAATCAAGATTCTACATTATAGAGTTTCTCAGAGCCTTTGGCATTTTAATCATGGCCACAAGGACTCCTCAAGGTGGGGGGACTGTATTTCGCATGCCCTAAACTTACTCAGTCATTCCTAGACCCCTGCAGTCTATCTCTGCCCTGTCCATGTGTCCAATCTCCACACTGAAGCCAAACAGACTTCTGGAGACTGCCAAGCTGATTGTGTAGCTCTGCCAACATCCCGCCTGCCACATTGCCTCTCTGGTGCTTGGACATGTGTAGGACACACCATTGGTGCCCCGCCCAGCTGCCCTTCACCAGGCTTCTACACCCACCTCCAGATGCTCACAGCTGCCTCTTCTGGGGAGCCACCTGCCAGAGACGCTACCTCCCCCCACCCTCCAGAACATCTCATACCCAAGGATGACTTGGTGGGTAGTTCACTAAAGGCTCCACACCTTCACCTCAAAGCGAGAAGATCTGTGCTCAATTTATGCTCCCTAGCCAGCTGTGGGTCAGGACCAACTTGAACTGTACAAGAGAGAGCATTCACGATAGGCCTTTCCCCCTTCCTTTCGGCTTCCTTCACTCCCTGTAGATTTTTCCTGAAGAGCATTCCCTGGATATTTCCCGTCAGTCTCTGCTTCTCAGAGCTCTCGCTAAGACATTTGCCATGCCTTCAGCCACCTGAGGAATCATTGTATGCTATCCTTCCCTTCTTTGCCTTGTTCTCATAAAGCAGGCCTGTCTGCTCCATGGGGCTGCAGTACTATGAGGGAGCAGGTCTGTTTCTATGGAACGCTCCATCCTCCATGCCTGGTATGTGCTCAAGACTTACCAAATACAAAGTTAGAAAGCACCATAAATATCCAGAATGCAAATGAAAAGTATGTGTAAAATATGGCAGGCAGCAAGTTACTGTCTAGAACATAATCAAAGCTTTTGCTAGTAAAAAGAGGCAAACATCTTAAGACAAAAAGAAAAAGAAAAAGAAAAGAAAAGAAAAAGAAAAAAAAACATGAAAAGACAGTTCACACACGTAAATAGAGATGTTTGCTACATTTATGGGAAAGTACATTAACAAAAAACTAACAAATTGAAATAATAGTCGAAAGAACATGTTTGACTATTGTGTTACTCTAGGTTTATTCTTAAAAGATTATCACACTGACAAGGGGGCGAGGAGCCAGGCACAGCTGGTGGGAAGATAAATTGGAACCATTATTAGAATATAACTCCCTAGGTACAAAGTTTGTCTCATCCCCAGTGCCCAAAACCATGTGTGGCATTTGGGTATCCAAGTAATATTTATTGAACAAATAAATGGAAGACCATTTGGCAATATCTATCAAGAAACTTAAGTTTTGCACACCTCTTGGTTTAGAAATTGTACTTCCTAAAGAAACCTGTAGAGAGTGGGGCAAAGATATTTCTACCAGGACATTTCATACCTTCATTATAAGATCAGAAGACTGGAAACAACCTGAATGTTCAGTCTGGTGAACTTTAATTATGGCACAGCCCACACTGAGCAGTCTTATATAACTGATAAAAGTGGGTATATAGGATTAGGCTACTGACAAATGCTAAATGAAAGAGAATATAAGATTATATATACAAAATAATCTCAATTTTATTTTTTAAAAAAACCTGTAATTGATGGATTGTAGTGATTTTTATTTTTTTATCTCTTTATTTCCCAAAATTTCTACAATGAATATGTATTATTTTTATATTCAGGGAGAAAAAAGCTTTGAAAAAGAAAGCATGGTTAATAACAAAACTCTCGGCAGCCAGGAAAAGTAGGAATAACTTGTAATCATATTTTTCTCATTTATACTCATAACAGATCATTTAGTGATAGATTAAGGAATGCAGCCCTGTGACTGAATTAGCCTATTTTTATTTAGACAACAATAAGTAAATTCCGTGCTGCTGGAGACACTTTGGGTTGGTTTCATGTTCTTAGTGTATATTTTTCCATGACCTGAAGAATCATAAAATATTGGCTCCACTTTGGAAAAAAATTTTACAACTTCTTTGACTGGAACTGATTTCTCCTGTGGCTCCTGGGTCTGTTAATGTCATCAGGATGCGACATGGCATTGACCTTTATTCTTTGCCTTGCCCTGAGAATTTCCCCACGGTTGGCTCAAGGTTTCCAAGAGGAAGGCAATCAAATGATCTAACACAATTGCCTGGATTCTCAGCCAAGGACTTATCTTGATCAGGAGGAAGTGGATTTCCAGTCGACCCAAATTTAGAGCGCAGAAAAGATCCAGATGTTTAAGACTATATCACGCAGAGAGAACTTAACCCACTGGTACTTTTTCCCCATGCACCACTTCTTGTGTATCTGGTTGTACCTACCCTGACACAGAGCAAAGGAGTTTTAGGTTCCAGTTTACTCTTCCCAGGAGATCTGGCCTGGCTGCTAAGTCCACACACAGCTCATTTCCCTACAAAATATTGAAAGGACCAGGACATTTGTTGGCTTATGTTAAGCCTTCTATTATCTCTAAGATGTTTGAGTGTCGACCTATAAAATGGAGTCCAGGATCCCAAGTCTGGTAGGAGAGGCTCTTCACCACTTGACTCCTGCCTCCTCCTCTTACTAGTCATTCCCACTGCAGTGAGATAATAGCATTTCAGAGAGCAAACTCCAGGGATTAAGAACAGACCTGGCCCCTGGGAAGACAGAAAGCAGTCACTCAGAGAATATCTCTGGCTCAGTTCTGGATTTGAAGACCAGATAGGCTCTTACTGTCTGAGTAATGATCTTGGACAAGTGACTTTAAGCCTCTGTGTACCTAACCATTTCCTCTGTTAAAGGAGAATAAGCATGAGAATAAGAACACCAAATTCATATGGTTTATGTGGGCTTTACATTATTTGAGTGCATAAAGCACTCAGTACAATGCCTACTGTATAGTTAGTGCCTAACACACGTGAACTCTTATTTTCACTTATTCATTCACTTGGAAAAACTTTGCAAGTTCTGACAAGGCTCTGGGCACTGGGCCAGGTGCTGAAAATTTAAAAGGGGATAATGTACAATCCCTGGCTTGACCCCAAAAAATCCATAATTTAAGGATGGAGACTCAGTGGGAACAGGCCAACATAACACAGCTCCAGGCACCATGTTCCAGAAACTCTGTCTCTTCCCCTTTCCCAGAAATACCATGCACTTCATGATTTGGGCCTTTGCTCACTTGTTCCTTACATCAGAAAAGCTTTCTCTCCTCCTCTGTCACCTGAAAACATTCCAGGTGCAGCTTAATGGCATCCCCATTATGAAGGCTTCCCTGACCTCCAAGCCAGAATCATGACCTTGCCTGTGTCTCCAAGGTGCTCTGTACAGAGTTTCTTGCCTTCCCCTTCCATCAGGGCTGGTTGTATTGGAGTTTTTGTCTGACCCATCTTCATGTCCCAGTGTCTGACACGGGGCCAGGAATATTGCTGATCTTTAGAAAGTGTTGCTTGAGAGAAAAAAAAAATATATATATATATATGAAAGGGCATCTGATATCACAATAGAAACTGCTTCATTTACAGGGGAGATAAGGAAGAAAATTGCTCCTTTTTGCTACAGTATTTTATGAGACTATAAATTTGCCTTTTAGCTAAATAGGTCTCTCTTATTAATTCTACCTGCAGCTACAAATAAAACTATTTACCTAGTTTTAGAGAACTTGGAGAAGATGCTTGTTCCCAGCAGGCTGCCTGAGGGGCCTGCCCTGAGCATGCCTTTCAAATTGCTAACATTTAAGACCCTTGTCCTGATGCTGGTCTTGCACCATTCCATTTGCTTTTCACTGTGTGGGAGACTATTACATTGGAAGTGCAGTAAGGCCAACATTGCAACATGAATAATTGGAGATACAGCCCATGCGCTTTTGAGACTGGGACATAGAAATTTAATTTAATTCTATTTCCTCACTTATTTGTTGGGTTATTTAAGGATGGCTCTGTCTCCTCTCTGGACCCCATCCACTGAATAGTGATTGTAGGAGGTGGAAGTCAGGGTGCTTGGACTGATTAAACTTTAAAGTTCAATCCAGTTCTGATAAATCATATCTGTAAGTTGCATGATATCAGATTGACAAAAGGCCCACTCACACAGAGTTGCTGGAAAGGGATGTTGATGGATTTCTGGGAGAGGATCCCAGTCCTCCTGAGTTCAAGGCCATGGTTTAGGAACCAAAAGTTTCAAAATGGTCTAAAACCACAGATGGCCAAATCCACCCACTAAAGGTTCAGCACATGCTTATTCAAATTTGTAAACTGAAACCAGACTTTTCTGGATCTGTTGGGAGCTTGCATGGCAAGCTCTAAACTGGTAGTGGGTGTAGAGGGGGCTCATCCAAATGGGAGAGGTCTGCATCATTCAGTGAGGAGCATGGCCTTGACTAGTCTACCCTGGCCATCAGGAGGGAAAGATCCCATGAGTAAGTGTTGCTCAGGCACCATGTCAGAATGATACCCAAAGAGAGCTCTTTTAACTATGTCATAGCAACAACAACAGGGTCAGTTTAGAAGGACTGAACTTACTCTTGATAGTAAATTTCAACATGTATACATTTTTAAATTGAGATATGTCTCATACTGTAAAATTTGCCTTGTTAAAGTGTATAATTCAATTATACACTTATTATTATATTAACAGTTATGCAACCATCATCACTGTCCAATGCCAAAACATTTTTATCACCCCCAAATGAAATCTTGTACACATTATCAGTCATTCCCCATTCTCCTCTCCCTTCAGTCCCCATCAGTCACTAATGTCTCTATGCAATTGCTTGTTCCAATAGCTATGTGATTTCCATAATAAAGAACTCATAAACCATATGGCCTATCAGTCTGACTTGTTTCAATTAGCATAATATTTTCAAGGTTCGTCCATGTTGACCATAAACTTTTGAACAATTAAAAATTATATATTTGTATCAACTCTCAGCTAGCATACAGACAAAAGTATAGTGAGTGTGAGTTCGGTGTGATCTACCAAACCCTCATAGTTGACCCAGTGAAGGACTAGATTAATCTAGTTAGTCTATTCCAGATCCTCTTTATATCATTATTCCAGTTAAACTTTGGCCTTTTAAAAGCACTATACAAACATTTAAAATTAAAATTTATTATTGTTTTTGTTCCATCTTTGCTGGCAGGGTTTAGTCTTTTCCCAGACCAAAATTATTTAAATATACATGCAGATTTTCTTGTCATATTTTTATGGTTTAATTTTTACATTTATAGCTTTAATTAATCTGGAAATTTGTGAATGGTATGAGATAGGCATCTAATTTTATTTTTTCTGTGTGGTTAGCAAGTTGCACCACCACATCTTTTTCTCATTGACTTAGAAACATTAGCATTATAATTTACTACTTTCTAAAATTTTATCTTCATTGTTGAAAGTATTACAGATGTCCTCTTTTTCCCCCCATGGGCTTTCTTCCAGCCTGCCCCAGCCCTCTGCTCCAGACCTTCATACCACTGTCTGTGTCCATGAATTTACTACTTTTTATGCATGGTTGGGATTATTTCTGAACTTTCTTTCTGAATTAATCCATGTGTCTTTTCTTTAAAAACATTTCAAAAAACGTATTTCAGAGAGGAAAGAAAAGGGACAGAGAACAGAAATATCAATGATTAGAGAGAACCATTGATTGGCTGCCTTCAGCACAACCCCTACTGGGGATTGAGCCTATAACTCGGGCATGTGTCCTGACCAGGATTGAACCATGACCTCCTGGGTTCATAGGTTGATGCTCAACCACTGAGCCACACCAGCCAGGTCATGTGTCTTTTCTTCAGCTGCTAGCATACTGTTAAATTTCTTGCCCCTTTTTTATGTACTTGAATATTCTTTCATATAAGTTTATATTATCACTCATTTTTTAAAATTCCCTAGTTGCTATCACGTTTATTTTTTCTAGTTTACCTTTATTTGTACAGGTGATATTATTATTTTACGTACTATGTATTATTATATTATTTAAAAGTTTGAATTCTGCCTTAGAGAACAATAAAAGCAAGTGGCTGTGGGACACATGATAGATAACTTTAGTAGAGCATATGTGAGCTGAACATAGATGGGAAGGGATGGAAGGATCACGGAAGTACTAAATATTAATGATGTCTGAGACATCAAATACATGTGACAGGTACAGTAGAGCGACAGCATGAGAGCCCTCTCTGTGTTGCCTGCACAGAGAACTGGAAAGGCCTGGGTCTTTGGAATCCTGATCTGTCGCTACACCAGCCTGGTATGCTCCCTCCAACTTAGGTGTGAGTGGAAGACATGTGTGTTTTGTTTAAGCCATGATTACATGAAACTGAACATAACCCTCACTCATATCACCCCTAATTTCATTTTTTTTGTATTTGACTTTCTGAATTAGAATTTGCAAAACAGTGTTAATAACACTGGTGGGAGTGGACCTCCTCTGGTTACAGAATAGAATGGGAATGGCTCTAGTATTTTACATGAGTGCATTTGTCACTTGTAGAATATAGTCTTTCTCTTGATGGGGATGATGATGAGGATGAGGATGATGAAATGTTAAATTTTCTCAAATTATTTTTCTTATCTATCTAAATTCTGTGGTATTTCTGCCTTTCTATTACAATATGATAAATTAAACTCATAAGTCTTTCTAAAGTTGAAATGTACACTGAGTAGCCAGATTATTATGATCTCTGAATGCAAACTAATCTGGCCACTCAGTGTATATCCTATATAATAAAAGGCAAATATGCAAATTGTCCCCTCGACCAGGGGTTCAACGAGCAAGCAGGCTGGCCAACTGCCCATGTCCCACCCCCCTGGCCAGGCTGGCCGGATCTCACCCATGCACAAATTCATGCACTGGGCCTCAGTATACATATACACAGAGTGGCCAGATTATTATGTGTTCCGAGATCATAGTTACCTGGCCACTCAGTGTACATGCAACTTAATTTTTTTCTCCATATCCTCTGTTCTCTTCTTCTATATGCAGAAGCTCCATTATAGCTCTTGGCTTGCTCTTCAATTTTTTTTATCACCATTTGTATCTCTTTAACCATTTCCTTGGAGTTCTGAGAGTTGCTCACATTTGTCTTCTGATTTCTTGCTCCTCAGTGTGGTCTAGGAAGGACTAGAGACTCCTCATTTATCACCTGAGAGTTTGTTAGAAATGCAAATTCTTGGGCTCCATCCCAGACCTACTGAATCAGCATCCACGTTTTAGCATGATGCCTATGATTCGTGTGCACATTAAAATTTGGACAGCGCTGTAAAGTTTTGGTCAAAGAGGATACCCTTTCCAAGTTTCTGGTGGTGATGCAGTGTTTCCCCATTATTATAATTGTTTGATTATGTTAGTGGAAGGCTTTGGATCACCATCTGGGACCAGAACCCACAGGTTCTTTGTGGCAGGATATGGGAAAGGCCAGTCGGCTACTTTGTGTGATGACATGAAATGAAAATAGCAGCCCAAATGTCATCAGAATCACCACCAAGCATCATTAGACCAACAAGAAAGAATCCTTATGTTGCATTAAGTGTGTACCCCCCAGAGGGCTTTGCCCACACAAATTTATAAATGCCAACTGGTACCACATGAAAGCCTCTTGTCCTGAGCTGA
Organism: Antrozous pallidus; assembly: GCA_027563665.1. Lineage (NCBI taxonomy): Eukaryota > Metazoa > Chordata > Mammalia > Chiroptera > Vespertilionidae > Antrozous > Antrozous pallidus. Next base: position 58,680,254 of record CM050522.1, read on the forward strand.
TAGAAGGGGAATGAAAGGGTTCTGGGAGACTGGTTTGGTGGCAGGCACGCATTTCCCTCTTTTCTTAGTAAGTAGAAAAAACAAACTTCTGAGGTCTTGGAGGAAATGGATGTTCTTCGGGGCCCAGCATTGTGCCTGGGGCTGCCTGTGCTGTTCATAGACCTAAATTTTATGAATATTAACATGTGGAAAGATAAATTCATTTAAGGAAAAAAAAGTCAATCCAGTAATACCCATTTCTCATCAATCTTAGCAGGGTTAGTGCGTGCGCACACACGTGCGCGCAGACACACACACACACACACACACACACACACACACACACACAAAACCACTATTGAGCTGATAGTAAAAAGAGCAAAAATCTTCGGGATAAATTAGCTCATTCTTTCTTGCTACCAAATCCTTTATTCCCTGGAGATTGTTGAAACAATACCAGCACATAACTCTCATTGTGGAATTGACCAAACATCCTATCTTTCTTAATGGTTTTGTAAAGCTGTTGTCTCAACAGGAAGTTCTGGTCATTGTTACACATTCTTCTTGTTTATTATTAGTAATAATAACTCTTTGCATCACAGTCAGTGCTCTAAACCATAAAGGCTTTTTCACACAAAGTAGGTCATTAGGTCTTTCCTAACCACCCCAGGAGACAGCAGGGTCGGCAAGCATTAATGTGCTGCTCTCTTAGATGGGGGAACTGAGGAAGTAAAGAACTTTCTCAAGGGCACATTGTGCAGTAAATAAATAGCAGCCTCAGACTCATGCTTTCTGGCTGCTGGGAAGATAGATTTCTAAAACACATTTGGCCGAGTGTCTTTGATCCTTAAGCTTCCCAGTCCACTCAGTGGCCTGGCCTTTCTGCAGTGCCTGTGCCTATGTGAGACAATGAGAACGATCACCATCCATTTGGAAAGACCCTTCTCCACACATTCATGCTAAAATGGAAGCTGTAACTCTAGTGAAGTTATATTCTTCAGGTGACACTCACCTGGTCAGACATCTCTGGTTCCCTGCATGCTATTTAGATTCCCCTCACTTTAGTGACAGACCTCTGCTAAGGACCTACTCTAGCCCCAAATAAGCTGGCATTCATTAAAAATCAATAGGAACTACTTAGAAGTTATTTTTATTTCCTAAATTTGTCTTGTCTCACCTGATGGGGAGAGTGAGAGCATCTTATTTCTGCTGTTCTATAAACTTCCCTTCCTTATCTTTCTACGCAGAACTTCCCAAATTTTCCCTAATGTTCCACTTATTCTCCCTCGCATATGTTCTTTTTGCTTAGAATACCCTTCCCTTCTTCACGCCGCCCCCACCATCTTCTTCACCCTTCTTATCCGAGTGAGACCCAGCTCAAAAGCTATTCCTTCATGACCCAAAGTTAGAAACACCCGTGCTCCTAAAAGCACTTTGACTCTATCTCTGCCTCCCCCTGGACGTATCACAGTCTGTAATGTATTTCATTTAGCTCCATACATACTGGGATTTCAACTAGATTGGGAGCCACTTTGGGGTGGAAATAACACATTCTTCTTCTTTTATGTCCTCTGGGCTTAAAACCTGATCACTGACAAGATTTAACCAAGAGCTGATCTAATTTCCTACACCTACTGGCTTTAGTGCATCAGGAATTCTTTTTGAGATATATTATTTTAGTTTCTGCAATTTAGATGTTAGGAAAGTCTTTTTAAAATATTTTAATTGTTTAAAAGATTACATATATCTCATTTTTCCCCCCATTGAGTTTCCCCCAGCCTTCCCTACCCCTGTTGCAGGAAAATCTTAAAGGGACCACTCAAACAGAGTAAGAGTAAACTATCAGGACTGATCATTTTTTAAAGGCAGAAAGTAGATAAATTAAACTTGACCCACTGACTTATCTTGTGTTTTATTCCTTTATGTCTCCCAGGTTAGAGCTATTTTAGAGTAGAACTCCTTTATCAACATCCTTCCTGACTTTATTCAGGATCACTCCCCCTTGAGGGGTTCTGCATTTTCTTTGGGATTCCCCACCCCACCCCCTCCCACCCCTGCTCCTTCACATTTAGGGAACTACTGCTCAATAGCTCTCAACCGTGGTTGTACCTTAGGATCACTTAAGGAACATAAAAATATTGATGAAATAACTCAGCAATGTCACTCCTGGGTATTTAACCAAGTGAAATAAAAACATATCTCCTCACAAAATCTAGCGTATAGATAGTTATAGAAGCTTTATTCAGAGTTAACATAAACAGAAAAACTAAAATCAACTGCTGAATGCAGAAATACATTGACTACATCCATAAAGTGAGATAGAACTAAGCAATGAAAAAGGAATGGATTACTGACACAAGAAAAACAGATTAGTTTCAAAAATATTATGCTAAGTAAAAGAAGCCAAATACAAAAAAGTTCATACTGTATCATTCTATTTATATGCAAGTCTAGAACAAACAAGACTGATTTAAGGTAGGGAAAAATCAGAACAATGGGTGCATCTTGACCTCTGAGGTCTGAGGATGGCATTGATCAGAAGAGACAGGAGGGAGCTTCCTGATGTTAATGTAAAAAACAACAACACTGAAACCTGTAAAGAATTTTTGTGAGTTTATTTGAGCCAAACTGTCGACATATGCCGGGAAGCAGAACCCCAATGAATTGAGATAATGCTCCAGAGAATGGAGGGTTACATATGTATTTATACATTGCAATCAAAGGAAAGGGATGTAGGGAAGTTATATGAAATTCATTGGTGATAAATTAAGGACCTGGGATAAAGAAAAGCAGGGAAACCTCTGTGATAGGGTAAAAAGTGAACTGATGGACAAGTGCTTCTTTTACAGAGATGGATGCAGGATACTTTAATGTAATTAACAGTGGACAATTAACTTGATAACAATAACAATGAGGGAATGTCCTGGTGCCATTTGTTGTGCCCTGAGGGGTCTAAGGTAAAAAGGAAGTTACAAGTTACCCAGACATCTCACAGATATGTTATCTTAGAGGCAAAAAGGCAAATGGGCTCAGTAAAGATCTAAGTTGATCTTTGTCAGGGAAAAAAAAATATGGGCCTAGCACTTGACTACCCACTGTAACCTCTTTGTAGTTAAATATTTAATTTTCAGACCATCTTTTGTGGTTATTTTAGGTCTCTAAGTTTGCAGGCTTCCCCTGAGCTTGTCAGGTTAACATGTGACTCCTTTCGTCCACACTGAGAAGATGGAAATGTTCCATAACTTGATAAGGGTGTAGGCTTCATGGGTGTGTGCATTAAAACACACACACAAAACACACACACACACACACACACACACACACACACACACACACACACACACACACACAAAGATGTGGAGTTAAGTCCTAGACATTTCAGAGGTATGTAAAGTATATCTAATTTTTAAAAGGTAAAAATGCTAATGTCTGTGTCAAACTCCCAGAGAATCAGATTTTAATGGTCTTAGAATGAGGCTCTGGGTTTTAGAAGTTCCCATGGCCAAAGTTAAAAACCACAGTCATAGGGATTTGTCTCATGCTAGAATCCTCTGTCATCCTGCTTGCCATACAGGTGCTCCCCTGACTGGGATGTGCGGATCCTGGCAGCTGGGTGAATGGATTTCCATGAATACTTGATGGCGGGTCTACTTGAGCATGGCTACTTGGCAAGCACCAAGATGCCAAAAAGGCCAAGAAGATAAGAGTAGGATGGAGGCCCCCAAAAGCCCCACCAGCTTTTCTCCTTTCTGCCTCTTCTGAGAATGGCCCTGTTTATTCAAGGAGTAGACTATGATAACAGGAGGATTACATTGGAAGGGGGTCAGTGGAGGCATTGTTATGGGGCAGGGGGAATTTGTATTCCATATGCAATTTTGGAAAATTGCCTATCCCTCTTCAGTCAACTGGTAGCACACGGACAACAGAGTCCCCCTGGATTCTGCAAGCTGGCCTGGTCTTCATCATGATTTGTCCTCTTGGTGACTTTGGATTGAGCATGTCAGGCCCTTTGCTGGAACTTTGCTTCTTTTTCCACTTCTCGATTCACACTGTGACTCCATAATCTCCTTGTTAGCAATTTCTCTTCTTTTGAAGCTGACAGGCAGCCCATTAACGTTTCTGGGACAAAAAAGCATTTCTTAAAACTTTATCCAACATTAATAAAACTGTATACTAAAAACTGAAATTATAAATCAAAGCAGTTAGCCCCTGGCTGCTCTTTGTCTGATATTTACTTCAGAACACATGGCCAAGGTTTGTGAGATGATGCATTAATAACTAGAACTTTGACTAACAATTTCACCAGCAAATGAAAGCATAGACTTAGACACTCCCAGTGGAAAGGAATTTTGCAGCTCATCTAGTCCAAGCCCCACATACAGTGCCTGAATAACTGCTAAATGATGCACAGTCTCTGCTTGAACACCTCCCCAAATGGAACCTTGTAAGACAACCCAATATATCTATGAGGAAGATTTTCCTGGTATGAAGCCACACCTGCTTCTCTGTAACTCCTACCCACAGAGAACACCAGATCCCTTTTCTTATTTGTTGCCCATAAGCCTTTTCTGCAACAAGTTAAACATCTGTAATTGCTTAAAACATGCCTCCTATAAACAAAACAAAACAAAACAAAACAAAACAGAACAAAATAAAACAAAACACATGCCTCCTATGATTTGGCTTCATTTGCACCCAGCCAGCTTGCTTTCTCTTCATTTCCATTCCAATCCAACACAATTCATTTGAACCTATGTAACCTGAACACCTTCTCAGTACCAGGCACAAGGCTAGGTGCTATGATGGAAGGAAGGAACAAGTCAGCCTTGACCTTGTAAGAGAGAGAAGGCTTATCCACAAGAGCTGTACAAGGCAGGCTGTGAGACAGGGCAGGAGAGAGGGACAGTGTCCTATTTCTCCTCATACCATCAACCCCAACTTTCCAGACTTTTATCTTGCATTATAGCACATTAGAATACACGATGTGCAAGGACATGGTTGGAATAGGCTGTTCATTAAATGTTTGATGAATGCCTGTCAATGGACTAAGTAGGTCTCTGTATTCCAGGTTGCTGAGAGACAGTCTCAGTTTGGGTCGTAGGTGCACCAGGCTCCACTAGCTGTCTGCAGAAGGGACTGGGTCACCTGGTATTAGAAGCCACACTTTCTGGGCTGAGAACAAGAAAAGTTCTATGAAACATAAATTGGTAGATGAAAAAATAATAGTCATCTTAGAGACCTAAAAAGGATATAATCGTAAAATGTAATATCCACAGGTATGTATATGCAATATGCACTGAGTGGTCAGATTATTATTAATATATGTATTAAAGGCCTAGTGTGTGAATTCATGCATGGATGGGGTCCAGCCAGCCTGGCCAAGGAGAGGGAACATGGGCGGTTGGCCGGCCTGCCTGCTGGTTGAACTCCTGGTCAAGGGGACACTTAGCATATTAACCTTTTATTATATAGGATATACACTGAGTGGCCAGATTATTATTATTATGTTTATCCAACAGATCATAATATTCAGAGATCATAATAATCTGACCACTCAGTGTATAATATCCATAAGCACTGTGTATAAAAAATGGGTATTCTCGTCACTTTATAACTAGGAAAACATATTCAGAGGGGTGAATCTGTTTTCCTGTGGTCACTACTTACTAATAGCAAAGTTATGTTTCAAATTCAGGTCTGCCACATTGCCTCTGCATTTCCTCAATAACTCTTTCTGGAACTCATTTAATCATCCACTTATCTATTGATTCATTCAACTAGAATTTCTCCTGCACCAATCACGAGTCTGGCATAATGTGAGACATTGGGATATAATTGACATGCCTGGAGGGATACCCACCAAGAGTCTGAGCAAAGATTCCTGATATGGTTTTATTGAAGAGATGAGACATACAGATACCACATGTTTAAGCATTCTTGCATGAAATGATTCCAGGAGTGATTGATATTGTGAGGGCTATGGGATGTAAGAAAAGAAGGACTTCAGAGGACTGAAGCCTCCTTGGAGATAGAACTCTGATGAGGAACCTGAGTGAAGAGAAAAGAAGAAAGGAAGACATCACAGCAAACAGAAAGTTGTGTTGATCCTACCAGCTGAGTATCATTAATTTATATCCACTTTACTGGGTTCTCCCTTGCTCCAGATCACAGCACCCCTCACCAGGCCAAAGTCTCCCCAGCAGATCTGTTTCCTCCTTGTCTTGTTATTCACCAATCCATTTTAAATTCAATTGCAAAATACTTCAAGCACATCAAAATGTATAGCAGATAACGCTAGAGCCACCAAGATCCCTAGCATTTTGATTCCATAGATATTAACATATCACCATATTTGCTTCAGTTCTCTCTTCTACAGAAATATAACATAATTATATCTAAATTCCTACCTTATCACTTAGCCCTCCCTCCACAAACATTATCTTAAAGTTGAAGTGATTTATTCCCAAATGTGTTTTTCTATCTTTTCTACTAATGATCCACAAACGATGTGGCATTTGGTATTACACATATACATAAAGTTCACATCCTTTTGCAAGTTGCCCTTTTCCCCCCTACTGCTCATTGTTTTTCAGATTTGTCCTCGATACATGGAGAAATAGTTCATTCATTTAACCATCATGTAGTATTGCATTGTATACATGACCTGAAGTTTACAGAACTGTTCCCTCAAGATGCCTGGTTAAGTCATTTCTACTTTTTCACTACTAAAAATAATACTGGGGTGAGTATCCTTATACTTGTCTCTTTGGGTAGAAACCAAGAAATGGAGTTGCTTGGTCAAGAATATACCTATCTTCAACTTTTCTAGGCCTTGCCAAGTGGTTCTTTACAATGGTAGTGCCAGGTTACATGTACACCTCCCAGTGTTTGTGAAGATGGGAGTTTCAATGACCATGTCCCTTCCCTGCTTAAAACCCCTCCAATGGGTGCCTACTGCTCTCTATAATACCCAAGTCCTGTTTGGCCACCTGCTCTGCATGAGCCAATCCATGGACACCTCTCCAAGCTCATCTCTTTGTTCTCTCTTACTCCAAATGCAAGTATGCACACACAAACATATGCACACATGCACACATTCATGAACACACTTTATGGTCCAACCAAACCAAACTGTGTTTATGTCCCCTAATTTGCCTGTCCTCTCTTGTCTGGGCCTTGGTGCAAGCTTTTCCCTTTGGGAAGTCTTTGCAGGTCTCCCAAGCCTGAGCTAGATGACTTTCCTCACATTGCCCAGCACTTTTAACTTCTGGCCTTACAGTTGTCAGGACACTGTCTTGTAATTGCCTGATTACTGTCTCCCTGCTCCACCAGACTGCAGACTCCATGATAGTAGGACCTGTGCGGAACTTCTCATAGGACTGTGCGCTGTGCCCAGCCTATCTATTGAATGAATTTGTTAAATAATCCATGGACAGGAAACAGGTCTGGACAGAGCAGAGGTCACAAGATGGGGAGCAGTTGGAAAACAGACTGGAGAGAAATTGCTGTTCATCACCTTCGGAACCCTGATTTCCAGGTAAGGAAACGAAGGCTCAGCCATGTGGTTGACCTTGCCTAGAGTCAGGCATTTGGTAAGTGACAGGGTCAGATCTGATTCCCATTCTCCTAACTCCAAATGGGTGCTTTGCTGCACATCAGCTGCAGTTGATGGGAGGGAGCCAGCAGAGAGGGAGAGATAGCCTGCCAGGGAGGGAAGAGGGAGGCTTCGGGATCTAGGACGCAGGTGGAGAGCTTGGCCCAGCAGACATGACCTCGGATCCCTGAGGCGGCAAGGAAGGAAGGACATTCTGCCAAGTTTCTAGAACAGACACTTGTTCAGGCTTCCCTGGGAGACTTGGGTGGGCCACCCCTTCTCTGGGGAGGAGCAGACTCCTGGAAAATTACTCAGCGTCTCCCTCAGCACCCAGCCCACCCTAGTGGCCTCTGTCTGCTGCCTTAGGAAGATATTTTCTCAAGGTCCCCCTCTGGTTGACAGCAGTCAAGGACAGCGGGTAGAAATAAGAGCCAAGTGAAAACAAGCTGAGCTGGCTCAGGGGCTACAGCCCTAGCAGAGAGTTCACAGGTCGGGCTCACAGCCTCCAGGTCATTGGGCATCTAGAGGAGATTTTCTGTGGACCAGCTCAGGTGTGGCAGGGCAAGGGGACATCAGTAAAAGAAACTACAATACTTATACCTCATGTGATTATGGTGAGAATTCAGTAAGATGAAATATATAAAGGGCTTACAATAATAATGCTCAGCACATAATATCACTCAATCAAACATAGTTATTATTTTCTTATAAGGATATTGGGAGGAGTGAACAGGACAATACGGTGGAAAGAACCTGTAAAACTGTAAGTGTTGGTGTTCAATCATTTCTGTTAGAAGTCAATAAATGAATCTAGTAGACAGAGAGGAGGGTGAGTGACCAGTCACCCTCCTCCATACCTTGAGTTTCTTCAACCGGACATCTGCATCAGTGACTACATCGGTCAGTTCTGGAAAGATGTTTAGAGAGGGTGCCATCCAACCACCCCGCTTCATGCAAAAGGAAACTGAGGGCAACAGGGTAGAAGCGACTTGTCCATAGCTACACAAGACATCATCAGGGGCGAACTTCCCCAGTTCAGATCCCTCTATCCTCTCAGTTTAGCCCAAGTTCAGGCCATGGCTCTCCAGCCCACTCCATGACTGGGTTTTTCCTCACTGTACTATCCTCAGAGTCAATGGGGTTCCCACCAGCTCTGAGAGCCTCAGCCTCTGAGAGCTGCCTGCCTTGAAAGCTCTCTTCCTGTTTTCTCACAGGCAGTCGAAAAAGTAATTAAAAGTCACTTTCAGCCCTGGTTTCCCTTCTAGAGCCTTCCTGCCCTGGGCCTCTCTTGGAGAGGTCAGGAGCAGGTCAGCAGTGTGCACACACATGCATCCTCCACCAAGGTTTCTTCAGCATCGAGCAAGTGAGAGCATTCCCTTCCCCTCAAACAAGCTCCCTCCCTCCCACCTCTCTTCCTTCCTTCTTCATTTTTGTTTAAATGACATCCCAACCACAACTCCTTGCCATTGAACTCACCCTTCTGGGTCACACAGAAGCTCATTCCAAGGGACCTTGAGTATGTGCCCTTGTTGCACAGGTGGGATTTCTCTACTGAAAAACAGTTGCAAGAGAAATCAGATACGAAATGCTAGGCCTGGTAGCAGCTCATTTGTAAGGCATACGTTGACCAACAGACCCAGGAATTATAGCCATGCAGAAGGGGAAAATGAGGATTTAGATTTTTTTCTTGTAGCCACCCTGATTTCTTGGAGAACTATTGAGTCAGCCCATGGGAAGGTCTTGCTGCCTTGATAAACTCTCACATGGGCAGAGGGGTTTCCCCTCATGAAGCAGGTTTGCACTCATTTTTTCTATCTGAGGCCTGACCTGTGAGGTGTGTGAGGAATTATTTTCTCTGCTTTTCTGATGAGGAAACCGAAGCTCAGAAACCAGAGTTTTTCCGAAAGAATGGAAAGTTCAAGGTTTCAACCAAGGGTTTCTGACTACATCCAGGTCTCCCTAACAACTCTCCAGAAGGAAATTCAGAGTTTTGAATGTAGGACAAGAGTTTGCCTTGAATTTTTAGATCAGAGGTAAAACTAAATGAATTGGAAGTTACTAAAGGAGCAAATATGGTCAAGATAGAAGTGACCATTGGATCACTGAAAAATTGACTGTCCACTCTGGTCTCCTCCTGTTCTCCCTTTAAACCCCAGTTGGACCAAGTTTCCTCCCCACTTCCCTCCTAGACCCCCTTTCCTAAGCCCCTTCCCATTCCCTGGGATGGAGTGAATTCTTGTCCACAACCTTCCCATGCTCTGTGTGTCTCTACTACAGTTCTCACACCATATTGACATTTGTTCATTCATATAACTCTTTGTCCTGTGTTCAGTGGGTTCCTCAAAGGCAGGGGTCCCCTACTGCAGTAGTGAGATGTTGCTGCAAGGGAGCCAGTGCTGTCCAGCTCAGCCACACAGCAAAGGGTCCCACTGCTGGGCTCCAGGCAGTGGTATCTGGAAGTCCAGGGAGGGCCCTGCAGCAGCTAGAGTGGTAGCCATGAGCTGAGGAATGGGTACTGTGGGAGGTTCTAGGGCAGTGGGTAGCTTTTGAGGAAGTCAAGGAGCCATATGACTAAGGTTTGGGGTTAGGACTCATGTCTTTGGGGTTAGGGAATAGTGACTTGAGTAATCTGAGGCAATGGGCTGCAAGGTTGCATCTGGTACCAGGAAAGAGTTGAAGCCCTTTCCTGCAAGCCCAGCTGCTGGCCCAATCCTCTGATCCCCCTCAGGGAAGGGAGCCATAGGATCTGGGGCCGCCCCAGCTGTGGGGAGAAGAGAAGAGCTGGGAGTGGAAAACCAGGTAAGACATTTTAAGAATTCCCATTTCCCTCATTTCCAAAAGGCAAAAGTGAAAAGTTTGAAGTTAAAATACAAAGAATAAAAAATGACGTTCGGTTTGAAAATTGCTGTACCCCAGGTTCTTAGCTTAGGGGGTGCCCGTGTTCACATGAAGCTTTGTGCAATTCCTACAGTAGGAAGGCCATGCAGAACCACTTTTGTTTCTGGTCCTGCCCAGCTGCCCTCATTCATCACTCACCCCAAGGATGGCTGACATCCAGGAGGCACACTAAGCAAACAAGCTCTCATCTTACCAAACCATCTGGATTTTACTTTCTAGGTAAAAAGTTATCAGTCATGGCCACTGCCTGGGCCATTCCCATCGCCTCTGAAAGGAAAGTCCCCAGTCTTTGTATCCTGTCCCCCAGAGCAAAGAGCGTGCCAGCCTTCTTATCTGTCATTGGAGCCAGGGCAGCTGAAAGGCCAGGGTATCACATACTTGAAGAAATGATGAAAGGAAACTAGTAGTATTTATTGAGAACCTGCTATGTACATATCTGGTCTTAGGCCTTTTATGTGGATTACTAGAACACCCAATACATGAAATTTGTGCCAGGGGCTTGGCCCTCACAGCCCTGGCTCTCAAAGCTTCAGCTTCATCCAGAAGGTTGTCCAGACAGTTGTTCTGCTGTTCGGTCTAATTAGCATATTAGCTCTTTATTATATAGGATGATATGCAAATGCACACACATTTGCACACAGCTGCCTGGGGACATAACACTTAACTATCCCTGGTCAGCAGAGGAAGAAATGGAGGATTAGTTACCACACAGCAAGAGTAATGGAGTTTGGATCTGAACTCCCAACTCTGTTTGGAGGTCTTTACATCTTCTGCCCAGTGGGGATACTCAGGAAAGGCTGGTGCTGCCCTTTCAGAGCTGTGATGACAACACCAAAGGCCCCTGGGGCTGGTCTGGCCAACAGGGGTTTTCTGCTCTCCCAAATGTCCCTGCTTCACTGCAGGCCCTCTGGTGACATCAGCTGGCACATTTTATGCATCCAGTGGTGAAGACCTTGATAAGATAAGAGTGATGCTGCTGGCCCTCTCAGGGAACAGCTGAGAGGACACGCTGGCTGCACAGGCTCGCTGCTAAGGGAGCAGTGCAGTTTGATTGTTGGGAATTGATGAAAATAATCAGCTGCAAACTCCTAAAACACAAACAGACCATGATCCAGAGGTCTGAATAACAGCCCCCTCCGCCAGATGGACACAGGAGCCCTGCCAGGGAGAAAACATAATCTCCCGCCCTGAATTTCCCCTTTGTTCTGGACCCTGTGCTCTTTGGATGTCATCAGTCCCCCCACCCATCTTTCACGCCAGCCACCCAGAGTCTTGCACTCAGGGAGCTTAAGGCAGCTTTCCCCAGATTAGAATTTGGAGACAGGGAATCCAGGCAAAGAAGCAACTTGCTTGTCCCAGCATGAGTCACCACGGGCCGAAGGAAGCACACAGCTGTCTGCATCTGGGCCCGGAATTCTGCTTCCTCCTTGGAGGCCACTACCGAGAAGCCTGGGACCCTTGTGGGTGCAGAGCAGGAAGTCATAAGCAGGACCGCCCTGTGTGGGGCAGGCCCTCTGGACACCTCAGTCCTTGCCAACAGATTTCCATGTCCCAGCTATTGGGAAACTGAATGTTGGCTTGTGGCCACGCTAAATTGCGACCAAGCCTGGAGCAAATGGTGGCCAGGGTGTCTTGCCAGCCTGAGTCTCCGTATGGCTCCAATAAAAGTTAAAAGCAAGGCCAGCATGGGTTTGAATCCTGACTCTGTTACTATGTGACCTTAGACAAGTTATTTGACCTCTGTGATTCTCAGTTTCTACTTCATTGAGTTTTAGTGGAACCAATAAATAAAGAAATTGTATTTTCAATGCATGTAGCACAGTATCTGGCACACAGCAGGCATTCAATAAACACTGGCTTCCTCCCTCCCAGCCCTCTGCTCCAGAGCCTTTGGTACAAATTTCTTCTATTATCCACTCCTTAATGCTTCAGTGATTCAATGATTCAAAATTTCATTCCTAGTTTCTGGCAAAGTTTCCAGGTACAATCTTCTCCAGTTTTCCCCAAATGGGTTCCCATTTCCCCTCCATCAATATGTTAGTTACTCTTTTTGCTAACACGTATTTAATTTGCTAAATTACTACAAATTCTTTTTGCAAGGAAACTAGGTAGCATATAATTGCTGTGAAGTTGCATCAGGCACATTTAACTTCACAGCTTACTTAAAACTTTCAAAAAATTTTTCATAACAATAAGTGAAACTATTAACCTAATAATAATGTGAAGCATGATAATCAAAATAGGCTGGGTTTTGCTGCAGTAACACATAACTTTTAAATATGAATGGCTTAAAAGAGCAAAGGTTGATTTCTCACTCATGGTACACATCCATTGTATGCTGGTGGGGTCTCTGCTCTTCACGGGCCTCTCTTATGTGCTCAGGGTTCACCATCTGGAATGTGTTGGCCTCTGCAGCAGGGAAAGAGACAAGAAAGAATTGCTGACCAGCACTTTAATGCTTCTACCCAGTAGTAACACACATCACTTCACATTTCATTGGCTAAGGCAAGTCATATGATCCCCAATCTCATGGAAGCAGAGACATCCAATCCTATTGTGCTTGAAGGTGGAAAATAGCCAGAAACATTAATGGACAACATGATGTTGATCACACAAACTCAATATTTAAAAAAAAATAGAGGAAACCCTGGAGGCAAGCAAAAACTGGAATTCTTCAGTACCCCATCCCCATTCTCCACTAGGGATTTGCTGGTCATTTAAAAAGCAGATTATGCCCAGACATTTGCACAGAGAAGTTACTTTTGTCCTTGCCTTTTCTGTTTCATTTATCTTTAATTTCCAGCACAGGTAAAAATTTTCATTTGACATTGCACACTCCTTAAGGGTTTCAAAATTTTTTGAACATATGGTGTTTTCCCTGTATGTGCTGAATTTAGAATTTAAGCTATTTAAGACATGACTTTACAGTATTTACTTGATAGTAATGTCTGACTTCATTATTTTTAAAACAATTGTATTGAGATCTGATTGACACCCAAAGAGCTGTCCAAATTTAATGTATACATTCTGGTGCGTTTGGAGATAAGTATACATCCATGAAACCTTCACCACACTCTATGCAGTAAATAGATGCATCACTTCTAAACATCTCCTCCCACCCTCTCTAACTGCTTGAATTTAATTGTACCAATGTTTTGCCACCTTCTCTTACAACCTGAGAGGCATTCCATCTCTGAATTCAATTGCAATGAGCATTTGTTTGATTTTGTGTATGTACTTGACAATAAGAGTTTATAACTAATTTTTATCCCAAACTCTAAAAAGGTCTTACACATACATTATATCCCTTAGAAATTTTCACCGTGACCCTAAGGGAAGAGAAGGGAATGGAAAGGAAGGGAAGGAAGGGAAGTGCAAGGATGCATGGAGTAATCGCAATGTTCTCTTTCTTAACCTGGTAATGTTCACTTTGTGATATATCACAGAATTGTACAGTTATGATTTGTGCACTTTGTTGTATAAAGTTTTTTATTTAAAAAAGTCATAAGACTAGAGAATAATAAACACTTAAAGTATTTTAGAAGTAAACAACTACCTTTTTAAATCATCTACTATGTGTCAGAAATGCTATACACTCATGTGTTATTATCTAATCTCCAAAAGAACCTTTCAAAGTAAAAATTTATCTCCTCATTTTACCGATAAAACAACTGAATTTCAGAAAGTTTAAGTAGCTTACTCAAGGTCATAAAGCTAGTAATATTTTAAAAAATATTTTTATTGATTTCAGAGAGGAAAGAAGAGAGTGAGATATAAACATCAATTAGAGAGAATCATTGATTCACTGCCTCCTGCACAACCCCCTACTGGGGACCGAGCTCACAACCTGGGCATGTGCCCCTAAAGGGAATCAAACTCTGACCTCCTGGTTTATAGGTTGAGACCCAACCACTGAGCCACACCAGCTGGGCTGATGGAGACTCAGAGAGGCAAAGTGATTTGCCTAAAGATACATAGTACAGATATGTTGAAGTCAGGTGTTTGAACCTAATTCTGTGTCTTTCCCATTATCCCAGGTCACCTTCTGATCTGGACAAGGAGATCCTGTTTGGAAAGGGGGTTTAGGGGCACTAAACTTTGCTCTGGAAACCTGTGGAAAGCACAAGAGGGAACGGGACCCTCAGGTCCCACACACCCACTCCCCACTGTCAACCCTACCAGCCAGGGCATTGTGCTCAGTGGAATCTTGGCTTCCATGGGGATTACTCTGGGCACACAACATCCCAGAAGCTGGCCGTCCAGGAATTCCTGTTAATTAGACATTTATTCTTGGAATAAACATTTCCCTGAAGAGCTCTCCACAGCCGGCCAATGCCATGGCTCTGCCACAGTTTGGTCTCAAGTGGTAAGATGCCCATTAGTCTTGGAGCCATGACTGTGTGAAGTGCATGTTTACACATGAATTCAACTGTAAGTGGGCAGTGTGTGTACTAGTGAGTGTGTAAGCTGTGTTCTCTGTGGAGTCAGTATTTGTGTAAGCCTCTCTTATTTTGTAGGGCCACTAGACAAAATACAGGATACCCAGTTAAGTCTGAATATCAAATGAACCACCAATTATTTTTTAGTGAAAGTATGCCTTACATTTTTATTTGCTAAATCTGGCAAGTAAGGTACCCTATCTAATAAAAGGTAATATGCAAATTAACCATCACTCCACTATACCCACAAGCCATGCCCACTAGCCAATCAGGAGCAAGTATGCAAATTAACCCCAGACAAAATGGCTGAGGTTGTGGAGAAAGCAGTAGGGAGGCTTGGGATTCCCTGGTGATGGAGGAAGCCAAGCTTTCCATACACCCTGGCCGGCCCAGGCCTCCAATTAAGGCTACAAAGTTTCAATTATAGAAGATAAATAAACCCCAACAAAAATGGCTGTGAACATGGAGCAAGCAGGAGGCTTGGCTCTGCTCAAGGCTACAAAGTTTCAATTGTAGAAGATAAATAAATCCCAGATACCAGGGCTTCCACTTGGGTCGCCGGGAGGCATGGCTGGCCTGCAAACCACCACAGATCCCTCGCCCAGGCTGCACCAACCCCAAGAGAACTCCCATCCTGATCTGGGACACCCTTCAGAGCAAACCAGCTGCCCCCACCTATGCACCAGGCCTCTATACTATATAATGAAAGAGTAATATGCAGATTGACCATCACTCCAACACACAAGATGGCTGCCCCCATGTGGTCCAAGATCCTGCCCCCATGTGGACACAAGATGGCCACCATAAAATGGCCTGCAAGGGAGGGCAGTTGGGGGTGATCAAGCCTGCAGGGGAGGGCAGTTAGGGGTGACCAGGTTGGCAGAGGAGGGAAATTGGGGGTGACCAGGCCGTCAGGGGAAGGCAGTTAGGAGCAATCTGGCTGGCAGGGAAGTGGTTAGGGGGTGACCAGGCTGGCAGGCAGAAGTGGTTAGGGGCGATCAGGAAGGCAGGCAGTCGAGCAGTTGGAAGCCAGCATTCCTGGATTGTGAGAGGGATCGTGGTAGGATCAGGCCTAAACGGGCAGTCGGACATCCCTCGGAGTCCCAGATTGGAGAGGGTGCAGGCTGGACTGAGGGACACCCCGCCACACACACACACACACACACACACACACACACACACACACACACACCATACATGAATTTTGTGCACCAGGCCTCTAACGTAAATATAAATGGGTTTGCTTGTTTATGTTTCGGTGTACCTGAGTGTGTGTATGTTTGTGGGTGTCTGTGTCTGTGTATGGGGATCTGTGTGCATTGTTTCCTGGTTGATAAAAGACTTAGCAGGTGCTTGTGAATAAATTTCTCCACCATCCACAGCTCGTCTCCTACCAGGCCAACCCTGCTAGAGCAAGAGAGTCAGCATGGGCCCTGAATGCCAGGCCAGGAACTTGGGCTTTCTCATGAGGGCAACGAGGAGCCATGGGTGTTCGAAGCTCTGGAGGCGGCAGATGTAGATGTGTGCTAGAGGTGCCCCTCTAATTGTACAGCAAGAAAAGAAGAGGAAAGAGGCTGAGGAAGCTGATAGTTGCCTTGTAAAAGAGGATGAGGATCTGCACTCAGGCCTTAGCAGGGGAGATGGAGGGAAAGCAGCCAATTACAGGACTTGTTCATCGTCCTTGCAGTGGGTGAGGGAGGGAGGAGTTGGAGGTGATGCTCTGGTTCATAGCTTGGGCACCTGATGGACTGTAAGTTATTTGAGACTGTATCTTACTTCCTTCCTCATCCTCAATGTCAGTCATGTAATAGATGCTCTATGGTTGTTTATGGCCTGGATATGTGCATGTATGAATGGAAGAAACGGGGAATACAGGAAGAGGAGGAAGGAGAAGGAAGATGAAAGAAAAAAGGAGAAGTCTGGGGAAGAAGCTGACCTCAGTTATTTGGGAAGACTTTGAGCTTGAAGTGGCAGCAGGACTTCCCAGAGAGATAGATATCCAGCAGGCAGCTGGCCATCTGGCCAGTTTAGGAGAGAGGTTCAGGATGGAGAGACAAATTCAAGGCGTGTGAGTGGGTGGGAAAGGTATGAACCACTGGCTGGGATCAGACCACAAAAGGACACAGTGAGGAATGAGAGGGCAGTGGCAGAGGAAGGGAGCTTTGGGGCAGTGCATTTAGGAGCTGGACAGAGGAGTGTGAGACAGCCAACAGTTACCTTCCACAGGGCTGCTGGAGTTTAAGTGAGATCCACACTGGCCTGGGAGCTCCAAGAGGTCCAGGCAAGAGGTGATACGCAGATCAGGCTGGGCTGTGGTGGGAGCCAGGTGTGGGCTCCCAGCTGTGCTGGAATCAATCTTGAGTGTCTGGGTCATAGAGAAGTGGTGGTGATGGGGGGGGGGGGGGAGGGAGGGAAAGGGGCCTGGATCAGGAAGGGTCAGGGAGGGGGGCTCTCTGGGGCTCAGGGCAGCTGCTTGGTACCAGTTAGAATAGAAACGTGTAAATATTTTAACAAGTGGGACAATTATATAAGGACAATCTGGCTGCCTGGAATATAATAGGTGCTCAATAAATGTGCTTTTTAAATCTTTTCAGGGAATAAAGACGCCTGCCTCTATAGTTCCAGGGAATTTCATCTCCTGAGCAGTTCTTCTATTTTAGGAGATTACATTTCCTCTCACTTAGGAAAACCTGTCTTTTCTGCCATTGAATTTCTGGGAATTTCAAAGTCACTGGGCCTGCGAGCTTGCTGCAGCTAACCGGACAGTTGGGGCCCAAGCGAACAATGACCCAATCTCGAGGGACGGCACCTATAAGGGTCTCCCCTCTCGGAGCCTCCCCTTCCTTCCGATAGAGCCTGGTCAACTGCCAGGAGCCAGGGCTATGTAAGTGTTTGCAGTGTTTATTTTTGTTATTACTGTCCCTCGGCCCAGTGTTTCCTCAAATTGAATCATTTCTGTGACTCTAAAGTTTAGTTTATTTTATCCAAACCACAGACTCATACCTCAATAATGACTTTGGATCCCCAAAGCAGGGTTGTCTTGCAAAGACCGCTTCCAACACAATCCCTTTCCGGTGATTTTTTTTTAAGCGCTCACATCCCAGAGGGAGGTAGGCTTCCTTCAAGAGCTCGTTTAAATAAATATTTGGCCCTGTGAATATTCAAACAGCCCTAAAATGTACCTTTTCTAGGTGTAGGGTCCCAAGAAGAATTTTTCAGGATTCAATGCATATTCATTCAGTCATTGATTTGTCCACCTGGAGGTTCCCACTAGAATGAAAATGAGGGCAGGGCTTTGGGCCTGTATAGTCTCTGCTGTAAAACCCATCGTGAGAAGATGCCTGCCACCTTGTAGGAGCTCAGTACATATTTGTTGAATGAACGAGCACCTTCTCTGTGCTGGGATGGCTGGCATTGGACAGAGTAGGACACCATCGCTGCTGTCCATGAGCTTATGGTTTTGTGGAGAACATCCCCTACCCCCCAACATCTATCTGAAATTCACAGCCAATCAACACAGCTGCCTGTGAGTAACATAAACACCTTACCGTGGTCATGGGAGCCAGGCAGAAGGTATGACTGCTGCTGGGAATAGAGGGAGTTCCAGAAGAGATGGCATTTGACCTGGACTCGATTTCAACATGAGGAGTGGGCAGAAGGGAAACAGAACAAGCCAAGATCCAGAGTGGGACATCTTGGTTTAGTGGAGGAAGTACCAGGAAGGCCACCTGGGCTGTGCAGGTCATGAGTCTAGGCTCCAAGAGGGCAGGGGTTAGGTCTGTCTTGTCTGTCGTATTGTGACACAAAATCTAGCACACAGTAGGCATCTAGCAAATTGTAGCTGAAGAGAGTGACTGAATGGCATGAGAATGCAAAGAAAAGTTGGGGCCTGGAAATCTTTTGGGAGGTTTGTTTAGCAACTACACTGGATTTCACTGATTCCTTCCACCCTAGAACTCAGTCTGGAAGAAACCTGAAGTCCAATCTCCAACAACGCCAAGTGATTGTGTAGTTTTAACTGGGATGCCCTTCAGTGATGGGGTGCTCACTCACTCCCATGCAGCCAGTCCTTCTTTTGAAAATATCTGATTTTTTAGAATTATCATCCTTACGTGATCAAACAGAAGCAGAGGGGTGACAGGGAAAGATCACTGAACTTGGCTTGGTCCCTGGTCCTGCCACTGGCTCATGTGGTCCTTGCACAGCGCTGGGGTAGCCAGTGATTGCAAGCGTGGGCTCAATGTGAGACAGAACTGAAGTTACTTGACACCTGTGCTTTAATTTCCTTAATTGTAAAATGGAGATAAAGATAATTGTCCCTAGGATTTTTATGTGGATTAAATTAGTAATGCTTGCTAAATAACTAGTATCCTCTTGGCAAAATTAGTAAGTGCTCAATAAAACTTAGCTATAATTTATAGTGTTGTCCCCTTCTCTCTGGCTCAGTCTCTTCCTCTGTATAATGGGAACACATGTATAAAACCCCTGCTTTGGAGGTTTCAGGGGGTAGGTGTGAGGAGCTGGAGTGAGAATGGAGGTGAAGGTGTCCACATAAGGGAGGATGATGGCTCATTTGCATAAGCATGGCATTTGCCCCGGGAAGACCTCATCGCCATGGATGACCCCCCAAATCACTCCCACCCACCCCCAGCTCCCGAGTTTTATCTCTATTTTTGGTGGCTGGATTTATGCTCCTTGCCATCCTGTATCTTGACCTCTAAGTTATATATTTAGAACAAGCCTGCAAGGAGAGGAAGGGGGAATAAACAAAAGGAAACAGGCAAAGTTCTCTCTCTAAGTGGGTCCTTGGGGGACTCAAGTCTCAGGCTCTCTGACCTCTTTGTAAAGGGATCTCTCTCAGCCTTTGAAATAACCACTTCCTTCTCTCCTGGCTTTTTCAGATCAGAGAGGTAGGAGGGGGTGGGAAGGTTCAGTTGCCAGATAGGCTGACTAGGAGGGTGCAAGCTTTCCTCTGATGTGTGACACTTCTTCAGGGCCCTGGCCTGGGAGACAGGACTCTGGGCTGTGGCACTCCTCCTGGGATCTGCCTCGGACTCACTGCAGGCCCAGCTGCCTCTGACCATGTGGATTTCTTTTAAGAGGTTTGGCTGACCTTCAGCAGAGCTGAGGCGTGGTCAGAGCTAGAGGCTTTATGACTCCCTCAGCCCGTAGTTCCCAGGCTGGGGGCCCTGGCTGCTGGGGGTCCATAAACTGTTTCCAGTTCTTCCATGAGCCTAAAAAATAGTATAGAATCCCAGTGTGAGGGCTCACAGGCTCCTCACAGTGTCAGGTGTTTCTGCTTTTTCTTGACATCAATTCCGGGTGGCACTCTGTATGTAAGATAATGGTCACAGGTCCTCATTGAGCTTTTCTGCCAGTTGCTGGGCAAAGCCCTTTATATATAGCATCTCACTAATCTTCCACCTGGGAACATGGGAATGTTATGATTCCTACATTGCAAATGGAGAAACTGAGGACCAAAGGGGTTAAGTTGCCTGAGGCCACACAGGCAGCCAGGACTCCCATCCAGGAGTCTGGTTTCCCAGCTCCAACCCTCAACCACCTGGAAATAGTCTCTTAGAAGCTCAGCCGTGTGCCTTTGAAAATTGCAAAAGGACAAACACATTCGATATTACTCAAGGAAGGGTCTTGGTGGGGATACTTTTCGGATGCAAGGACCAGATGTGGGAGGAAATAAAGGGTGGTGGAATAATTGAGAACCAGCCACCCTGTTGAACTAAGGCTCGGGGAAATAAAGGTCTCACCCAGGGTCATCTTGTGAACTGGCAGCTGGAATGATAACTTATTTCACTTCAAGTGGACCCCAGAGCCTTTGACTGGCCAGGAAGTAGGGTTTGTCCGAGCTGACGGCTCACACCTGTGATGGCATATGCTTGAGGCTTTACCTGGTGTGGTCTCTGAGCTCCCCTTGTTCTGACAGGTTGCTCCCCGACAAGGGTCAGACCACACATCCTGACTCATTCTCTGCCAGACCCCACCTACCTCCTACCAGCTGCACAGAGCTTTGGCCTTGCCAGACCACAGGCCTGTGGAGTGCTGGCAAAGGAGCCGGCAGTATTTGTCTTCAGCAAACGCTTCCTTTAACATCTCTGCCACTTCTAACTCCATAGTGTGCATGCACTTTACAGTTTTCAAAGTGCTTCCACATCTATTTCATTTGAGACCCAGGGCTGTTCTGTGAGCTGAAGAGGGTCGAAATAATACTCTTTCAGAAGAGGAAAAGGAGGCTCCCAACAGTAAGATGCCTTGTTCAAGGTCGTATGCTCAGCTAAGAAATGTTAGAGTCAGAAGTTGGAGCTGAGTCAGCCATCCCACCCCATCAAACTGCCTCACCCCTTTAGGAATTGAGGATTCTCAGGGAGCAGTGATGAGTAAGGTGTGAAGTGGGGTCTTACAAAGAACTTTATATATACCAGTAACTTAACAGTATCATTCTTAACCCTACATTCCTATATTGAGCTCAGGTACTGAAATTAAAACACTTTAACATGTGTCAACTAAGATTGCAGGCCTGTGAACTCTTGTAACAAATAGACACAGATGTTCAAGTGAGAGGAGATTTATGTCTCAGATTCATAACTTTCTCACTGTGACCCCTGAAGGACAGTTCACCAGCTGGGCCTCCATTTCCATATGTTGGCAATGAAAAGATGATCATATCTACCTTGCTTCTTATAAAAATGAATAGGGCCACCATACACAAATTTCTTTCAGAAGTTTTAAGATCTGTTATACAATTATTATAGGTGACAATGAATTTCCATAAATAAGGAAAGCAAGGTAAGTTCACATTTATAAACTAATGATTATTAAGTGCTTCCTAAGTAATTGACATGGATTGATCCACCAATTTGAATGAGAGCCTTTAGGAGGCTGATACCATTATCAGCGCCATTGTATAGATACGGAGACTGAGACCCAGGGACTTTAAGTAACATGTAGCAAATGGCAGAAGCAGGATATAAAATCTTGATAATTTAGCACCAGTAGGTAAGTGCTTAAACTGCCCAGTGCATCAGAATGATCTGAAGAGCTGGATAAAAGGCGAATTGCTAGGCCCCGCCCAAAGTTTCTGATTCAATAGGTGTGGGTGATTTTGATTTCTAAGAAGTTCCCAGGTGCTGCTGATGCTGCTGGACTTCGGGTGACACTGTGGGACTCTGTGCAGCACAGAGCTTTCCCAATACCTCCCACCCCAGCGATGGCCAGATCCAGGCCCTCCGAAGCCTATCTACACAGATTAGCTGGACATGTGTTCACAGGTACTTGATGTATGTCATGTAGACATTATGCTAGGCTAATGGAAAAAGTGGATGGGGATGCCCAGGAGGTCCATATTCTCAGAAACCAAGTGGGAGAAATTGCTTGATGACCCTGCAGGTGCCTGAATCCTGGTAGCAATGGCTACTCAGCCTGACCCCAGAGCTGGCCAGAGGAAAGGAAGGCCATTTGTCTGGAGAAGGCACAGAGAACAGATGCAAAAGCTGCCTCCTTGGCTCCCATCAATTTTTTTTGCCTTTAAGCTACTCACATTCACAAATTTCAGAAATAGCCTATGAATACATAGCCTGCGAAAAGAGAAAGCACAGATCAAGAAGATTTAAATTTAATTAAGCTTAATTAAATTTATGTTTTTGAAAAAATTATAAGAAAATGACTTCTAGAAGAATAGAAGGGTTTCAGAAAACAGTGGTCAAGCTAAAGCAGTGGTCACAGGCAGAAAAAAAGTAAAAAAATCAAGGATGTATGAATATCCAATTGTTCCAGAACTTTATTTGTTCCAAGACTATGCCTTCTCCACTAAACTGCCTTTAGATGTTTATCAAATATCAGTTGTGCAAACGTAGAATCACAAAAACAATCTTGAAAAAGGAAAATAAAGTCTGAGAACTCATACTTCATTATTTCAAAATTTACTGCAAATCCATGGCAAGCAAGACTGTGTGGTACTGGCACAAAGAGAGACTTATATGCTTTGGGATAGACTTTGTGAGTCCAAAGACAGACCCCCACTTTTATGAACAATTGACTTTCTGCAATGGCGCCAATGCCATTCAATGGAGGAAAAAACAAGGTCTTCCACAAATGGTGTTGAGATAACTGAGTATTCACATGCAAAGGAATGAAGTTGGACTCCTGCCTCACACCATATACAAAAACTAACTCAAAATAAATCAAAGACCCAAGTGTAGGAGCTAAAGCTATATAATTCTGAGAAGAAAATGGAGAGTTATATTTTTGTGACCTTGGATTAGGTAACGGCTATCTCTCCATTTATTTCAGTCTTATTTACTTTCTCTCAGCAATGTTTTACAGTTTTCAGTACAGATCTTTCATATATTTTGCCAGATTTATACCTAAGCATGTCATATTTTTATGCTATGGTAAATGGCATTGGTTTTTAACTTCAATGTCTAACTTTTTGTTGCTAGTATAAAGAAATAAAATTTATTTTTATATATTGATTTGTTATCCTGCAACTTTGCTAAACTCACTTCTTAGTTCTGTTTGCTTTGCTGTAGATCTCATTGGTTTTCTCCGTAGATAATCTTGTCACCTGATTATAAAGTCAGTTTTGCTTCTTCTTTCCAGTCTGAATGCCTTTGATTTCTTTGTCTTGCCTTACTAAACTAACTAGAATCTCTGGTACACACGAAGCAGCAGTGAGAGCAGACATTCTTATCTTGTTCGTGATCCTAGGGGAGGAGGCATCAGACCTTTACAATTAGTAAGATGAGAGCAGTGGCTGCCCTTTGACAGATAAGGGAAGTCCCCTTCTAGGCCCTTTCTATTCTTAGTATGCTGAGGCTTTTAATCAGAATTTTGGATTTGGTCAAATGCTTTTTCAGTATCTACTGATACATGGAGGGAAGAGCCCAAACTCAAGAGTGGCCTCTGCTTCCTCTCAGGAAAAAAGGAAATGGGCTGGGAAGAGCTATGTCCAGTCAAGAAGTCTGTCTTGGGGAGCTGAGCTTGCCCTGGTTCTAGCTCTGCCCCTCTCTCCTTGTCTGGCATTCCTAGAGTTCAATCCTGGCTGGTGAACTCTAAAGCTAGTGATCTTTCTGAAACTGCCGAACGACTTTGATTTTGGAACTCTGCCTGACAAGGCCCTGAAAATAGATGAAACCTCAGACCCCTCAATAATGTAAGATAATAGCAGCCATCTATTGAGCACTTTTGGAATATTGAGAACCAGGGCCAGGACTAGGGTGAGGCGAGTGAACCATCTATGGATGCAGAATTTAAGGAGGTGCCTACAGGACTGTAAGCACCTCACTTGCCTTAACCTCACCCCAGCCCTGCAAAGAACATTGCCAAACACTCCCTTAATCCTCCAACAATCCTAGCGTGGTAGATGCTGCTATCATTCTTATTTTAAAGTCTAGGAAACAGAGTGTTTGGCTTATGCTCTTAAAACAAGGGTTATTTTTTATTTTTAGAGAGAGAGGAAGGAGAGGGATAGAGAAGTAGAAACATGGAACAGAGAGAAACATCATTGATTGGCAGCCTCCTGCATGCCCCCTACTGGGGACTGAGCAAGCAACTCTGGGCATGTGCGCTGACTGGGAATCCAATCTCAACCCCCTGGTTCATAGGTTGACACTCAACCACTGAGCCACACTGGCTGGCCTGGCCTGTGCCATTAGCCAGTAGTTCTCAATGCTGGTTGGTCAGAATCTCCTGGAAGGTTGGTTAAAGCAGTGATGGCTGGATCCCACCCCAGAATTTCTGATTTCTTAGGTCTGCTGTGTGGGCAGGAGAATTTACATTTCTCACACCTTCCCAGGTGATGATGATGCTGCTGGTCTGGGGACTGCACTTTGAGAACCTCTGCTCTATGTAACCCTTGAGCATCACATCTCAGAGACATGCAGATTCCAAGAGTAAAAGAGAGGTTCTGAGAAAACACTGCCAGATCCTTCTGGCTTGTGAAAGGAAAGAAAGTATCAATTTCCCAAGACTGAACCAAGAGTTTCCATGTCGTTCCTGCATGTGCCATTCCAGAGCGCCTCACACAGAATCAATGAGCAGTTATGAGTTGAATGGAGGGATAAACTGACTAGTTGTGATGGGATTTCTGTGGAGACTTATTCATCGGAAAAGAATGCCTGACATTTATTCTGAAAGGCGTCTTTCTATAGGCCCTCAATCCTTTTACTACAAAATGGCATTTTTTTCTAAATATATTTCAATATATTTCAAAAATGTTTTCTAATTTATTCTTAGACTCTGTATCAGAGGGACACGGTGCATCGAATTTTTCAAGCCTTTGAAAAAAGGTCATTGCAAAATAACAGAATGGGGGAAAGAAGCCCTACACAGAGCTGCTTACCATGTTATATAAAAAGCAAATTTAAATTAGGCTTCACAATTTTTCCAAGCTCTAAACATGTGACAACATTCCGTAGTTGACTCTAGTGTCTGAGGGGTTCAATTTTTCTTTTACCTCCCAAATTTTTGGACCCTAAGCTATCCCTTCCCCCATCCATCCAGCTGCCCTTGGTGCTAGAGTGCAATAAGGAAAAAGCTACTTTGACTTGATCTTTGTTGGGAGTATCACAAGCCCCTTGGCAGCAATTCTCTGCATGTTGGAGTTACTGGGCAATTTCTAAAAATCCCTTAGCCCTTGGCCACAATATAGACCCAATCTATCAGAATCTCTTGGGCTGGGATCAGGCATGAGCCTTTTTGGAAGACCCCAGTAGATGGAGGGGGCAGCCAAGTCTGAGAAAACCCTACTTTAGGGAGAGAAGTTCTGGGTGAAATTCCACTGTCTCTCCCTGGCCTCCCCCTTCCCAAAAATAATGATGCTTCTGAATCTTGAATATCTCCTTTGGAGTGCTTAAATATAGAGACAGCTGCAGTTTGAAGTTCTCATAGGAGGATGGCTGAATGGAAGGCAATGCCTATTTGTTAAAGGCCTTTCCCAGGCCAGCCTTGATCCATCTTAATAACCCTATGAAACAAGTATTACGCCATCTTTATTTTGTAGAGGACTCACAGCTGGTCAGAGGGGTAAAGTGACTTTCCCAAGGACACCCAAATGCCAGTCTTGTTTCCTGCTTGCTGCCCCCAGTCTTGGGAGCCCTCTCCTTCTAAAGGCAGTCCATTCCTCTTTCAGACATTCAGGAGTCCTTCCTTCCCCAGAACCCTCATCCCAAGACCTGGGAATACAGAGAGTCAGTCCCCTGGAGGCACAGTCCCCCTCTGTGCCCTGGGATGGTTCTTAAATTTGGCTCCTGTCTTTCCCTCTCACCTGGACCCCTGTGCCTGGCCTTATAAACAGTCCATGACCTTCTTCAGTCCTGAGGTCCCTCACCTCTTTAGCTGAAGGGCAGGGACAGGACAGCCCTTATCCCTGATTTCTAGGTCTTGCTGCTGGAAACTTGCTAGAAGTCAAAATCACCCACACCTATTGAATCAGAAACTCTGGGTGGGGCCCAGCAATTGGCCTTTTATCCAGTTCTTCAGATCATTCTGATGCTCTGGGCAGTTTAAGCACTTACCTACTGGTACTAAATTATCAAGATTTGACATCCTGCTTCTGCCATTTGTAACCTGTTACTTAAAGTCTTTGGATCTCAGTCTCTGGATCTATACAATGGCACTGATAATGGTATCAGCCTCCTAAAGGCTCTCATTCAAATTGGTGGAATTACTTAGGAAGCACTTAATAATCATTAGTTCATAAATGTGAATTTACCTTGCTTTCCTTGTTTATGGAAATTCATTGTCATCTAAAATAGTTGTATAACACATCTTAAAACTTCTGAAAGAAATTTGTGTATGAAGGCCCTACTCATTTTTATAAGAAGCAAGGTAAATATGATCATCTTTTCATTGCCAACATATAGAAACAGAGTCCCAGATGGTAAACTGTCCTTCAGAGGTCACAGTGAGAAAGTTATGAATCTGAGACATAAATCACTTGTGACTGAACATCTGTGTGTATTTGTTACATCACGAGTTCTCAGAATGCAGGCCTGCAATGTTAGCTGACACCAGATGAAAATATTTTAATTTAGGTACCTGTAGTTCACTACAGGAATGTAAGGTTAATGATGATGCTGGGGGAGATCTATGAAAGGTCTGAAGCTCTCCAAGCTCTGCCCGCACCTGTGGGCTACTTTGCCTACTTCTGAGGTTGCCTGGTCTTCCTCCAGAGCCTTCTGAAGAAAGACCATGAATTGGGCCCAGCCTGGCTGTGGTCCACAGACCCTTCAGCAGGAGCAAGCTTGGTAGGGCTACCGGAACCAGAAGAGCCGACCAGGGTCAGGAGGGCAGACTGGTAGTGTGTAGTTTCTTGACTTCATGCAGGAACAATTTCACAACATGAGTCCAGGTGATTTTGAGAGTGTGTTTCTAAAGCCTAGGACAGTGAAACAAGGAAGGGCCTAGGATAGAAGCAACAGGAGAGAGATTAGCTGCTGTCAGTTCCCTGGAGAGTCAGAGAAAAGGGGGCTTGGAGATAGGTTCCAGTAGTTAGCAGAATCCATTGCTACCCATTGCTCCCCTGGTTGCAAGTCTTGTGGGGACCCTTAGAATTTGGGAGATGCATGCCTGTGGGGAAAAAGAGGGAGAATGGGAAGGTGCAGGCATGCTCCTAGGAGGGAGAGTATGCAGGGATCTTTGTTTTGAATGTTTTAAAGGCAGGAAATTTAGGAGAGGTTTTAGGGAAGGATCTCTATAGAGTATTCATCAGCTTTTCCCAGTGCCCTTTCATGGTCATGGCCTCTACCCTCAGCACCAGGGCAGGGATCATTGCACATAGTCCTGGCATCACCCACCTGGTTTTGTTGCTATTCTGGGCCTGGAGCTGAAATACAACTGAAATCTACATGTTGTCTTTAGGGAGGAAAGGTGGGGGGGGGGGTATCTAAAGTGCATGACCACTGATATTCCAGGGGAGGAAAGGTCAAAAGGCCATCTCGAGGGTGAAGTCTGGGATTTTCTGGGATTTCCTGCTCTTGTGACCTTTTGTATCTGGCTATAATTGTTGGGCCAGTTTGTTCCGCTGTCTCAGTTTCCCCATTCCACTTGCCAAGGAATTTCCATAACTTCTTACTATTCTCCCTCACAGCTATCTTATAATCCAGGATTTAACTTAAAAAAAAAATAGATATAGGCCCTGGCTGAGTAGCTCAGTTGTTTTGAGCATCATCCCAACACGCTAAAGTTGTGGGTTTGATCCCAGGTCAAGGCACATAGAAGAGACAACCAATGAATGCATAAATAAATGGAAAATCAAATCAATGTTTCTCTCTTTCAAATCAATAAATACATTTGAAAAGTAGAAATATAATATTAGAGAAATTTGTAAACAAGGTTAAAATCCATAAGCCTTCTACTTTGACTACCATGCTTTTATGTTTCCTTCCTGTTTTTATAAATCATGCATGTGCAAAATTTTTCCTAGACTTTTTTTTCACCTAATACTTCATCACAAGCATTTTTCTGTGCTCCTTCATAAACTTCATACCCACCATTTTTAATGGGTATAGAATATTTCTTTAAGGTTTATACCATAATTTATCTTACTATCCTCTCTCCCCCTTTTTTTTTAATATTTGGGCTGCATCCAGTTTTTCACTGAGCAACTCTTTGATGACTATTTTTCTGCATATGGCTTTTTCCATATTCCAAGGTATTTTCTTAGGCTAGCTTCCCAGAAAGGGATTATTGAGTCAAAGTGTATGAACATTTTTATGGCCTCAAAGTATCTTTTGAAGAAGGTAGGTGTTCCATTTCATGAGGTTCACAAACATAAAAGGAAATTTGACTTAAAAAAAACAACAACCCTTGTAACACAGGTATGTAACAATGTGGGCAAAGAGCTGTTCTGATGATTTTCAAAGTCATTAAAACTTGACCTTTTGATTAAAAAAAATAAAGTTACTTTTTATTTGATTTTGATGAGCGATTTTTCTGAGAGTCCTTTTTACACCTCTGAGTTTTCCTAAAAAGAATCCACAAAGCACAATTTAAGCTTGTCTTGATGTCTAGCCATCAGCCATTTCCTTGGGCTTAATACTCGCCTGCTTTCAGGAATTTCTGATGTGGAGGGGGTACCTATTCCTTCACAGAACAGCCACAGGCTGAGAGCTCTTATGGAGGTCTACCCCACTTCTAGTTTCATGTCTCTGCATCTGAGTCGCTGGCTACTTCTAGAATGCTGTTCCTTCTCAGGCACAGTCTTGTCTGCCAATGTCAGCTTTGATCTTCTCTATTCACAGACCACAGGCAGCTATTAGAATTGGGGGTCTAAAGGATTGACCCCCCAACCAAACAGCAAGGCACCCACCTCGACAATAGTCCTTCTTGGAAAATGTTATTTGTGAATCACAAATGTTGAGGTGATGAATTGTGTGTGTGAGGATTTCCCTGGAATCACCTTAAACTTGCATCTTCCACAGAGGTCCCATAATACTTCTGTGACTTCTCTCATGGGAGGCAACCAATCTCTCTCTCGTTCTCTCTCTCTCTCTCTCTCTCCTCTCTTTCCTCCCTCTCGCTCCCTCTCTTTCCTCTAAAATCAATTAAAAACAAACATTGGGAACCCTGGTCGAGCTGGAGTATTTGAAAGGGTAGCCGTCTCCTTGCTGGCCCTGAGGTCCTACAGAGGACTCTGCCTGTGAAACACTGAGTCACAAAACCCAGGAAGCAGGGAAAGCATAAAGCAAGAGAGGGAGGCATTGTCCATGAAGAGACGGGTAGATCACATTTTCTAAAAGTGGTATCATTTCTATAATTTAAAGTAATGCGTTGGTGTGATGGTTCTTAAGAGTCTGGTTAAACTATTAGGGGAAGAAGGGATCAGATCATTCAGTTTGTGACTGACTTTAGTGATCGGGAAGTAGTCAAATGGTGGTTGGTTGTCCCACCAACCAGTGTCACAGATCCCATCCCTCAAGCCTGGGCCTGTCCCCAGCCTCCTGGGTGTCACCTATCCCTGTGCCTCAGCACATTAGAATCTGACTTGCTCACACATAGTCACAGGGAAGTTTGCATCAAACATAGGCTGTGTTTCAGAGAATGTGGAAACTATTCGCTTAAGGCTTTTTGGCTTAACTCAGGGTCCTCAGCCCACCCTCGCCCCATTCCCACAGTGGCCAGTTCCATTGTTCACTGTGATGCAAAAGCCTTAAATGGGTCACATCCATCTGTTTCTAGTGTGGAGAAACGCAAAGCACATGACCAGCCTGCCCCAGAGCAGGGCCCTGTAAAAACTACAGGCCTCAGCAATGGACGACTGTTGGTCTCTCTCTGGGCATTCGGTTCTGGGAGACAGTGCAAGGTGGTTCAGCTCATCCCAAGTCATTGAGGCTTTCACTTTAGCCTGGAGAGTTTTTAAGTCAAGAAGTGTGGATGAGCCCTAGTTGGTTTGGCTCAGTAGATAAGAGTATAGGCCTTTGGACTGAAGGTTCCCGGGTTCCATTCCAGTCAAGGGCACATGCCTGAGTTGAGGGCTCTATCCCCAATAGGGGGCATGCAGGAGGCAGCTGATCAATGATTCTCTCTCATCATTGATGTTTCTCTCTCCCTGTCCCTTCCTCTCTGAAATCAATTATATATATTTATTTATTTAAAAAGAAGTGTGGGTGAGAGCAAACCGGAGGGTGCTTCTTAGGAGGCACCCAAAGCTTGAACCCTCATCTGATTTCAAGAGCAGAAAAAGCAGAACAGATATAACTAGCTGTACCAAAGACACAGTTTAGAAAGACGTGCACCGCGTGCCTGGTAACTTGTTCCCCAATCAAAATTTGGAATGCTTCTCACTCATTTGTGGGCCCCTTCCTGCTGCTTGAGACTGCCTGGAGAACACTTTGGAGACTAAGTTTTCTAGGATATTTGGATGGATTGTAGGAAAATGGAATAGCCCACTAATTCAGCTGAGTCCTGGAAGGGGACAGACGATCCCCATGTCTCCACACGTGCCAATCTCACAAACAGTACAGAAGCCATGGTAAACAGTTTAGACCAGCTTGGGTATGACACGAAGCTTCCTCTTGGCTATTTCTACAGCTTCATATTGAATGGAAGGAAATCGCTTAAACCGTCAAAACACAGTCTGGCTGAAGGCAAAATGCCTGGTTTGGCTTCTTGCCCCCATCCCTCCCACACCTGCACTGCAACCATTTGGACCCCCTCCAGCTTACAGGCTGGACACACTCTCTGGCCTCCATCACTCTGAGGTCACAGTTTACATCTCCAGGCCGAACTCCAAAATGAGAGCATTACTGCCTGTGAACATGACCTTACTTACCAGGTGAAATTAGTACAAAATAAACAATATTAATGTGCATCTTTTCCCACTACTTTATAGGGGAGAAATGTGCTTTGGGGACTTTCCTCTTTAGATTTCAGTGAATTGGATATTATCAGATACTTATGGCGAACCAACAAAATATGAAATGTGCTCACAGGATCTCCCTGCCAGAGCCTGTTGCCTTATACATATGTATCTTGGACTGATGAACTAGACCACAATTAAGCCCTCCAACCAAAACAAAGCTATGCCTTCATCCTTCATATAACATACTAATGAGGGGGAACAGGTTAGTTTCAGAATGGCATCTCAGATTCATTTTCTTTCAAGATATATATATGCTTTATTTGTATATTAAACATGTAAAATATATCCTTTACTCCTCCTTAAAACATGGCTCTCCCACTCATCTATCTATCTATCTATCTATCTATCAATCATCATATAGTTTTTAACCCATTTTTAACAGACATGAGCACTCAATCCATTCTACTTCTCTCTCTCCCTCCCTCTCTCCCTCTGGTGCACAAAATTCATGCTTGGGGTATGTATCCCTTAGCCCAGCCTGCACCCTCTACAATCTGGGACCCCTAGAAGGGTGTCCGACTGCCCGTTTGGGCCCGATCCCAGAAGGATCAGGCCCAAACGGACAGTCGGACATCTCTCTCACAATCCAGGACTGCTGGCTCTCAACTTCTTGCCTGTCTGCCCCTAACTGTTTCTGCCTGCCAGCCTGATCACCTCCTAACCACTCCCCTGCCAGCCTGATTGCCCCTAACTGCCCCCCACTTCCAGCCTGGTCATCCCTAACTGCCCTCCCCTGCAGGCCTGATGGCCCCCAGCTGCCCTTTCTTGCAGGCCTGGTCCCTCCCAACTGCCTTCCCCTGCTGGCCATCTTGTGGCTCCATGCCGACCATCTTGTGTCCACATGGGGGAAGCCATTATTGACCACATGGGGGCAGCCTTCTTGTGCGTTAGAGTGATGGTCAATTTTGCATATTACTCTTTGATTAGATATTACTCTTACTCTGTAAGAAAAGGCAGAATGCATGTGTGATGATAAATGACAAATGATTCTTAGCTGTGGTATTGGGGACCAATAAGGAGTGGTGGGGACAATGGCAAATTGAAGGCCATTACCTTAACTGAAGGCAGCAGCTCCTTTTTAATGCCAATCAATTGTTGTCTCAGGTAACATAGGTCCCATGGTGCCAGGTTTTTCAAAAGTTTTTTTTTTAATCCAGAAATCTAGATGTAAATAGCTTCATTATCTAATATTGCTAACAATTTAAAGTGGGGCTTGTCACCTGGCAAGCTGAACAAAACATATCAATAGGCCAAAGTGAACGCATGGCCACCAGTTCACAATTTCTGGTTTTAACTGCCAAACACAGTTGTAGGACTATTATATAATTGTGGTTGATGTGGCTCTTTCTAAGAAAGTCATTATATTTCCAGTTGACAGGCTACTTTATATGCAATAGGCAAATACAAAATTTGAAGGCAAATTCCCTATGATCAATAATTCATAGTCAAATAAAGTAGATGCAGCACAAAATGGCTGCAAATGGGAGAGAATTCATATTCACAGAGGGTATGAACAGATTAGCAAAGTCACCTGAAGTGGACAATTTTGTTAGAATGTCCTTTGCCTGTGTGTAAGTTCCATGTGAGGCCATCCTAGCTCTAGGGCTGCTTTGGCTGCTGGTGCCTCAGCCCCTGGAGGGACAAGGCTGGGGTCTTGCCTTTTTCTTGCCAGTCATGTCCCTGCCAGAATATCACCATCGCAGAATATCACAATAACAGAAGGGAACATCCATTGCCATTGTCTTGCACCAGACACTCTGATAAATGCGTTATAGCTCAGTAACACCTTACATCCTCCCAATAACCTGAGAGGAAGGAACCATTATCATCTTCATTTTACAGATTTCCCTTCATTTTATATAGCTCATAAGGATTCGGTGTGACCACCCACCGAGCCCACACTCGTAATTCCTACCTTCTCTAGGACCTCTTATTTGCTAAAGAGCCTGTCTCTACAATGACAAGGAATTCACCACCTTGAGGGTCTTCCGACTCTATGTGAACTTGGCACACATCTGAAGATCTTGCCCATTCCTTTCTTCTCCTATATGTCTCCCTCCTTTGCTCTGAGACTTTGTCCATCTGACACTCATTGGGCAGGTGACTTGGTAAATTGCATGTTCTCTTTGGGTTCCTTTATCAATAAAATGGAGACAGAAAGGAGATGGCTTTGACCCCAGTAAATGTTATGTGGGATTCCAAAATGCCCAAGGAACACCAATGATTTCACATGGTCTTCATGGCCATGTGCACACCCATCAATGAGCATGCCTTTCAAGATCTTAGCACTCCAGCACCTCCCTACCCACTGGTCTCCTCCAGCCAAGACGTTCTTATCCATTTACTACTTGGGTATGTGTTCCTCTGGGTACTGCCTTCCCCTTCCTTCTTGGCCCCTCAAGCTCTCAGCAGACCCCAGAACGTGGCTTAACTTCGCTCCCACTTTGAAGCCTCTTCTGCCTTCTCCAGGCCACACTGATGTCTACCTTTCCCGAAGACTGCTTGCATTAATCCCAGACCCGACGGCTCACATCTGCACAGCGGTTCTCAGGCAGCAGAGCACTGTGGCATGCAAGTTACCTCATGGAGACTCTGCACGACCGGCTGTGTCAGGATCATCACGTCCGTTATGTAGAAGAAATTAAAAAAAAAAAAAAAACAGACAAGGACAGGATTTGCCCAACTTCACTCTACAGTCAGCGCCAGAACTGGACTGGAATCTAGACTCCTAATCCCCAGGCCAGAGATCCTGTCCAGTCCTCACTGCTTACGTTGGTATTAACCATTTCATGCCTCAGTGTTGTGTGTCTCCAGTGCAATTCTGTTCTTGGGGGCAGGGGGTGGGTCTAATCCTCTTGTTGGAGAACGGGTAGTATGAGTGGCAAAGAGCATGGATGTTGACACCTGACATGCGCTCGTCTGAGCACATTTTAAACCTTAGCTTCCTCATCTGTGGAATGAGGATCACTATGGTGCCACCTTCCCAAGGCTGTTGTGGGGATGAAATGAGACAACACAGGCAGAGCCTCTAACAGGGGCCTGGGACATAACCGGTGCTCAGTAAATGTGAGCCACCATCTCTATGCCCAGCCCTCTGCAGGGCTAATTCAAATTACCTTTCACTTGGCAGGTGGTGACTGTCCCTCCAGGAAGGGGTGTCAGATGAAAAGCAGGAACTGACCACAGAGCCAAAGCCCTCTGCGGCTGCTTAGTGCATTCAGGAAGAAAGGCCCCTGGAGTGATGTCTTACATAGGACTGTGTCCCTTTGTTCATCCAATGTATTGGCATCTCCCACCATCAGGGATTATTTTAGGCTGGGAACAAAACAAATATAAACCCTTGCCCTCCTGTGAGGTTATTCTTGGGGGTCGGGGTGCAGCCAAGGTATAGAGAAGGTATGTGTTCCTCTGGGTACTGCCTTCCCCTTCCCTCTTGGCCCCACAAGCTCTTTGCTGCATTTAGTTATGTGTATCAATTATACCACTTAAACTGGATCACACCTGCGTATTCAAGCGGGTTCCGGGGGTCACACATGCAGGGTGGGGCCCAGCAGCCAAGAGTTCAGTCCAGTTGTGTGATCTTGGGACATTGGCGCCTCCTCTCCGATCCCAAATCACAGTGATTCCAGCCTCCTTGGGCCATTGAGAGGATTCCATTGACCCGCGAATGGAGAGTGCTTTGTCCGTGGAGCAGCTCGCACAGGGACAGACGTGAGGGTAGGAGGGAGCCGCGTCCGCTTTCCCAGATGAGTTGGGACTCCGGGCTTTCCCAGAAGGTTACTCAATGCTGCTGGGGGTGGCACTGGAGGCCGGGAAGCGCTCGTCTGTCGAGGGGGAAAAGGGGCGTGGGGAGGTCCTGGGGTGGGAGTGCGCCACCGCTGCCCGAGGTGGGGCGCAGCGCGGCGCGCGAGGGAGCGCTGGGCGCGGCGGAGTCGGGTTTCAGAGCGCGGGTGACTCAGGGCGCGGGCCGGAGCCGAGAGCCTGCCCGCCGTGGCCGCTGCCAGCGCCGCCTTTGTTCCCTGCAGGAAGGGCGAGCGGCGGCCCGCGCGCAGCGCCCCGTCGCCTCCAGGGAGCTCGGGGCTAGGCAGACCCTCGAGATGGAGCCAAGGTAAGACTCGCGCCCCGGTGGCCCGCGCCCCTGCAGCCCGTCTAGCCTTGTCTCACTCGGCCACTTCTTGCAGGAGGAACGAGCAGAGTTGGTTCCCGCTGTGGCTGCTTTGGGTCTCCGCGCTTCTCTCCGCTGCTGTCCGGACCCGCGCGGAGACAGGTAAGCTACCCGGCCGGAGGGTGGCACCCGCTGCCTCCGCGCCCCGGGGAAGCTGGTTTTGGCGGCGGGCGCGGCTGCAGTGCGCGCCTCATTCCTGGACATAAAAGGGAGTCCTCGCCGCTCCGCGCGCACTGGCGGTCCTGCCGCGGCTTCCCGGGGCAATAAGGGGGTTCCTGGGGTGGGTGGGAGCCCTGGGCAGCTGGGGCGGATGGAGCGCTCTCTGGGCATCCAGGATGTCAAAGTTAGGCGTGGCCCCTCCAATCTTGGCCACAGAGAGCCTTCGGAAGCACAGGAGGGCACCAGAGGCTCCGCGGGGACAGTTAGCTGCACCCAGTGCCCGCGCCCAGGTCGTGCGTGCTGCCTAGCCTATTGTCAGGGCAGGTCCGGTGCCCTCCGCCTACACAGGTGTGGAAGCATGACCGCCAGCAGAGACACCTGGCTCCGTCGCCTCGAAAGAAATAACGGGACTGAATTGCTCTGATGCCTGACTTAGCGCTGAGTTACCTAGGGAGCCACATCCATGGGACAGGGGTTCCACGGATGATGGGAAGAGCTAGAAGCTGGGAGCCAGGGGATCTGGTCCCTTTTGTTTCCCAAAGCTCAGCTCACTTTCCCCACCTGGACCCAGAGGCGGTGGGATGAATAGTGGGGGATTAGTTAAAACATATTTCAGTTAGGTTGTGTCAGGCAGCGTGGGTTTGAATGGTGCCTAATTAGGTGACCTTGGGCGATTAATTTCACCTCTCTGGGCTTCAGTTTCCTCATTCAAAAAAAAAAGGGGGGGGGATAATTAAATCACCTGACCTCCTAGGGCTGCTGTGAAGATTGAGATATTAAAAATAATATGCTTTCCACATGCTGGCGCATACCAGGCAGGAAATAAGTGATAGATATTGTTGCTTGACGCTTGCAATAGCTGTGTGCGAAAGCAATGCAGGCATTCTTACAGAAGAGGACACTGAGGATGAGAGTGGCTTGGGAGGTGGCCAGTCCAATGGCAGAGCAGAGCCCAGATTTGCAGGCTTCAGTCGTGCCTTGCTCCGCCCTGTTTCCATGCAGTTTTGTGGGAGAGCTGTGCTCTCCAACAGCAGTCTCTGACCTCTTTGGGATTTTAGGATATTAGAACACAGTCTCCATAGAGGTGTCTCCATGAAGGGAAGTGGGGATTGAGTGGGTGGCCTTGGTTAACTCTTTGTGTGCTGGAGGAAGCCTGGGACAGCCTGGACCATTGTTCCCTTGGGAGGGAGACCCGAACTCGATGACAGCTTCTCCTGCCAGAGCGTCCAGCTTGGCATTTCTTGCAGATCAAAGGGCAGCTGGAGCACAGTTTTGGCTGCTCAGCACCGTGGCCCATGTGGGAACATTGCAATTTTGCATGTGATATAGGTTACTGCCAACTCAGCAGCAGAGGGCAGCTTCCTTCGAGTTCTGCGATTCTTGCTGAACTTTGCCACAAAAGGAAGAAGGTTTGGGGGAGAGACACTTGGGTGCGTCTTTCCTCCTCCTCCTGCGCTTGTAGGCTGGGTCCCTGGAAGACAGGTCAGGGCTGTGGTTTCTAACACAGAGGAAGTCCTGTTCTCATCCATAATGTGAAAAGGGAGTGCCAGGAAGCCCTCAGGAACTGAAAAAGGGCTTGAGTAGGGGGGCCATTTGCAAGGATGGGTATTCGGCGCCCCTTTGAGACTCAGAATTGTCTAGATGCATGAACTATCCTTCTGCAAACCAAATTTTGCATGCAGTTCAATTAGTCTAATACCTATAAACCACTTCCTATGCTCAGGCAGAGCTGGGAACACATTCATACTTCATTCATCCAGCCCTCACAATGGCTCCACGGGGTGGGGACAGAGACTGTTATTGTCTCTGTTCTTCAGATGAGGAAAGTGAGTCCCCAAAGCCCAAGGCTTCTCGGCCCCTCAGGGTTTCCGGTCCTCCCTGTTTAAAGAGATCCTTGTCAAAGGGACCCTTGCCCTCAGATCCACCCTTGTGTCCCTAAGGGGTCCTTGCTGAGTAGTAAAGTTGCAGTGTCATTGGAATTCCTGATATTTTAGCTGATGAGGTTGTTGTGGGGACAGGGAAGGTAGTGCGGCAAGTAATTTGTTCCAGATAAAATGCTGATATGTGCAAGTTATTTACTTTTCTTTAAAGTGTTTGATTGTGAACCTATCCACATTTCACTTTCACATTGATGTCTCTCTCTCCCCCCCCACTCCTCCCCCCTCCCCTTCCCCCCTCCCCTTCCCCCCTCTCCTCCCCTCCCCACTCCTCCCCCTCCCCTTCCCCCCCTCCCCTCCCCTCCCCCTCCCCTCCTCCCCTCCCCTCCCCTCTCCTCTCCTCTCCTCTCCTCTCCTCTCCTCTCCTCTCCTCTCCTCTCCTCTCCTCTCCTCTCCTTTCCTCTCCTCTCCTCTCCTCTCTTTTCCTCTCCTCTCCCTTCTCTCCTCTCTTCTCCTCTCCTCTCTCTAAAACTATAAACATATTCTCGGATAAGAATAAATTAAAAACTACAGTTCAGTGATTGCTCACAGTACAAACATCACATAAGCCAGAGGAAGAAATGGCATAGCTTCCGGAAGCTTCTTTGTGTCCTTTGGCTATGTGATTCCCTCCCTCCCTTCAGAGTCAACTATCACGTTGACTATGAATGTGATCAGTTCCTTACATTTAAAAAATAACTTTAGTATCTAAACGTGCACCCCCAAATTCTAAAGTTCCATTTTACTTGATTTTGAACTTTATACATGTAGGATGTCTTCTTTGGTGTCTGCCTTTTTAAACTGAATGTTAAGTTTTTGAGATTCATTTATGCTGTTGCATGTGGCTGTAGCTAATCCATCTTCATTGCTATATAATATTCCACTGTATTAATATCATGTGTAATACTTTCCCCACTTGGGGATGATATAGTAGTGTGTCTGTGAACATTCTTGTACATGTCTCTTGGTGTACATGTGCACACATTTCTGTTGATTCTGTGTCTGAGAGCGGAATGCTGAGTAACAGGGTATGCAGATCTTCCAACCAGATAGACAATGCATGAACAATGAACAGACAGCATGTCTGTCACCTGGTTGTTCACAGGTACCAACCAGCCACCAACCTGGTCTGAGAGTCCCCATTTGTTAGCACCCTCACCAGCACTTGGTTTTGTCTCTCACCTTAATTCAAGCCTTTCTAATGGGTACCTATTAGAATCTTACTGTAGCCTTCATTTATATTTTCCTGATTACTAAGTTGAATATCTTTTCATGTATTTATTAGAGATTTAGATATCCTGATTTGCTTTTTTGAGGTAAAATTCATATAACATAAAACCAGCCATCTTCACCTTGTGTGTTTTACGGCAAAGTGAATGCTGAAAATCGCCGGCACACTGAACCACTCACAGCTCCCCGTAGATAATTGGAATTTTGCAAGCCTCCTTGACTTTGCACAGGTGTGAACTAACCTCCGTCTAGAGCATGCTTTCCTACATTCTCTTTCTCTTGAAGGTCTAACCCCACCAACCAGCCTAAATGGTACCTCTTCCAGGGTGCCTTCCCTGGATCTCTCCAGTGGCATTTTCTTATCACTACATCCCTACAGCCCTTCCTCTCTCTCTCTCTCCAGACCCCAGCCACTGTCCCTCTCTGTACTATCAAATATGCTTATTTATCTCCATTTCCCATGGGAGTACCTTGAGGTGTGGGTCATGCCTCATTTGTCCAGAGTTGGTCACTTGGACTTTGGTCATTTTGTTACTACTAGAGGCCCAGTGCATGAAATTCATGCACAGGTGCAGTCCCTAGGCCTGGCCAGCAAAGTGTGAGTGTCTGGCATGGAAGGGCAGGTCCCAGCTGACCTCTGGGCCCTGGGCAGCATCTGGGCCCCAGAGCCCCCACACATGCCCCTCTGCCTGAGTCATAATACTCGAATCCCCACATGCAGTGAGCATGGCCAGGCTCAGCATGGGCCTCTGGGCTGTCCAGCAGTACCACACGGAAGCTGGGTGGGCAGCGCACTCTGTCCCGGCCAGCCTCGCAGACTGGCTCCTGTGCGAACCCATGGGAAGCCAGGTAGTGGCCCCGAGGGCCCCCCCGCCAACCACCTCTACCGCAGGTTGCCATCTGTGAGACTACCAGGACCTCCCCCCTCCCTGCTCACACCTATCTTGGTTTGGTGCTACCCAGTCACCAGCTCCACCATCCTGCCATGGCCCTACTCTTGTTAGGGCCCATTGGGGCTGGTAGCACCTGCACAGCCCCCGCTGCCAG
Source organism: Antrozous pallidus (assembly GCA_027563665.1). NCBI lineage: Eukaryota > Metazoa > Chordata > Mammalia > Chiroptera > Vespertilionidae > Antrozous > Antrozous pallidus. The sequence goes on from CM050522.1 coordinate 58,720,056, forward strand.
TGCCACATCGCCGCCATGTTCCGCGCCACCCCCTGGTGGTCAGCGCACGTCAGAACGTGTGGTCGCACTCCAGGTGGAACTGCCGGTAGAACAATTTGCAGATTAGGTTTTTATTATTTTATTACTAGTAAACCATACTGCTAGGAACATCTCCAGATAAATGACCTTTGTTTTCTTTTTGGATTATTTTCTTTGACTAGATTCTCCCAAACTAGTTGGATAGTTCTTATGTAGTTAGATGGATTTTTCTAAGAAACACATTCAATCATGCCACTCCCTAGTTTAATTGCTCTTGCTGGGTTCTCATTATACCTAGGATGGAGTCATGCTCCATACCCCAGCAGGCTCTTTGTGGTCTGGCCACTCATACGGCACCCTCAGGCTCACACCAACCAAACCACTGTAGATTCTGAATAAGGTATGTGATGTCCCACCTCTGTGTCTTTGCACAGGCTGGTCCTTTTTTGAGAATGCCTTTCACCTTGTCCACCTTGCAAACCCAATTCATCCTTTAGGTTTCCTTTCTGGGAAGCCCTCCTGCTCTGCCAGGCAGGTTGGGTCTCTCCTCTGGGCTAATACTGTATTCACCCATCTCCCAGTCACAGGGCTTTTCAGACTAGATTGTGACCTTAGTTACTTGTCTGTCTCCCCTACCACATGGGAAGTTCTGTGAGGCAGGGACTGGGCCTTGTCCAACTCTGAATCCCAGGACCCAGCACAGGGCCTGGCTGAGTGGGTGCTCATCAAACTCTCTCAGTGAATCAAAGAAGGAATGAATGGGTAGGTCTAGCCTGTGGTCTAGAGAGAGTTCTCCAATTTGCCATGTCCTCTGCGGTATGTAAGTCATCCCGACTCTTTTACAGCTCTGCCAACTCTGGGGCGACCGTGACTGTGTAGTCAGGGTACATTATTGAGTTTTTAGTTTTTATTTCTTTTAATAACCTTCACAACTAGTGTGAGTTTACACTGCTGTTACTTTACCCTTTACTTGTATAAACAGATTTTCTAGTTTATCTCCACTTATTCCTGATAGCCTTTGTTTTGTAAAAAAAAAAAAAAAAAAAATGTATATTTATATTTTCTCTGCCAGCTAAGTGGATGATCTTGCTTTCCCACTTCCTTTTAATGTCTACAGTTTGACCCATTTAAAATGGACTGTAGATTGGGGTGTAACTTCCAAAGTAGTACACTGGATTCCCCCAAATACTAATTAAAATATGAGCTGGTTCACCATCATTTTGTTGTTTCTGGTTATCATGTAAATTTTTTTCTTTTAATGATAGAAACTTTGTTCCTGGAAATTCTATATTACTGGTTGCTTTCTCATGTATATGTGTTGTTGTTTTTAAAATCTACATGGTCTTGATAATTGTTGCTTTCCAATGTTTTAAAATCTGGTAGGGGAACTCACCCTTACCTCCTTTATTAAACCATACATTATTCAGTATAGATGGATTTATCACATAATCTCCTGCTAATATGCTTGGATACTGGGAGTGTCATAGTGGTAGTGACAGGTGAGGGTTATTAAAAGGGAGACGATCTTACAATAAGATTCAGTTGAAGACATTCAGGTGCAATGAAACGAACAAATGAGCAGTTAAAGCTTCTAAGTAAGAGCAGCAGGCTGTGGGGTCTGAGTTATTGCTATAGACACAGGACAGCTTAGATGAGTCAGAAATGTCAGAAGGAGCCAGGTTTTCTGACTGATCACCTTCCTCTGCTCCACTCCACCTTCAGAGAGAAAAGTGTTGGGTTAGAACAGAACCTGGGAGAAGGCCCAGACCTCTTCCTGGGAAGGATCTAATGAGGAGACATGAGATCAAGGTCACCTAGTGAGTACAACCCAACCCTTATCCCCAACAGAACTCAACTCAATTCTTTCAACTTAACCCAACAAAATTTAATCAAATTCAAATCATTCCACACTTGTTGCATGTCATGGATGACTTAAAGGACTAGGTGGGACAGAAAACTGTTCTGAGAGTCCTGGTGTCTCTTTCAAGTGACCAGGACCCTTGATCTCAGGTACTGGAGGAGTCCCCTCCAGGATTTGGGGAGCTTGGCTAGTATCTGGCTTGCAGCCCTGTCTTAGGTCTCTCCAGGAGTCACTCAGCCCATCACTGAGAGATGCAAACGGGGCCCAGTTTAAAAGCCCCTTCCACCACCAGGAAGTCTTATGTAACTAGCTTCCTCCCAAAGTGCACATCTGTTGAAATCTTCAAATTTGTTTGCCATGTGTGTTTGGGGTCCTATTGTAGATTTTAGTCCTCTTCCTAGATTTCCTGGCTGCCTACACTCTCTGAAGTCCCCTGGGGTGAGTGATGGGGTGGTTTAAGAGCTGCCCAGTCTGGAGGGACTAGCCACCAGTAATAGAGAGCTGGCTTGCATGAATATCCTAATGCAGGTGCAGGCAAGCCTCTGCACTGTACCAAAATACACCTATTTCCACTGGCTGATGGGGGCAGGATGAGAGGTAAGCAAGCTTTGAAAGAGGCAATTTATTTTTTTCAACAATATTTAAAATTTTTGGTAATAATAGTCATTGTAAAAACATAGGAGGAAAAAATGAGTTTATAAAGATCGTGTTATCTCATGACTCAGAGATAAACTCTGCTGATATTTGGTAGGCTATCTTTCAAGTTTCTTTTCCATGCCTAAATATGTATGTGTCTTATAATAATAATTCATTCTGTACATTGTTGCTGCCTCCTCCACCCCCACCCCCCCTGCTTTAACAACCACCTATTCTAGGCACTTCCCCCAGAATATTAAATATTCTTCCCTAACACCCTTTGTATTTGAAATAGTATTTCATTATGTGGATGTCCCATAATTAAACTAATCCCTTTTTAGGGCTTCAGGGTGTTTCCAGTTGAGAACTATTATAGAAATACTGTTGTAATGGTCCTATTCTTGTAGGTCTGTCTGTGACCATTTCTGTGATTATTTCCTACCCCAAATTCCTAAAATAAATCATTGGGTCCCCGCGTGCCCACGGTGAAGGCTTTCGTTGCATTCTTTGGAAAGGTGATGGTAACTTCCACTCCTGGCGACAGCCCACCTCCTTCGGTCTCTGTCCACTGCTGCTATTGCTCTAATCTGAAAGGAGGAAAATAACAGCACTTTAACAAAAAATATAGCATTACTGCTCCAAATTCTCCTTAGTTGAGAGGAGCCAGGGCTTCCTTCCTCCCTCTCTCCTTCCTTCCCCCATTTTATTCATCCATTTTACATATGCCTTGTGATGAGGGCTATAAGAAGAGACGGTTTTGTGTGGCTGGCATAGCTCAGTGGTTGAGCATCATCGACCTATAAATCAGGAGGGTATGGTTCGATTCCTGATCAGAATATATGCCTGGGTTGCAGGCTCGATCCCCGTTGTAAAGTGTGCAGCAGGCAGGCAATTACTCTCTCTCTCTCTTTGTTTCTTTCTCTCTCTTCTTATCCCTTCCTCTCTGAAATCAATAAAAATATATTAAAACAGAGATAGAGGAGAGGAGGAGGAGGTTTTTCAGGAGATTAGAATGCAAGAGCTTAGGTCACAAGGACCTTGGTGGTTCTCAACCCTGACTGCACCTTAGAGTCACCTTGGGATTCAAACGGGACCTGGTGCTCAGTCCTCCCCCAATTCCAGGATTCTGAATCGATCCGTCTGCAGTGACAGCAAGCCTGTAAAGCTTCTGGTGTGCCTTTTAAAGGGCAGCCAGGGGTGAGGAACCAATGCATGCCAAAAGCTTCCTTTCAAAGGTAGCAAACCCTGAGTCCCAAAGAAGGAAGTCCCTCTCATGATTGTAACTCAGGTGATTGGCAGGGCTGGCACTGGGCCCCAGAGGGAGCTTCAAGAGGTATAGCTCATGCACATGAGCTCTGGGATCCCAAATCTCCTGGGTTCAAAACTCAGCTCTGCTACTTCCTATTGAGTGACCCAAGGCCAGATACCTCTCTTTTCCTTATCTTCCCATCTATAATGGGACAGTCATTCCTACTGTGAGGAGTAATGGGGTAAGTACCAGGCCTGTACTTGGTGACAAGTTCAATATGTCCTTCCTTCCCTGCTCCTGCATCACTGTGGATTCCTTGAGGGCAGGAACCCTGTTTTATTTATCCATGCTTCCTCAACATCTGACATGGCCTGGAAACGACACAATGAGCATTTGAATACATTAATGAATGAATCATTCAGAGGCTGAGCCTGTGGAGATCTTAGTGAAAACCCAGCATTATGAACTCTTGACCACAGCAAAGTCTGTGTACCTCCACCCTGCTGGAGGACCACCCGCAGCCATCACTGCCAAGCATGGTGGAGAGGTCAGAGGGGGGTGAGAGCAGAGCTGGATATAACATACATGTCAGGGATAGCAGGTCATGGGAGAAAAAGGGAGGTATGCTTTTCTGGTGTTGGAAAGTTGTAATCATTCCATCCTACAGAACAAAGTTCAAAAGCTGATGACAAACGGAACCTAAATTCATGCAGTTTCAACAATGTCACACATAGAACTCCATTTGAAGATGGATCAGCCAGCTGCTTCTCCCCTTCCTGCCACACAGCCTTAGTGATAGCGAGTTCTGTCTTTATTTTCTGTACCCAGGCTTACCCTCCATTCTTACCTATAATCCATCCCCCATATGGCAACCATGGCAATCTCCTAGCTTTTTGCTACTCAAATGTGGTCCGTCTACTGACAGTATCAGCACTACCTGGGATTTTAACAAGAATCAGCACTTTAACAAAATCCCTGGTGATTCACGTGCACATTGAAGTTTGAGCAGCTCTGTAAAACCAACTCTGATGATGTCACCCCTTCCTAGAACTAGTTGTCATCTTCCCGTGCTTACCACCTGAGGTAACCAGAGTAGCAGACCTTCAAAGGTATCTACATACTAATCCCCAGAACCTTGACTATATTAGATTACATGGCAAAAGGGAATTGGGATTGCAGATGGACTTAATATTGATAATCAGCTCAACATAAAAAAGGATAAGGATCTCAGATTACTCAGATATGCCCAGTGTGATCACATGAGTCTTTAAAAGTGGAAGAGGGAGACAGAAGAGGAATTTAGGGTGATGCAGTGTAAGAAGAATTTGAGCAGCCTTCTTTGCTGGTGCTGAAGATAGAGAAAGGGGCCACAAGCCAAGGAATGTGGGCGGCCTCTAGAAGCTGGAAAAGGCAAGAAAATGGATTTTTCCCTTAAAGCTTCCAGAAAGGAGCACAGGAAGGCCTATGTTGCTCTTCTAATCTGCAGAGTCATAAGGTAATAAATTTGTATTGATGGAAGTGACTAAATTTGTGGCCATTTGTTATAGCAACCATAGAAAATGATTATAACATACCTTAGCATGATGTTTGAAACCCTCTGAAGACCACCAATACGCTGCTCTGGCCTCATCTCACAGAATATCCTTCCTTACAGTCTGATCTCAAACTACCCAGCTCTGAGTGGCTGGGATATGGGTTGGGCCATCCTAAGAGTCCAGAATGGGGTTATTTTGCCATGTATCCCTAGCACCTAGCACTGTGCCTGGCCCTGGCAGGGAATGAATAACCCGGGGGAGGTGTAGCGTTGACGTTCCCCTGTTCTTCTTTTATTTTGGGCAAATCTCTGTTTCTCTTTGGGCCTCAGCTTCTCCATCTGGGAAATGAAGAGACTGGACCAAGTGAACTGTAAAAGCACTCTGAGTTCAGTTTGGCCAAACTGGGTGACAGTTGGGAGAGGTGATTCATTTTAATAATGCTCAGCCCTGTTTATATCCTGCACTGACATCCCATTCCACGAGTCAGAACTCAAAACTGTATCCTACAACTGTGTGTATTTGGTACAAAACAGGCCACAGCTGCTGTGTGTGTGTGTGTGTGTGTGTGTGTGTCTGGTTAAAATGCCAAATTGCTCATTCTCCCACAGAAAGAAAAAGGAAGGAAAATACACCATTCCTTACTGCAGAGTTTTTCCATGTGACACATTTTCTAATTTTACTTCAGGCTTAACTGTCTAGAGTAAATGGCTCCATTTCAGGGGCTACCCTCCCCTCTTTAGACTATGAGCTTCCAGTTTAATAGAATGGTTTTGTGTGTTTACTATTTGCAAGTGTAGCTGATCCCAGAATACAGCTGTGGTCTTTATTTTCTCTGCAGGGGGTTCTCTAAAATGCACAGCACTCACCTAGGTTAGTATACCACAGAGAGGATTCCTTGGTTCTGGGCTCGGCTATGAGAGCTTGACCAAGACACTTCTACTCTTGAACCCACGTACTTAATCTGCAAAGAAAGGAAATGCTGGCTCGCCATGGTACTGTGGCTGGATTGGGAGATGTGGTTGGTGGGCCCTATTTCTAAGAGTCCACAATTCTGAGATGCCATTGGAATTGTCTCTGCCATCAGCTTTTGTCATCTCTGCACTGTTGCTCTACTGCAACGGAGTGGCTGAGAAATGCTTAGCACCTGGAAAGAGTATTGTAGCTTTGTTTCAAAGAAACAGATTATGCTCCAGCCGAGTCTATGGCATCCGTCTGTCACTTCCAACCCGTTGCCCCACCTGTGTCATGCTCACTAATGGACTGTCATTGCAACTCCCTTGCCAATAGGACTTCCCCCTCTCTCCGTCTCTAGCACATCTCATTGGAGAGTGCACGTCAAAACGCAGGTCCCATCATGCCATGTGCCCTTATAAAGCCCTCCTGTGCTTTCTGTTCCAGGGCAACAAATCCCACTCTCTGGGCTGGAGCTCGAGGTCTTTTCCCCCCTCACATCTCTGCTCATGATCTGGCTTTAGCCATGCCGATTCCTTGCCTGTCTCTGAATTTAATGAGTGTATCCCCTTCCCAGCCTCTGCTAGTGCCTCCCACAATCTGGAATACTCTTCCTGTTGTCTTGAAACCCTCTTTTACCTTTTCTCCGTTACACACTTGCTACTTAAAGTGTAGTCCCTGTCCCAGCAGCATTGGCATCCCTCAGGAGTCTGTTAGAAATGCCGGTCCCAGGTCCAGCCCCAGACTTGCTGCATCAGAACCTGCACATCACCCTGGTCCCTGCTGAACTGGACACAGAATAGGGAAATGGCGAAGTGGCTGGGCTTTGGGTCAGAGCTGGTTTGGTTCTAGGCTTTGCATTTATTAGCTGGTGACATTGAATGGTTTACTAATCCTCATCTAGCCTCAGTTTCCTTATCTGCAGAGAGCCCTGAGCCAACACAGTTCCTGATCTTACCTCAACCACCCAGAGCCTCCCAGGCCATCACAGATGCCTGGCTGTGAGGATTCTCAGAATCCAGAGGAAAGGATTCTAAGAATTGCCCTCTGCAGTTAGACTATAGTTCGCCTTGGCTTTGATAAGCTTCTTCCTGTCTGCGTAGTGAAGAGGTTGGAGCAGCTCTAAAGCTTGTCTGGATCTGATGTTATCTCTTTAAATATTTGTCTCTCTGAATCTCTGTATTCCAGGGAGCAGCGTATCCATAAACACAGTGCAAAATTCCTCCACCAAGGAACAGAAACGAGGTCTTGTGGGGAACAACCCAGCTGGGAAGTTTTTGTGTGTCTTGTCATAGGGGAGCAATTTTTTAGAAGTGCTGGGATATGGGTGGTATAGTAGCCCCTGCAAAGCCACGCTCTTTATTTCCTATATCCATTTTACTCAGCAATTGGTAATTTGGGGTGGGGCCATGGGGAGTCCAGTAGGAAGTGGGGAATAATTTAGAACATTTTTATATTTTAAAAAATAGGACACATATATTATAGTGTGAAGTTTACAACCTAAGTACTTTCAAAGATAAAGCAGGAACTGTAGCCAGTTTGGCTCAGTGGTTAGAGGGTCAGCTTACAGACAGAAGAGTTCCAGGTTCAATTCTGGTCAAGGGCTTATACCTTGGTTGCAGGCACATCCCCAGTAGGGGGTGTACAGGAGGCAGCTGATCGATGTTTCTCTCTCATCAATGTTTCTAACTCTCTATCCCTCTCCTTCCTCTCTGTAAAAAAATCAATTAAAAATATATATATATATTTTTTTAAAAGATAAAGCAAGAGGTTTTAATTACGTTTCCAAGCTCTGGGGGGCTCTGTGGCTAGACTCAAGACCTCAGGTATAGGGTCCTCTCTCTCAGATAGTAGTATGCTTCAGTGGAGATTGTTATGTTTACAGTTGAGGTCCCCAATCTGTAGGGGAGGCTCAAAATTATTGCAACAGATTCAGAATCCATTCTTGTATAAGAATTTTCTCTGTCTACAAATGCCTAATGCATTTGTGTGTAAAAGTGGCTACTAATGTTTTTGTTGTTGTAGTTATTTGGTTGGTTGGTTTTTTGCTATTGACAAGATGGAGATTGCTCTCCAAAACTCTGTATTAGAAGTGTCCACTCTAAGAGGGGAAAAGCTCTGTCATTGCTGGGCCCCCGCACTTAGAACAGTGCTTTCCATTCAGCAGGTGCTTAATAAATGCTAGTTGACTGAATAGATGTGTGTGTGCGCAAATGCAAAAGCTTTCCTCTGGCAATCTGCGTTTAACTCTTCAGGAATAAGTATGTGGAGCTGCATTAGCATAGGGAGGTTGGGTGGAATGTGAAAAATGCTGCTCATGCATATGCATGTGGGAGACTGGCTGGACCTACTCAAGTTCAAGGTTTCTAAGAATCGCCCTTTGGAGGCAGCCTCCTACCCAGTGTGGTCTGTGCCACATAGTGGCTTCTTGTGAGAGAAGGTACACTTTACCATTCATGCGCCTTGAATAACTGGGGCTTAGGGCCCCCTTGTGACAAGACTTAAAGATCCCCTGAACACCTCAATTCCATCAAAGCCCCTGGCTGGGAACCACAAGGAACCAGAAAACACTGGACTCTCAGGACCATCTATTCTAGCTCTCCTAAATTACAGATGGGAAAACGGAGGCTCAGAGAGAAGAGGGACATGATGAGAGTCACACCTAAAATGTAGAAGAACTGAGTCTAGAACCGGGTCTTCCTATGTCCGGGTGGGTGGCATCGCACCATCCTGACGTTCCCGAGTGCTGCTTGACCTAGATGTGTTGCAGTCTTTCCCTATCTCAGGGATGTGGGAGGAACAACAGGGGAAGAAATTTACCTCGGGTGAGGGTTTCTTATGTGTGTATTTAGAGCTGAGCTTTGGAAACTTCAGATGGACTTCAAACTCCAATTCTTTCATTTATTGGCTGTGTGACTTCAGAAAATAGTCCCCAAAGAGCAATTTGGTGTCCTCATCTGGATGGGGGTAGTAGAGGTCCTACCTCCTGGGCTTCTTGAGGCATTTGGCAGGTAATGCTGGAGGAGCATGCAGAGCAGAGCAGAGACAGTAAGTATTTGGGGGCTGAGAGCTCTCGCCTAGACCATGGGCTCATCCTGCTGCACAGCAGCATCTCTGGAAGCTTTTAAAACATGCAGAGGTCTAGGCCTCATGCCCAGAGATTCTGATTGGGCTGGGAGAAAGGCATCAGTCTTCTAAAACCCCTCCTCCACCTTCCCCCACCCCCAACCAAGGACAAGGAGCTCAGTATTAGACCATACATGCCATGAAAGCAGGGGGCACATCTGTCCTATTCTCCCATGAACCTCTAATACTAACAGTGCCAGGCACAAGGTGGTTGGTACTTGATAATATTTGTGAATGAATTATGAACGAATGAACACCATCTGCTGGGCACCTGACATTACCCTGCATTACCACCCTGAGAGCTGGGTATTGTCATTTCTGTGTCCAGATAAGAAAGGTAAGGCTCAGGGAAGCTAAAGAACTGGTCCAAGGTCACCGGCTAGTAAGTGGTGTAGCAAGGACTTGCACACAGGTCTCTGTGATGCTGAATCCCACATCCTTGTCCTGCACCTGCTGAGTGAGGCTCATCCTCCTCAGGTTCCCTGGAAGTCACCCTCAGTTTTAGGTCTCCAGTTAGGGGCATCTCCTGGATGTTCATTCATGACTCTGGAGCACACGCTCCTCCTCCAGCAAACATTTGGAGTCTGTCAAGTGCTTTCATCTAGATTAAACAAGAGTTAGCCTGTTTCAAAATGTGACTTCAGGGTCACCATCTGTCCTGGCTGTTCCTTAAACTCAAATCCCATTTCAGAGCCAAACAGGGCTCCAACATCCTGCAGAGAGCAGGTCTCAGCACAACTGAGTAGGAAAATTGGTAGAAGGAAGCAGTGTGTTTGGTAACAGCTGTAGGACAAATTTTTTATGCCATCTGTTCCCCTGCTCAACATCATCCAAGTCATTAAACAGGGTGGGGCAAAAGTAGGTCATGTGTATGCAACAGTACAAGAATAAACTGTGTAAACCTACTTTTGCCCTACCCTATACGTGTGGACCACAGGCCCCCACTACAGACTCAAATGCACTCATTCGCATATTGAGCCCCTGCTATATACCAAGCACTTGCCCACTCCTCAACTTCTGTAGAGTAGTGGGTGAGAATGGTCTGGATAGTAGATAGCTATGGGGACATGACATAATGTAGAAAGTCACATCATCAGACTGATCCTCAGTTTTCTCATTTTGGGGACATTGGATTGGGTGCTTCCTGAGGTCCTTCCCAGCTCTGAAGGTCACCCCGAGTCTCCAGGCCTCCATCAGCCTTGGTCAGTGTAGGCAAGATTTCACGGTGCCTGCTGAAGCCATGAGCTCATCCTGTCCCCGGGATGCTTCTCTGTCGGGACTGAAGTCACAGGAGCTCATCTGTTGGGATGCTCTGGGCTGTTCCCAAGGCAGCTTGATTCTGCCCAGGGCATAACATTCCAAGTGCTGAGAGGCTGCAGGAAAGTATGTGTCCTGCTGTTTGTTGCCAAACTGCCGCCTTCACTCCACATTCCAGGTCACCAATCCCACCCTCTCCTTGGCAAGGGGAAGGAAGGGGCCTGACTGCCAGGGGCAGCAGCTCAAGGTGAGGTGGTGATGCCTCCTAAAATGGTCAGCTGCAGCCTTTCTCAGAAACCTGCCGAGGCGCCTGTTGTCTGTTGGATACATTTTAGACTCCTTGGCTTGACAGTCGGAGGCTCTCCACACCCTGACTCCAGTCGCGAAAAAGTGATTAAGAGTAGAAAGAGCTGGGAAGGACCTCAGATGACCCACATGTGAGTCGCAACCATCTCAGTTACCAGCTCTGGGCCTTGATCTCTTTCAGTGTCATTCCACTCATTTGCAACATGGGGAAGCAATAGTTCCCACCTTATCAAATTGAGATTAAATGAGTGAATGCATATGGGTTTAACACTTCTAAATCTGTATTTATATAGATTCCTACTTATTTCTGTTCCAATTTTGGAGGTTATCTAGGTCCCATTTCTCCATCCCCTGGGATCACGCATCTCTCCCTAGCTTTCCTATCTCCTCTCCTCCAGCCCCTTGGGTTTGCTTGTGCTCTGCCAGCTCTACCATGTTCACCTATGCAAAGCCTTCCAGGCCCATCATAAGTGCCCTGTCCTCCAGTTCAGGCCTTCTGTATAAGGCTATATCTGTTGGTGTCCTATCCTTCCTACTGGGCTGAGAGCTACTCGAGAACCAGAGTCTGAGTCCTCTTAATCTTCCAGAGTCCAGCTGAGGGTCATGTCCAGACAAGATCAGCCATTGGATGCTAGTTATGAATAAGTCTGGACTCTCAACTGAGACCAGGATAGAGTGAAAGATGGAGAGGTCCACTCTGCCTTCCCTTGAGGGATTCTCTCTCCCCTTGTGGCTGCATTCTCTGGAGCTAGGATAATGAAAATTATGGGTGAGTTGAGGCATGTGGTTAGCAGCTCTTTAAGAGATTTTATTGACCATGTGGTTGTCAACCATGACAAAGAAACACCCAAGGACATGCCTCACTTAGACTTAAAAAATTGCCAGAATTACTCGTCCAAGGTCCTCCCACCATGATGGCCCTCCCACCCCATGGAGGGGAATGCATGAGGAGCAGGAATTGTATCGTTCTATTCCTGGAACCTCTAGGACTGGACTGTCCCATCCCATCCCATCTGATCTTGCCCAGTGGCCCCAGCTCAACTCTGTAACACCCAGACAGGCTATATACAGGCCTCCCTGAGGCCTCCAGCCAAATCTCAAGAACCTTCACAGTAGATAATGGAGAAGGGGAAGCATATGTTGTCCACATTCCCCACCCAGATTCTTGTTTCAGGGAGGGGGAAGGTGGACACAGCTGGAACTGAGTCTAAGAGGCCAGTGTATTTACGAGCACAGTCAGTGGGTGAGAGCCAAGGATAGGCCTTTTGCAGAAGGCTGGTCATTTAATTAAAGCCCTTCTGCTTAAGGGTCAGCCAGAAGGATGGAGAAATATCTCAGCCTCAGAAAAGTTAGCATCAAGCCTCTGTGAGGTTATACATACAGGTTTCCCTCACTGTTGAAAAGTAGGGCATTTCTATGAAACCTTTCATAAGCCAAAGTGGTGTATAATGTAGAAGCAATTATCTTAGGACACATCTTGCTAACTAATGGGTGGTTGTATGAAATAAATCAAGATAATGTACAGATGTTCACAGATACAGGAACCTTGATCCTGAGATGCTGAGTATAGTTGCCCAGGGAAGGAGCTTGGCAGTGTTGCTTGGGTGAGCACTGCTTCCAAAACGCTTCCTGCAAAGCAAGTACTGGATACTGTTCTCACCTTTTTCATAAAAGCAAAATCCTCTTTGGGTTTCTTTCCATTAGTGTGAACAGGTACTAATGTAGGTCTTTCATAACAGCGATGTGGCATAAAACAGACTTTAGAAAAGCAGGGGGTGCCTCTACTCCATTATACAGTCAAACCTCAGTTCTAGATATCTCCCATCTCAAATAATTTGGTTTTCAGCCAAGTTGCTCACAGAAAATATGTCTCAGTTGTCGAGCAAATCTTCGGTTCTCGACCGGACATCTTTTTCATACTGATACCTGGATGATGAGTCATGAGTCTCTCAGGTAACAAACAAAGGAAAGAATGCACAAGTATGAGTCAGTTTACTGCTAAACCTTTCGTTGTTAACATCTCTGGATATTGTGCTCTAAGTATTTATGGACAAATATCACCCTGACAAAGAAGTAGCAAGTCATGTGATAAACTTGTTCACTGACAATACAGTGTTTCATTTCAGACAAGTGTTAAAATGCAGACAAAACCTAACATCATTGGATAGATTTTTAGTGAGACAGAGGCCCAGGGAGCCTGAAGCAAGTTCTAGTGGAACAAAGAAACTAGAGCGAGAAAGAGCCCCGGAAGAATAGCTACCCAATATTTTTATGGAAGGGGACTCCCCTTCCCAACAATAACATTCCTCCATCCTTCCATCCCACCATCCCTCCAACCCTCTATCCTTCCATCCTTCCATCACTCCTCTCCATATTCAGTCATTAATAGCTCTCAACATTGAAGGTAAGTTCTAGTGTGTGCAAAAATTTTTACTTTTTTACTATACATTTCATGTCCTTTTTGTTTTTGAAGTGTTTAAAGATTAAACAATACATTAGACATGCACTATATACAGGAAAGTTTAAAACAGGGAATTGTTTAGGGATCTGTAATGGATTAATTCCATTTACATTATTTCTAATGGGAAAAAAATGATTTGGTTTCTAAACAGATAGGTCCTTGAACAGCTTTCCAGAACAAAATAAGTTCAAGAACTGAGGTTCCACTATACCTTAATAAGGGGATCAGATAAGAACAAGGCTATTAAATGCATATGGAGCTAAATGGTGTTGGTGGAATTACTATGACAATAGCTAGCATTCATTAGAATTCTTTGTGATTGATTTTAATAAATATTATATAATAAAATAGGCATATGATCACTCTTGTCCAGAATCTATTAAGCTCATTCATTCACATGTGCATTATTCATTCAGACATCCATCTATCCATCAGTGCTCAGTTTTTGCTCACCCCAGCAAGGCCCTGTGCTAGAGGGGAGGGGATGGAAGCTGGGAGATACAGAGATGAAATAGAAGGTGCTGCATCCTTACCTGGAGGGCTCACAATCCTGTTGGGAGACACAAGCAAGTAAACAGATAACAGAGTAGGGAGGAATGAAATTTCCTGGGAATCTCAGCCAGGAAGGGTTTCTTGGGAAACAAGGTGACTCATATGTAGACATCTAGAAGGAAGCCTTCTGAGGTCCAGCTTCTCATGTGGCTGGAGTGGATTTCCCTGGAAGTCTTCAGGCACCTTAAGCCTAGTGGGGGCGGGAGAGCTAGGGAGATAAGGGAAGCTGCTGTCACTGTCCTCCTAAAAGGCTTAGTCTCCTCCTATTAGGACAGGCTTTCCCTGGGAACCAGCGCCCTTGAGAACACAAGCTTCAGACCCCTCGCCCAGCATGCCCAGACTGTGGTCTGGTGCTCCCAAGCCTCTCTGCATCCTCCAGTGTGGGTCTACGTGGCTGCCTCACCCCAGCCCTAGGGCCCTCCTGTTGTTAGTGGCATCTACTAACCAGGCCTCCCATCAGTAGGGCTGGGTTATCCCTCATTTGCTGTGCTATGATTAGGAGGAAGCCCTATCTTGGCTGGGGCCCTGCCTAGGTTTGACTCTGCCCAGTCCTGTGCCAGAGTCTCGGCCCTGCTGCTCTCTGCCTATTCCTGTCTCCTGCTCCATGATTTCCCATAGCTAGCCTTCATTCCTGCTGGCTACCTACCCGCAGCAGCATGGTGCAGGGCAGATGACGATGACTGTGCATCGTCACCCGGAGGGCTTTAGCTGGGTGCTAGCCCTCACTACATAGTTTCTGACTTAGTAGGTCTGGAGTAGAGCCCATGAGTTTATCTCTGATCACTTCCCAGGTAATACCGATGCTGCTAGTTCAGGGACCATATTTGAGAACCACTGGTGTCCTGGTTAAGCAGATTCAAGGGGAGATGGGCTATGGAGCTTGAACTCAGGCTGTACGGGTCCAAATCTTATCTCTGCCACTTACTAGCTGTGTGGCCTAATATGCAGCTTAGTCTCCTTGTTTATTTTTTGTTAATCCTCACCTGCGGATATTTTTTCATTGATTTTTAGAGAGGGTGGAAGGGAGAAGAAAAGACAGAGAGAAACATCAACGTGAAAGAGACTAGTTGCCTCCCGCATGCATCCCTGGCAGGGCCAGGGGTTGAACCTGAAACTGAGGTATGTGCCTTTGACTGGAATCAAACCTGCAACCCTTCAGCCTGTGGGCCAATGCTCTATCCACTGAGACAAATCGGCCAGGGCTCAAGCTCCTCATTTACAGAGATAAGAGCACCTGCCTCACTGGGTTATTGTGAGTATTAAATGACCCAATCTAGGTCTTACTTGGAAAATAATGAACTTTCAGTGAATGTATTAGATTTTTTGGCTGCTGCCAAATTACCACAACCTATTGGCCTAAAACAGAAAAAATTTATTCTTGTGAAGTCTTGGAGGCCAGAAGCCCAAAGTCAAGGTGTCGGCAGGTTCAAGAGGAGAGTCCTCTTTGCCTCTTACAGGACCTGGTGGCTGTCAGCATTCCTTGGCTCAGGGCTGCATCACTCCAGCCTCTGCCTCCATCGACACAAAGTCTCCTCCTCCTCTGTCAAATCTGCCCTGTGTGTGTCTTTCAAGGACTTACCATTGGAGAACCTACCTGGGTAATTAAGGGTTATCTCTTCACTCAAAATCTTTAATGTAGTCATTTCAGCAAAAGATTCTTCTTCCAAATAAGGTCACGTTAACAGGTTCAATGGACATGGCTCTTGGAAGGCCATCATTCAAACCACTATAGTCAACATGGACAATTGTTACCACAGTTTAGTTGCTGCTGCTTTGCAGCAGCTGCAGTTAGGCGTGAGTTGGGGGGATGGAGTGGGGCGCTGCACCAGTTTTCCAGGTTTCAGCTCCTCAGGGTTGGCCCCATTTTACTAAAGCCTTTGCCAAGCTGGGACAGGGAATTCTGCGTATAAAGTTATATTGGCTACATTATGGCACTTCAATCTGTTTAAATTTCACTAATCTGAGAAAAACAAAAAGCACTCTCGGCCCTAGGCACCTGGTGGGAGCCCCCTGTCCATGTTGCTTCTTACACCTGGGCAGGCACACGTGAGGAAGCCTTTTCACATGTGACCCTCACTGCAACCTGGAGAAGGAGGTTGTATCAGCCCATTTTGCAGGTGAGAAAACTGAGACTGAGAGGGAAAATTATCCGAAACTACCATTCATACCAATCATAGATAATAGTTCAGGGGAGAGGAAAAAAAATGTCATTGATAATAACCACAGCCACTATACTTTATTAACTGGATGCTTTTGCTAGGCCCTCTGCTCAGTATTTTATGTCTACTGTCTCAGGTTATTTTCAAAATTCTCTCCAGAAGTAGGTGGCATTATTCCTATGTTACAGATATAGAAACTGAGACCCAGTAGGTGAAGTGTCTTGTCCAAAGTTGTACAGCTTTTCTATGCTGAGCTGGGATTTGAAACTAGAGCTGGCTGAGTCTTTCTCCCCAACACCATGCTGTGAGGAGATGCTTTTCCCGGTTCTGAAAATATGCCAGGTCTGCAAAACGAGAGCACAACCAGAGCCCCCAACCCTTCCAACCCTGCTCAGAAGGTGAAGGCCATGGGAGACTGTATCTTGCGGCAGGAGAGCCCTGTTCCTGATAGCTAAAAGGGCGGTGCTGAGTGAGGTGGTCAACACAATTCGAAAAGAGAGCCAGATGCCCAAGGTCAGGGAGGGCTGTGATGATCAGGGTGTATTCCCTGGAGTGGATAAGCCTTGGATTGAGGTGACATTCCTGGAGAGGAGCAGAGAGAGACTCAACTTTTTGCATCAGGCAGATGAGGGTTTCAGTAACCAGTTCAGGGACCCAATAGCTGTGTTCCTGTGGACAAGCTACTCAACTTCTCTGTGCCTCTGTTCCCTCGTCTGTAGGTTGGGGACAGTAAGACTAGGGTTGTAGTAAAGATTTAAGGCTGTGAATTAGTGTCACCTAGTTAGCTGTGCAGACTCACCATGCTCACGCCACTCCTGGGCCAGCTGACTCAGCATCTCTCGGGGTGGGACTGGCGTTGGCGTGTTTAAACATTCCCTAATCCGTGCAGCCAGGATTGAAACCGCTGCTCTGCAGGTAAAGTACTTGGTGCCCTGGACACAGTAAGGGCTCAGTACACAGGAGCTACTAGTGTTTACTCATACTTTCATAAAATTAACATCTATTGGGCACCTACCTGTGCCAGCTTCTGTGCCAAGCCCCAGGTATCACCTGTCCAGGTCAGCTGTTCATATTTATGGATCAGCCACTTGTAGCAATGCTTCCAAGAAAACAAGTTAATTGAGTTCAACACTTGGTGAAGATATGAGCCAAATTTGATATTCGGAGGTTTTACTGGCAAGAAGAAAATATAGAAAATGTACCCACATCAGAGAGACTGAAGCTCTGGATGTAGGAAGTGCAATCAAAACTCTCCAGACCATTAGAGGCTTCTAGGGAAGAAAGAGTGGACTGCAGACTCTCTGTGGCCCCCGAGGCAAATGTCTTCTCCACGGTGCCCCCAATTCAGCATCCGTTACATGGAAGGGGTTCAGGTGGTTGATTTTAACTGCAGGTTTGTTTCTTCACATGAGGCTGTGATCAGAACCCAATATATGAAACAAACTAAGTCTGAATTGTTGGTGTGAGTGCGCGTATGAGGGCAGGTAAGTGTGCATGAACGTGTGAGAGCTTGAGAAAGTATACATGCATGGACGTGTGTGAGTGTGTAAGTGTGAGTGTGAGCATGTGAAGGTGTCAGTGTGCGTGAATGTGGGTGAACATGTGTGTTTCTGTGTGTTAGTGTGAATGTGCGAATGTGTGCAAAAGTATTGTAAAAAG
This sequence comes from Antrozous pallidus, assembly GCA_027563665.1. NCBI lineage: Eukaryota > Metazoa > Chordata > Mammalia > Chiroptera > Vespertilionidae > Antrozous > Antrozous pallidus. The sequence continues at coordinate 58,737,826 of CM050522.1, forward strand.
TCAAAAGTATTCCATGAGTGTGTTTTTACGAGTGTGAATCCGTGTGTGAGTGTGTGTTAGGGGGCCCAGAGGCAGGCCTTCTCCTCAGCCTCCCCTCCTTTTGCCCCTGGCCCTCTCACTGCCCCTCCCTGGCCCTGGGGAATGCAGTTTGAAACCCTCTGGTCCAGGGTCTGCACTGACCCCGCCTGCCCGGGTTCCCTGTCCTCTTTCAGTGCCCACCCTGACAGTTTTCTGTAGCCACAAGTTGTCAGATGCCCTCTTCCATCAGGTCATCGAGTGTTCCTGTCTGGTGCCCCTCATGTGCCCCCAATAGGCTCCTTTCCCCCCAGGCTCGTTTTCCTCGCTGAGCCCTGGCCAGCCCTCCAGAGCCGCCTGCCCGGGGAATGACTCATTCCAGCTGATGTCATCCTCAGGATTCAAGGCCCTCGTCACACTCAAAGAGTCCTTGTTCCCCAAATGGAAAAGGAAGGACCATAAATCCAGAGCAGTTGTCTACAGCGCTCTTCTCAGATGGACGAGGCTGCTCACGTCTGCCCACACCTGCCGACTTTAGCCATGCCACATGGGGCAATGCGCGTGGTCCCCAAAATGGTTCCAGACCCAAGTCCTCAGAACAGAGGTTTGGGCAGGGGGCAAAGGAGGGCTCTGAAGACCCTCACCTCAGCAAGACAGCAAGACCCGCGCATGCTTCCAGAGGCTTGTGTGACTTGCACGGAAGCCAATTGGGGTGGGGTGAGCAGACCTGGGTCTCAGAATGAGGGTGTCATACCACACTCTCTTCCAGGCTAACCTCTGCAGTTCCCTAGTCACCAGGACTCCTTATCTAATGATATTATTAGTTCTTTCCGTGGCTGTGAGGGGAATTGGCAAGGGTGTGCGTGTGCCTGGCCCACAGCCAGCCGGGTCCAGTTGGCCAGGACTCACACTGGGTCCTGAGTGTTCCGGGCACAGCCCTCATGGCGTTGTCCATTCTCCCAATGGTGCTGCACAGAGAACTGAAGTGGCATGTTCAAGGTCATACACAGTTAGTGTCAGACCCAGGACTCAGCCTAGGTCTCTCTGACACCAACCCCCCAGGGGTTAACCCTTACCGGTGGCTGCCAACTGGAGAGGGCATTAAACTCACCCAGGCCAGGACCTAGGAGACTCTGCATCCATAGGGTCAGGCAGGAGGGCAGAACTTTGACTTTGTAAAAGCTCCCCAGGTGACTCTGATGTGTGGCCAGGGCTAGAATGTTCACACCTATTGAGATTTGAATCCAGACTCCAATTGCTTATTATCCTCATGACCTTGGAGCAGAATTTAACTTCTCTGAGCCTCAATTTTCTAACCTGTAAAATGGGGACAATGAAATTATCGACCTCATAGAGAATTAGTAGTGAAGATGAAATGATTGGCAGAAAACCCTTTGGGCAGTGCTTGTCGCACAGCAAGCCCACAGTAATCTTAGCTGCGGATTCATTGTTTCTTGTCATTCATCCATAGGTCACCCTTGGCTGGGGACTGAGAAATGAGCCGCAAGGTCTATGCCCAGTAGCCCATCTTTAATCATAACAGACCAGGAAAGGGACTGACCACCAGACTGAAGTGGGGGTATTTGTGTGGAGGGATGGACAAGAACTAGGGGGACCCAGAGATGTGCAGCCCCTTTTCTCCCAGATCACAAGGGAAGCCTGGGAGGCAGTGGTCTGTATGGGCAGAGCCCAGTGTTGGGTCTTCAGTGCTGGCTCCTGCCCTGGGGCCTCGAGTGAGTTACTTCCCCTCTCTGGAGCTTGATTCTTTCCTCTGTGAAATGAGAGCATGATCCCTGCCTTGTCCTCCTCCTGGAGGAAGGAACAGGTGAAAGGATGCTTTGGAAACCAGAGAGGGTGTTGGGTGGGGACCTTCCTACTGGGCTCTCAGCTGGGCCCAGCTCTTCCAGCTACTGGGCAGGGCAGCCAACTGCAGGGCCCACACCTTGCCAGGCTCTGCCTACCTCCAGCTCCTTTCAAAAACATCCTATTCTCAGTTTAGACCAGAGGCCTGAGAGAGAGAGCGAGAGAGGAGAGAGAGAGAGAGAGAGAGAGAGAGAGAGAGAGAGAGAGAGAGAGGGAGGGGAGCTCACACAGTAAGTTCATTGAGCAGGAAAATTCCTATGCTATATATGAAAACCGGAAAAGGGAAGGAGGTGGTCTAGGTTTACATGTAGAAAAATGCTCTTCTGTAGTGTGGAAAAATGAGGTCTTTCATTGTTGGCAAGCCCAGGTCTCCCTTCTAGGTCGATCCAGGATTTTTTCCCTGGCAGGGAAACGGTTCTTTTTCTAAGAAATGCATTGGTGGTAGGTTTTTCTAAGAACCTCTTGCAGCTTTACTGGGCGCAGACGGACCCCATGCAGCATAAACTCTGTTGTGTTCATTTTCCTCGGGAAGGGAGTCAGGTAGAGCCCAGAGTCTCTGAGGACTCCAGCCTGGGTGGGGTGATGTCTCCTTCTAGGCGGAGCTGTGACATTTTCCTGGGCACATCACTCCCTGCCTCTGGCCAGACTGCTCTGTCCAAAGCCAAGTGGGAGGGCTGGATTTGTCCTGATCGCTGTTGGAGTCATTTCTTCCAGGCCTGAGGCTGTGGGCTGAAGGAACCACAGTTAAGGGTGGTTAGAGAAATTAGATGGAAGATGAGGAAAATGCAGAATTGGAGGCTCTCCGACTTAGCAAGAGCCTTTGGAAACCATCTAGTCCAAGCCTCTTATTTTAAAGATGGGGAACCTGAGGCTCAGAGAGGAGCGGGACTATGCCCCCCAAGGCTGGCCCGTCGTGCTGTGCAATATCTGAGAGACCATGATGTGGAAGTTGAGGCTGACTTGTGTACGGTCCCAGAAGGCAGAGCTAGGCCCAGCCAGGTAGGTGGGAGCTGCAGTGAGATATGCCTGAGCTCATCAGGAGAAAGAGCTTCGAAGACTTAGATCTGTCCAGCAGGGGTCAGCGTTGCGGTGGAGCAGTAAGCTCCCCAGCAGAGGAGATGTGCAAGCATAAACCAGATGACTTTTCAGGGGGTGTATGGAAGAGGAAACTCCTTTTTTAGATGGTGACTGCTCTTTGTGTATAGAGTCTAAGGCTTGCTGAACTCTCCAGGGAGGTGGGAGGAAGGGAAGACATGGGCCAGGAAGTCTGACTTTGGTACAGCTAGAGTCTCAGGGGCCACCTCCCTGTAGGGGTATCCAAAGGGAAGGGAAAGAACAGTCCTGAGAAGATACAACAATGTCCCCACCAAGCTGGACAGCCTGAGGAGGAGCACGGAGGAGGGACACGGAGGTGGGTTCTCTGCGGCTCTCTCGCTCATGCTGCTGGCAGCGAAAGAGGCAGCGGGAACCCCCTCTCTCTGCCGGCACTGAGTTTAGGGAAACCCAGGCCAGCGTGGTCCTGCTGGGGTCCCCAGGGCAGTCACCCCAACTTTGCCTGTGTACCCTTAGTCTGTTGGCTCCAGCCCCTGGCCATAGCAGCATGGGGTCCTCTGGTCCTCCTGATCCTGCCCCCAGGGAATATACCAGCCAGCTCGAAGCAGTCAGTGTGCCCCTATGAAAGCTGACTGAAGTGTCCTGTGGGTCTTCACAGCCACAGGTGGGAATGAGAGACGTGGGGAGGGGCGTCTTTTGTTTTCCCAGGCAGCTGGTGTAGGAAAAGGACGGAATGGGAGGCAGGCACCTAGATTCTAGTTCTGACTTGGCCCTGCGTGACCTCAGACTTGCACTCCAGACCTCTCTCTCTCCCTAACTCTGTTGCTGCCCTCCCTTCCCCCATCTCCCAAGTTTCCCTAGGCACAGACTGAGTATCTCCCCAAGCTGCAACCCTTACTTGGTTTTCTTAAAGGTGCAGTTCTCCATATGGCCGCCAGGGGCCACTGCCATGCACAGTCCTGGGATGTCCTCAGCCCCTCAGGTCTGCTTGTCTGGCTTCTCCACAGTCCTTGTTGACCCAGAGCCAGAGGAACACTTCTTTGCCCCTTCCAGCCTTCAATGCTAACAAGGGGGAGCACTGGGGTTGGGTGCCAGATGTCATTTGTGAGCTGGAGCTTTGCAAAGCCAGATAGAGTTTCCTAGGAGGTCAGACTCCAAAGCCCAGGACCCCACAGATGGATGAGCTGAATCAGCCCATTACACAGAACGAGAAACTGAGGCCCAGCTGGGGAGGAGAGGTGCCAGATATGTTAGAGTCCATAGAGGAGGAAAAGAGGGGGGTGTTTCCAGCAGTTTTTCACCTCCTTTGGGCAGGTCGCTGTTGTCTATGTGGAAGGAAAACCCAAACCCTGCCTTGTTTGTTTCTTTATTGCTAGCATTTTGTCCTAGTTTCCACAGAAACTGGCTTTGGACCCCTAGGAGGAAAGTCGCACCCTGCGGTGACTGCTCAGATTTTCCCCTTCCTGGTCCATCTCTGAAGCAGTCTCATTCTTCTCCCTGTGCCTGTGGGAGGGGCTGCCCCAGAGAGGTGCTTTGGAACCAAAGTCTTTAGGGGGATGAAGGCCCATGGCGTCTGTGCGTCCCCTTTCCTTCGGCCACTTTGCTGAGTGCCTGCTTTGTACCAAGCCCTGACAGGGGTCATGCCTATGGCTCTGTGTGTAGGGCAGGGGTGGGACTCTGGTGTCTTGGGGTGCAGCTAAGTGAGCCTGGGAAGAATCAGCTATAAGAATGTGAGAACATGGGGAAGGCTGTTGTTCCTAATAGGAGAAACAGTCCGAGCATAGACAGACATAGGGAAAGGGGGAGGATGAGGAGATGAACAAAGGGTGTCTCGAATGGAATTTCGAGCTCATCTATGAAGGCTTTTTGAACTTGTGAGACTGCTACCTGGACATGTGGACCGTGAGCTTCCTCACCACCTGCATTCTAGGTTCAGCGCCATATCCCAGCACCACACAAGGCACGATATGAGGACTTTATAAATGTTATCAAATTAATAAGTTGGAAAAGTATGTTGAAGAACCCCATTGCAAATAAAGTTATCCCTATCCATTGATGTCATGAGATTGAGACTAGGTGCGTTAAAGGCACTGAACACACATAGACTATGTTAGAGTGGATACAGCCCTGAGAGTCTATCTTGTATGATTCCTTGATACACAGATGGGGAAATTGAGGTCAGGGAGGGGAAGCGGTTTGCCAAAGAGCACAGATAGAGTCGATGGAAGAGCTGAGACTCCCCTGAAGAGCCCTGCCTCTCTGCCCTTGTTGCCCCACGGCTGTGTGCATCCTTGGGAGCCCCATAGGCCGTGGACAGGGCATCCTGGAGATGGCAGGGAGCCTGGAGCATGCAGTGAGGTCCTTGTTAGATGTGGGATCTCTAGCCTGACCTCACTAACCTTTATCGGGGCGTCAGTCTCTGCCTGGCACCTCCTATGAGCTATGCATTTTAGGACTATTATTTTACTCAAGTTACTCAGTGTCCTCTGAGGTAGGTACTATTATCTGGGGAGAAGGGTGGTGCCTTCCCGTGAAGGTCCCCGAGGTTCCTGAGGCCAGAGTTCTATGATCAGCCCCCCATCAGCATGCCCCCCTCCAGTCTGCCCCTCCAGGATGGTAGGCTGTCTTTCCACCAGCTGTGACCTCCACCCTTTATCCCCTCCCGCCCAGTAGGAAGCCATTCAAGGACAAGCCTATGGACCAAATTGCTAGGCCTGTTTGTCTTGGCCCTGGCTCCTCTCCCCTCCCCTCCCTGGTGGCTGCCTGAGCAGGTGGCCCTTCTGCCAGAGGCCAAGGGTAAATGATTCAGCAGGCCCAGGTGCAGCCCTAAGCACAGGTCACTCCAGGCCAGGGGTTGCTCCCCGCCACTGGACAATGCCATGGGACAATGTGTGTGGAGGGAGGTGGGGCCTGCTGAGAGCAGGGCTGTGCTGACTTGGGCTTCCTTTAGATTTGTGTCTTGGCTCCCCTCTGTGGCCAACCCAGTGGAAATAAGACCTTGCAGCTGGTGCCTCCACACTAAGTCTCCCCGTGCATGTCAGGCCTTGGCGGCAGGGGCACCAGCTCAGAAGACCTGTGCCTGCACATCTCCCCAGGCAGAACCACACCTCCCTCTGTCCAACCTTCAGATGCCCCATCTGCTGCTTCCTGCTACACCCCCTGGCGATGGAGCTCTCTTCCTGACCACCGTCTCTCTGTCTATTAAACCAGGGTAGATTGGATTGTTTGTTTTTAAAGCAGAATCTGTCGGAGACCAATAATTCCCAGAATTGCCACATGGAAGCCTGGGCTGTGTTGCTTAAGCAGGCGTCCCAGTGGGAATGTTTCAGCCCCTGCCTCTGACCCTCTAAACCCCACCTGTCCCTGGGACACCCTGGACACCACCTGCAAATAAATGACCCGTGTGAGAGGCTCTGGCCCATTTGCTCCTGGTGGAACCTCACATCCCCCAAGCCAGGAGCATCCCTGCAGAGGAGCCCCCCCTCCTGTTCTGAGTAGGAGAGAGAGGGGAACTGGAGGAAAAGCTTTCACCGGTCAAAGGAAGAAGAAAGCGGCTGTCAGCAGGGTGCTCCCGGTTTTGTTTGGTTTTTATCTTTAAACTGTGGAGGGAGAAAAGACATCTCAGAGGGGTGTTTGCTTTTATTTCTATTTCTTTTCACTCTCTCTCCTCCCTCCTCACCCCTCCCACCACCACTTATACAGAAAGGAGCTATATCTGAGTGAGTAAAAGCAAGAAGAGAAGGGTTTGTAAAGGGGGATGGAACGAGTGAATGCCTTTAAAAATGTCAATGTCTATATTTTTCACACCCTGTACAAAAAGTAGAAAACAGTATCCAGTGAAAAGAAAAGTCTGATAATGATTCTATTCTGTACCTTATTTACCTAAAATATCTTGTGGATTGTTTCATGTTAATACCTAAGGAATCACGCCTTTTTCTTTTAATCCTCACCTGAGGATATGTTTATTGATTTTAGAGAGAGGGGGAGGGAGAAAGAGAGAGATAAACATTGATTGGTTGCTTCCCATACACTCCCCAACTGGGGAATGAGCCCAATCTGGGTACGTACGTGCCCTGATCAGAAATCGAACCCTCATCCTTTTGTTGTATGGGATGATGCTCCAGCCAACGGAGCCACCTGCCCATAGCTGGAATCACACCTTTTTAAAAAATATATTTTTATTGGTTTTAGAGAGGAAGGGAGAAGGAAAGAGGTTTAGGAACATCAATGATGAGAGAGGTCATTGATCAGCTGCCTCCTGCCCACCCCCAACCCCCCCACCCCCCTTTCCGCCTCCCTCACCCCCTATCCCCGGGATAGAGTCCACAACCTCAGGTCCTGGCCAGGAATCAAACCGTGACTCCTGGTTCATGAGTCGATGTTCAATCACTGAGCCACTTCAGCCGAAATGGGATCACAGCTTTTTAAAGACTGCATTGTATTTCATTGTAGGGATAAATAATAAAAAATAAAAAAAAACCTTGTTATTTATTTAACCATGTTGCAATGAATATTCTTGGTCATGCTTCACGTTTCTCACATGTAACTTTATCTGTTAAAACATTCATAGAGGTGTAATTACTGGATCAGAGAGTGCCTGTGCACTTGTGATTGGGATAAATATTGGCAAAGTGCCTCCGACAGATGTTACACCAATTTCCCTCCCTCCAGCATGGCATGAGATGGCCTGTTCCTCCAGCCCTTGCCAACATGGCTTGTTAGCCAGTATTCTAGCTTCACCGAGCTGATAGGGAAATGGTGTATCTTTGTAATCATATCTTATGTTTCTCTCATTCTGAGTGAGGTTGGCTGTCTTTTCCTGTTTTTAAGAGCCATTTTTATTTCTTTTGCTGTGGAAAGAATTTCTTATTCTTTGCCCATTTTTCTCTTGGGTTGTTGCCCTCCTGCTTACTCGTTGGCTTCATGTATCTGGATGATTACTTTGTGGCTTGTAATATATGTAGCAAATATTTTTGTCCAATTTGGAGATTTTATTTTGCATTGTGGGGATTTTTATTTTGCTCTCCAGAATTTTAAAAATGTCTATGTAGTTAAATCTAACCAGATTCATCAATCATTTTATTTATGTCTCCTGAGGTCTGTCATACTTTAATTAATCTCTGTTTTAACGCATGTTGCGAACTGGAGAGAAAAAGCTTTGGATTGAGAGTCAGATCCGAGTTTGTAGCCAGCAAACCCCTTCCTTCTCTGAACCTCACTTACACCTTCTGTAAAAGGAGCAGGTTGGACTTCATTCATCAGCATTGGGCCGGTTGCTCGGAACACAGAGATGCATGGTGTGGGCCTTGTCTTCATGGTCCAAAGGTGAGAGAGACTCGTCCCCCCAAAAGTGAAATGCAGTGTGCTAGGGGCTATGGTAGAGGACCCAGTGTGCACTGAGAGGACATCTACTACAGCCTCAGGAAGGGGAGGAGGAAGTGTAGGTGTAGGAGGTGAGACAAGATGTTGTTTTTTTTTAATCTTTATTGTTCAGTTTAATTACATTGTTCCCCCTTTTTTATCCCCCTAAAGCTCCCCTCCACCCTGTACCCTCCACCCTCATCTCCCCCTCCCCACTGTCCTCTCCCACTATTGCAAGATTTTTGTCCAGTCTTTTGCTGTACTTCTCACACCCCTTTTCTCCCCAAGAATTGTCAGTCCATTCCCTCTCTATGTCCATGATTCTGTTATATTTACCAGTTTATCCTGTTCATCAGATTATTAATTCACTTGATTTTTAGATTCATTTGTTGATAGATGTGTATTTGTTGTTCATAATTTATATTTTTACCTTTTTCTTCTTCTTCTTAAAGAATATCTTTCAGCATTTCATATAATATTGGTTTGGTGGTAATGAACTCCTTTAGCTTTTTCTTATCTGCGAAGCACTTTATCTGACCTTCAATTCGGAATGATAGCTTTGCTGAATAGAGTAATCTTGGTTGTAGATTCTTGCTATTCATCACTTTGAATATTTCTTGCCACTCCCGTCTGGCCTGCATCATTTCTGTTGAGAAATCTGCTGACAATCGTATGAGTGCTCCCTTATAGGTAACTAACTGTTTTTTTCTTGCTGTTTTTAATATTCTCTCTTTGTCTTTTGCTCTTGGCATTTTAATTATGATGTGCCTTGGTGTGGCCCTCTTAGGGTTCCTATATATTGGGGTTCGGTGCGCTTCTTGGACTCCTAAGTCAATTTCTTTCACCAGGTGTGGGAAGTTTTCGGTCACTATTTCTTCAGATAGGTTTTCATGAGACAAGGTGTTTTAAGGGAGGTGAGATCAAGCTGAGTCTTGATGAAAGGAGTTACCCTGGCAAAATAACTGAGTGGCGTGTGGCTGGGTAGGGTGGGTGACAGAGGAAAAGCATTTAAGGTAGAAGGAGGACCTGCAACAGCATGAGGCACTGGAGGGGAATAAGAAATCAACATGATTTCTGTAGTTGGAAAGCCTCGTGGGCCTCACCCTAACCACATCTCTGTGCCTCCCTACATGTTGGCAAGAATATACTGCTGGTGGGCATGTAAAACGGTACAGGTGCATCTTAAATGTTCTCAACACAAAAAAAGGAATGATGATTACCTGACATGCCCTAGGTGTTAGCTAAAGCTAAGGTGGAAATCATATTGTACTACATAAATGTATCAAGTCAATACATTATATATACCTTAAAGTTGCACAATGCTATATGTCAATTATGTCTCAATAAAAAATGGCATAGTTGCTTCAGGGAACATTTTATTTATTTATGTTTTAATCCTCACCCCAGGATATTTCCCCCCTTGTTGATTTTTAGAGAGTGGAAGAGAGTGGGAGAGACAGAAAGAAAGGGAGAGAAACATCGATATAAGAGAGATGCATCAATTGGTTGCCTCCTACACACACCCCAACAGAATCCAGGGATTGAGCCTGCAGGTATATGCCCTGACCGGAACCAAACCTGGGACCCATCAATCTGCAGCCGACACTCTAACCACTGAGCACCAGTAAGGGCCTTCAGGGAACATTTTAGCAAAATTCAGTGAAGTTGTGAGTGTATATCCCCTTATTATCTAATAATCCTATTGCCAGATGGTGGAATTACCTGTGCAGGTAAACACACACAGGAGACATGTATAAGAAAGTCCATAGCAGTTGTGTTTGTAATATGATAGAAGCCTCACTTTCCATCCACAGAAATTCAATATGGCTGTTTGTATCATAGAGTACTGTCGTTAAAACGTAAGTCACAGAGCCCTGTTCATCAACAAAGACAAAGCTCGAAAACTATCGTTGAGAGGGAAAAAAGAGCCCAAAGTGCCAACATGCATATGGTGTTTAGAGATTTGCAGTAGTCCCACATTGTGGTAAAGACACAGCCTCACCCAATGAACAAACACACAGTCTGCGTGTGGATGGTGCACTCCACATCCCCCTAGCACTGCCTCAGGGCGTGTAAGGGGAAGGACACTGGAGAGTTCTCGGGAGCTTCAGCTGAACTGGTATCTTTCTTAAGCCAGGAGGGTGTGGGGGGGTTGGAGTGGAAACAAGCACATGCTTGTTTCTCATAATATTCTTTAAAAAAAATTAAAAAATGTATCATTTTATTCAGTATTTCCCCCATTATCATTTCAACATGTAATCAATGTAAACACTATTAATGAAGTGTTTTGCATTCCTTTGTCTAAACTAAGGACTGGAAATTGGTATTTTACACTATGAGGCATCTCAGGGTGGGGGCAACCCCCCTTCAGGTGCTCACTGGCCACGCTTGGCTAGAGGCGGTTATCTGGACGGTGCAGGTTAACACGCCTCAGGTCGTGTCAGGTGACCTCTGCGGTTCCTTCCTGTTCCCAAGCATAGTTGAACATACGTGTGAAACGTGGCCTCTCTCTTCCTCCCTGCAGAACCGGCTTCCCAGTCTCAAGTGGACCTCATGGAGATCATTGGTCTCCCGCTGTCGCCATCGGTGTCCTTTGTCACAGGCTATGGTGGCTTCCCCGCCTACAGCTTTGGGCCTGGTGCCAACGTGGGCCGCCCGGCCAGCGTCCTCCTCCCGCCCACCTTCTTCCGGGACTTCGCCATCAGTGTCACGGTGAAGCCCAGCAGCGACCGAGGGGGCATGCTCTTTGCCATCACGGACACCTATCAGACGGTCATCCACCTGGGCCTGCAGCTCTCGGCCGTGGAGGACGGCCGCCAGCGGGTCATCCTCTACTACACAGAGCCCGGCTCCCCCGTGTCCCGGGAGGCCGCCTCCTTCCCCGTGCCCGTCATGACCCACCGGTGGAACCGATTTGATGTGATCGTCGAGGACGAGGAAGTGACCCTCCTGATGGACTGCGAGGAGCACAGCCGCGCCCCCTTCCAGCGCTCCTCCCGGGCCTTGGTTTTCGAGCCCAGAGCAGGGCTCTTCGTGGGCAGTGCAGGAGCCAGGAAGCTGGAGAAATTCATCGTGAGTCCAAACCCTGCAGATCAGGGAGGCCGCTGGACGCTGTGTAGCTCACATGAGCGAATATAAGTTCTCAAAGAGGCATGCATGCGTGGTGTGAAAAATGCTAGGCTGGAACCCACTACCTGGATCCCAGTCTTGAGTTTTCAGTGTTGCCTGAAGGGTTAGACCAATTGTTCTCAACCTTACTAATGCCGTGACCCTTCAATACAGTTCCTCATGTTGTGGTGACCCCCTACCATAAAATTATTTTCGTTGCTACTTCGTAACTGTAATTTTTCTACTGTTATGAATCGTCATGTAAATATCTGTGTTTTCCGGTGGCCTTAGGCGACCCACAGGTTGAGAACCGCTAGCAGGGTCGCCTAAGACCATCGGAAAACACAGACATTTACATGACGATTCATAACAGTAGCAAAATTACAGTTATGAAGTAGCAACGAAAATAATTTTATGGTTGGGGGGTCACCACAACGGGAAGAACTGTATTAAAGGGTCGCGGCATTAGAAAGGTTGAGAACCACTGGGTTAGACAATCCTGGGTCCTCTGAGCCTCTCTGTATGCTCTCATCTGGAAGCGGAGAGAAGACAGCCTACATCATGCACTCTGTTCGTTTATGGAAAGAGGAGGGTTTGTTAGAGCCTTCAGTAATGTGTCTTTTTCTAGGGGGGTCGATGCAGTGATTTCTGCAGAGGGTGCAACAAGCCAGAATGCCTGAGGGAGAGAGCTTCTCTCTCTCCTTTGGACATTGTGCCCTGAAAAAAATATCAGAAAACGGACTTTACCATCAGAATGAGCTTTTATGAACAAGCCATGTAAAGAAAACCCCTCGTTATTTAGGCAGCACATGGACTGACTTCGGGCTTCCTGATACGAGACGATACCGTGGAGTGGAGTTTGGGTTTACCTGTGGTGTGCTAGAAGACTGAGATTTTTTAAGTTAAAATCCAGTGAACAATTTTTAAACCCTCGCTCTGGGTAGATGTGGAGAATGAGGTGTCAGGCATGGGGAAAGGAGGAAAGTGTGGAGGTCGGGAGGCAGGCTGGCAGCTCTTCTTGAGGGGAGGCTTCCAGCCGAGAAGCTTCTGGCTGCAGGGGAAAGACCTGGTCTGGAGACAGAGACGTGCATTTAGGGGTTGCCCCTGACAAGTTGGAGACCTGGGAGCAGCTAGGAGGCCGCTGTGTTAGTCTGTGCTTTGAACACAATACTCCCCAAGGGGGTCTCCAGACAGTGGGAGTCAAATTACATTGGCTCAAGCAAGGACCTCCCCCCCCCACACACACACACACAAATGAGCGCAGGCCTAGGGGTGGCTTGGTTTGCTTGTCACAGCCAGCACCACCTTGTCACTGGTTCTTCTCCGTTACAAAAACAATCACGTTTCCACTGACAGTTGTTCTATAAACGTGCAAGCGGCGGCTTCTGACCTCTCTGCTTTTCCCCAGGGCTCCATCCAGCAGCTCACCATCCACTCCAACCCCAGGGCTCCTGAGAAGCGATGTGAAGCTGAGGAATCCTCGGTGAGTTCCCATCTCCCCCTACCCCGACCCCCATTCAGTGGGCCCTGCAGCCCCAACAACCCATCTGCCAGGGAAAGGCTGGGTGCCCGGGCAATTCTTCATCCCCAACGTCATGGAACCTCTAAAATCTCTCATCTTGGCAAGTGCTGCCTCCAGTCCTATTTTGGGCTTTATTTTATGATTTGTAAGAGCTTCAGCCATCTCTTTGGTGTTTGTGGGGGGTTGTGTTTTTTTCTAAGGTGTTAGGTGTTTCTGCAGCTGAGACAGTCAGTGGCCTGGTTTCCAGGCTTCCTGCCGAGCAAGGGTGTCAGGATTCTAAAATCGAAGCTAAAACTCCAAGACACCCTCCGTGTAAACTCCTCTAAGAGGGAACCTAAATTTAGCTTTTCTGCTTGGCAAATGAATCAGTTCCTGAGATGGAAGTGGGGTGGTGGACCAGGGAGGAAAAAGATAGGTCCTTTCCCCTTTCCTTCCTCTGTCCCTCCATCCCTGCCTTCACTGGATACCAAGCACCTGCCAGGTGACAGACCTGGGGGGATGCCGGAGACAGAGATAAGCCACACCTACCACCCAACTCCAGTGACAGTGCAGGAAGGTGAGAGAGGAGGAGCCCCTGCAGGTCAGGGAGGAGTCAGTGCCTGACCCATGACAGGCGAGTGCTGGTGAGAGGACAAGGAGAAAGGCTTCTGGGCAGAAGCCATACAGGATGCAGGATGTCCATAGCATGAAACAGAGTGTGGCAGAACCCTAGAATGTCTGTCCCTCTTTGGGTGGCATCAACCCTCAAACAAATCACGAGTTGACTTTATTCAGGTAGTAAAGACAGCTGCTGCTTAGCTGGGAAGCCAAGGGGGCTGGCTCTGTGAGCATGTCTGCATTCCTCGAGGCCGGGGTCCTGGCCCAGTCTGTGAACTGAGAAGTGGGAAGCCACACATGTCCGTGTGCCTCCATCTAAGCATTGCTGTGACTACTGAAAAATATTGGAAAAGTAGGCACAAGGCAAGAGTCTACAGCACCCAGCCTCCTTGACTGCCATTAGGTGGCTAATTATGAAGATGAGGTAGCAACAGGAAGGCATGCTCCCAATGTAACTGCTCCCAATGTAAAAGTCCCGTGACAACCGCGCGGATTGGGAGTGCCTTTTGAGGGAGATTGGAGGGAACCTGGACAAAATGCAAGTAGGTATGTTAGAGAGACTGTGAATGGGTTGCTGTGGGTTTTTTTGTTTTTTTGTTTGAGCAATAAAATGTGGAAGGAAACAAAAAGAATGACCAAGCATGTGCACCATGCACGTGCTCGCCTCAGTTTCACTCTCCCTGTCTCTGTGTCCCTCTCTGATATACACACACACACACACACACACACACACACACACAGTCCTCCATCGGAGGAGGCAGTTTCCCTGACTTTCCAGTTGTAAACTGCACCCTCTACCTGGTGTCATTTGCCTCCACACAGGCATCCGGAGAGGCCAGCGGGCTTCAGGAGACAGACGGAGTCGCTGAGATCTTAGAAGCTGACACCTATACTCAAGCCCCGGTGAGTTATGGGGTGCCACCAGGTCATCTGGGTCAGCTTTTAGGGGCCTGGGAGTTACTGGAGAGTGCCTGGGTCTGACCACTTTGTTCTCAGATGGGTGACTTCCATCATCAGCTCATCTGGGGAGAGCAGGAGGGTACTGGCCAACAGGGCATTTTGCAAAACCCCAGCGCATGGGAGCACCAGTGACCTGAGTGCTGCCTGTGCCTTGGCATGAGAAGGCCGTCCAGAGGCAAACACTGCTCTGCTGCCTCCCAGCTCTGTGACCTTGGGGAACTTGCTCAGCCTCTCTGAGCCGCAGCTCCTTGTCCATAAAACGACAAGCCTATCTGGTTGGGTTGTTGAGAAGGTTAGATGAGAAAGTGCAAAGCCAGGTCTCAGAACCATGCGTGGCATGAAGGATGTGTCCCTGAATGGTGGCTATTGAAACATCTGCTCACTCGGGACTCCGGCTATGAGAGGGAAGTCAGGGCCCCCACTCCTGCAAGTTGCTAAATCCTCCTAGGAGCTAACTTCTGACCCCATGGCGAAGTCAGCCATCCTCCCAGAAGCCAGGCCTCCACCCTCCTGGGAATGCGCCCTGTGTCACAGACGAGGAAGTGGTGTGGAAAGCACTGAGTCAGGCTGCGGAGACACCAAGGAGCCTGCTTTAATGAAAACAGCCAGCAGTGGCTGAGTCACTGAACACAGAAGCAAGCCCAGCAATCTCAACTGGTTTGGCTCACTCTATAAACTCATCTCTGAGAGTGGAGAGGTGGAAAGAAGGCAGAGCCTATACATTATAGACCTCTGGTGTTAGAGGTGTGGGTGGGGAAGGGCGGGACCATAGTCTGTTAGTGCTGGAGGGATTTAACCGTCACCTCTTAAAGGTGCCCTTTCTACAGATGGGCAAGCTGAGGCCCAGCAAGGGGAACAAAACTGGCTCTCAGGTGCATGGCCAGAGCTGAGGCATATCTCAGTCAGGGTTCAAGCCATCCCTTTGAGCTACTGGCCTGGGTGATGGTGCCAGTTCTTGGGCAGCTTTGATACAGGAAGTCAAGGGTCTAAAGTGGCCAACTTGGCTCTGAGCAGTGTTGCAATCCTGTATGCCCAGCAGCCCTTGGCCACTCCATCAGCATGCCCAGGGCACAGAATGGTGATGTCTTGGGCCTTCTAGCCTGATGCTGCCCCCCAGTGCACCAGTTCACAGCTAGGATGAACTCAGGCAAAGATGTCAGTAACCCAAAGTGGCCCTGGGGGGGGGGGGGGGCAGGCTTTGAGAGCATGAGATGATCAGGAGGGAGGGGCTGGTCCATTTTTCTAACAGAGGGGGCATTGGAGATGGGCTGCTTTGGACAGAAGTAGAGAAATGGTAGGGGAGGGAAGAGGACCAGCATTTTCCAACACCTGCTGTGTGGCTGGTGCTTTGTCTGCATGGCTTCATTGAATTCTTGCAACAACCCTGCAAGGGAGGTGGATGGACAGGGTGGCTTTGCCAGGGTCACGGGGTAGTGGAGTCAAGACCCTCGCTGGGCCTCCTGTCCTGGGCCTGGGTAGGTAGTGAAGGGCAGATGTGGGTGTGCATTGCAACAGGGGATGAGAACAGAATAAATCCCCAAAGTGTCTGGAGAGGTGGAAAGGGCATTTGATGGGCTCGGTGGTCTCTGGGGCACCCCAAACACTATCCTTCCCAGATTCCCCAGCCCCACTCTCCTCAGTGGTTTTAAGGAACCCGGTATAGATTGGAGTCCCACCAAGTGTGAGTTCAACTTTGCCACCTAACACTGGTTGTTGACCGGGGCCCATGACTTCGCCTCCTAAGCCTCGGTTTCCTCCTCAATTAGAGTGGCGCGGGCGGCTTCACGGGGTTAGTGAGAGAGTGAATTGACCCATGGGAAACTCACAGGCTGGTCCTTGCACAGGCAGCTCTCAGTGAACTTTGTGGATGCTCCTATTGACTAGAAGCTATTTGTGAGGATTGAGGTGATGTGTTAGAGGGGCCCATTTCTCTTGGGACCCCCAAACCCTTGTGGCTGCCCTTAGTCCTTAAGAGAATTGTTGCTCTGGGCCTGGAGGTCCTGGAGCTGCGGTCCTGAGGCTCAGTCTGAGAGCATGTCCTGGGTATCAGAACCTCCTGCGCTCCTGAAGGCTCTCTCTCCCTCCAGCTCCTTTGCAGGGCCGGGTTTTTCCGTTCGTTCTCCAGAGGATGCGCTGAGGTGGAGAAGAGTGTAGCATTTTGTCTGAGACTGACCAGTGGGGAGATGGCAGGATGAGTCCCCTGGGGAGGGACCAGAGTGCCCTCGGTCATGTCACCCTGAGTTGGGACTTCCCCTTTCACCATCTTCTGGAGGGACTCCAGGGCTCCCCCTTCCAAGTTGGGGGAATTTCCCTCTCGCTCTCAGACATTCTCCTCCCTCTCTGTCTGGCTTCTCTCTGGGGATGAGTATGACTTCCCTGTCCTCACCCTTTCCAGCTGCCACCCTTTAAGACACAAGCCATGACCTGAGGACTGAATCATGGCCTTAAACAGCCAGACCCTCCCCAGCTCCTTCCCCATTTAAGGCAGGAGTCCCTGCTACCCCATTCTTCCCCCTGCTAAGTCAGCTTCTGCTGACACAGCTTTCCATTTCTGGAAAGTTCTGTCTTATGCCGAGTTAGAATTAACTGTAGTCCTCAGCCCTGGCTGTGCATTCGGGAGAGAGGGAAGGAGAGGGTGGAGAGACAGTGAAATGGGGAGGGCTTTAAAAAAAAAAAACACTCTTGCCTAAGCTGATAGTCAAACTCAGAAGGTCTGAAGTGCAGTCCAAGAAGCTGTACTTACCAAAAGCTTTGCAAGTGATTCTGACCCACAGCCAAGAGAGCTTCCAGCCACACCCAAATTCTCATAGTTCTCCAAACACACCCAGCACTTTCCCCTCGTCCACATCTTCACTCCTGGGTTCTGTCTGCAAAGAGAGCCTTTTCCGCCCCCTCTGTGCCTGGCCAGTTCCTATTTGTCCTTCAGGACCCCGTCCACACAAGGCCATGGCCAACTTCCTTCCCCGCACTTGGCTCTCACTTCTGCTGTCCCATGTGTCACATTCAATCGCCGTTTGTTGTGTCTAGGTCTGGGTCTGTGTGTCCCCATAGCTCAACAGTTTGAGCACAGCCACCCTATCTTAGTTATTTCCATATCCCTAGAGATTAGCCAAGGACTTGGCATACTGAGAATGTGGGGTTCTGGCCTTGTAGATAGATAGTTGTGATAGGCTAGTAAGGCCTCGGGAAATATGTGTTGAATATGAGTGTGGGCTCAACAAATCACCACACTTTTAATTTAAAAAGTCTTAAGACTTGACATTCCTATTTTGTCACCGACCACACTGGGCTCCATCCACACTAACCTCCGAAAACCAGCCACCAAGGGTCAGCTCCCCAGATTCACGCTCTGCCCTTGAGCGGGGATTTGTGGTCCCCTCCTTAAGAGATTCTAAAAGAGGTTTTTGGTTGGCATACTGGAGTTGGTGATTTCCTATAACTCAACCTTTGCCACCTTGAGTTACAGAGCTCAGCCCACCCTCACCTGGTTTATTGCCTTGCGTTTCCCGCATCCTCACCTGCCCTACTCGCCTCGTCTCAAAGCCCAAGTCCCAGGAAAAGTGACTTCACTTCCAACCACCGGCCTTGCTCCAGGCTGGAGTCAGGATTTCCAGAGACCACCAGGGGATGCCGGCGGGAAGAGGAGAGGAATGCCTATGACAGGGTCCTTATTCCCCTGCTAGGTCACCAAGCAGCTGGGAGGAATGGGGAAGTCCTAAAGGCCTTCACAGCCCCTCTTGGTGTGGTCCCTGCTCTGTTCCCACAATGCCACCCTGGTTCCTGCCTCACTGGGCTTTTCAGTGCAGTCTTCTGGTCTCCTGGCCTAACTCCAACTCCCCAAATCCGTGCTCTCATTGGCACTAGGGTGAACTCTCCAAGTACACATTTGCCTGTGCCACACCCCAGCCTAACACCCCACAGATGGCCTAGGCCCAAAGCAAGACTTCTCACCAAAGATCCAGCCCCCCCCCCCCCCCCCCCCCCCCCCCCCCCCCCCCCCCCCGCTCTCTCTCTGCCTCCTGGCTCTGTTCCCCTGCTTCCTGTCCTGGAATCCTCATCAAGCACAGGTTGTCAGAGGCAGACAATGCTGTGTCCTTTGTCATTTCAATGCCTTCTTCCACCCTTGGTTTTGGAAGCTGTTTTCATTCTTCAAGGCCCAACTCCTCGAAGACTTCTAGCCCCACCTCATTTATTGTTCTGGAGATTTTACAATACAATAAACGATACTCTTTTTTTAGCACACAAATATTTCATATTCATTATTTTAAAAACCCACAACTGCAGATAACTAAAAAGATAAAACAAACATCTATAATACCAGAGAAAATCACTGTAGAGGAATTGTTCTTTCTCAAACTTGAGGGTTCTAGTGATAGTAACACATTGGTGGGCTCGTACTACGGCCCTGTGCTGAGCACCTCCGTGCACTTTATACCCTGTAAGTAGTTATCATTGGCCCCGTTTCAGAGGAGGAAATGAGGTTTAGTTAGGTTATATGACTTGTCCAATATAACAAAGCAAATGGGTTGAGAGCTAATATTTGACCCAAGATTCATTGTCAGAACTGAACCATTAGATTCTAAGAACCATTAGATCCATAAAAACCCTCCTTGTTCCAATGGACCAGAGAGTCATTGTTTATACACTAGATTCTGACATTAAGGAAATAATTTTCTGTCATTGGTCAGGATAGGTAAGTGATGGCTGCAGTAATAAATTAATCCAGAAGTGTTAGTGTCTTGATTGTTTCTAGTTCACATCGCAGGTTCAATAATGGTCAGCTAGATCCTTCCTTTCATCCCCCAGCCCCTTGAGCTCAGCAAGGGACGAGACTTATTTGAACACTGGCAAGCCCTGTCTCTCCGGAGCCTGGGTCTGGGGATGATGTCATGACCTTTGTTGACCCCCTCCACCCCTGTCAAACAAGTTTTCTGCCTAGATCTCTGAACTGCTCTGTTTCCCACTGTTGGGGTATTTTATTTGTTCCCTTTTCCCCTAGTTAGTTGAGGAATTAACTGGCTTTGGGAAAACTACACAGAAGCTGAATTGTCCAAGAAAGGGAGCCACACCATTCTCTTATTTTCAGAGGCATTCGAACCAGGGCACATCTGGGATTGGATTTATACAGCATTCACGGAATGCAACCTACTTCATTCACTTGTGTGTTCATTTACTCATTCATTCCCTGATCTAATAGATCTTTATTGACCATCTTCTCTTTCCCAGTCTGGGATACTGGAATGTGGTCTATGTGATCAGAGAGCTTCAGGCAAGTCTGGCAGAGTCTTGCTGTAAACAGAACAGAATTAAATGACTCCTACATGCACCTTTTTCAGGGCCTGGCAGGGTCAATGATGGCCCAGGTGCACAATAGGCAGGTATAAGCTTTCTTTTGGATTTACTCAGAACTTTGTGGATATATTATTTTCTCCAGGAATATTATTCACTGCCCTTTTACCCTGCTTTCCTGCCAAGTAAATGTTTTTGGGTCTCTTTTTATCTTCTTCCTTCAGCCTAAAGAAGCAAAAGTTGAACCCATTAACACACCTCCAACTCCAACCTTTCCCTCTGAGGATTCGGAACTTTCTGGGGAACCTATACCTGAGGAGACCCTGGAAACCACCAACCTGAGTGCCATCCTGAACAGCAGTACTGAGCAAGGCAAGTCCTGAGGGTGCCTTTGCATATGGTGGTTTTCTATTGAGTGATGACCATGCGTCAGCCTGGGTTACATACGCAACGTAGAGCATCTCATTTAACCTTCTGCCTTTGACAAACAAGGTGGGAAAATCAAGTCACCCCGCTGAGGTTCTATGGTTTGTAAATGGCAGAGATGACATTTAATTTTGTAGAGTTGAACTTTCAGTCCTCAGACTACCCCTCCAGAAAGATCTGGGGTTGAACGGAAAAGCTTGTAGTCATTGTTACTGCTTATTAAGTACCTACTGTGGGTCAAGTGTTTAATATGTCCTCTCCAAGCCCAACCACACATCTCCGAGTTGCTATTATTAGCCAGTATTTTACAGATGGAAAAGCCAGTGCTTGGAAAGGTAAGTGACGTAACCATGGTCACACAGCTCATGAGTGGTGGGACAGAGCCAGTGCCCAGGCCTCACTCCAGAACCCCCACTCCTCCCAACCTTGGCCACACACTCCCTGATTCTCAGAGGGTCGGGCCATCTAAACTCCTATGTGGCACATGTGGTAAAACCAACTGATGACCAGAGAGGGGCAGGCCCAAGAGATCAGCAGCAGGCCCTGGGGCAGTCCAGCCTCTTGGTTCCCCATCCAGGACTCCGGTCCCTGCCCAGCGATACAAAGGAGCACTGGCAAAAACACAACTTCTGATGTGATACCTAGGCAGCAGCTAGTCGTGTGCTCAAGGCCTGAGATGGGCCTGCGTGTTCTGCCCTTTAGCAGAGGGATAACTGTTTCAGACCAAAGTTAGAGCCAATGCCAGAGCACTGAGATCCAGGTTCAAGATCTAAAAACAACTCAGATGCCCACAGTTGAGGGACTGGTTGAGCAAATTGTATTTCATTTATATGTGCAGCCCTGAACTTGATGGTGTAAAAGATTGAAAGGCCCAGGGACATGCCTAAGGTGTACTCCACTAAAAAGCACCTTGCAAAACTGTATGTGTGCTATGACCCTAGTTTTGAATATGTTATTTATATTTACATCTATTCATATAAAACAATGTTTGTGTATGTATGTGTGTGTGCCAGAATAATATACAACAAAATGCTATGAGTAATATTTTCTGGGTGGTAGGATTATGGAAGTTTTTAATTTTTTTGTTGTTGTTGTTTGTAGTTCAGTAGTTTACATGTCTTTTACAATCTTACATATCAGTGTTCTTTTTACTTCTGCCATCAGTAAATGAATGTTATTTTAATAACTAAACTTGGGAAGTCTGTGGGTGAGAGAAGGTATGCAGTACTGAATAGAAAAAAAATTGTCTGATAATTTAATAAAGTCATAACACAGCCAAGGAGTCAGGGTGTTGCTGTGGAAAGACTGTGGGGCTGGCCAGGAGCAGACAGTTTGGACGGAAGCCCTCTCAGCCACCTTTTGGCTGCCGGGCCTGGGCGAGTTGCTTAACGTTTCCAAGCTTCAGATTCTAACTATCTGTCCACAATCCGTGATGAGAGGATGTGCAATGCTGTTCTCCTGGGTGAAATTGGGATTTCTGAGGACAGGAAAGGAGGGGGCAGAAGCTGTGGGGTCCTGGGGTGAGGGCCTCTTCTAGACTGAGGAGTAAGTTCAAAGGAGGTGGGAACCAAATTCAGATGGGGACCCAGATCCAAACACAACTTGCCTGTTCCCTGTGATGAGCCAGACTCTTTCTCTGGCAGAAAAAAAAAAAAAGCCAAACAAAAGCAAAGGGACTGGCTGAAATGTTCCCATTCTTGCTGGGTAGAATGTTCAGATGGTGAAGGAAATGGGCCTGAAACTGGAGAGCCCGGTCCCAGGCTAGGGGAAGGCACCAAATAGTTGTATTCAAGTTTTCCTGACACCATCTTGCCCCAGGGTACACACTACCCTCTCCTCTATCCTCCAAGAGATGGGGACTCTGAGGCCTGGGGTCTGGCTAGCTGCTTGCACAGTACCCCCTGGTGGTAGAAGCTGGAAGGATGCATGAGAGTTATAGGATGTGTGTGTGCAAAGGATGCCTTGAATAATGCAGCACTACCTGCCCTCTCCCCTCCACACACATACACACTGTTCATACTATGGGACATGCATGAACACATCATGTGTGCAGATGTCTGGGCATGGGACAGATTGACCTGGCTTCAAGGGCTTCTTCCAGCCACTCCTTCTCGGTGGGGCCTGTTTCTCCTCTGCAGAATGGGGTCCACAAATAAGGTGCTAACATGTGGGTCAGAGCAGGACACACATGGAGTGCATTGATAGTGGGGAGATGGAGAATGTGGGGTTCTGTCCTGACCCACCAGCTTTGAGGTGATGGGAAAGTCCTTATAGGTAGTTGAGATAGGCTAGTGGGAAAATTAAATGAGGGAAAGAATGAGACATGTTTAGCCCCAGGTCCATCCTATAATACACATGTATTCATGTTATATAATTTCTTTTTTTTTTGCTTTAGGACTCCATGTGTTTTTTAAATTGCAAAAGAAATGTGTACTTGTGATAACAGTTTAATCAATGAAGAATTGCATGAACCAAAAAAATAACAGTTTTTTCAGGAGGAAACCAATATTAAATATGGAGGGTTAGCCAAAAATGTGTTGTTTATCTCTACACACACACACACACACACACACACACACACATCCATATATATCTACACTAGTGGCCTGGTGCATGAAATTTGTGCACAGAGGGGGGGTTCCCTCAGCCCAGCCTGCACCCTTTCCAATCAGGGACCCCTTCGGGGATGTCTGACTGTTGGCAGTCAGAGATGTCTGACTGTTGGCAGTCGGACATCCCTCTTGCAATCTTATTGCCCCTAACCCCTCTGCCTGCCTGCCTGATCACCCCTAACCACCTGTGCCTGCCTGCCTGATCTCCCCTAAGTGCTCCCCTGCTGGCCTGATTGCTCCTAACTGCCTCTGCCTGGGAAACAGATGCTGCGATGGGGTCCTGCCCGGCCCACAGGGCCTGTTCCATCCCTCCAAGGGGCCCTGCAGAGCAGTGGCAGTGGCGCTCGTGCCCCTCGTGCTGCTCGGCTCCGCCCCCCTGCTCCTGATTGGCTGGTAGTGTAGCAAAGGTACGGTCAAATTTGCATATTACTCTTTTATTAGATAGGATGTTACATGTGTTATATAGTGACTATGTTAATTATATAATGTTGATAGAAACATAAATACTCATATGTAATTGTTTTCCCTTTACAAATATAGAAGTACACTGACAATGAACAAACATTTATCCATTGCTAACTCTATGCCAGGTGCTATCCTTGATGCTTTTCTTGCATTAATGTATTTCATCCTTGTAGCACATAATGAGGTGGGAATTATCCCCAGCTTACATATGAGGAACCTGAGGCACAGGCTAAATGACTCGCCAAAGCTGAGTTCCAGCCCTACAGTTGTGGCAGAAGCTGTGCTAGAAACCACATGTAATACTGCCTTCCCTTTGCTCAGCCAGCCCCTACTGTGGGCGTGTTGGCTGATTTTTGACCTGGTACCTAACTCTCGGTGCTCTAATGTTGTCTGTAACTGTGGTCTGAAATGGTTACTCCTCTGAAAAAGGGCAGAGAATGCAGGCCAGGCACAGGCATAGGTCTCAGGCACATGTAATACTGCCTTGGATTTTTCCTTATTTTCTCTTAATCCTGTATCCTGGGCATATTTTCAAGTCAATCGGTGAAGAGGGAGCTCTTCTTTTTCAAGACCACAAAGTGCAGTTATTAATTATAAAACGCCTGCTCCCCAGGGTCTGGTGACATCCTGAATGACACTCTGGAGGAAGTCCATACTATGAACCCGGTCCCCATTACAGATCCTGGCTCGGGGGATGGGGCCTTCCTTGGTGTCACTGGAGAGGTGAGTGAATAGTAAATTCCATTTACTATAGTGGTATTTTAGACTTGATGGTGACTTGTATTGGGCACCGGGGGGGGGGGGCACTCGGGTTTTAGTTGAATATGGTAGAGACTGCCTCCCTTCTGCTGGGACAGGGGCAGCAGGAGTCCCAGGGCTCTAGAGGCCCTCCATGGATCTACCAGGGCGAGAGGGAGGGGGACGCAGCTGGTCCTCACACCTGCCTAGGATGAGTGCTGGTCCTCACCATGCCACCTGCCTCCCTCCCACCCAATTGGGAAGATGCACAGCCTTTTCCATTCTTTGAACCCTTGCAAGACAGAATCAAATTAGCTACATACATGTCCACTCTGTGGTTGGGTAATTGGCTTTTATACCCGCAAAGCCAGTTTGTAAGATGCTGGACACAGTTGGATACCAAAGTTAAACCAATGTATTTTTATCACAATGGCCCACAGGGTCAGCTCAATCTTTCTACTGTCCTAGGAGGAAAATCAGATATGCTCATACTCTCCAAGTCACTGTCTGATAACAGCCTATTTCAAAGCCTAGTTCAGTGTAATATAAAACATGCAGTCCCTTTGTCTCCCAAATTCCATGGAATACATATCCAGCTCACCAATTGGTTTGTAGTGAGCAGAAGGGAGGGGGAGAACCACTTAAAATTCTCTTCAAATGAATTCTACTCTCTCAAGGAAAAGGTATTTTCCTTTTCTTATATAGCCCAGAGGCAGGGGGAGAGGCTAATTTCACTTCATGGTCTCTCAGAACATCCCACATAAGTGGCCTGATTTCTTTTTTTAATATGTGGAAGGCACCCGCTGACGGTGGAATTGTACTTAACTTGTACAATTAATTCGTTAGTTGTACTTAATTATACAGCCCTTTGGGATTTTTGCTGAAGTTGTGTCAGAAAGACTCTCATTTTACTAGTAAAATCTGTAACTTTATCTTTTCTCCTTTTTTTGTATGTGTGGTTTTTTTTTAACAATAATTCTGCAAGGACTTGATATGTTATATGAAAAAATAAATTTAGAAAATGCTCCACTTATTTCTTCCTTATAGGCTCTGAGAAATCTTGCAGCAAGGAAATCTATCTAACTTTGATAATCTTTCAGTATCCAAAAGAACTACACTTTTGCAAACAAAACAAAACAATCCCCAATTAAAAACAACCACCACTTGGGAAACTGAGATCAAACATAGTCAGTTTGGTAGCACCTACAGTCAAAGCTGCTCTACTTCCATTTCCTGCATCTGCTGTGTAAGGGTATTGGGCACCCTGTGTATTGTATTGGGCACCCTGAAAAGGGTGTGCATCCTGAAGGAAACTAAGTCACAGAGAAAGAGAGGAAGCAGATGCCAAGGCTGAGAGGACAAGGAGGATGGAATTGCTGTCTGCAGGTCTCGAAGCACTGTCATGGGCAAAGACTTTTCTCTTGTTCCTTTGACTTCTGGATGAGCACCTGGGAAGGTTGCAGGGAGGCAGATGTGTCCAGATAGAGGTGTTGGAGCTGGAGCAGGCTGGCTCAGGAGGCAGTGATCTCCCAGCCACTGGTGCGTGCAATCTCTTCTGTCCCTGGGAGGCTGTGCTTCTGGGCTGGGGTGAGGTCCAGGTAAGAAAGTGCTCGGAGGGAAAGAGAGGTGCAGAGAGTCTGTTCTCTCCAGCCACAGGCACATGGATCAGACCCGTGGGTCCAGTGACATGGTCCCTGGTGATGTCTTTGTTTCAGAGTCCACACACTGAAGAAGATTTGGCAACAACAGTAGCAGCCAGAGAAGCCAATGTGACCATCAGCACTGCCTGGGAAGCTGAAGTGAATGTCAGCACTGCAGGGGAAGCTGAGGGGGACAGGGTGCCTACCGGGGGCCCCACCCTCTCCATGTCCACCCAGGACCCTGGGGCAGGGGCCACACCAGTAAGTACCTTGGAGTGCATGCCCCACTTCACCTTTTTCAGAGGAGGGTGGGGGGCACGGATCTCAGTGGAGGCAATCAATGTCAAAATGTGGAGTGACAGCTTGTGGGACCAATTTGAGTAGACAGTGATTTGGAGGCTGAGTCGTCTGTTGATTCATCCAGCAGATGGTGGGTGCTGCCCTGGGCTGGGCACAGGTAAATAGGGTAGACTGATTCCTGGGGACAGAGGGTTAGAGGTGCAGTAAGAGAAGCACATGGGGCTCTGGCAGCATCCAAAAGGGGCCAGATCTCAGACTCGAAGCCTTCCTGGAGAAAGGATGCTAAAAGTGGGACCAAGGGGATGCTTAGAGGTGGCCTCTAAGTGAGGCAAGTGTTCTAGGAGGTGGACCAGCAGGAGCAAAAGCCTAGAGGCATCAGCACAAGCATATCAAAACCTGCTTAGTCAGGTGTGAGCGAGGAAAGGCTGGGAAACATGCCTGAAGGGGCCTCTGAGTCTGAGGAAGCCATGAGAATGAGCCCAGGCGTGTTTAGCAGAAATGGGAAGTTGCTGAGAGTATTAAAGAAGGAGGTGATGTAATCAGAGTAGGTTTTAGAAAGGTCACCTGACTCTGAGTGGAGAAAGGATGGAGGAATCAAGCCTAGAGGTAGAGTATGGTTCAGTGGCTGCGTCTCCTTCCAGGAGAGGGTGGTGTTGGCTCGCTCTGGGTTTGGTTAACAATGTGAGATCCTGCCAGGATTCCCACTGAGTAAAGGATGGGAGAGCAGGGCATGAGCTAGGTCTGCCAGAGGGACTATTGGTGGCCTTGGGGGTGGCAATGAGGGATGAAAGACAGAGGGCACTGAGCTAGGAAAGTGAGAGAGCAAGTGGTCAGTGAGGCCAGATAGCCTCTCCGCCTAGGAAGCTGTGTACCCGGGACTGGGTTTTGTCCCAGCACCACAATTTGGGCACTCAGTGGAAGCTTCATTCTCAGGAGTAGTAGAAGGTAGATGACAGCTGATGAGTGCCAGCCACTGAGGTTGGCAGGGAGGAGCGGGATGGACACACAGACACCATACTGCCCAGGATGCTCACACCTTGGGTAGTGTGCAGGTCAAAGTTTCTGTGTGGGTGCCCCAGTCAGGGAAGTCATGTCAGGTGAGGTCTGGGGTGTGCAAACGCTTTGAAGCAACAGGACTCATGTGCAAGAGGGGTCCTGGCTGGCTGCTCTCTTCAGCCAGAGGGCTATGGATCACTGACCTGGTCCCCGTGATGTCTTCCATTCAGAGTCCAGATACTGAAGAAGGTTCAGCAGCAATATCAATGGAGGAGGCCGAGGTGCCCACCATCACTGATGGGGAAGCAGAGGCCAGCACAGTGCCCACCAGGGAACCGGCCCTCTTAAGCACAGTGCCCACCGAGGAACCGGCCCTCTTCATGTCCACGCAGGAGCCTGAGGAAAGGATCAGTGTGGTAAGGTGCTGGAAAGTTGAAGTCATGGCTAGGAGCTGATGTTGCTCTCTCAAAGGACCAGTCTTCATTCTGTTCAGCAAATCCAAAGGAGCCTGAATGGTTTGGGGGCACCTTCCTGACCAGATACTTCCCCGAGGGGGTATGTAGTGAAACCTCTGCAGGTCCGTAGGGAGCCAACAAGGGGGGTGAATCAGGGAAATGGGGGTGAGTCCCAGTGCTGGTACAGGGTCACCGCCTCCACCAGCAGAGGTCAGATCATGCTAGGCCCTGAATAGGAGAGGTGACAGGGTTCAGCCATGGCCTGTTTCTGAGCATGCATACAGGTTGTTAAAGGGTGGTAGAGGACTGAGGTGCAGGCAGGTCTTACAAGGTCCAAGAGCACAGCCAGGACTTCTCAGCCCTCTGGGGTCATGGGGACTCTGATCCCAGCTCCTAAAGTCAGAACGCAAGTGTTCCAGAACACTTGGCAAGCCTGTCCATATGATGTCCCTAGAAGAGTATCCTGCAAGTTTTTCAAGCTCAGCAGACTTAAACCCGAACTCATTTCTGTTCCTCCTGAGTTCCCAGCTCAAATGAATGGGAGCATCATATCCAATCCTAATCCAGATCATCTTCTCTCTTTCTTCCCTTCTATATCCCATCAACCACAAGATTCTTTTTACCTAAACACATGGTGGACCCACCCCTTCAACTCTTCTCCAGTGCTAGGACCTTGTCCTAGACTGAGCCTCCCAGTTCGCCCAGGCAATGGTTGAGGCTCCAGCCTGGCCAACTCCATCAGCCTCCCTGATTCCTCCTGGTTGGGGCAGCTGTCCTGCAGACACTGCTGCCCACCTGGCCTACAAGGATGGCAGGGTCTGGTCTGGCCAGCCTCACAGACAAGGTCTTGGGCCCCTTCCTTACCAGCTGTCAGTCTTTCAGCTGACCTTATAGCTTTCCCATGCTCCCTTCTTGCCTCATAATCTTCCCATACCATCTCCTCTCTACCTGGAACCTTTTCCTCTTTTTCCCTCCTTAGTTATGCTTATCAATCAGAGTTCAGCTTAAATCTGCCCACCCAGGTTTGTGAGGTCTCCCCACAGACATGTTCATGGTATCCACACTTCTCCTCGGAAGGTCTCATCATCACTGTAACAAACAATAAACTTGGTGACTAGTTCACTTCTGGCTTTCCCCAGTCTGCAAGAGGCAGGGACTATAAACCTCTTATTCATTGATCTGTCTTTATCTGTGCACATGGCGGGTACTTGATGTGTATTTGCTGAGTAAGTTATTGGAGGGAGATGTCAGGCCATCACACCCCCACAGCACTGGCCTTTGAAATCATTCTGCGCATTTGCTCCCAGGCTTTCACCTCTGGGCTGACCTCAGCCATTGAAACTCTACAGTGGGGAGGCTACATCCTCACCAGCTCACAACTCTGCTCACCACTGGGCATCAACATGGTCGATTTTAATGAGCCAAAGGATCACCGTAACCTTCTTTTCCTTCTTCTTCTTCATCTCTCAACTCTCGTCCCTCCCCGCCCTCCCCCCCCCACACACACACTTTTAAGGTAAAGCCTTGATCACAAGATGAGACAACTAGGCACCCTGTCCCAATTCTGCCAAGTCTTGACTCAGTAGAAACTCGAACGTATCCAGCAGGGCTGTGGAGGTGGTGACTGTCCAGTGAGTGAGGTTGTGCAGGCTTAGTGTGCTGGAGGGGACCCTGGGAGATGGAAGGGACCATCTGAGAGGTCTTAGATGAGCAAGGGAAGGGGCACTGTGGCCATGCCAATTACCTGATGGCCTGGCAGTGTTCTCCCTGCGGTCACGCACCACCATCCAGAGGCGAGGACGAAGTGGCAGGTCCCTCACACCAATTTTGTTTCAGGCTCCAGTCAGTGAAGGGAGTTTGACAACACCAGCAGCTGCTACAGAAATGCCCCTCAGCACCTGCGAGGACGAGGAAGAGGAAGAGGAGGCCAGCCAGGTTCCCACCGTTGGCCCTCGTCCTGGCACACGCACAGCAGCCCCTGAGCAAGCATTCACATTTGTAAGTACCCCCCCACACACACACACAGATACACACATTCTCTGTGGTTCAACAGGAGGCAGAGAGGTCAGCATCCTGAGACAGGAGCAGCTACCTCCTTCCCAGGCGCAAATGCCCATTCAGCTTGTCAGAGTGCCAATGGGGGGAGGGAGGGGGCACTAACTTCAGCTCCTTCCATGGAGGGAGCATGGCAGAGGGGTCAGAGGAGCAGATCCCCTGCTACCTCTTAGCTTGTCCAGGAAGAACCCTCTCAGGGCGAATGGCCAAAGCCGGAAGGGGTTGCTGGGAGGAGGGGGCAGTGGCTGCCCCATTACTGGGTATGGGAGCTTAGAGGAGATGCATCTTTCAGAAGGGATGTACGTGCTTCTGTGAATGTGTCAGGGAGAATGACAGTGGTCAGTAAGAAAGGGTTTTGAAGTTGGGCTAGTCCCATAGAAATGACAGTCACCCAAACTCCCAGGCAGGCAGGCAGTGTGCACATTGCATCACATTGATTCCTTAAGTGGGTTTTGCTTCCAGGGTCCTAGTGAAGAAGACTTGGCAGCAGTCACAACGGAGGAGCCCCTGCCCAGGGCTGATGCAGAGGAGTCAGGCAGTGCTCCCCCCGAGGGGCCCCCACTGCCCATACCCACAGTGACTCCTACAACAACGGTCCCTCCAGTCACTTCAGTAAGTGGTATAGAGGTGGGAAGGTTTACATAGGAGAGAAGGAAAGGCTGAAATCCTGGGAGGAGCCTGACCCTGGCTCTCTCAGAGATGCACTTTCCTTTTGGTTTGCAAACTGTCCAGTTGGGCTCTCGAGGGGCCTCCAGCCTGGGGAGCACACAAGGAAGCGGAAGTTTGTAGAGGAAAAAGCAAGAGGTACAAATCTAGGGCACCTGGCTTCATGTCCCATGCGTTCCTTACATTGACATGAGAACTTTCTGACAGGCAGAGCTCACTAAAGACGCAAAGGCCCATCTCAAATGTCAGGAGATCCCCACACTGGAGGTGGGGAGCCTGAAAGTTAGGGCCTGGGACGGGGCTGCAGAGGAAATGGAAGCATCAAAGATGTATGTGTGGGGCAGGGATCATGTCCCTTCCAACAGGAGTTTCTGGCTGCACTTGTGTAACCTCACGCACATCCTTTCTTTTCTTTGGGCCTCATTCTCTGCCTGTGAAAGAGGGTGGCTGGGAGGTGAAGTCATTGTACCAATTGTGCTTCATGCGTTCCACCTCCTACCCCCACCTTTTGGAGCAGAGCAGAGAGGAGGCTGGAGTGTTTGAAAACAAATCCCAAACATCGTCTCATTTAACTTATAAACATGTTCATGTGCATTATTGTAGTTTGATCTGGACCTTTTGCTTTTTCCTTACCCACAATGCCATTGTCCATTTCACATTGGTTTGTTCCGTTGTCTAATATTGGAATTTAAAAAACTCTTCTTATGGCCGTTTGTTTGAACCTGGATCCACACAAGGTCTACGTGTGACACTCGGGTGCCTTGTCTCTTAAGTCTCTTTTCGTCTGTGGTTGTCTCCTCCTCTTCTCCTCTTGGCCATTGAGATGTTGACAAAACAGGGTCAGTTGTCCTGGGGCCCGCCGTGTTTTCTGCTTTAAGCAGTTGGCACGTGGCGAGGGCGTGGTGAGGTCAGCTATGCTGGTGGGAGTGTTGCTGGGTTTATTACTTCTGGGAAGTTGCTTGTCAGCACATATTAGAAACCATGAAACTGCATATTGTTGACCTAGAAACTTCTAAGAATCCATCATAAAGGAGCATTTGATACATGTGTTGTCCATAGTAGAAAAAAATCGGACATGGTTTAACTAGCTAATCATGGTTAGTTGAATTAAAATATATTCAAATAACAGAACATACACAGCTATTAAAATTATATTTATTCAGAGTACTTTATGATGGGGGAAAACACCACACAATGTTAAGTGGAAAAAAGCTGGTTATAAACTTGAGCATATTGTGTGGTCTTAACTATTTAAAAATAGACACACACAAAAACCCTGGAAGGAAATACCCTCCCTAAATGTTAGCAGTTGTTGCCGCAAAGTGGTAGAATCATGAGGGTTGTTTCCATCATCCCCTTATGACTTTTCCAGTGGGATTTTTAAAAGCTCTAAGAAGAGAGGTATGTGTGTGTGGGTCGGGGTGGGGAATGTGGGTTGGGTACTTGTGAGGGTGAGAGAGAAAGGAGAAAAGGAGACACAAACACTTAATACTTCATCCTGGCATATTACTAATGAAGATAGATCACCTTAGAGTGCAGGAATCTGCAATGCATGGAAATGGATGCCCTGATTCCTGAGCAAATGGTTAAAAGCACAGTAAGGACAGTCAAGAGAGCATCCACTCTGGAAAGTCTTTAGGATAATTTTAAATCTCAGAGTTACACAAGGCAGTGAGTGAGAGAGGCATCTAAACCTGGTTGTGCAACAAAACTGTAGCAAATTTCCTCTCTCTCTCTCTCTCTCTCCCCTCATGAATAAAGTGAGTATCATAGTTCCTACACCTTGAATTGTTGTGAAGATGAAATAAATCAATACATGGAAAACTTTACCTGGCATATAGTGTATGCTCAACAAATTAGTTATATTGAGTTATTGTGCAAATGAGGCTCAGAGAGGGTTAAGGGTTTGCTCAAGGTCATAGCTCCCAGGAATTGAATAGAGATGAGTTGTAGTGTCTGGACTTTCTACTTTTGCTTCCTGCACTGTCTATAACCACCCCTTTTCAGACATGATCCATAAGTTGAACAGCAAATCCCACAGTGGTACCCATGAGGTCATTCCATTTCTCAGGTTGTTTGGCAAATAGAACCTATTATCTGCTGGGTGCTGATGACATAGCAGTGACTAGATGTGAGGTAGATACCAGAAAGGTGCTTAAGGGATTTTATTTTGTTCTTTGGAGGAACTGATGGCATTCAACAGGTATGTGCTGAATGCCCTCTTGGTGCCAGAACTCAGTGGGCATCCAGAGGTGTCTCTGGATTGGGCTGACCCAGAGGAGTCCTAGTCTAGAGTGGCTGATGGACTGCACACAACTGAACTTCAAGTCAGGTGGTCCTGGCATGAAATCAAGACCTCAACAGAGGCTGGAGGAAACACAAGAGAGAGAGAAATTCTGTCTGAAAATGGGATGGGGCAGGTGATCACTGAACAGGCCTTGGAGGATGAGTAGGGATTTGAAAAACAAGAAAGGAGATTGGAGTGAAGATGTGACAGTACGAAGTATGTTTGGTGCACAGCTGGGAGGTGGTGAGGGAGAAGGGTAGCTGCAGAGTGGGAGAAAGGGCTGGAAGGAAAGGCGGATGCAGACATTAACAGAGCTGCAGAATGTGGAAAAACTTTCGGTGATGTGGCTGTCCTTGGAGAGTGGCAGTGGAAACCAAGTTGTGAGAATTTTTTTCTCTGCAGATGGGAGCAGAAGCAGAGGGCTCTGGCCTGGGCTGGGGCTCAGAAATCGGCTCTGGCTCTGGTGACCTGGGCAACAGTGAGGAGCTGTTAAGAGTGAGTGTGAAGGGTGACATGGCATGGTGCCTGGGTGGCCTCTCCCATGGAGGAAGGGAAGGAGGGAGGGAGGGAGGGAAGGAGGGAGGGAGGGAGGGAAGGAGGGAGGGAGAAGGGAAGGGAGAGAGGACAGACACCAGACGGAATAGATTGGCCACCATCAATAATTGTTGAGGCTGGTGGTGGGCTCCTGGGAGTTCATTATATTGTATATCTTTGTATACATTTCTCCACATCGATAGTTTGTTAGGTGAGTATGAGCCTGGGTTTACACTCAGAACCACCACCCCGCCACTTGCCTCCTTCCCCTGGCAGCCTTTTCCAGCAGGTGTGTCCATGGCCTTCCCCTCCTCAGATTGACTCTGGCCCCACCCCACCCTTTACATTACAGAGACCTACTGGCCTTTCCCCTAGGCAGCATTTCTCACTTTGGCTTCCAGACTCTTCTGGAAACCCTCCCTACCCAGAAGCCACCCCCTCCCTCCTCTCCATTCCTCTTCCTCCAGGGTTTCCTGCTTCTCTGGCCTCCTGCCCAAGGCTGGGCCCCCACTGGTCTGTCCCTAAGTTGCTCCCCAGGGAGCACCTTCCTTCAACAGCCACAGTTGACACCATTGTCCCTGCCCTCCACCTCAGCACCCTCTCTTCCTTGGAGCGCCTGTGCTGAATCCCCACACGGATGGCTCCATTCGGCTGCCCTCTGCCCATGCACCATGACCGGGTGGGAAGGGTTTAGGATTCGCTGCATGGGTCTTCCAGGCTGATGGGGTCAGCCGACCCAGACAGAGGCTAAAGAGACTAGCACATTGCAGAAGGCTTTTTTAACAAGAGCTAGCCCAATGGGCAGTGTTTGACTGACCTTGACTAATCAGAAAAATGAGTTAATCAGAGCATCTCTGAGAATTCCAGTGATTTGGGTTTTTATTGTGTGCCTACACCTTAGGAGAAAACATGATAAAAAGAGCGCAGCAAGACCTGGATTCAAATCCCAGCTCTTCTACAAATTAGCTCTGTGTGTGACACCTTCAGCAAGTTCTATCATCTCACTGAGCCTCAGTTTCCTCACCTGCAAAGTGGGCACACCAGTCTCTACTCGTAGACTTGTTGTAAGCAATGGAGAGAATAGATAGAGCATATGTGCTTAGTATATATTTATCCCTTCCTCTGATGTTTCTTAACAGCCTGTCTATTTTTTAGGGTCCCCCTGGCCCTCCGGGCCCACCTGGCTTACCTGGGACCCCAGGAAAACCAGGAACTGATGTTTTCATGGGACCCCCTGGATCTCCTGGAGAGAACGGAGCTGCCGGTGAACCTGGGCCCCGGGTAAGCTGCTGAAGTCATCTCCCCTCCCTGTGGCCACAGGTCTTCCTTCAGCCAGGGAGGGGCCTGCAAACCACAGACCTCAGTGCTGTCTAAACTCACCACGGGGAGTGAGCAGCCAGCTAATGTTTGTAAACAAAAATCCTCAGTAAGTCACTGCTAAGATTCATAAGCAGCAGCAGCTAAGAAAAACATCATCCTACACATTGTTCTGCTGCTTTATTTAGTCAGTGTAGGAAATGCAGACTCACATGGGATCCTGGAATCATAGGACATCAATGCTGCGCCTGGGATGGGAGCCCCTCAGAGACCATCTAGTCCCACCCTGCCCCTGATTCCTCCACAGAAGCAAACACTGGACCCTCGTCCATAGGTGCTCAACCTCTGCTGGCCAGGACAGGCATCCCGCCATAGACCAGGCACACGCCCTGAAGCCACCAGCCTCGCCTGCTGGGTCCTCCCAACCCTGGCCTCCTTATGTAGGAAGACCTTGTATTTGATTCTTATCAAGGATGTTGTGGGTTAATTGTCACTGATGTTCTCCAGGGCCCCAAGGGACAGCCTGGACTTGACGGAGCCTCCGGTCGTCCAGGGACAAAAGGGGAGAAGGTAAGAGGAAGGTGGGAGGGTTCTAACCATAGCAGCCACCAGTCCCACACTGCCCCTCTCACCTCTAAATCTGACCTTGCATCTTCTGTGAAAGACCCTCTGTAACCCCCTCATAGTCCTCTCTGCTGCTGTCTCCATCCAGGGCTCTTTATGTCATTCCTGAACTCAGCATCCACCCTGCCCACTCTCCTGCATGTCTCCACCTTCAGTGTCAGTTACATGGACTCAGAAACAGAGTCCACTCCAACTCCCTTCCTCTCCCTTTCCGGCCATGATCTGTCCGGCGCCAGGAATGGCCAATCTGATGTCCACATCTCTCGCCCCTCTGTCCATCCTAGCCTGACAGTCATCTCTCCTTATGCACACAGCGGCATCAGACTCCTCACTGGTGCTCCAAGCTCCCACCCACAATCCAGCCCCACCCACCTGCCCGGACCACTTCCTAGAGCGGGGCCCCCTTGGTCACTACCCTCTCCCAGGAGAAAATACCGTTGTCTCCCCACTGTCCCCAGGAAAAAACCGTAACTATGTGCAGAACCCTCAAGGCCCTTCCCGACCTGCCTTTCTCGCTCCACTCCCCACCAGCCTTCAGATGGCCTCCAGGTCAGCCAGCCTTACTGAAATGCTCTTGTCCCACAGCCTCCTGGACTTTGCACGTTGTTTTCTCTGTCTCAGTGTCTTTCCCTCCCTCGTTCTCCGAGGCCCCATTCAGATATGTCCTCTGGGAAGCTCTCCCAGATTCCTTCCCAGCAGAAAGCACCCTTCCTTTCTCCACTTCCCATTTGCACAGTATTTATTCTGCTGGGACCCCGCTTAGCCAATGACACTATCGCTGTTAGCTTATCTGTCCACTCCTATCCTCACCCTGACAAACACAGAGTCCCAGTATTGTCTGTGAATCCTTAAAGCCTAGCACAGGCCTTTGTTAGCCTTTGATGAATGGATGCAACTTTTTTTCAGGCGCCATTTTCATCTTCCATTCCCAGAGTCTTGCATGCCTTCACTCTCTTTCTTCTCTGTAAGCCCCTAGTTGCACCGTGGGTGGGGTTCCTGCTCCCCCAGTGTTCCCAGGCTGGTGGATGAGATCAGCCAGGTCCCACAAAGGAGGGCAATAAAGATAATATCAGCCTCCTAATGGCGAATCCTTGAGTTAATCTGGGGTTTGAAGAGGGAAGGTCTCTCCCAGCTAGGGGCGGGGCGCGGGGGGGGGGGGGGGGAGGGGCAAGGCTTCTCTATACCCTACCTGACTGCTCCATACAACCACCCTCATTGAGCTGAATTTCCAGCCTCTGTCAGTTTTCAAGTGTGTTTATTTTAAATTGAACCAGTAACTGGATTTTCGTGGAAAGCTCATTTCTCCGAAAAAAGAAGAAATAATTGCCAGGCTTTATAGAACTCATTTTACATGTACCGACTCTTTCATAAGAAATTAAATTTTGCAGGAAACATCACAGACCCACACTCATCTTCCCTGTTCTTACCAGCTTCCTCCCCCCCCCCTCAACCCCCACGCACTCGTCTGGCACTTAAAAATACCCACGCTCATATCCGCACACATACATCCCGCACACACACATCGCAGGCGCGCTCCGCAGCTGCTCAGGGAAGCAGCCGTGCCGGAGTAGCTTGCTCAGATATAATTGTTGAAGACAAATCACATTTCCCCCTGAAATTTGCTGTGAGTCCTAATTTTTGTCACACTGTATATGTATATGATGCTTCCTGATGAAGTAAAAGCAGAAGCAAACTCAAGAAAGACTTGCAAATTTGCATCCAGAGAGCTCAAGGGGAAACTTACACATGACATTTACCTTAAAAAAAAAATAAAAAAACCAACCAAAAAACAAAAGGTAAACCAAGGAGCATGGTCTGGATATAAAATAAAATCATGCTAAAGAAAAGAATAATTTCAGGGATATTACAAAAGATCCAATGATATGTTTAAAACATATATATATATATATATATATATATATATATATATATGTGTGTGTGTGTGTGTGTGTGTGTGTGTGTGTGTGTGTGTGTATCTTTATTGATTTCAGAGAGGAAGGGAGAGGGAGAGATAGAAACATCAATGATGAAAGAGAATCATTAATAGGCTGCTTCCTGCATGTCTCCCACTGGGGATTGAGCCTGCAACCCAGGCCTGTACCCTGACTGGGAATCGAATTGGAATATCCTAGTTCACAGGTTGACACTCAACCACTGAGCCAAGCCAGCTGGGCCCAATGATACCTTTGAGCCTCCACAATATCTGTTCTTCATCTTGCACACTTCCAATAACAAGGGACTCATTTCTTGCCCAGGCAATGCCTACCATGGACACCTGAGAAAGGTCTTTCCTCGTGCTATGAGGAAATTGGCCTCTGTTGTCGTTTTCAGGGCAAGTTGTCTGAAGTGGGGTTTTCACCCAAACAATAAGGTCCAGTTTATTGGGCCAGAAGAAAGTATAATATATAATCATTTTCAAATGTGGGGTTGTTCTCAAAATGTGGATGATCGTTAAGAATTAATCAAATAGATAATCCCATATTGACTTCCACAATCGGAGTATTCCTTAATTTATTTTCCCCAAATTAAGATCAACTGATTCTGAGATCGTTAGCTCAGGAAGGAGTAGATGAGGAACAGCCTGCTTTCTCAGATACAGATGCTTCTGGAAAGCATGCTGAAGAACTTGCTGGAGATGGCCCTCTGGAAAATCTCTTTCTGCTTTTGGCGCTACAGATTCTGCTGTCCAGGTCTTCAGCATCTACCTACGATTAACATTCTTTCCCTTCTTTTATAATCTGTGTTTTGTTGTTAATCCTCACCCGAGGATATTTTTTCCCCCGTTAATATTTTAGAGAGTGAAAGGGAGGGGGAGAGACAGAGAGAGAGAGAAAGATTGATGTGAGAGAGACACATTGATTGGTTGCCTCCCCCACATACCCCTACCAGGACCCAGGATTGAGCCTGGGACCCGTCAGTCTTCAGGCTGATGCTCTAGCCACTGAGCAAAACCAGCTAGGGCATTTCCTACATAATCTGAAACATTCATTGTCTTCTTCCGTCTCCAAAGATACTAGGACAACCAGGTAGAAAAGAGTTTGTGCTTTGACATTTTCTTCAGTGCCTAGAATTGCGAGGAACGTGAAGCTCCGAGAAAATGGCCTTGAGTAATCTCACTGAGCTGCTGAAATGTCAGTGTGTGTATTATCTTTCCCACCATTTAAGAAAAGTGTGAGTAAATCATCAGTACCTTACCTTTCACCACGGAATCCCAACTTGGCTCTGAGCAATTCTCTGAGTCTTGCATAATAAAGAGCAGGGTACTTACTGCTCCAGACCCTGAGCAGCCCACTGCTCTTACCTAGGGTCCAGTCATGGGTTTAGAGCTTGTGACAACATATTTCAATTAAACATTCTAATATTGGCCTGAGTTTTCATTTTATACCTTATTTCATCATCAGCCACGTTTGGTACAAAATCAGGATTGTATGCCTCCATGAAACTAAATAAACTGCAGTCCCTTATCACTGTAGCGTGTTGAAGTTATCATTATAACAAACACCATGAGCAAAACCAACAGACACTAAGCTGTGCTGTCTCAGAAACCACAACAGGAAAAAGAAAAAAAAAAGTAAATCCATGAATTTATTCGGGTTTTTTTGGTGTTCCTGTGTGAGGAAGTCTAATAACGACCTTAGCAAATCAGTCAGCATAATGAGCTGATATGACTAACGATTCTAAGCCATGCTTTTGCCATATGCAGCACTCCTTCCTGCGCCTGGTTCTGCCCCCTGGTTTCTGTTGTGTAACTGATCTCTCCATACTTCCTTGTCACCACTAGACTTGCAGTCATGCTGGTTGGAATTCCAAGATAGTGCAGAGCCTAGCACAGTTCTCTCAGAGAGGAATGAAGTATAGCTCTACCAGTATGTTTGGGGAGTATGAGGTCTTTGCTGACCCTTTTCCTTGGGGCTCCCACTTTTCACTCTACCTGTTCATGTAAATTCCAATAGGAAGAGCTTGTCCGTCCCCAACCTGACCTGCTCATATGCCAAAATGCTGGCCCCCAAATCTGTGAGCTGGTGGAATGGGCCCAAATACTGTCTCTTCACACACAGGGCCTCTGTAACCTGGTTCTTTATGTAGTTCTCTCTCCAGGTGTCTCTTCTGTTATTCAGACCTTATGTCCTGTTCTTTCTTCCAGCAGTTATATATTTTTATTTCCAAGATCTCTACTTGATTATTTTCCATAACCACTGTTCTTACTTCTTAGTGGTTTCAAGACTGTACTATCCTCCCTTTTCTCCCTGAGAATATATATCAGATCCTTCAAGTATTGATTGGATTGTGTTCTTAACTCTGTTCCCTCAGGCATACATTCTATTGTTGGCATTATTACCTTTCCTTAGATGTGTGGTGTTTTTGTTTGTGGGTTTGCTTTCAAAATTGGACTCCCTCTTGGTCTGTTTTCTGTGTGTGTTTTTACAGATTGTTGGGTTGTTGGGCAGTAGCTACTATTGGGACATCCGAGTTTCAGGAAGGGGATGGGAGGAGTAGGACGTGCCATCAGCCAGGTACCTCAGCAGCTGATCTTACAAGTTTGGAGTGCCCCTAGATTTCTCAGGATTCCCTAGCCCCTGGGCCTCTGCCCTATCTTTTGGTTCCAGGAAATAACTCTTATTGTTCTTGGACTGGCAGTGGGAGTGGGAGGTGAGGGGAGATGGGCAGGGCTCCTTGGCTATGCCTTGCTCCAGAATTTCAACCATGTCCCAGTCAGAGCCACACCCTCCTCCTGGCTTCCACCACCACTTTGCCTGATACTTTTCTCCCCTGGTTTCTCTCTGTGACTGGAGCCTCTGGCTTTGGCTTTCCACCTGTTTTCCCTTCGGCATTCTTCACTGTTTCAGATTCAGTGTGACTCTGCCTCTGATTTTTGAGCATGACTTTTGGAACTATCCACTCCGCCATTTTTATGGAATGGGGGTAGAAAGGGAATCTAACTCAGGGAAATGGGACTGGGGGGAAGGGCATCATAATCAGGGATCAGGGCCTTCTGTGGGGCCCTGTAATTACTGGCTCTTTCCTTTGAGGGTGCTTTTAAGGTTTCATCATGATTCCCCAGAGAGAACCCCAACTGCAGTCCCCTAATGTAGAACAGTGTCTCCTGGGAGTGGACATGCAGCCTGCTTAGTGCAACACCTCACCCCCATTCTGGGCCATCTCAGCCAGCTTTTGGTCTTTGGATTTTTTTTCCCAAAGAGAGTCAGTCAGTCATCCTTCTACATATCTCCAAAAGTCTAGTGAATACATAGCAAGTTCTCGAAGCCCCTTCCTTTGACTTTGAGCAGGGGAAGGGCCCCTTTACTTCTGTCTTGGAGTGGGGGGAAAGGGACCGCCCAGGGCAGTGACGGCTCACCATGGGAATTCTGCCTCTATGATCTCCTGTGGTTGGTTACTCTTCAACTCCTTACTCTTGAGGTAGGTGATGAACTAATTGTGAAAAACGTGTCGCACAAGCCTTCAGCGTGACTTGCCTGCAACTGACAACTCTCATAATGCACCCAGCTTTGAGACATTGGCCCAAAACGAGAGAGAAAGAGTCCCATTTTAATATCCTGTGACTTAAGAGTCCATAGTTCTAAGTTCTCTTCTGAACACACCTAATGAGAGAGATATCAATTAACCTGTTGACTCTGTTTTGTTTGTTTATTTTTCAGGGAGCAAGGGGGCCTAATGGCTCAGTCGGTGAAAAGGTAAAAAGAAAAAGAAAAGCTTTCCCTCCTTCCTTCCCTTTCTCTGGGTTTACTGTGATCAGACTGTGGGGCTGAAGCACTGAAGGTATCAGTGCATGGGGCAGAGAGAAACATCTCAGA
This sequence comes from Antrozous pallidus, assembly GCA_027563665.1. Classification (NCBI taxonomy): domain Eukaryota; kingdom Metazoa; phylum Chordata; class Mammalia; order Chiroptera; family Vespertilionidae; genus Antrozous; species Antrozous pallidus. The sequence continues at coordinate 58,778,522 of CM050522.1, forward strand.
GGGACTTCAGGGGAAGACAGGACAGCTGGCGCTGGAGGGGAGTGAGTCACCTGCGGTGTTTCTCCCTCCTCGCCCTTCCACACACGCGTGCTCAGCCTACTGAGCACAATGTCAATTAGCCAGACAGCTGTTTCTGTACCATTAAGCAGTAACCATCAGATTCATCGGCCTAATTAAGCTTGAAGAATGATTTTCTGACTCGGGGTCTGTGTCGTTCCTTCTGTGTATAACCCAGGGCTGGGTAGTCAGCCTGTCCTCTTCCCTATAGGGTGACCCCGGCAACAGAGGCTCACCAGGACCCCCAGGGAAAAATGGACAAGTTGGCACTCCTGGGATCACGGGACCCCCAGGGCCTCCTGGACCCCCAGGGCCCCCAGGCCCTGAGTGTACAATGGAACCTGAATTTGAGGTACTTTCACTCTATCTGTGGTTGAAGAACAATATGCCCTAAGGATTACTGGGAAAACCAGTGGATTGAACCCCGGTTTGAATGTAGGGGCTGTGCTGATTCCCACCAAGCTCCAACTCCCAAAACCATACCTGGTGCCAGTAGGTGCTCAGGAATTGGACACCTACTGATATTCTCATTCTTCTTCCTTCCTTAGTATATTGAAGGCTCTGGAAACATCAGGCTACGGCATGAACCCAGAATCTCAGGAGCAAATGTAGGTTGAAATACTTATAAAATATATTTATATTAATTTTAGAGAGGGAGGGAGAGATAGAAACATCAATGATGAGAGAGAATCATTGATTGGTTGCCTCCAGCATGTCTCCTACTGGGGATCGAGCCCATAACCCAGGTATGTGCCCTGAGCAGGAATCAAACTGTGACCTCCTGGTTCATAGGTCAACACTCAACCATTGAGCCACACTGGCTGGGCAAGGTGGGTTTTTGAAAACTTCATTTGGTGGCCTGTCATGCTGTCATGCCGGAGTGAGGGGATTGGCTCTGTTACTTTCAATAACTCACCCTCTCCGGGCCTCCAGCTCCCAGCTGTGAAATGGGAGCCTAGGTGCTCTTTTCCAAGTGTTTCTCTGAGGAACAGTACAGAAGTTTTGCACAAAGCATCCTGTGGGGAATCTCTCTCCTCCTCCTCCTCCTCCTCCTCCTCCTCCTCCTCCTCCTCCTCCTCCTCTCCTCTCTTCTCCTCTCCTCTCCTCTCCTCTCCTCTCTTCTTTCCCTCTGCAGTCTCTCACCATCCAGCATCCCTGCTTCATTGCCTCCTTCTTGCTGCCCCATTCAATACTCATACTTTGACCCATTTCACAGCCAATGCTTGAAGGTGCCCCTCCCTGATACACCTAGTCCCGGAGAGGCCGGAGTATTGTCTGTCCTGTGCTATGATACCTGCTGTTAAGAGGACCTTATTATCTTTCTCACATGAGATCTAGAGCTGAGCACTCAGTCTAGATGTCTGACCTTCCCCATCCTCCAGATGCCAGCTCTGAGACTCAGGGTCAAGAGGAACCCCCGCCCCAACCCCCCTTGCTGAGAGAGGACTCTGGTCTCCTCACCCTCTGAGGGGTATTCCTTCTGACTCTGGGATGGGGAATTTGCCCCTTATCTTTTGTTCCCCTTGCCTGAGACAAAATCCATGTTGTGAATATGGAGAGATGACAATATCCAAGGATAGATAGAAAGTGAGCAAAATAAATAGGAAAAAAAACACACAAAAAAACAACACACAAAGATTTTTGTTTCTTTGTTTTGCCAGAGTCTTAAAGGAGAAAAAGGAGACCCGGGGCTCAAGGTGAGGTCACAGGTCTGAGGTGGGGTGTGAGGACTGTCCCGCCTGATCTGGGAACGTTATCCATGCTCAGTCGATTGTTTCTCTGCTCTCACCATTGTATCCAGGGTGAACGAGGGATGGATGGAGCCACCATTGTAGGACCTCCTGGGCCCAGGGGACCACCAGGGCGCATCGAGGTCTTGCCCAGTGTGAGTATCATCCAGGTCAGAACATGGCTATTTGCTGCCTTTGCTAAAGAAGAGAAGATTGTCCACAACTTCAGGGTTGCTGGTTATCCAAGGCGCACCTGGCCAGCATCTGGCATTGGAGTGTCCTCCTGCCAGCATGCCCCTCCTGTCTGTTTCTACCCTGGAACCACTATTCTCTCACCTGGTGCTTCCAGAACACTGTCTGCTGGTTGGCAGCATTTGTAGTCATGAGAATGGCTGCATCAGAGAAGCAAAGGAACATAAGTGAGGACACAAGAGGAGAAAGATGGTTTGGGATATGATTAATCAAGGAAGACTCTTTAGAGGAATTGTCTTTGTGCAGGGATTTAAAAGCTAAGGATGATTTCGCTACATAAGCATGGAGGACAGGACTTCCAGAACTCAGCTGGCAGGGGCACTATGAGGCAAAACACAGAATAGGAATATATGTGTGTGTCCAAGATATGGGAGTGGGTAGAAAGTGGTGGAAATTTGTAGAGAAGACTGGGCTGTGGGCTGGGACCAGATCACGGTCCATTTACTATTAGGATATCACATTTGTTAAAAATCACGGCCCTTCTGAGAGAAATGATGTTATATGGTAATCGACAGAAAGTCAAAACATCCAAATAATTAGAAAAAAAGATGACTAGAGTAAAAAAGTATTATATATATGATTTAAAATATCAAATGTGGGTAAGGGTGTGATGAAATAGATAGTCCCACAAGCTTTTGTGGAAATGTAAATTATATAACCCCTTTAAGTAGCTCTTTGGCGATCTGTTAAAACTAAAAATGCCTATACCCCCAAATTCCGCATGGAAAGATTTCCGTGCTATAAGGTTGAGTGAAAAAATAAAAAAAGCAAGGTGAAGAAGAATACGTACAGCCTGATGCCATCATATAAAATAACTATATGACAATGCAGCATGGGACTGCAGTCAATAACATTGAAATAACTATGTATGGTACCAGGTGGGTGCTAGACTTATTGGGGTGATCACTTTGTAAGTTACATAAATGTCTAATCACCATGTTGTACACCTAAAATTATATAATAGTGTATGTCAACTGTAACTGAAAAATAAAATAACTACATGGACACACATATGCACACACACGTACACATATACATACCCACAACCTACCAGCTTTCTGTGGATATATATGTATTAAATTTTTAAAAGAGATAAGGCATTCATGTGTTGTGCAATTTTAAGATTGATTGGAAGAGGAAAGTGATAAGGCAGCTCCGAGCTGTTTCATAAGCAGTGGGAGGGATGCATGTACTGGCAGTGGGTTTAGGGTGTCATCAGCCTGCCGCCGTTCTGCCATGCTGGCTGAGTTTAATTAAAGCCTTGCTGCCAGGAACATGGTGGAACATGTGCCACCCTCTGTCTCATTGTCTGGTTTTTCTCTTGCCAGTCTTTGATCAACATGACCCATGGATTCATGAATCTCTCTGACATTCCTGAGCTCACTGGGCCTCCGGTATGTATCCACAGCTGCCCTAGAGCAAGGTTCCTACCCAGATATCCCTGTTGAAACTAGGTCGGGTTGGTTTGCAGCCTTTTTACCAGCTAAAGCATAGAGCTAGACTATATCAAAGTGGAGCAGAAAGAGAAGTTTGCATTTCTGAGAAGTTGCTATCGCATTAGTTTGATCACGCAGGGAGTGTTGTCCAGCGCAGAGGAAACTTCCAGTCCTGTGCATCACAAATGTGGGCGATGGGAATGAGAGAATCATAGATAATAACCCGATTGACGTCTGTGCAGCGCTTTTGGCCTGCTTTTATTTATGTGATCTCATTTCATGGAACAGGAAGAGATTAGAGAAACCTATCAGTGCTAATGGGCAAACGGGCACAAGAGGAGGGAAATGACTTGCTGTAGTCTTTCTAGGCCCATTTGAGACACCAGGGACACACACAGAAGCTACATTAGTTTTCTGCAAGTCCACGGGCTCAGTCCATGGCACAATAGGACTTAAGAGGAAGGAAGCCTCCTCCACAGCCTGTGCAATGAATCTCATTGCATCTTCCACATCTGCTCGTGGCAGCTAGGGGCGGAGGGGAGAGCTCTAGCCATAGAAGCCTTGAGGTTCCAGCCCCATCTCTGCTACACACCACTCTGAGCCTCTGAGCCTTTCTCTGACAGCTTTGTGGGAGGTGACTGGGCTGGCTGATCAGGGTACAGCTCAGGCAGGGAGTGGCCACCCCATGGGGCCCTCCTGACCTCCACCCACATCACTGCCATTCCCCTCTCCCCCATCACCATCCCCTCCCTCTGCTCGCTGGCATACACCTTGGCTGGCCTGGCACCACCTGCTCCCCAGACCTACCTCCTGTCGACTGGTCATTCGGTCGTTCAATGGACTTGCATATTACGCTTTTATTATATAGGATATTTTGCCTTGAATAGGTATATGGGTACTTAGGCTGGCAGGAAGAAGAGTCCTGGCCCCATGTGGAGTGAACCACATGTGGAGTGAACTCACTGTGTCCCAGGGCCTTTCAAATGACTGGTCCTTTAAAATTCTCACTCCTACCTGGGGAAAAGACCTGAGTCTCACCCACATGCCCCACTTCCACCCTCACACAGCCTTTGGCCCCATTCCTCAGTTTAGGAACCTGTGTTCTGAGGCTGTTTATCAAAGTCCTGTGAGACATTCATCACCCCAGAGTTTTCAGATGCTGAGCGATTTCACGGAGAAGGAGGCAGCCACCTACAGTGCTGACAGTTCTGGCTCTGGGGAGCAGGGGCCCGTGCACCTGTGCACAGTTCCTGGCTCTGCCACTGACCAGCTGTGTGACTGCCCAGTCCCATTCTCTCTTGGACCTCAGCATCGTCTTTGGCAAAAATGGATCGTGAACCCCACTGTGTGGGAACATGCTTCAGTCTTTGGGAGGTGCTGAGAGGGGGTGGGCCCTGGAGATGCAGCACTCCTGCTGGCTCTGGAAATGCTTCCCCTAAACTATCTGCTTTGTCTTTGTTGTGTCACAGGGCCCAGAGGGCATGCCTGGGCTGCCAGGATTTCCAGTAAGTACCACTGTAACTGTCTTCCCTCTGTGCCTCTTGGCTGTGCCCATTCTGTTTTTTTTCCATCTGCATGACCAAACTCTAATGCCATCTTATTCATGTAACCTCTCCTGGTTGGCCCTCACCTGGAATGATCCTCCTCTCCAGCCAGTCCCATGGGGCTTTATTTTCACCGTTGGTGTGGTCCTTTTCTGCCTTGAGTAACAGTTATTTGTGTCCTTGTCTTTTTTCCTCGACTGCCCTGTGACCATCTTATGAAGGGTTGGGTCACTCATCTCTCTCTACCCAAGAGCCAGCCAGTGATTGGCTTCCTGTGCATGTTGGCTTCCTATGCAAGCCAAGCATTTCAAATCAATACAGTAGATAAAGTTGCTACAGAGAGAGATTGGTGGCAATGGGGACTGGGAGAGGGGAAGCATAGACTAGATATCCAATAATTAAATCTATGTTCCCCACACTCTGGGGCTTCCACCATGGAAGGTGAAAGTGCATTTCTGTGTAGAAAGTGTTCTACAGGGTATCTCACCCTTTAATGCAGAAGACAAGACAGGGATTTATGAAAACCCAAATAGCAATAGTGCTGAAAGGCCTTTGGGGGCAGAAGTCTGGTTATATGGGTCATTGTCACAGATAGTAAGTGTCTGCTGGAGTTGGGAAGAGGTCACCTTTGGGTGTTCAGAATTTGGCTCTGCAAAGGGGTAGATGGGCATTCCTGCAGGAGGAATGGCAAGGGCAGAAGTGCAAAGGCATCAAGGAGTGTGGAGAGGGTGAGGGAAAAGGCTCGCCCCCGGTGGTATGGGACAGGGGGGTGGGGAGTGAAAGACCAGATACTGAGGTTGGCTGGGATAGGTTTGGGTATCAAGCTGTGATTTCTGGATACCATCCCTCAGGTAATAGGGAGCCAGAGCAGGGAGGAGAGTCATGGAGGCTGAATGGTGAGGTGGGGAAGACTACAAGATGGCCTGGAGGACCCATGTGGAGGCAGAGGCAGCAGGATCAGGCTATTTCCATAGTGCCCCTTGAAGAAACCCAAAGCTGAAAGAGGCATAGGGCCCCTGGGCCTCCTGATGCTCAGTGCTGTCTTCTTTCCACCAGACCACAATTTCTAGGCCAGGAAAATATCATGATTTATATCTACCGGGAGAATGACACTCTCTATTCTTCTACTTTTTGAAAAAAATACTTCCATTTGGATAAAGCTCTTCAATGTTAACAAATAACAAAATACCCTTCAATGATTCCTTCTAGGGCCCTAGAGGACCAAAAGGTGACACCGGAGTGCCTGGATTTCCAGGACTCAAAGGAGAACAGGTAAGAGGGGCCCCGATGAATGGCTGTGGTCATGCTCCAGAATTTACTAAACATTTCAAATTGGCTGAAAATATCTGTTAACTTTTTTCAAAATTTGAAATATAATTCACATACCATAAAATCCACCCCTTTACATTGCAAAATTCATTTTTTTAGTATATTCACAAGATTGTGCAACCATCACCACTACCTGATTTCAGGACATTTTCATCACGCCCAAAAGAAGCTCCATATCTGTTAGCAATCACTCTTCCAGCTGTTAACTTTCATAATCTCAAGGTTCCTCCAGAGCAAAGGTGGGTTGTGGGTGGAGAAATGGATTTTCATCCGAGTTTGGAAAAAGACTCAACCAGCACTACCTTGAATGTGTCATCACATGTGCTGTGTTTTGTCTAACTGTCTGGTGGGCACCCCCCTGAGACGGTGCATTCCCTAAGGGCAGATGTCAGCCAGTTATTTTTCTGTAGCTCCAGTTCTTAGCACAGGGCCTGGTACACAAATAACATTGAAAGACTTGTTGGATGAAAGCATGTATAATTAACGGCAGTCTTGGTGAGAATCTTTGGAATAAATATTGATATGTAGACCATATCCTGGGAATTTCCAGAGTACTGCACTGGCCTTTGTACCCTGCACGTGTGCCTCTGTGAATTAACTTCCCAGTTGGTGTTTATAGATAAGGGTGGAAATGATGTCCATAAACAGACTGCAAAGACTCTGGGGTGGATGCATTTCTTCATCCATCCATTTATGAACTTGTCCATCTTCTACCTATTCCAGCCAGATTCCTGTATGGAGCACTAGGGACACAGAAATAAGATAAGAGGAATAGACATACAAAGAGCCAATAAAAAGTGTGTAATGGAAGTTGCTGTAATGGAAGTCCATGCAAAGCCAGTGAGAGCAACCCCTGAGCCTTCCTTGGGGAGTCGAGGAGGTGGAGTGTCTCTAAGAGGAGGGATGGCTAGGGAGTGTTAGGCTTCTCTGTTTCTTCCTTCCCACCACCATCCCACAACAGCCCCAAGGAGGAGCCTCCAGTGTCTGTTGGACCATAATTCCAAGAGGTGGAGAGTTCAGTGTGCAGGGAAAGGGGGTCTAAGTTTGGTGCCAGATGGGGTGATGACTTGGGATATTTTGCTGCCAGGGGCTATGGAGATGGGATGGGTCCAGGGAAGCTCTGGCTTGGGAAGAGCAGCTCTTGCTTTAAACACTCCGTTTTCTATGTGGTAAGGTCAAATGGATCTAGAGGGACCCTCTCTTAACCTCTGCCACCTTGGACACCCAGGCAGCTCTGCTCCCATGCTAACAGAAAACTCGCTTTCTCCTGCTCTGCCTCTAATGCTTTTGTACTTGCTTCTTCTTGCTGCTGGCGTGCTCAGGACTGCCTTTCCTCACCTGCGAAGTGGTAAGATCCTAATATCAGGTGTGGGCTTTGGGGACGGAGAGAAGAGGCTGCTCTGCTTGCTGTGGCTGCTTCTGGCCCACTGGAGGGAGAGTTGAACATGGTCAGCCCAGCTCCCCAGGGGCCAGCATGGGGACCTGAGGCCAAAGCCTCAGAGTGATAAAGAAGGTTTCTCTACCTGGCCTTTGCTCAGGACACATATCTTCTTGGAAGCCTTCTGGTTTAGTTGATGGCGCCTCTGAGAACTGGACGCTGTGTTCCCTGCCACCTCCCCTGTTTCCTAACAACTAAGAAACTTTGCCTGGTCCAGTTGTACAGGAGCCTGAGTCTGGAGCCTGAGTTCCACATGGAGACACAGGGCCCTTTGTTGAGAGAGGCCTCTTGTGTTCATACCTTCATCTCCTTCCCAATTTCAGAAGTTTTAACAGGAATAAGGATTCTTGGTGGAAACAGATCTCGAGTCAAGTTGTTAGGAAAGCAAGCCACCAAATACATTAGGAGCCAGAGGTTCCCAGGAATGCTGTGCAGCAAGAGGTGGGGAGGACAATGTTGGGCTGGTTGCTGGAGAGTGAGGCTGTTGATCTGTGAGCCCTGGAAGGCTAGCAGCGTCCCAACCTGTGAGAGTGCATTGAGGGGAAGGAATAGTGCAGAGAACGGTCAGTCGCTTAGGAGGCTATTACAGCCCTCTAGTGAGGGTCGTGTCTGAGCCAAGCAGTGGGGTTGGAGGGCTGGGATGAAGGCAACAGAAATCATGGCAAGTGGGATTGAGAGGCCTTGGGGAACCTCTGGATAAGGCAGCAAGGAGTCCAACTTCACTGAAATTCTCTGAATTGCAGGGTGAGAAGGGAGAGGCAGGAGCCATCCTGACGGGAGACATTCCTCTGGAAAGGCTGAGGGGGGAAAAGGTAATTATGTCACCAGACCCTGAAGGCACACATCCTCTTTGGTATCCCATCTCTGTTTCTGCCACAAACTACGTTCCTGTGAGTGACTAGTCTGTGTCTCCCTATTTCAGGGTGAACCTGGAGTACACGGAGCCCCAGGACCAATGGTAAGCCAGAGTGTCTCTCAGCTAGGTCTGACTGGGGGTTGAGGCAATTCTCATACTTTAGTTTAATTAGGCTGAGTTGTTCCAGTTGTGAAAATAAAAAGGATGTGACAAAATGTGTGTGTGTTAGGGTAGGCTGGCTGCAATGAAATAAAAATATCAGGTGCTTAACACAACAGCTGCATAAAGTCCTAGTTGGGCATGTTCCACCAAGAAGTGACTCAGGGATCCAGGATGCTTATGGTCTGGGACTCTACCATCTTGTGGATTCAGGGCCACACTGTCATATTCCAGCTGGTAGGCCAAGGCTGAGGAGGTGGAAAGAGATCATGGAAGATAAGGAAAATCACTTCTAGCACATTCTACTGGCCAGAACCCAGTTGTCTTGGTGGGTGGGGCCTCAGAAATGTGGCTTAGCCACATGTCCACGAAGGAGAGGAGAATCGGATGGTGGTGAGCACTCACAGTTACGTCACGAGTCTTGCCAGATAAAGATTGCCACTGCCCAGGGAACCCCTCAAAGGAACCCAGAAAGTCGCTTTGGGCTTTGTGGGTTCCAGACATGGATCTGCTGCTCATTTGCTGTGAGGCCTTGAGCAAGTCCTCTTCTCTGTCTGGGCTTCCCTTTTCCCATCTGTAACGGAGAGTATTGAGTTAGTGCTAGATGACAAGGTAGCACCTTTCTTGCCTTGCTTCTCCAGGAATCTATCATCCATTTGGGCTGCTGAACAGTTTTTAAGATACCAGTTCCCTAGGATGAACCCCAAACTTCCCTGTCTTTTTTTTCTCCCCAAAAAACAAAGAAAATTCAGGTGTACTAGTAGAACATTCACTATGTGTCAGATGCTGTACTGATACTTCACACAGCTCATTCATTACATCCTCACCACCATCAGAGGTGATTATTAGAATCTCCATTTTACAGACCAGGAAATGGAAGTGAAAGAGGTTAAGTAATTTGCCCATTGTCACACAGCTTGTGAGTAGCATCACAGGAATCTGAACCCAGCCTGCTGGACTCTGAATCCAGATTTTGGCCACTACACCCCGCTATCTCCAATAAATATCTTCATTCTTCTGAGACCTTTTAGGCTGGCTTCTTGTTGTTGTTGTTGTTGTTGTTGTTGTTGAAGCTGGATCTGAGGCCTGAGGAGAAAGGACCTACATTGCTCTAACAGACACATGTCCTTGATGAATAGCCCATAACATCCATAGAGGCCTTGGTCCCTTACACAAGGCAGAATGGATGCTCTGGAGAGGGGTAGCTAAGGGCCAAGGCAGGCTGGAAGAGTCATGTGTTACTGATTAACTAATATCCAATACTATGGAAAACACCTATAGTTAACAATGCTGGCCACAGTCTGCAGCAGGTGACCAAGGAAGTTGTTCCCACCACAGTCCAGCTTATGCACAGCTTGCCAAGCACAGACAGTAAGGGGGCACTTTCTTCTAACTTGCATAAAGGTGCCATGTGGGCTAGCTGTGGCCCTTGTGACTAGGGTAGCTTAGAGTTCCCTTACAAACTCACTAGAGCCCTGTTACTCATGGCCCATGCATCAGCAGCGCCAGCATCAGCTGGGAGCTCGGTAGAAAGGCAGAGCTTCAGGCCCCATCCCAGACCTACAGGATCTGCATTTCCATAAGATCCCAGGTGACACGGATCATTGACGTTTGAGGGGCTCTGCACTAGAACATACCACCTGGTGTCCTGTGTCTTGTGAACTCCTCTCTGTCCTTGCTTTTCTTCCCCTAAGAGTAACTTGGGCTGGGTGCTTTACACGCAGGGCCTGTTTCAACTCAGTCTTTAATTGCTATTTTCCAGGGCATGACTATCTATGTTAATGGCAACAGGAAAATGGGCCTCAGGCTTAAGCCAGTCATTCTCCTGGGAGACAGGGCAAACTGGCTACAGGAGTGGGAAGGCGTGGCCTGGAGATAGAGCTTGTTCTGGGAAGAGGTGGTGCATTGCGTGCACCCAGTATATCAGAAGGCATGAAGGTTCCTGCAGGAGGTTAGAACAGGGCGGTAGATCTGGAAGCATGTGGACATAGAATGCTAACCCTGGAATAAATGAGGTGCAGGAGAACAGGGGTGCCAGGGCAAGGTTCTGGTCCTTAGGGACAGGTAGGAACAAAGCAGAAACCAGGTACTGGAGCAGGTTTTCAGGATGGGCTGCAATGAGAAGGAGAGGCAGGACTTCATTATTCCAATGGGGGCCATGGAGAGCCCTGGGACATAAGACCTAGAGCAAAGGTCCACGTTTTGAGCTGGCTGGTGTCTGGGTTTCTTCATTAGCCTGACTGTCTGAGAGGGTTGGGAGCAGAGACTGGGGTTGGATAGAGCTTACAGGAGGGTGTGGGGCGGTGATGGGTTGAGCATGTGCTTCCAGCTGAGCACAGAGAGGCTGGGAGACAAAGAGCCAGGCAGGTGGGCACCTCATACTTGCTCTTTGCCCTCCTTCCTCCGGTTGGTGGTTCACCATCACCACTGCCCACAGTGGCAGGTGGGCTACCCCCTCCCCCTTGCCATCTCCCTGGCCCTTGAGTTTCTGTTCTTTTCTGATCTGGTTGGTATTTGTTTTGCCTCTAGGGGCCCAAAGGACCACCAGGACACAAAGGAGAATTTGGCCTCCCCGGACGACCTGTAGGTGTTGGTGTTCCTTGGACTGGATGTGAGAGAGGACACGTGGGCTAGGCTGGCCGATGGGCAGTGGTTTTACTAAGGCATCTTCTGTGGGTTTCAGGGTCGCCCAGGACTGAATGGTTTCAAGGGAGCCAAAGGAGACCGAGGGGTCATGATGCTGGTGAGTGCCACAGCCCTCGCTCCAGCCCCACAACACTCTGGGGACAGAGCCCCAAGGCCAGTGTCCAGGGGAGAGAGTGCTAAGTCCAGTGAGTAGGGCTTGTGGACATATTGTTCAGGAATGTTTTTCTTCTTCCTCCACTGCCACTTCCAAATGTCCTCCAGCCCAGCTCTGGCCTCCAGCTTACTCTCAAGGTTCCTTCCACCAAAGCTCCTTAGTGAAATGGAGCATAAGCTTCCTCATCCAGACCCCGGAGGGAGGTGGGAGACTGCTATGCACAGGAAACCTGGTTTCAAATCCCAGGTCTTTTGATTTGGGTGATACTTGATCTCAAAGGATTTGCATATCCCCAGGCGCTCTGTAAATGCTAGTGAGTGAATAAAAAAGCTAGATCAGCTACTTAGGTGGAGCCTCACAGGATGGCAGACACTGGGGGGCATCAGCAGGGAATAAGGGTTTAGAATAAGGAAGCCAAAGTTTATTGAGCACCTACTGTGTACCAGACACTGTACAATGTGCTCTTAAAGATATTATCTCAGTCTTGGTAATAACTGTCCTAAGAGATAACTAGGTGGGGTCTTTGTTTTGCACAAGAGGAAACAGGGACCTATAGAAGCTAAGTAACTCACTGAAGGTCACCAAGCTAAAGTGCAAATGGAGCTCTCTGTTGCTGCGTCTGTTTGCACCACACTGCCTCTGCTCTGTATGTCCAGAAATCCAGACAAACAATTTTACTGAAGCATTGGAGAAGTAACTCCTAGCCATCAAGCTTGCTGGGGCTACTAGGAAAAGCAGACACTAATGCCAACCTTTAGGGTGATCAGTGTAGCTTCAGAGTGGACGAGATACTTCATGCCTGGGTTGGAGCCTCACCCCTCCTGCTGGGACATCTTGCTTGGGATCCAAGCTTAGAGGAGCAAACACTGCGTGGTATTCAGGCCAGGACGACCTGGCTTTGAAAATAACTGTGCTACCCAGCATGAGTTTGGCATTTATTTTTGCATTTATGAGGCACTCTCTGAGGTGCCATAGCATATGAAGGACTACCCTCTTCCCCCCCCCACCACCCCTTCCTAATTTGTTGCTCTACACTAGGGATGTGCTGAAAGAGAGGTGGTGGACTCAGTATGGCTCTTGGAGTCAGAATCTCAGTTCTGCCATAAGTTGCTGTGTGGCCTTGAGCAGGTCACTTCTCCTTGGACCTCATCATCCATCTGTAAACCAGAGATAATAATACTTGTTGCTCTGCTATCTTCCTCATGGGTTGTTGTGAAGATGCAATGAGGTCAGCTAGATGTGCTCTGTAGACGGGACTGGCTTTCCTCATTGTGTCCCCCAAACCTGGGGAAAGTATCCTGCAGCTGCCTCTGCACTCAACTTCCTGAACTCAGGAATGGCTTTTCTTCCTCAGGGCCCACCTGGTTTACCTGGTCCTCCAGGTCCCCCTGGTCCACCGGGAGCAGTGATTAACATCAAAGGAGTAAGTGGGGGCGCAGTTGGGGAGAGACCTTCAGGGGGCAGTGGGCACCAAACTGACCTAAGCCCAAGTCAGATGTACCGATGGCCTCACTTCTCTTGTCCTCACTTCCCACAGGCTGTCTTTCCCATACCAGTCCGGCCACACTGCAAGATGCCAGTAAGTAGCATACGGTCACTGTCGTAAAGAGCAGGGTTTGCACAGAGAGCAACTCAGAGAAGACGATCGGTGTTTGTCTTGAGCTCTTTCTATCCATCAGTGTCCTCTCTGATGTCTTGTATCACTTACACATAAACCCTTAAGTGACCAGAAGCTTCTCGGTAACAGACTGTGGCAATGAAACATACAGGGTCTTTTAAGGGTACACAGGCTGACAGTGTTTCTTTAGCCCAATAAAAAAGCAGTGTCTTTTGTTATCATAACCATGTTAGATTCATGCTTAGGGCAGTATGATAGGGGGAAATAGAAACCTTAAAAAATATAGACAAGAAAATAAGCAATTAAGTCAGTGTTCTTTGCACTGGGAACTGGGCTAAAATCTCTAACTGACTGTGTGTTGTCCTTTCCCAGTTGTGATATTACCACACAACACACCACTGAGAGGCAGGGTTCTCTCACTCTTTTATAATGAGGAGGCAAACTGCCTCAGACAAGCTCACTGGTTTGTTCAAGGTCACAGGACTGACAGATCTGGAACTATTACTTACTTCCCCTGACCTCCAGGTAGCAGGTGCAGGCACTAACCCAGGGGATGAGGCATGTGACTGGCCAGCCAGGGTACTGTCCCTGAGGTCTCAGCAGTATTAGGAGAATCCCATTACTGTGGGGAAACCCAGGAAGGTGGGCCTCTATGCATGAACATTAGTCATGGAACTATGCGTAATCATTCTCTCACTCACTCAACAGATATTAACTGAGTACTTAACTGAATGCTAAGTACTCCACTAGGCCCTGGGGATACAGGGGTGAACTAGACAGGGATGGCCTCTATTCTCAGGAGCTTGTAAATTAAAATTTCAAAAGAGTCCTTAAATTAATTAAAATTTTGAATGGTTCCTTAAAGTGAGTTCATAATTGATGCCTGTTAGGTGGTGATAAGGCTTGGAACAAAAGCTCTAAAATGATGCAGCTTGACTGTATATTTGCCTAGATATTGTCCATGTCTCAACTCTGAGGCACCCAAGTCTGCAGTCCAGGACCTGGGAACTCTGGCCTGAAAGGCAGAGAGCAGGATCCACCTGTGTTAGGTGACTAAGGCCTGCTGACCCCCAATCTATGTGAGGACAGCAGAACCCCAGGTCATGTTTACATTGATGGGCTGAACAGAATCATAAAACATCAGTGTTGGAGGAACCCCCTAGAGCAATGGCTGCATCCCACCTCCAATGGTACAAAAGGGGGGACTGAGTTAGTGCCCAGAGGGCATCCCAGATAACACAATTCCAGGTTTCTAATGGACCAGCCATGGGACAGCACTTGATACACTTGAGAGTATTGTAAAAATGCGACTGCAATGACCATGACCTGGACTAGGACCCTTTTTAGTAAACATGGCCTGTGAGGGTCTAGAGGTTACTTAAAAGAAGCCAATGAGGAGATCAGAGCACGTTTGCAGAGTGTTTTTTATTTCATGCTGCTGGGCACCATGGGGGCTGGGCCATCGACATTCCTTGACCAGCTCTCAAAATGGACACTTGGAAGAGAAATGCTCCCTTTTACACCCAGCATTTTTCAAGCCCCTTTGAAATACAGTCCCTTTCCAACCATCACAATTCACAGCTCCTGCCTGCAGTGGAGGGACTTCATCAGAGAAGCCACAGATATCAGCTTGGTGCTGGGGCCTTCATCCTTAACCTATAAGCGTTTTTCCTTGAAGATTTCCCTCCCTTCCCTTCCCTCATCTTATATTAGTGACCCCTGAGCAGCTTGTGACTCTCTACCCAAAAGCTTAGGGGAATCCTGGTGCCAGAGGGATCATTCTGATTCCACATAACAACTGCAAAAAAGGTGAAGACAAACTATTAAAAGCAAGTGGCTCTGTTTTATTTTATTTTTTTAAATATATTTTATTGGTTTTTTTACAGAGAGGAAGGGAAAGGGATAGAAAGTTAGAAACATTGATCAGCTGCCTCCTGCACACCCCCTACTGGAGATGTGCCCAAAACCAAGGTACATGCCCTTGACCAGAATCAAACCCGGGACCCTTCAGTCCGCAGGCCAATGCTCTATCCATTAATAGGTAAAGAAATGCAGGAATCTGGGAGTGAACTGGAAACAGCTTGGACTCCAGACCCCAGGCACTTAATACGGAGTCCAGAATAGCCCTCCCAACCTAATGCTAACCCTCCTGTTCTTGATTACCACTACCCTCAGTTCCTGTTCATTATGCTCATTCCTGATCGTACGTAGTAGCCAAACAAATGGCATCCCATCTTCATGTCTAGGTATATCACTAGCTTGACCTCTCACGTGAATCAATCCATTGATTAAAAAAAAAAAAAAAAGAATGCCAACAATACTCATGGTTGACCAAACCAACCCTGCTACCATTTATTGTCTTACATCTTTGGGCTTCCCCTTTGTAGAGTTGTTTGGCCAGGAGACCTGATTCCATGACGTTGCTCCTCCTGCCACACACTCCCCTGAAGCAGGGGACAGTGGCTACCTGTGCATGCAAACACCAGGACAGGGTTCACATGGATGACCTTGCCTTTCTCTCTCCAGGTTGGTGCCGCTCATCCTGGGAATTCAGAACTCATCACCTTTCATGGTATGCACTCCCTCCTTCACCTTACATTTCTCTGGGATATTTCTAGACCCTCGTGCCTTTGCTGGGGTAGTTTTTATCTGCCCGTGGACATAGCCTCAGTGGTCAGAAAGAACTGGCTGGACTAGTATGTGTTAGGAGGGGCCCACAGCTGAGCAAAGGCTGTGGGAGGGGGGCATTTCTGTTTGGTTTTGTCACCCATCTGTTTATTCTACACATCTTGGCTGAGCCTCCTAGTTTGCAGGAAACACACCATTTGTCCACTTGTTAATTTATTCATAAAGCATCCACTGAATCCTTCTCCTTGCTTGGTGCTGTCCCATGCACCGGGCTGAGACAGGTGAATCCTCCACCATTCCTGCCACCCAGGCCCGTAGGCACTGTTAGGTGAGAGTATTTTAAAAATCACTACAATGCAATGTATCAAGAGCTAGTGCAGGGCAGGGCCATGGGAGCCCGGAAAACCTCTGCTGCAAAGTGTTCTTGGACCAGTAGCGTCTTCATCTCCTAGGAGCTTGTTAGAAATGCAGGACCCTTGGCCTTCCTGCAGACCTGCTGAGTCAAAGCTGCATTTTAACCAGCGCCCTGCTGGGGTGCAGCACAGTAGAGTATGAGAAGCCCTGGCTCTGAGCATTTGATTAGCAAGTTCAGGGCCTGTGGGAGTTCATCTATCACACAGGGAATGGGAATGTTCCGGAAACTGAGCACGCAGGTGAGCGCTCAATCTGGTCCTCTGTCCCACACACCCTTTTCCCCCCGTTTTGATTGAGAAGTCTGAATACTTGCAGCTTAAACAGGGGAAGCCTTTTTTATTTATTTTTTTTCTTTCCGATACTGATTTCTGGCAGGGCTTTGTCACCCTTAGCCCAACAGGTGGTGGTCTCCCTGGTGATATCTGGCCCCATTTTGCAGTTAGTTGTAACTTTGGTTACAAAGTCCAGGCTGTTTTCAGACTCCATGCTCAGATCCAGTTCAAAGCTTCAAGGCGGGCCTTGGGGAGGACGGGGTGGATGTGGATTTACTTTCTCAGATCCCCAGTGCTCCCCCTTCCTCACAGGATTCTTCTGGGAGGAGGAGGAGGGAGCAGACTTTTCTGGATGCAGACCCTAGTGAGCCGGTTGTCCTCCCTTTTACTTGTGGGTCTACTCCTGCTCCCTCGATGAGCAGCCACGTAGGCAGTGGTGAGCTGACCATCCACTTCTTGGGGCAGCACCACTCTCTGTGATTCCACTGTGGTCCAGTGGTAGCCCCCAGGTCCTGGCCTCAGCCCCCCTCCCCAATCAATGAGGCATTTCTGGGTGTGATTGCCTCTCCCACTGACCCCTAGCTAGCAGCATTATGCCCCTGATACATCTTCCCTCCCCCCTCCCCCCCATCCCCGCACTGGGAAGCTAAGTCTCAACTTCATCTACGCTGTGTGCCTGTCTCTAGGTTCAAGGGCTTTGTCGGTCAGTTGATCTCTCAGACCTCTTGGGAACCAGGAATTCAACAATGTAGTGTCCACCACTCATCGAGGTTGGGGGAGGGGTCACTTCTCTTCCTAAATGCTGAACTCCCAGTAGGAGCTCATGCCTCTCTCCCTTCTAAAGAGTTGGGGAAGGGGTTGTGTGTGATGCCAGTTCTGCAGAAAGGGTGCTTCTCACAAGCCCTGCAGGAAGTAGAGGGTCACACAGTTGGCATCTCTCAACTCTGTAAGCCCCTGACACCACCGTGCTGCAGGAGCATAGACGAGGTGAAGCTGCAGGCCTGACTTGGTGTGGAGCCTCGGGCATGGGTGTGCAACTGTGGGAGAGAGTTAACCAGCTTCTGCTGGGCTCCCATGATGCACTGCTAGTATGTTCATGATGGCACATTCCATCCTGCCGCCCATTACCCTCCCTGAGATCAAGTCTTTCAAGGTCTGCTGTGTCTACCTCTGTCTTCACCATCAGTCAGTGAAGGATTTTACATTCTTAAAAGGCCTTTGTTCCTTGTGTGGACTTTGCAAAAGGGGCTCAATTTGAAAAACTTGTCTCAAAAAGGCTTTATATAAAATGAAGATAATTTTCCAGGTTTGTTTGTTTTTAATGTATGTGTATTTGGTGGCAGGTATTAAAGGAGAAAAAGGAACCTGGGGTCTTCCCGGCTCCAAAGGAGAAAAAGGCGACCAGGGGGCACAGGGACCACCAGGTATTTCAACTCTTGGGCTAGATCTTGCCTTTGACTGTTGTCCCTGAGAAATCCAACTGAGCCAGAAAGTAAGACTAATTCCATAACCAGCCTGACCGCAAGCTGCATGGAGTTCAAGAGAGACCCAGTCGTGGGTGACATGTCCAAGATGGAACATTGTCAGGAGAGACCAGAAGTTCCTATTATTCGTGCTTCATATGCCAAATGAGGCCTAAAGGGATGTGCCAAGATCTCACAGTGCCTGGGGTGGGGATCCAGGCCAGGACTGTTTCTGCCTCCAAGCCCAGTGCCCACTCTGTTAGTTAAACCAATGCAGAGTCATTTCTACTAGGAAATAATCATGGGTGCCAACGTGGAACCTTTTCTTTTTAAATTTCTGAGATTGCAACTTTTATGAAGTATTTCTTTTCCAGGCCCTCCAATGGATCCAGCTTACCTAAGACATTTTATAAACAGCTTGAAGGTGAGTATTGGTCTTCTAAATTTGGGCCTGTGTTTCCAAGTTCTCAGGTGTATGTCAGAGACTGGTGCATCCTCCCTGTACTAAATGTTCTTTGACTGTTCTCTGCTTCCAGGGGGAGAATGGAGACAGGGGGTTTAAAGGAGAAAAAGGAGACTTTATCAGTGACTTCTCTGTGTCAGGACCTCCAGGCCTGCCAGGAAGTCCAGGCGTGGCTGTGAGTAGTGACCCCTCCATGCCACCTTCCTTGTCAAGTCACCACTTTCGCTGAAACCCCCCAATGTGATTAGGCAGTTGGAGAGCCAGGAGTCAGTCATTAGCCATAAGCTGAGGTGGGACTTGGGCATCGGCCTCTTGTGGATTGAGGGGTACTTGGCTGATGCCCACGGAGGTCAGGGAGCTGGCCAAGGCCATAAGCATTAAAGTTACTTCCAGGTCTCTAACTGTGCTGCCTTGTTCATGTTAATGCACGAAACTGCTGAATATGAAGAGATGTTAATAGTGAACACATCAGAGTGGAGACAGAATAGAAGGTGAGGGAGGCATTTTTCAGAGGGGCTATTTCATTCTTTTGAAATTTCACCAAAGAGGAAGCTCTTAGATGGGCTTGATCTTCTTGGGCTGAGTTTCTCCAGGTCACAGTAGAGGAAATCGAGTTATGCCTCTAGTAAGAGTATGATGAGATTGCTGACCCTCAGGGCTTGCCATGAGGGCAGACTCAGCAAAGCCAGGAGGTCAGGGTTCCACTTCCAGATTTGCTTCCGTTTGCTTTGGTAAAGTCTTGTCCTCAGTCTCAGCTTCTTTATCTGTGAACTGAAAAGGCTAGGCTAGATGATCTTCTAGTTTGGGGCTCTCTGGGGTACTCTAAGAGTTATTCAACACAGTGACTGGGTATACACCACTCAATTTTTCCCAAGATTGAGGATAATGATGATAATAGCTAGTATGTGCTGACTACTTACAGATGTCCTCTTAAAAAGAATAGGGGGGATTTCTATTGATTAATGGTGCTTTCTATCTTCTGTTCCTGTGCCCTTGCCTTCACAGGGTCAGAAAGGGGAGACTATCGTTGGGCCCCAGGGACCCCCAGGTGTTCCTGGCCTACCTGGGCCACCTGGCTTTGGAAGACCTGGTTCTCCTGGGCCACCGGGACCCCCAGGGCCACCAGGACCTCCAGCTATTCTAGGAGCAGGTTAGTACTGTGATGGTGCCCACACGTATGCTGCTGTTGTGCTCAGGGTCACCCCATCTGATGGCATGTCAACTACTGACAAAGGGCTGCTTCCCGAATGGAACTAGCTCCCTTCCTTTTTTCCTTCCTTCCTTCCTCCCTCCCTCCCTCCCTCCCTCCCTCCCTCCCTCCTTCCTTCCTTCCTTCCTTCCTTCCTTCCTTCCTTCCTTCCTTCCTTCCTTCTTTCCTGCCTTCCTTCTTTCCTTCTTTCCTTCCTTCCTTCCTTCTTTTTTAAAAAAAATTGAGATAATTTATAAAATGCACCCATTTAAAGTGTACAATTCATATATTCACAAGGTTATGCAGCCATTACCACTATAATTCCAGTACAGTTTTATCACCTCAAAAAGAAACCCTGTACCCAATTAGCAACATGCCTCAACCCCCATCCCCCAAACCTGGCAACCAATGATGTACTTTCTATATCTGTAGAGTTGCCTATTCTGGACATTTCATAAATGAAATCACATATTATGTGGCCTTTTGTGTTTGGCTTCTTTCACTTAACACAGCACTTTCAAGGGCCCACGGTGCAGTGTGTATCAGAATTTCATTCCTTTTTATGGCTGCTTAACATTCCAGTGATACGTTTTGTTTATCCATTCATAAGTTGATGGATATTTGAGTTGTTTCTACTCTTTGATTGTTATGAATAGTATTGCATGAACAGATGTGTACAAGTTTTTATGTGGATATGTTTTCAGTTCTCTTGGGTATATACCTAGGAGTGGAATTGTTGGATTTAACTCTTTGAGGAACCTTATCAGACTGTTTTCCAAAGTGGCTGCACCATTTTGCATTCCCTCCAGCAGTGTACAGAAGTTTCAATTTCAGCCCTGGCTGGTGTGGCTCAGTTAGTTGGAGCACCAAAGGTTGCAGGTTTGATTCCCGGTCAAGGAACATACTTAGATTGCACATTTGATCCCAGTGCATGTATGTGAGGCAATCAATGGATGTTTCTCTCTCACATCTCTCTCTCTCTCTCTCTCTCTCTAATTAGTAAACATATCTTTGGGTAAGAATTTTTAAAAAGTTTTTATATCTCCTCTTCATCAATGTTTGTTATTACCTTTTTTTTTTCTAGTCATCCTAGTGTGTGTGAAGTGATACTCATTGTGGTTCTGATTTGCATTTCCCTAAAAATGATTGATGTTGGGTATCTTTTCATGTGTGGTGGAAACTTCTTGACTGCTTTGCCTATCCCAGGCTTAAAGAACTTGAGGACCAGCATTGATTCTAACTCTCTATGTAAAAATTCTTTCACTTGTTGGCGCCTCACTTCTTTAAATGGAAAATGGGCAAGACAGAAAAAAATCTCCATTTACCAAATGCCAGGAATTCTGCTAGTCACTCTACTACATTATTTTATTAAAATCTCACGAAGCCCTTGAGGGAAAGTATCAGCATCTCCTTTTGAAGATGAGAAAAGTGAGATCCAGTGATATTTAAGAACCTTTCCAAGGTCGCACAGCTAATAATGGCACCAACATGTTTAGGACCCAGGTCAGTGTAGCTCTGAAGCCTGTGTTCTTTCCTCTGTGTCCATGGTGGAAAAATAATAGTAGCAGCAATAATAGCATGACTGTGTTACTTTTTGTGGTTTGGGCTGGCATGAGCCAGGTGTGGTGGAAGCACAGCTGGGAAGATATCTGCAATGTCTGGGCACCAGGGAGAACTTTACATAGTGGGTGACTTTGGGGCTGGGACTTTGACTTAGTCTTGGATCTTTGGGCTACAAGTGATAGAAATGTAACTCAGACTAGATCCAACATAAGTGAATCCACACCTACCTCTCTCACACACTGAAGGAGAGGTGAACAGTCAGTGTGTGAGAGAAGCAGATGCGCAGCAGGACCTCAGGTACAACCAGAACCAGGGGTCCAATCTCTATGAGAGTCCTCTGGTGTCTCTTGTCTTAGCTTCTCTCTGTATGCACACTTCATGTTTCTTCACCACAGACCACATCCTCTGCATGGGGGGGAAGGAAATAACACTACTGACAGCTTACAGCTTCTACTGTCAGCTAGAGATCTTGGCTTTTCTCCTCAATTTTTGTTTGAAAAGTCCTGGGACAGAGCAAGTCTTAGGAAAGGCTTTTGATTGGCCTGACTTGGGCCAGGTGCCCAACCTGTGGCCAGAAGGTAGGATCACATGAGAATATGACAGCTCCTTCTGGAACCAAATGGTTGTAGAGGTAAAGGGGAAGATCCCAAGAGAAGATGAAGGTACTGGTCCTGCAAAGAAAGAAGGTGCTGAATAGATAAACCATCAGTGTCTTGAGTGATGAGCGGGCATTATAGGAAGTCAGGGGACAGGGGGAGGGCATTACAGGGAGAGTACAGGATGCAGAGAATCTGTTGTCCATAGAGCCTTACACTAGGGGCCCCAGGAATCCTTGCTCAAGAGAACAAAGATTGCCCCTCACATAATGCACAGCAATTCACAGTTTACAAAACACTCCCAGATTCATTATCCCACTTAATTTTCACCGCATCCTTGGGAGGGAGATGAAATGGAAACTACTATAAAACTCATTTCATGCATGAAGACACTGAAGCTCAGAGAGGTTAAGAAACTTGCTCAAGGTCACAAATACTAGTAAGAGGCCTGGCTAAATCCCAGTCCTCTGACCTGCTTTCCACTGGGCATGGATCTTCAAGTGTATGGATCTTCAAGTCCTTTGTCAGAATTGCAAACTTACTGGCAATGCTCTGAAAAATCCGATACAGTAATTTTACTGGGATTTGTATAAACATCCTTAACTCTGCAGGAGCCTTGCAGATTTGAGGGAGGAATAGGGGAATGGAAAGGTAGAAGGAAAGGAAAAGAATGGCTGTCATCATATTTTTTTATGCTTGCCCATTTTGTTGGGGAATCATAAACTCCTTGAGAATTCAAGGATCGCCTCAGGGAGCTATCATCCCACTAACATTTTATGTAGAATTGTGAGTGTGTGCAAGTGCACTTTTCTAGAGAAGAGGGCAATAGCCTTGATCTGATTAAGCGCATTGTGACTCTTCAAAAGCAAGAACCTCTGGAAAATTGAATGCTGTACAATTTGCAAAGCGTGTGTCTAGTTTGTATTTTTCTCAGTTCTCATTACAGCCCAATGAAGAAGAAATGCCTGCTTACATTTCACAGATAAGAGAACTAGGGTTTGGCGATCTTGCAATTTCCCCAAGATCAAATCGGGGACTTGAGGCCATGTCTCCTGGCCCCAAGGCTCCTGTCACTTCACCTACTTGCCCTCCTTTTGCAGCCTGGCATCTTCTCTTCCTCTTTCTGAACTTGCTTCCTCTGTTCAGTAGGTTTTGTATGTGAGTGACAAAAAAACGCAACCCAGACTGACTTATACAAACAACAGTGACCAGGAGGATGTATTCACTTATAAAACGGAGAAGTCCGCCAAGACCGGTTTGGCTCAGTGGTAGAGCGTCGGACTGCGGACTGAAGGGTCCCAGGTTCGATTCCGGTCGAGGGCATGTACCTTGGCTGCGGGCACATCCCCAGTAGGGGGCGTGCAAGAGGCGGCTGATTGATGTTTCTCTCTCATCGATGTTTCTGACTTTCTATCCCTCTCCCTTCTGCTCTGTAAAAAATCAATAAAATATATTTAAAATGGAGAAGTCCTGGGCAGGGCTTCATCCAGTCTATCATCAAGATGCCCAAATGGACACAGACACTGGGGTGGTGGCAGCTTGCCCAGGATAGACACGGCTGGGGCCAGGGGAGGTCAATCGGGGGGAAAGAAGACATATGTAAAACTTTAGACAGTAAAAAAGAAGAAGGAGAAGGGTGCTGGGCCCACAGTGCCCAAGGTTCAGAGGCAAGCGCCCATGCTTTGCAGCACTGCAAGTGGGCTTGCTCTGCTCCCCTTTTGACCAGCTAACACCAGGTGTTGTTCAGACTGTGTGACTTTTTTTAACTTCCCTTTTCTGCTTTGTCATAGCTGTGGCCCTGCCAGGCCCGCCTGGCCCTCCAGGACAGCCAGGCCTTCCCGGATCCAGAAACCTGGTCAGTATCGTGATCAGTGTGTAACCATCCTCTGCTTTAGACGGGTTTACTTAGCACTTCGGCTACAGTATGTGGGGGCTGCAGCACCTTTATGTTGGAATGAGGCCTCCATGACGGTCTCATTGGTGCAATCCCACAAACAGAGGGTATATTTATCATCTTTTTAGATGACTTGGTAAGTAAAAAGAGTCTGAATATAAAATCATTTATGATTTCAGTTGTACCCTTTTATTCCTTAATTCACTAAACTAAGTAGAACCAATCATATGACATAAAAAACAGAAGCACGAAAGTGTAAACAATATCACATCAGGTCCCGTGCTGGTAACTCAGCTTTTGTGCTCATCGCACTGCAGGTCACTGGAGCAGGTAGAGAGCCCAGGAGCTCTGATGATGCACCAACAGGGGACAGTACCTCCCAGGATGTCAGGAGTCCTAGGAACGTTCTGTGATCTTTGCGAGCTTTTAGTGGGGGACTTGGGCTGCGAGTGAAAGAACAGTCCAGCAGATAATGGAATTTTGGTATTTGCTGCCAGTGGGGGATTTCTAAGCCATTTTGAGGCACAGTTACTATCTTCAAGGCTAAGTGAAAATTAATCTTTTATAATCCCGCTCAGTTGAAATGAAAAATAGAAGCTCTCTTGGCTGATATTTCTTTGAGACTTGGTGCTTTTCGATAGACATTTGCAGCTTATCTGTCTGCTCTTGGATATTCCGAGATGATGGTCTAACCTTTGGCAGCTTTCTAGACAGAGAAATAACAGAGCCTCACTTTCTACCAGGTATTTAGTGTTATAACTACCTGGCGTGGCAAGAAAGATTCAAGACCTAAGCAGAACTGTTTGCTTGCTTCATTGCTTATTCCAAATGAAACCACATATGGAGCTCTGTAAGCAGCAGAGTGAGACAACACACGTTGCCATGTCAGCGCCACTGAGCAGCTCACAGAAATGGAAGTGGCAAAACTCACCGACCACTTTGCTGATACCAGCACCCAACAAAGGCAACTCTCCACAGTTTTTAAATGTCTTTATACTCACAGCCTATTGTCTTCTTGTCTTAACATATCCATTACAACTTAGAGTTGTGTTCCAAAGGAATTCATGTTTTTGTTTTATCAAAAATATTGTCCTTTGGTTATGGGGAAGCTATGTATCACCCTCTGGCACAATAAGCCTTTTCATTGACTAAGGGGGGGGGGGTGACTTATATTGACAAGGAGGCCAGCTTTCCGAGTGCCACTGCTCCCAGGATAACCGCAGTGTTTGGTTTTAAATGACCTGACAGGTTACAGCCCTGAGCAGCATGGCCGACATGCTGCAGAATGCACATCTGGTGACAGAAGGGACGTTCATCTACCTGAGGGACAGCACCGAGTTTTTCATTCGTGTCAGAGATGGTTGGAAAAAATTACAGGTAATTCTTCAACTTTCTTAAATAAATTGCCTCCAAGTACCCCTGAAAAGTAATCATCTACTCCTATGAATGTTATTTTCCTGTTTTAAAAATAGGTGAACAGTTTCTAGTTGGTTCATTTTCAATGTACTGTTTTTTCTTAAAGCTGGGAGAACTGATCCCCATTCCTGCCGACAGCCCTCCGCCTCCTGCACTTTCCAGCAACAACGTGAGTAGTTTTCCTGCCTTGCGTCTTGCTCAGCATTTACTGAGTCCCCGCTGGTACCCGGCACCCAGCTCTCCAAACTCTGGACAGCCAGCGCTGCATGGTTCCGTATCTGATGGAAGCCCAGAAATGACCAGGTGCCCACAGAATGTTCTCACTACAAAGTGGAGGGAGATCTGGACCCAGAAGCTGGAGATCTGTTTCCATGTCGTAGCTGAATCCTCCTGGGCTAGGGGCTTTCCCTCTCTTGGCCTCAGTTATTCATCTGTGATATAATTGGCATAAGCGATCTTAAAGAACCCTTTAATATTTGACACTTGTTGGCAACTTACATTGTCCATTTCTTGACCCTACAGCCACCTTCGAGGCAGGTACTATCATCCCATTTTGCAGATGAGGAAACAGGCTCTGAAGAGGTGACTTGCTCTATTAAGGGAATGGGTCAGCTGCAAAACATGGGCCTTCTGCTTCCCTGACTCAGTGCTCTTTCTAAAAGACTGAGAATACTCCCTTCCTTTCTGAGAATTTTTTTTTTTCATTCCCAGTTAAGACTGGACCAAAGACCATGACAAACTAAAGTATCTTCTCCAGAAACGTTGCACTTGTTCCTCAATGTACTCTGAAGAACAGATCGAATGAAATGAAAATAGTCAGAACTGTTTATTTTCTTTCTTTTTTTTTTTTTTTACTTAATAGCCACATCCGTTTCGGCCTCCACTGATGCCTGTTTCAAGTGCCAATTATGGGAGGCCTGCAGTAAGTACAATTCATGCACTTACTCTGCAAATGCTGAATGTGTATCTGCTATGTGCTAGGTCCCATGCTGGGCCCATAGTTCCTACTGTCAATGTGCAAAAAGACTAGCAAGAGAGGCAAACAAAAAATAGGTAATTACAGTACATTGTGCTAAGTCGTTTGGGTGAGGCAATCAAAGGATGCTTGGGGGGGGGAGGGGGAGGAAGGTCAAAGAAGACTGCCTTCTTTAGAGGAGGTGACCTCTAAAGACCTAAAAGGTAGTTGAGAGCAGGAGAGAACCAGGTGGGTGGAAGAGAATGGGAATTCCAGGCAGAGGGCATATGGAACAGATAGAGGCAAGAAGGAGTGCTGTACATTTCCGTAATTCTGAGTTTTTCAGTCTGGCTGAAGGAGTAGAGTTCAAGAGATGTTCAGTGTGCAAAGGGCATGGGCTAGTAATCAAGGGCCTGTAAGCCAAGCAAAGGACTTCTACCTTCTCCAGTGGACAATGAAGAGTCTTAAGCAAGAAAAGGGTATTATAAGATTGGCATTTCAGAAATTGCTTTGAGTGTAGTGTAGAAATGGATTAGAGGGGACAAGACCAGGGGTCCTAAGAACAATTAGGCAACTACTATACTATCTGGACTATGATCATAGCAGCGAACCTAGAAAATTGGGCAGATTGGAATGACAAGGAGCCAGGGGGGGCAAATGTGCTAATTGACTGGATAAGGGGATGCATGGATTAGGGAGTTCAAGAATGATGTCCAGGTTTCCACTTGGGTGACAGATTCCTTTTCAGGGTCATTTGCAGAAAGTAAAACTCTGGTGCCTGTTATTAGTCTGCTCCACTATCTTTAGAGACCAGCTTTTGCAAAGGTCTTTCTTCCTAACTGCCTTCCACCCCCACCCCAACACACAGACATAGATTTTATCTTCAAAGCTTACACACAACTTTGGGTGGCCATGCACTGATCCTGGCCCTAGTTCAATGTGATCTTACAGCTGCAGAACCCAATACTTTCTGACTCAATTCAGAGTCTTGAGAGAGATGGTTCATCTTGAACCAATCGCCCACTCCCAGACAAATCAAAACTAGCCAAGATTGCATGGCCTAAGACCACTTTTTAAAGCAAGAGTTATGGGGGCATTTTAGCAAAGAACAAGGCATGGGTTTGGCAGACACCAAAAGCATGTTCCCTATCATGTTGTCTCATCATGCAAGAGTTTACCGGGCCCAGTGAGCCTGAGGCACCTGCAGAATGTCTGAGTGGAAACTTCCGGGAAGGAACAGGATGTGAAGACATTAAACATCACAGTGGGTCTGGTCTGGAGATTTAGACTTAGAGTCTTTAGCCAAGCCATGGCAATAGTGACAGGATGGTAGGATTCCCGAAAGAGAATCTCTACAGTGAGAAGAGATTGGACCCTGAGGAGCCCCAGGTAGAGATTGAATAAGATGCCCTCGGGTGTGCCTTCCATTCTAAGAAGTTTGAAATCTCATTAGGAACATGAGATGGTTATGGGATTTGGGGTTTGTCTTTCACTCTAACTGTACTGTCTTCTCTCTCTCTTTATTTATTTATTTTTTTGCAGCTGCACTTGATTGCTCTGAACATGCCATTTTCTGGAGACGTTCGAGCTGATTTTCAGTGCTTCCAGCAGGCCAGGGATGCAGGACTATTGTCCACCTACCGAGCATTCTTATCCACCCATCTGCAAGATCTCTCCACAGTTGTGAGGAAAGCAGAGAGATATAGCCTTCCAATAGTAAATCTCAAGGTAAAAATAAATACTGTCCCTATTGCCTCCTGGGTGCACCGGTCTCCACAGGGACTAGAGGCAGTTGCCACTTTCTGACATCATCCAAAGTTTGCTGGTTCCAGGCCCAGCCTGTCCCTGATTGGCTGTGTGACTCTGGGTGGGTCACTTTCTTTCTCAGGACCTTAGTTTTCTACTATTTACAGTAGCCTTCCTGCTTGGATGGTATGACTCATGGAGCAGACAGGAGGGAGGACTAATGACCTCTTTCACTTACATAGTTTTCTAATGTTTACAAATTACTTTACATTCATTATTTTAATATGTACTTTCAATTTTTAAAAAAGGAAGTTATTTTTTTTGTCCGATGAGGAAACTGAGGCTCAGGAGAAAGACGTTTGCTCAAAGTCACTACAATCTAGAATTAGTTTCCTTGACACACACACCCCCCACCCCCATCTGAGGCTCTTGGTTCCACCTGAGATGCCTTCTATAGGGCACCAGCTGTGTGGTATCAGAGAATAGCTGGTAATCACTGGTCACAGAGCAGAGCCCCCTTGTCCTGCAACCTGGTTCAGAGTCTTCAACACATCTAAGCTGCCAAAGCCTGGAAGATATTTCTCTGCCCCAATTTGAGGCAAGGCAGGGCCTCATAGGATCCTTCAGTGGTATAATTAACCATGGAAATAGTCAACTCTTTCAAAGCTGCAGAGGTACAGCTCTGTTATTGCTCACACACACCCTGGGTCCTGATCTCCCACTAGATCTCAAAGTTACTTTGAGACCCTCTGGCCCTTGGGACCCTAGTACTTCAATTTGGGACCAAATTTTTTTGTATGCTTGCAATAAAAATAACTGAAGGAAACAGGGCTTCTTCAGAAAAAGCAGTAAGAGATTTATCTCCATGTGGATTGGCACAAATTTGAAGCTCAGCATATACATATAAAATATCTTAAAACAATAATAAAATAAAGACCTAAGACACACTTTAGATGGGATGGAACTTTGTATACATATCATAAGAAAAAATAGTTCAAGAAATAAGATAGTAAAACTGAAAGGGTTCAGGAATGGATGATGAAATCAAACAACAGATATTTCCTGAGTCCCCACTCTGTCTCTGTGATTGAGGTTGACTTCAGTGTGAGGTGACATCTGGCCTTAAAGAATAAGCAAATAGTCCTTGCTGGTGTAGCTCAGTTGGTTGGGTATCATCCCCTGCACTGAAAGGTTGCCAGTTTTCTAGTCAGGAAACATGGCCAGGTAGCACGCTCGATACCTGGTAAGGGGTGTGCGGGAGGCAGCCTATTAATATCTCTCTCTCTCTCTTCCTCTCTCCCCCTCTCTGAAAAATCGATAAAAACTATTTAAATTAAAAAATAATAATAATAAATGAGTAAATAACTAGTCCATTTGCAGGCTGATGTGTAATGATTCCAATGTGACATTTTTGTCTCTATAGGGCCAAGTACTTTTCAATAATTGGGACTCAATTTTTTCTGGCCATGGAGGTCAGTTCAGTACACTTGTTCCAATATACTCCTTTGATGGCCGAGACGTGATGACAGATCCTTCTTGGTAAGTAGGGGTGGAAGCCTCAAAGTATATGATATGATGGACAGTTTTAGGAGACATTCTAATCATGAGATGCTTTTGTCAGCTGTGCCTCTGGGGCTTTGCTAGCATAAAGCCTCAGGGAGGTAGCTGAGGTCCATGGAGAGAGTCCGGGCTTTGGAGCTGGGTCCAAGACCTTAATATGAGACCTTCGGCAAGGCCCTTCTGCTCTCTGAGCCTCAGCTGCCTCACATGTCGAACGGGCAAAGTAATCATATCTATCCCATAGAGTTGGTGGGAAAATGGAATGGTAAGTGTGAGAACATCTACAGTGGTTCTCAACCTTTCTAATGCCTCGACCCTTTAATACAGTCCTCCATGTTGTGGTGACCTCCTACCATGAAATTATTTTAGTTGCCACTTTATAACTGTAATTTTGCTATTAATGAATCGTAATGTAAATATCTGTGTTTTCCGAAGATCTTAGGCTCTCGACCCACAGGTTGAAAAACGCTAGCAGGATCACCTAAGACCATTGGAAAACACAGATATTTACATTACGATTCATTAACAGTAGCAAAATTACAGTTATAAAGTAGCAACAAAAATAATTTTATGGTAGAAGGTCACCACAACATGAGGACCTGTATCAAAGCGTCACAGCATTAGAAAGGTTGAGAACCACTGACTAGAATATAGTAGGCACTTAATAAGTGGTAAGCAATGTTACTCTTGGTGATCCTTCAACTTTATGCTGTGAGCTGCACTCAAATCCTTTGAAAACTACATATGCTATTAAGAATAGAACAACTCAGCAAGTCTTTCCTCAGCATCTACTCTATGCCACTCCTGATGCCAGGCCTGGAAGGCACAGTGTCTACAAGGCCCCTACCCTTACAGGGCTCACAGCCTATAGGGGAAGACAGACAGACACAGATTAACTGTGATTCCAGCCAGAATATTGCAGTTGTAAAATGGAGAAGCAGATAAGATGAAGGAGCATAGGGAAAATACTCACCGTTACTTGGGGATGAGAATCAAGAAGGCTTCTGTACAAGTAAGCATTTAATGGACTTTGAAAGATGAGAAAGACACCCTGGCCTGAGAATGAAAGAGAGGCTGGTTTAGACAAAGGGGCCTCATGAGGGAAGGCTCAGATTCACACAGCACAGGGTATGATCTGAGACTATGTATGAGCTGGGTGTGGTTGGAACATGGTGTGTTCAGCTACTAGTAATTAGAGCATTGAGGATGGAGAGATGACATGAGGTCAAACCATGGAGGGCTCAGGGGATTTGACTTAGTTCGCTAGACTTATGCCAATTTGTTCACTGAAATATGCCATGAAGGAGAAAAATAAATAACATGACAAAATTACTTTTCAGGCCCCAGAAGGTTGTTTGGCATGGCTCCAACCCCCATGGAGTGCGTCTTGAGGATAAGTACTGCGAAGCATGGCGAAGCGCCAACACAGCAGTCACGGGATTGGCCTCCCCGCTGAGCACGGGGAAGATTCTGGACCAGAAAGCATATAGCTGTGCGAGTAGGCTAATTGTTCTCTGTATCGAAAACAGTTTCATGACCGACGCTAGGAAGTAATGACCTTCCCATGCCCTTAAGAGTTCCCCAATTTTTCTTATGTGAAGAGTTGACACTGAAATCTAAAATGTTTAAATGTTGTAAATATTGGTGTGTTTTTTTATTATTACACATTCATCATAACAGCAACCAAAGAAAACATACCTCAATACACTCAAAACTGAAGACATCAACAACTGAGATCAAAGATAAACATCTGATCCGCATATTGGTGCTAGACTCTGCAGGAAACCCCGGGCAGTGCGAACACATCCCAACACGACCGAGAGCACATTGTAGACAAAAGACCTTGGCACGCTCTCGACTGCATCCTTCAGAAAGCAATTTCCTCTTTTCAACCATTCTTGTTGAGTGTAAGATGTCCTTCATGTTTTCTTACAAAGTCGGCGTTTAGAAATATGACCCCTCTTTAAGTTATGTGCAGACCCAATGCTTTATTCTTCAATAGATACCCATTATTTGCAACTGCTGTTCATACAGAGATACTGAAGTGCTCAAATGATCCTATCTGTAGTTTCTGGTATTATCAGATTTCAATGTTTTTATTTTCTAAAATATTGTCATCATGCTTTAGGAGTTTTATATTTTTGCTACAACCATATTTTAGTATGGCCTCTGTTTATATCACTCTGACTTGCTGGAAAAGTTTAAACTCCCAGTTATCTGAAACTAGAAAAGGAATAACATGTAATTCCTACCTTTCCCTTGGTGGCCCTTTCCCCCACCCCCATCCTGATTTTATTATTTCCATCTGGAAACTCTTGAATTATAACTGCGATTGAACAAATGGGTTCATGAGGATGAATTTTCTGAGATATCTATATTTCATGCTGTATACTTTGATTTTTTTCCATGTAAGTGAACATAAAAACATCTTTTCCAGGCGCTTTCTTTTGTTGGATTTTTTTCCCCCCTCTAGTTCCTTTATTCTCCACCACTGATGTGAAAATGGCCCCTGGTTGGTATTACTAACCCTGTCACTGCCACTTGTGTAGTCCTTGGTGGTGATCAGGAAACAGGAAGATTTTCCCGTCATGCTCATTGCTTCAGCTTGTTTTCTCCCGCTTGGAGGGGGCAGTGTGAGGGTGGGCAGAAGAACCCCAGTGTGGGAAACAGGGTGAACTGTGACTGTCTCAACACATGACTTTGGACAAGTCTGCTTTTTTCTTTCAAATAAGCATAATATCAGCTCCCAGTTATTATACATCAGACTTAGAAGCGCTATTTACCTTTCCTCATAACTCTGTAAGGTGGGCGTTTCTATCTCCACTTTACAAATATAAAAGAAAGGGTTGAGGGTCAGGAGGTCACACAGCTGCTGAGTGATAGGGCTGGTTTCAGACTCAGAGTCTGTCTCATTCCAGTGCCAAGAACTTTTCAAGGAACCACCGTGCAAAGCTGCCCATCCGCTCCTTCCCAGCGCCCAGTCTGTGACTCCCTGCCTCTGAGCTTGACCCTGCAGGAGAAACAGCATCATTACAAAGGACATGACGGGATATTTCCTCCCATTCAGCTGGGCTGGCTCGGAAACTCAGCCAAGTGAACCTACACGAATAGTCCTTGAGGTAGGAAGGAAACTGACCCTGAAAATACCCAGAACCTCCACTTAGGGGCTTTCTAAATAGAGGAGGGATACAGATCTCTCTAATGAGTCACGGAATGAAGACAGATATAGGTTGGAAAGCCCAAGAAGTAGACTGTTGAGGACCAGGCGGTTACGGGGGATGGAGTGCCTGGATGGGCAGGAGCTGTGGAGGAAGGAGAGTATGAGGCTCCAAGGCCATGAAGTGAAGCCATCCATTTTGGTCAGAGCTCACATAGCCCTGGGTCACAGAGGGGCAAGGTGGGATGGGAGTCTGTGAGAGCCAAGAAGTAATGTTGATGTTCATGCCCTGACTTCTCAGTCCTCTTTGTGCACCAGAGAGGGTATAACCAATGGCCCTCCCAGAGGGACCCTGTATCAACCCCAGCCCTGCTCAGACTTGGAGAATGACCGCTAAAATCCCGGGCCTGGCATTCAAGACCTTCACTGAGCACTGCTTTCCTGTCACTTCCCAAGCCACATAGGCCCCTCTGCTGAGCTGTGCACGCCCTGCCCTGTCTTGGGAGAGCTCTAACCACCCTAGGTCTCGCCTGGCTCTCTTGTTAATAGCCAGTGCAGACTCTGCTTCATCTGTGACCTCATTCTTTCCCCTGAATCTGCCTGCTTTAGTCACACCTCTCCTTCTGATCACCTGGGGTGTGTAACACCCGTATCTTGTCACACAACGGAAACAGAATGGCTAAAGTTCTCTAAGCCCTCACCTCCTGAATGGACCTCAAGGCCAAGGAAATAGAGGAGTGCTCTGGGAAATAATAAGGGAGGAAAGATGTGCCAGAAGAAATTCATCTTTGCAGTGTGAATAGTCTTCGGATCCTTGCTGAATCCTTATTGTGGGCACTCAAGCCTGAAGCATCTAAGGTCTCCTGCAGAGAGCAGAATCAGAAGGACAAACGCAATGTCCCTATCAACTCCTATCAAAGCCAGACCCCAGGAGGAGGCCAACTTTGAAGGGCACAAAGGACTGAGAGATGGGGGGGAGGCGGGTGGTGGAGGAGACAGAGTCTGAAGGAGAAGGTCCAGGGCAATCCTCTCGGCCAACCTGGATGTGGCCACGTGGTGATGCTTAAAGAAAAATGACAAGAGCCACCCCAGATTTCCTGCATCCTCTGGATTTTATAGGGCTCGCACTGTGTTGCTTGAACCTGTAGGGAGTGCAAGTAGGAGACAGTGTGGAATTCAGGGAACTGCCGGCAATCCAGTACAGCTGCATATTAGTCAATAAGGAAAACACAAGTCAGATTATTAAGAAAGGAATAAAAAGGAATATGTTGGTTCATGAAACCAAGTTGAAGGACAGGATGCAAGAGGCTCAAGTGGCATCGTCCCTTTGCGTTCTCTCTCTCTCTCCCTCTCTCTCTCTCTCTCTCTCTCTCTCTCTCTCTCTCTCTCTCTGTGTGTGTGTGTGTGTGTGTGTCTTGCTTCTGCTTTTGTCTGTATATGGCTTCCTTCCCTCCAACTGAGGACAAGATTCCTTCATGTGGCAGGGGCTGCTCCCAGACAGCTCCAGGCTTACATTACTCCAACACCCCAGAGAGTGGCCACAAAGAGGAGAAGACTCCCTCTCCCCTCTGGGATTACATTAATTCCTAGAAAGGACTCTGATTGGTCTCACATTTGTGTATCCATGACAGTGACTGGCAGCCCCTCCCAAGGTAAATTGTACACAAAGAATAATTCCTCCACCCAAAATATGCAAGGGTTGCTATGACCAGAAAACAGGGCCTAAGAAGGTTGAGAACACACACACACGAAGGAAGGAAGGAAGGAAGGAAGGAAGGAAGGAAGGAAGGAAGGAAGGAAGGAAGGAAGGGAGGGAGGGAGGGAGGGGGGGAGGGAGGGAGGGAGGGGGGAGGGAGGGGGGAGGGAGGGAAGGAGGGAGGGGGGAAGGAAGAAAGAGAAAGAAAGAAAGAAAGAAAGAAAGAAAGAAAGAAAGAAAGAAAGAAAGAAAGAAAGAGGAAGAAAGAAAGAGAGGGAGGGTGGGTGGGAGGGAGGGAGGGGGAGAGAAAGAAAGGGAGAAAGGAAGAAAGAAAGGAAGGAAGGAGGATTCAAACACATACAGCAGCAGGCAAAAGCTAAGTGTGGGGTTTTGGGGATGGAATGATGCGCAGAGGTGGGAGCACACTGGCCTTGAACCCTAGGAGAAGATGTTTGGAATTTCCCTGCAACAGGTGTCGCACCTGGTATGATTTTAAAAGGTGAGGGATGGGATCAGATCTTCTGCGACCCACAGGACTGTCTCAGCAGGGACTGGAGGCAGAGATATGCTCGGGAAAGCTTGTGGTGACTTATGCAATTGCTAACAGCACTCTAAAGAGCTATCAATCCTTTTCAGTATAAACTTTCATATTTATAAATATCAACAAATATTTGATTTGCTAAACCTCCTCAGTCATCTGAGGAGATTAAGTAGTCTCAAAAAGGGAACTAGCAGATCAATCAGAGCAAATGGTTTGTATTAAAAAGAATTATTGCAGAAAACAGAAGCTAACTTTTTAAAAGTTCAAATTTGTATTTTGGTGAAATGTCAGAGGGCAAAGAAGCCTGACCTGGAATATGAGAACAAGAAACAAGTCTTGAAAATGAAATATATGATTTTATGCACCTCAAAATAAAACAGAATTGCAGCATATATATTCTCAAAAACTGATTTAATGAGTTATCAGGTAAACTCATAAGAATTAATATGATCCTCTCAGAACACAGACAAAAGAATAGATTCATGAGATAAAAAAAGAGGGGGTGGTATATATAATGTCCTGATATTTATATAACTGGAGCCATAGAATAGGAAAAAAGAATGAATGTAAGTGAACAATTAAAAAAATAATGAAAGAAAATTCCCTGAGCTGAAAGAGTATTGCCTATGGATTATAAATAATCCTGGGCAGAATTGTTGTAAAAAAAAAAAAAATCCACCCAAGGACATAAAGGTAAGATTTCTGCATTTCAAATGATGTTAGAATCCTATAAACTTTCATATAAAAGGATATTCAGAATAGCATTGGAATTCTCATTTGCAATATAAAAAATTAGAAGATAATGTATAAATAATCTTACAGGTTTAGAATTATACTCTTAAAATTTTGCAGCCAGACAAACTGAGAACAAAAGAGAAATATCAAGACTTCAAATTATAGTATTAGGTATGCTTTCTGAGAAACAAAATTTGTGAAATAATTATAGCCAAATAAAAGTGAACAGAAAAATAATAAATAAAAGTGAACAGAGAATTAATATCTTACAGAGTAGAGGGCATTGCAATATCTTAGAAATCTCATGAGAAATAATTCAGGGTAACTTATAGCTATATCTAATCAATGTTTCCTATTGTATAATACAGGTACTACTTCTGGTTTGAGGTGCTTTTGCTTTAATCTATATATATAAAAGGCTAAACAACCATCTGACTGGTGGATAGTTATGACACATACTGACCACCGGGGGCAGACACTCAATGCAGGAGATACTGAGCTGCAGTGACTTGGCAGCAGAGGTTCTTGAGTGATGCACCCTGGAAGCAGAGAGGAGGGAGCCCAATTCCAGGGTGCATCACCCGAGAACGACCCTCTTGCAATCTGGGACCCCTCGCAGAATGTTGGAGAGCTGGTTTTGGCCCAGTTCCCACAGGCCAGGCTGAGGGATCCCACCTACCAGAAGGACCCCACTCACTCCACAGACACCCTTTGAGCCATGGCACCACCTCGGGTGCAGGAGGCCAGGGAGGGACCAGGGAGGTTGGCTCCAGGGGCATGTCTGGCCCCTCTCACCCAGTCCCACCCCACCAGCCACCTTCTAATTAATTTGCTTTCAATGTGCATGAATCCATGCACTGGGGCACTAGTAGTTATATACTTATTTTCATGTGTGTTAGAAATATTCAGGTATAGGTAGCACCAAATTCATAACTTCACATTTATTTTTATTCATCTGAAGCTGAAGAAGATATTTAAGTTTTTAAAGGTATGTTGGTTTAAAGAGGAATATTAGATAACTAATTGTATAAATGGCATGTGGTTAAGATAGTAGGCAAATGAATGAGTTTGGGAGAACATTTGACTAAATAATAGGTGGTAATGTGGTTGTAAAATATGTTCCAGACTTTCCCAACTTATGATGATAAAATAGGTTCACATGATTGTTGTTTTTTTAAACCTAAATTACAAGCCTGATCTCCTGGATGTGAAATTAGCACTAAATCCAGTTCTTCTGTTCCTCAAATATTCTTCAATAATTCTACCTTCACATATTCCAGGGTTGCTTATATTTTCCCAGAAATCAGGTTCTACTCATTTGACTCACATACAATAAAAGTACACTCATCACTTAGACCAGTGGTCAGCAAACTGTGGCTCACAGGCCACATGCAGCTCTTTGGCCCCTTGAGTGTGGCTCTTCCACAAAATACCAAGGCCTGGGCGAATCTATTTTGAAGAAGGGGTGTTAGAAGACGTTTAAGTTTAAAAAATTTGGCTCTCAAAAGAAATTTCAATCATTGTACTGTTGATATTTGGCTCTGTGGACTAATGAGTTTGCCGACCACTGGCTTAGACAACCAAAAGAAAATCCAGCTGCTGGAAGGTGTGCATTCCATTCCTCACGGGCTTGATGTCGGCCAGTCAGTCAGTCATTATTTATTGAGCACAGGCGAGTACCAAAAAAAGACAGAGTAAATGCTCTCAATGATCTTATATTCCAGTGGAAGGGAAAATAAATAGTAAACATGCAAACAAATAAATAGGTAAGGTGAATTCAGATATTGAAAATTGCTAAAAGAAGGTAAAAACAAAAGAAGGGGTTTGATTGGGGGAGGGAAATACTGAGTTACCCTTCTGAAGAAATGACATTTGGAGTGAGATGTTTGAAACTGTTGTATTGAGATGTCTTGATGAATATTCATATATTAATGTAATATAAATATAAACCAATTTTATTTCTTACAAATACTATCCCTGACTACCCTATACTTATATTTATAGCATAGTCCCTTAAGAACATAGACCCTTATCATGCTTTGAGGAAGTATATTAGTTAAGATGCATATAAAAGACAAAAAGCACTGTGAGTATTTCAGAGGGAATTGGATGCAGACTATTAGTTACACAGGGACAGGAAAGCTGAGAAACTGAATAGGGCACAGTAAGACTCTCCAGATAGTATCTAAAGAGGGGCAAATGAAAGAGGATGTGTTACCAGACCCCGGGGACTAGGATCAAACCACAATAATTGGACTGTGCTGCACCTGAAGACATAAGGGAGGAAGAGCCCACAGCCAGAAGCTGCACTGGAGGCCGAGAGGGTGAAAGAAACATGTCTTGATTCATTATTCCTCCTGCTTCCCAATCCCTCATCTGCCAAAGGCATCCGAGGCAGCTGACCCAGCAGCCTGGGCAGCAGGACCTGCAGGGATCAGATCCCCACCTGCACCCTGGGGCAGGATGGGGAAAGGGTGAGAAAGGTACTCCGAGAGCAAATGCACCCAGCCAGACACCAGAAAATTCTCTGAGTCCCTGGTTACTAAAAGTCCAGCCTAGTTTTAGACCTCGATCTCAAACTGTCAAAGTCTATTTTCCCTTTCCCCTGTCCTCACACAGAACATTTTTGAGCTGGGACCCTGACTGTTAAAAATGCAGATGGAGAAGGAGTATGATTAGGCTCTGACATATCCGTCCCTGCCCCTTCCTTCTTCAAGGCCCAGCTCATTTGGTGTTTTGGGGTGGGCAGGAGAGAAAACTGGACAAGCATTTCTTGACTCACCTGGCCACAGCTGTTATCTTTTGTAGGTTGGTTGTTACTACTTCTCTGGCTAATAGCGGCCACTGATACCTTCTCTGTGCTGGAAAACCTGTGGGCCCAAGCCCAACTACCTTCAGTAATGTCCACTTAGCCCAACTAGAAATTCTCCCATTCTTGCCAACTCAACGGGAGGAATTTACTTACTTATCTCCCCTTCAACCTCTATCCCCATCTGATAAGAATGCCTTAGTCAGGTAAGTCCAAGACAAGTTGGAAAATAATACCCAACTTGGGGACAGCATGCCAAATTCCCCTTCCCTAAGGGACCCCCTCTCTCTATGTCTGAATCTTTGGAACCTCCCCACTAGTTGACTTAAGGGGAAGGTCACCTCTCACCATGAACACTGCACTCCCCACCAGGTAAATGATTTTGACTAACTCCCCCTTCCTCTTTTTCTTAGTCATCTCATGAAAATTAGGAAGAAGGCGTAGGGGAGGCTGGTAGGGACATTTTGACACTTTTTATTGGCCCCAGGAGAGGACTCTGATGTCATGGTGGACAAGTCTCGTGCTTTAGCTGGAATTCCCAAACAAGGAAGAGCCCCACTGAACATCCTGTTACCTGTGAACAATGAAAATCAGTCAGACTGCCGCAGCCGGTTTGGCTCAACGGATAGAGTGTCAGCCTGCAGACTGAAGGGTCCCAGGTTCGATTCTGGTCAAGGGCACATGCCCGGGTTGTGGGCTCGAGCCCCAGTCCAGGGCGGGCAGGAGGCAGATAATCCGTGATTCTTTCTCATCTTTGATGTCTTTCTCTCTCTCTCTCTCTCTCCCTCTCTCTCCCTCTCCCTTCCTTTCTGAAATATATATATATATATATATATATATATATATATATATTTAAAATCAGGGAGGCTTGCCAAAACTGGTTTGGCTCAGTGGATAGAGCGTCGGCCTGTGGACTGAAAGGTCCCAGGTTCGATTCTGGTCAAGGGCATGTACCTTGGTTGCAGGAACATCCCCAGTAGCGGGTGTGCAGGAGGCAGCTGATGGGTGTTTATCTCTCATCGATGTTTCTAACTTCCTATCCCTCTCTCCTCCACTCTGTAGAAAGTCAATAAAATATATTTAAAAAAATAAAAATAAAAATCAGGGAGGCTTGCACAGGTCTGAATAAAGTATCCCTGGCAGGAGGCACAGCAAATGTAAAGGCCTCAAGGTGCAAAGCTGCTTGGTATGTGTAAGTGGCAGAAAGGAGCTGGAGCAAGAATAAATGGGGTGAAGAGAGCAAAACCAGGAAGGCTGGGCAGAGCTGCTTATCACCCACCCTCTTGTAGACCACAGTAAAGGGTTGGAATTTTATGTCTGGTTGTTCTGAGAAGCCACTGGGGGATTTTAAGCAGGAGAGAAACATGAACTATTTTTGGTTTAGTTTTATTTTTGAGGCAGCAAATTATATAATTGGATATATCATTATGACATTTTTCACTGTCAGAAAACCAGCATTAACTCTTCATATACACAGTCAGAGCCTCACAAACACATACTCGCCTCCTGCTGCTAACATTCATTTTATTACTGGGATAGGTACAAATGGCTAGATTTTTGTTATCACCCGATCTGTTGGGATAAAAAGTACATGAACTAATTATTGTTTTCTGCTGAATGGACTGTGGTGGCAATGCTGGCGGCAAATGGGCCAGCCAGTGAAGGATTGTGGGTATTTAGCTGAGAAAGGCTGATGTCCTGGGCTATGGCTGAGGCAGGGACCTGGCAAGACTGTAGGAGGAGCCCTGCTGAAAGGCCTTAGTAATGAGAGAATGGTTCCTGGGATTGGGGGTCTGGCCAGTTGCCTAGATGGTGGTCCTATTTTCCTGGTATGGGAATGACTCTAAAGTCACAAGTCATTTTTGGTGGTTGGTTTTCCTCATTATTGTATCCCCAGGATCTAGAAGAGTACCTGTCATTTTGTAGGTACTCAATAAATATCTGTTGAATCATTGAAAAAGCAGTAGTTTGATCAGGTTATACTTGAGATGCCTAATGAACATACTCATGCGCTTGCTACGGATGACTGGACAGCAAAAACTCACTTCTCTGGCAGAGCAGCAAATTCCTCCATCCTCCTAGTGGCCCCCAGGAGGCAGGGCCACCAGAAGCTCCTGGCTTATATTATTTACCTCATCTGAGCAGAGCAATGAGAAGGCTTCTCTCTCCTCCCCCTGCTTTACTGGATTTAAGTCTCTCAGCTGATGGGCCCAGCTTTTATCAGTTCCTCATTCAATCTCCAAGGCTGGGGGATGGGGTTCTATAATTGGTCAGACTGAGGCCTTGCATCATCTTTGGGGCCAGGGGTCAGGAATCTGTGATTGGCAGCCCATTTCCTCTTTCACCCCCCACCATCACCACTCCCCTACACCCCCACCCTCCCACCCTCACCCCATCAACTCCTATAGAAGAGGAGGAGCAAATCTCTAAAGGAAGAAGGTAAGGGGCTGTCCCAGTTAAGAAAGGAAGAAGGAGGAGTTGGACAGGCAAACAAAACATTCCTTTCAGGAAAAGTCAAATGTAATGCCAGGAATCAAACAAGGGCTGTGCATTCAGAGGCTGGTTTTGTTTTCTCTTCTAACCTAAACAAGAAATGAACTTTGTGAGTAGGAGTTGTAATGAGGAAGTGATCACACTGCCTTCCTCTGTGGGGAAATGTACCAAAGGGGAAGTGTGAGAGTAGGCACACCACTCCACCACCCCACCCCCACCCAAGCACAGACACCCACTGCCGGCCTGTAGAGGTCTCGTGAAGAAGTAAGCCTCTCAGGTGATGAGTCAGTGCCCTGTGGCACACCTTCCCCAGCTCTGCTCTGTCCAATTCTCCAAAGCCAAATAAATAGGAAGTGTGGCAGACTGAGTTCTTTTTAGCAGCAGTACACTTGGGTTTATTTTCATGGGCATGAGTCCACTGGAAAGCAATTATTTTCTCTTGCCTCTTTGCTGCATCAGAGAAATGGAGCCATTTAAAAAAGAATTCAAAGAAACAATTTTGTAGCTTACAAAATGGAATCACAGAGTGGCTGCCAACTTGACTGTGCTATTATGTCATGATTGGTTCTTTTTTAACATAAAAATGGTATATATTTAAGGTGTACACATGTTTTGATATACATAGTGAAATGATTACCGCAGTCAATCTAATTTAACATCAATCTACATAATTGGCGTGTGTGTGTTCTTGTGGCAAGAATACCTGAGATATACTCTCTTAGCAAATTTCCAATATACACTATTATTAACTACTAGAGGACCGTTGCATGGCATTCATGCACGAGGGGTGTGGGGGGTCCCTTAGCCCAGCCTGCGCCCTTTTGCATTCCAGGAGCCCTCAGGGGATGTCCGACTAATGGCTTAGGCCCCCTCCTTGTGGGGCAGGGGCCAGTTGTTCCACCATTTGGTTGATTTGCATATTACTCTTTTATTATATACTAGTGGCCCAGTGCACAAAATTCATGCACATTAAAAGGGTATTAATTAGAGGAAATATTTTAATAGTGCTATTTGCCCTTTCTGTATAATAAAAGTGTGACAGATAAAAGGTAGTGAGTACAATGTATATGAAAATAATAAATAATTTCATTAATAAATAAATAACAAAGTGATATAACAATAATAACAAACTCATGATATAAAAACAACAATGATGCAAATAATGACTAATAAAGTGATTAAACTTATTCTAATACCTCCCTGTATACCACATTAACAGTGAAAACACTTTCGGAGTGCTTGACTAATTTCCCTTGGGATAAAGTATTTCCAACTTTAACATCATATGCTCTTCGAACTCGAAAGAAAGCAACATAATAACTGACTATGTGTGAAAACGAGTTCAGGTAGGAATATTCCTATTCTGTCTAGAGTTTGTCCTTGTGATTTATTAATAGTCATTGCAAATGCTGGCATCACGGGAAACTGTTGTCGAATTCATTTAAATGAAAAGCCAGTGTCAGATGGGGACAAATCAGTTCTTAGAATCAGAACAACCTCTCCTGCTGCAGAACCTCTTAATACTTCAGCTTTGATAATGTTAGGTAGTAATCTTTTGAGGATAAATCTGGTACCATTACAAAGACCCCATTTACTATTAAGATTTCTCAATAGCATAATTATTGCACCCACTTTCAATTTTAATTTATGACATGGCATTCCTGAAGGAGTAATACTATTAAGAAATTCAATGGGAAAATTTTCCTTTTCAGCAGCATCTGTTGAGTTAATGGAATCATCACTCAAATAGGTGTTAAAATCTCCATCAAGTATATCCAAAATTTCTTCATTTAATTTTTAAACATGTTCATTTTTTGGACAAAGAATTTCACGTTTAGATATATTTTTAATATTATCTATAGAGAATATACTATTTCCAAAGGTGGCTTCAATAATAGATCCATTACAAATCATTTCATGGAGAATTTCTATAATATCCATTCCTAAATGAAAACCACTAGTCAACTTTGCCATCTCCAATTTTTTTAATATTTTTTTCTTTTTTTTTTTTTCCTTTGCTTTAAAAAAAAAAAAACCCTTGTGTCAAGGGCTGACTTTCAATAGATCGCAGCAAGGGAGTTGCTCTGCTTCTTAGGAAACGCCGACCCAGAAGCAGGTCACAGAATGGTTTAGCGCCAGGTTCCCCATGAATGTGCGTTGCATGAAGGGCGTGGGGCGGCCGACTTTCCGGCCATGCCCTGTTTCCCAGGACAAAGGGCTCTCCGCACTGGAACTGGTCCCAATGCGTGCGCTGAAGCTGCCATGGCAGAGCCGTTGGGCAGGCAGAGGTGGCCCCAGCCCAGCAGGGACCGTGGGGGATCAGCTATCCAAGGCTAACCAACGCTTCTGGGGTGCGCTGCTGTATCCTTCCGCCTGGGCAGTATTCTGAGCGCTCATTACCCAAGGTGCCCCTGGTGCTCATTTGCATGTCCCATTCAACAGGTAAACCCCACACCTCAGTCACAGCCTAACTATCGGAGCAACCTACATGCGAGCCTCGTGAGGGGATCTCATGGCATCAAATATCCCTAACTGTCCCAAAGTCACTGCCAAAGGTCGTGACTCAGTCAACAGTAACTGTAAAGGACGGAAGGATCTACAAGTACCATGTAGGCAGAGCTTAAAGTGTGGTGCTTCCTTACGCCGCACTGTGGCCATGCTCTTGCCTGCTGGCCACACCTGCTGGCCATGCCCCCTGTGTGATGGCCCTGCCCCCTGGCCATGCCCCCTGCTCCTGATTGGCTGGTAGCATAGTGGAGGTATGGTTAATTTGCATGTTATTCTTTTATTAGATAGGATGATAATCACCATGCTGTACATTAGATCTCCAGAACTATTCATGCTACATAACTGCAACTTTGTACCCTTGACCAGCATGTCCCCATTTCCCCCACTGTCTGCCCTGGTAACTATCATTCTACTCTATGATTTTTATGAATTCCACTTCTTTAGATTCCCAATATGAATGAGATGACACAGTATTTTTCTTTCTGTTTGGCTTTTTCCACTTAGCATAATGTTCTTCAAGTTCATCCATGTTGTTGCAAATTGCAGGATCACCTTCTTTTTAAAGACTGAATAATATTCCATTGTGTAATCATAATTTCTTTATCCATTCACCCATCAACAGACACTTAGGTTGTTTCCCTGCCGTGGCTATTGTGAATAATGCTGAAGTCAATATGGGAGCACAGCTATCTCTTAAAGGTACTGATTTCACTTATTTTGGGTATAATGATTACACCAATTCACATTCCCACCAGTAGTGTACAAGCCTTCTCTTTTCTTTATATCCTCTCCAATATTAGTTGTCTTTCATCTTTTTTTTTATAATAACCATTCTAATAGGGATAAGGTGATATCTCATTGTAGTTTTTAATTTGCATGTCCTTGATGATTGGTAATGTTGAGCAAATTTTCATGTACTTGTTGTCCATTTCTATATCTTCTTTGGAAAAAGACCTATTCTTCTCCTTTGCCCATTTTAAAATTTGGGTGTTTCTTTTTCTTTTTTTTGCTATTGAGTTCTTTGAGTTCCTAATAAATTGTGTATATTAACCGCTTATCAGATATGTGGTTTGCAAATGTTTTCTCCTACTCTGTAAGTTGCATTTTCATTTTGGCTGTACAGATATTTTTTTAATTTGATGCTGTCTCACTTGTTTATTTTTGCTTTGATGTCTGGTTTCCTACCGCCCCCCCCCCCCCCAAAAAAAAAGTCATTGCCAAGAGCAATTTGTCAAAACTTGTTCTGATCAGATAGTTTGTAGTAAAACCTTAGCATGCCAGAATCAGAAGGGATCTTAGAGATCACAGCCAACCCTCTCATATTACCAAGAAGGAAATCAAGGCCCAGAGAGGGGAAGGGAGTTGTTTGAAGGACCCAATGAGTTAGAGGCCAAGTGAAGTCTAACACCGAGGTCTTCTGATTGTTGCACAATGATCTTTCCATTAAGTCACTCAAGGATGCTTAATAAGTAAATAATGGAGTGCCTGCTACAGATTTAGTTCTAAATGTCCTTGCAAATAGTTGATGTGAAATTTCAACCTGCTGCTGCAAGTGGAACTGCTAAATGAATTCGATTCTTACATGCCAAAAGTATCTCTACAAAGATGTGACTTTGTCCTGGTTTAGACACATTTGAATTCAGCCCTCAGGGATGTGATTTTCCCTCCCAATGGCTGTCT
Organism: Antrozous pallidus; assembly: GCA_027563665.1. Lineage (NCBI taxonomy): Eukaryota > Metazoa > Chordata > Mammalia > Chiroptera > Vespertilionidae > Antrozous > Antrozous pallidus. The sequence goes on from CM050522.1 coordinate 58,823,519, forward strand.
CTGAATTCCTGTGGTGTGAAGGTTATCTTCCTGAATGGACTGCATATCTGTGTCTTTATCATCTCTGAGACCTCTGATACCCCATTTGGCTGTTAGGCTGTGCTGTTCAAGACTGGTCCCAGTCGGCCTGTCCCTTACATTCACAATGAGGCTGTGTAGCTCAATTGCTCCATCAGATGCCCCTGCCTCTGTGCCCTGCCGCCTGATCAGCCAGGATACGGCAGTGGTTCCCTTGTCCTTTGGCTCCAAATTAGGTGAGGCCACCTGGCTAAATGGGAGGGAGGAAAGAGAGAGGGGGCAGGGTACCTATTTGCTGGGGTCCCTATCTGTGGGATCTCCAAGGACTGGCTACATTGCTCCATTGAAAAGCTCATCTCCTGTCAATCAGTTCTCTTCACAGAACTCTCTCTCCCTGTAGATCAGGCCCGGACTAGTAACAGCATGAGATCCTCCATTCTCGTGGTATCTCCAGATCCTGCATCCCTTTAAAAATAATCACTTTACTAAAGGCTCTTCAAATTACTCCATTTTGGTGTTCAGCTGGGACTCTGACTGACGAACTACTTGGCTCCAACCTGTCCCAATCTGCCCCCAGCTCAGGGACATACTCTCTCCCAGAGAGACAATATTTAGAGCCGAAGTTCAGAAGTCACTTCATGTAGAGGGTTCTTTAACCTGGACTCCTAAACCCTAACAGCAAATTCTCACCTTATTCCTGAGAATAAGCCTCCAAGACCTTAAGGTGGGGCTGGTCAGATGGAGATGGCAAGGCACCAGAAATCAGGATTGAGCAAGGAGCCTGCAGAACTGGGCCGGCTGTCTGGGCTGGAGTCAGGTGTCTCAGAGGGAATGGCAATCCTGAAGGAGAGCCTACTCTGGCAGCATCAGAAGCCAGAGTGTCCCTGTGCTTTTCTAGGCTGGCGAGAGCTAGAGGAAGGGATTTGTGTCCACTTAGGCCAGAACACTAGGGAGGTGCAGCCCCTGCCAGGAGCCTGTAGGGAAGGTGAAGCATGTTATTCTCCTCTTTGCTCTAAGGACCCTTCCACCCCCACCAACAGCCCATTAGTTCACAGTCCTCCTCGCGCCCCCCCCCCCCCCCCCCCGCCCCATTTTGACAATCACAAATGATTCAATAGTTGCCGGTGTCTTTATTTCTTTCCTTCCTTGTGCTAGACACAAAATATGTTAGACTGAGAATAATTTACAGTCACTTGCAACCTGCTTCCTTCAGACTGCCACTTGAGCACAAAACTGTGTGGGACAGCAGTTTCACAGGAGAAATAGACAGTTGCAAAGATAACCAAAATGATAATAATATCTCACATTTTTACAATGTTTCACAGTTTATCAGACATTTTCTCATGGATTTCATATCAAAGTAAACCTGTGCTATATGTGTGTGTTTATCTTTCTATCTGTCATCTAAAATGTATTTGAAGAGCCTGGGGCTTCAAGAAAGAAAATGACTTACCCAAGGTTGTATAACTAGCAAATAAGTTGCTTCTTTACATGTCTTATGATCTCATTGTACAATATATTCATTGTAATTATGTCTGTCTTCCACTTGAGTCTCATTAAGCGTACAGTCCATGGCTTATTCTATTTTTGTCATACATACCAATAGGTGTGTGTAGATGCATATGTTTGCATACACTGCTTCTTTAATGTTTAATGAATAATTAAACAGCCATTTGGTCACCCCTTAGATTAGGAAATAAAATGTTCCCGTAACTATCTCTTCCCTGTAACTTTCTCTTCCCCTAACCACTACTCTGAATTTTGTCTTTATCATATGGTTGTATATATTATTTACTTATGTATATCATTTAACTGTATGTCATATAAACGGACACATGGTCTATTTACCCTCACTCCTCACACACACACCTTCCACATACACATCCTCACTCCTCACACACACACCTTCCACATACACATCCTCACTCCTCACTCACACACCTTCCACATACACATCCTCACTCTTCACACACACACCTTCCACATACACATCCTCACTCCTCACACACACACCTTCCACATACACAGACACTGTCCTGCACACAGTAGGTGCTTGGGCTAGCCTGGCCTTAGCATGACCAAAAAGCATCTGTCTGCTCACTGTGATTGATAAAGGGTTTAAAAAGTCTAGTCAGAGGTTGCAGTTGGGTTCTGGGTCTCCAAAACCACAGAACAACACATCTACTGGCACCCAACTGGTTCCTATGCCCATGCTGACGCTGCAGGGAAATCCTTAATAGCCACAAATCTGATCTATTCAGGGGCAAAGTCTGAGGACTGCCTTACTGTTGGAAGCTGGAGTTCCACCTTGGAATTCAAAAATCTCTTCTCTCAGGGTCTTTCCTTCTGAGTCACAAGTGGCAGGCACCACCCCTATGTTCTTAACGACCCTGGGCCCTCCATTAACCCAGTTCCACTTCCTTTTACACTTCCCTTTTAAATTCCTGGAGAATTTATGACCCAGTTTACCAACTATTTAAACAATTTGAGTAGTTTATGCAGGCTTTAAGAGTGGCATTTTTAAAGCTGTGGGCCATGACCCACAGTTTTGAATTTGATCTAGTGAATTCAGTCCAGGATTTTAAAGAATTTAAATAGAATTTACCTGGTCAAGAAGCCAAGATTACAATATATCAGAGTTTGGGGTAAATATCAGAAGCAAGGAATAAATATTATTTTGTGAAAGTTTTGTTCCAGCTGTGTGTGTGTGTGTGTGTGTGTGTGTGTGTGTGTGTGTACTGGGTCACGGTATAAATTGAATTTCCTACTATGGATCATGTTCCAAAAATGTTTGCAAGCAAGATATATTCTCTCTGTCCCCTCTGGGGGGATAAACTGATGTTTGGATGGGCCCTAGGAGTGCCCATGTTTGATCTAAATTAATTATCATAACTCCAACTCATTTCTGAACCAATCATGATTGGTTCAGAAATGGGCAGTAATCCTTGGCCTAGCCAACCAGGAAGAACATGTGGGGGGAATGTGACCCAATTAACTTAGAACTATGTCTCTCAGAAAATTCAACTAAATCCTTTAATGGGTCTGCAAACTTTACAAATAAATGCTTTGGAGAGCCCCAAGCTCACTTGCTCACTCTATGAAACACAAAAAGACTATTCACTATCCACCCCACCTCCACCAGACCAGAGCTTGCTGGGGAGGAAGAGGAAAAGACCAAAAAGAACAAACAAATAAGACACTGGGTAATTTCCAAGTTACATCATCAATAACCTACTTATAAAAGTCATGGTTTTGCTGCCCTAAAGAGAGCTTTGTAGGTGACCACAGTCAAGCTCTAGGTCTCCCAAGAAGTAGTTTACATATTGGAAGACCTGGGCACTTAGGAGGCTGAATTCCTGCGGAAACAGGGATTTGGGAGTCCTCAGCATGTCGGTGGCAGGGGAACATTTGAGGTTGTCCAGAAAGAGGTAAGAGTGAGAATATTTGGGACAGACCCCAAGGAACAATAGTGCTTGGGGATGGACAGGGTGGTAAGAGGGAAGATCACTACCACCTCACAAACAGGAGCAGTGGGTGCTCCTGCCATGTCTGGCAACCTGCCAAGCCCTGGTCTCCATTCTCCCAACAGACTCTCAGGGCTTTAGGGTTAGAGATCTGGGTAGTGGAGGGAGAAGGCTAGCTGGCTATATGTGAGAAAGGACAGAGGACCCTCAGTAGGATGGAAGAGGATCGAGTGGCATGAGTCTTATTGTGAGAGATTTAAGGGTAGTCCTTGCTGCACCATTAGACATTTTCTTTGTAATAAAAACTTTTAAGACTTTTGTTTTCTGTGGTGGTTTTGTGTGTGTGTTGGGGGGGGGGTAGTTAGATGATTGTTTGTTCTTGATGAAACATTATAATAAGGGGGTTTGGAGATGGTCCAACTATATTGGGATTACAATGCTATGAGAGGCAATTCATTGTATTCTGTCATCTCCCTCACTAAACTATGAGCAACTAGAAGAAAAAGGGCTGAGCTGAGACATAATGACCTACCCATGTCTGAAGTAGGAAAGAACAGTTGAGTGGAAAGATCCTCTTAGTTTTCCCCTCCCTTGGCACCTCCCCTTCCTATACAGCCCCGCCCATGAGAGCAAGGAGAGGGAAGGCAGTGTATCCAGGGGACTGACTGCACACTGACTTTTCATTGCAATTGAGAGCAAGGAACCTACCTCAGAAATAATATGTATTCATGCATAAATGGAACTCTCATATAGAGTGTGGAGCAGCATCTTCCAGAAGCTGAGACACACAGATTCTGTAAGTTTGGTAGAGTTTCAGCATTTTTTCCCCTTCACTTTAGCTTCACATTTAAATTTGTTTGAAAAGTACTATTTTACTGGAAATGAAAAAGGAGCTTGAGTTACGTCCTGGGGCCTATCCTCTGGGGAGCTGGGTGTGATGATTCAGCGGGCAGGTCTGTCTCTATCTGAGCAGGCTCACAGAGTGCTCAGGTTCTCTGAAATCTCCCCTAAAAATGTGTCCTGGCCTTTGCTTTTGATTCACATGAGATGTTTCCCAGAACCAGACTCCTGCAGCTTCATGCTTCATCAGCTCAACTCAGCAAATGGAGCTATGGAAAGTACTGAGATTGTTCAAAAAACAGCCCTACCTTCCCTCTTTCTCAGAACTCCAAAGATGGCTGGGCTCTTGGCCTCTGTTCTTTCCTGGAAGCACCATGTGACCTAGTTCCGATGAGCTCATGAGTGGGAAACAGCACTTGCCCTGGATAGAATCAGTTCACAAAACCTCCCTCCTGGGTTCTCCTTCTGTCTAGCAAGTTTGTCCAGCTGACTGTTGGTGCTGACTGGGGACCTAGGGAACATTGACCTTTTTGGTGGTCAGAGTTCAGAGTGCATGTGGAGAGGTAAAAAAACACAAGGAATCAGGAGGGCCTTGATGCCAACTTAAAGAGGATTGTTTATTGAACGGAAGTCCTGAGATTTAGGATGCTGAGTGGCTGAGGCCTGGAGGCTGGTTGGTGGGAGGAGGGAGCACTCACTGTTCTGCTCGTGGATGAAAGTAGAGGGCTACAACCAACAGCTGTTGGTCTTTGTTGGTACAGCATCCCTTATGGTAATGGGAACCTGGTGATAGTTCCTCTGGGAAATGACTCCTCCTCAACCACTTGCACCATATGGGTGTGGTGGGGTGCCAAACATAATGCTCTATCCATCCTGATCTGTACCACAGGAGAATGCAGGTGATAAAGGGTTAGCTAGTCCCAGTGCCCCAGGACCCTGGCTTCTACAAGTGATGCAAGGCAGTAGTTCTCCATATAAGGTGGTATTGCACCCCGTACCCTTGTGCTTGAAACGGGGGGAGGGGGAGTCAGCTGCAGTTTTGTTGTTGATATCACAATGATTGGGGATCCCTTCTGGCAGTTAATGTCCAAGGGTCTCAAACATCGGCAATGCCCTGATATTTGAATTGTCCTCCTCAAAAGGCCAGTGGCTTCTCAGTTGAGAACCTCTGACCCAAAGGATGGACACCAGACCCCGATCAGAGTCTACCCCTAGGATTTTGTTTAAGAATGTCTGGCAGGAGAAGGCACTGGCCATTCCCTCTATCTCCTAACACCTGCTACATAAACAGACTGAAAGTCACTGTCAGTTCTTCCTTGCAGTTTTTCCAGCAATCCTAATCACTATAAATATCAAAGGGAATTCAAACAAAAGCTATTGGCAATACAATACAAGAGAAATTCAGCTTCTGGTGTTATCTCAACTTCTCCAACTGTGAGAATATGCTCACAGGCTGTCTCTCTCCCTCTCTCTTTCAAGCTGATTTTCCCCCCAAATGCTTGGGTTGCTTCAAAAATTTTAAAAAGTGTTTTTGAATATTTTCTTTTGTTTTGTTTTCATTTGAACTTTTGTTGGGAATGTCCAACTTTAAACGCATCAGGGACACAGGACTTATCCTCTCCTGTTTCTGCTTTGGAGAAATTTCTTCAGGTTTCTTAATTTATGGTCATTTTTGCAAATGCCCCATAGATACTGGAAAACAGAACTAGGCTCTGCTGTTCGTGCATGTGAACCTGTGAGTGTGTGTGTGTGTGTGTGTGTGTGTGTTTGTGTGTGTGTGTGTATGTGTATGCTTAATTCTGGTAATTATCCCTGCTTGTTTTTTAACTGCTGGATTTGCCATGTAGAGTTGTATTAAGCTCTCCCCAGTGCTGCTGCTGTGTTTCATTTTAATTCTCTCATCAAATGTGATCCTGTTTTTTCGATGTATAGTTCTAAATGAGCATGTGACGTGTGTGTGCGCGCGCGCATGCGTGTGTGTGTAAAATTAAACTTATGCAGGTCTCCTACAAAGAGACCAAATGGGCATGTGTTTCATGTCTTCTGGCCTTTTTTTTTAATTTGTACTTTTTCAAAACATGTGATTAAAGAAAAATTTGAACCAAGGGGGAAGGGTAGTGGCAACCTATTGAACACCATCAATTTGCCTTGACCACATGGAATCTTCCTGGCTGACCAGGGGAAAGCTAGGCTCTAATGCAACTGGATAGGGTAGACCAACTGGAGAAAGGAGTTAGGACCACAGTGAGACAATGAGACTAGTCAGGCTGCAACCAAAGAAAGAGTGACAGATGACATACAGACAGTCTGCTCCGGAGATCCTAACAAGGAACAAGATGTTGAGACAGATAGAGAACAGACAAGAGTGCTTCCAAAGCAGAAACAATCACCTTAGGAGGCTGGTCTGACAGAGCAACACTCATCCACTGGGCTCAGTTTGGGCCAGAGAGTCCAGTCTTACAAAGGGGAATGATAAGAAGAAGGCTGGGCCAGATGGAGGAATTGTAAACAACACCAGAACCAAGTGCTGCAGCCTAGATATGGGAACACCATAGGAACCTAGTTGTCAGCCCACTAGAAGATGGGTCCCAGAGAGCAAGGCTGGGACTGGGTCAAGGTCAACTGTCTGAGAGCAGGACTAGTGCAAGCAGAGCCACAGTCTGTAGCTGCGGGACTACTTTTCAGGGTCAGAGAGAAAATGGCTCAAGCCTACTAGCCCTCAGTGCTGAGAGGGCCAAGGAAGCCAGCATTCTTTTCAATTTTATGATGTGAGGAGGGTGGTAAAGGCCACAGGATGTGTCTCCAGGGAAACAGGGAAAGCTGTGAGGAGACTTTAATGCACCTCTGTCTGTCTTTGCCATCAAGCAGTCAAAATTAAGCCAAAATTAACTTCCACGATTAAATATACATACACATACTCACAAGTTTGCATATATAAAAAGGAGTCTATTTCTGCTTTCTAATAGCCATGGGGCATTTGTAAAATTAATAAAAAAATTATTAAATAAAGTCCCCAAAGCAGATAAAGTATTTATGCATAGTGTGTTTAAAATGAGACATTCATAACAAAAGTCTAAGAGAAAACAAAAACAATACAAAACACAAAACAAAATATTTTCTTAAAGCAGCCCAAGCATTTGGGAAAACCAGCTTGTCAGAGGCAAGCGGGGTAGACAGCTTGTGAGCTGTTTTTAATGTTGGAAAAGCAGCAGATACAATGCCAGAAGCTGAATTTCTCTTGGCAGATAGCTTTTGTTTTAGTTCCATTTGGTACCTATAGCAGTTACAATGGTATTCTGCTATCACAGATAGTGATTTTTTTTTCTTTTTTAAAAAAATACATTTTATTGATTTTCTACAGAGAGGAAGGGAGATGGAGGGATAGAAAGCTAGAAACATCCATGAGAGAGAAACATCGATCAGCCACTTCCTGCACACCCCCGACTGGGGACATGCCCGCAACCAAGGCACACACCCTTGACTAGAATTGAACCCAGGACCCCCAGTCCACAGGCCAATGCTCTATCCACTGAGCCAAACCGGCTTCGGTAGTGTGAAGGTGATTTTTAAGATGTCTGGGAATTGAGGAGGTTAGGTAGTAGGAGTGCCATTCTTCATAATTGGTGGATTGACACTCCCATTGAAAAAAGAAAACCTAAAAATTGCTGGGGAAATATATCTTTCTAAATGCATTTATAAGCTGGCAAGAAAGTAAGAGATTCTCAGGCCAAAATACTAAGTGAAAGAAGAAACTCAGCAGGGTAACTGGAGTTCCGCAGTTGGCTGTTGCTCTGGGGACGTTTATTGAACCATATGAATTTGACATTCTGTTGTCTGGCCTCACAGAGTAGAGAGAACCACAGAGTACAAATATCATGGACATTTCCTCCATAAGGATAAGACTCCAAAGGTCTGCATTTCCAGGAAAATGGTGAACAAGGTAAGTACTAACCCCATCACCCACCAGGGAATTTCAAAACCCTAGGTGTTGAATAAGAAAGAGAGAATAATATCATCATTACGAATCAGGAATCACAATCTATTCTCATGTTTTTTGAAGCCCAAACTCATGTTACTTGTGTGTTCTAAACAATAAACAAATTAAAACCCCAAAAACTCAAGCCGATAATTTAAGTTAGAGTAATCTGAGATGGGTAGAGGTACAGGATACAAGAATAAATGCAGAGGAACCAAGATGGTGGTGTAGGTAAACACCTATCTTGCTGCTCCACACAATAATTCCAAAACTACAACTTAACAACAAAACAAACATCATCCAGAATCACCGGAAAGCTGGCTGAGTGAAAATTCCACAGATAAAAGTAAAGATAGGACACTGTGACTCAGAGGAGTGGTGGAGTGCAGCCTTGAGGATATGCCTGGAGAGAGGTTCGGAGCCTTGTGTGCAAGTGGTAAAGGGCAGGCGGCGGCAGACCCGGCTGGTTTTCTCCAACAGGGAGGGCAGAGGTGCCCCACTGCACTGACTCCCCAGTTCCAGGTGAGGTCCGAGGTCCAGGGAAGGCACGCTAAAGCCCAGTGCAGCAGAGGTCTGCGAGTTTGAGGAGAGTGCAAACTTTGGAACGGTGGTTTGTGAGTAAACTTGGAGACAGAGCTGTGCAACTGCGCAGAGAGGACTGGTGACTTGCTCCCTCGTTTGGGAGACCACTGGACTGCTTTCTTTTACAACCCTGGGCGAGACTTTGGGTGTGCAGACTCATTTGGGGAGAGGCAGAGTTGTCTCACAACGGGTGGAGACCAGTGGCGGCTTTCGCTCTTAGGTGCGTGTAACGGTTGCCACCCGGCACAGAGACCCAGGCGCCACATAGGGCGGCACTGCCTGCTCAGCCCGGAGACTCTGCCCATCCAACCTGAACACAGCTTTCCTTCACAGCCAATTGGCCTGGAGGTCAAACCCTCATAGTGCTAACAACAATAAACTGGGTTTAACTTCAACAATATTGTACAACCCATAAAGGATTGCAGTAAGAGTATCCACCTCAGGTAACTGGGGAGGCTGAGGCACTGTCCCTTAGAGGGCATCTACTACACAAAGCTAATGGACCAATTCAGGAAAGCAGCCAAAATGCAGAGAAATGGAAAGAAATCAGGTGTGAAAGAAATGGAGGAAAAAAGGCGACTAGACATAGAGTTCAAAACCACAGTAATAAGGTTTTTCAAGAGGCTCCTAGAAAAGGCCGATGAACTTAATGAGAACTACAAAGAAATGAACAAGACCTATGAGGAAATGAACAACACCTATGAGGATATGAAAAAGGACCAACTACAAATTAAGCATACACTGACTGAAATAAAAAATATTATACAAAGACCTAAAAGCAGTCCAGACGACCACAAGAACCAAGTCAAAGATTTGAAATACAAAGAAGCAAAATCCACTCAGCCGGAAAAGCAAAAAGCAAAAAGAATCCAAATAATTGAAGATAGTGTAAGGGGCCTCTGGGACAACCTCAAGCATACCAACATCCGAATTATAGGGGTGCCAGAAAAAGAGAGAGAGCAAGTTAATGAAAACCTACTTGAAGAAATAGTGACCGAAAACTTCCCCCACCTGGTGAAAGAAATTGACTTAAAAGCCCAAGAAGTGCACAGAACCCAAAAATATAGGAATCCAAAGAGGACCACACCAAGACATATCATAATTAAAATTCTAAGAGCAAAAGATAAAGAGAGAATATTAAAAGCACCAAGAGAAAAACAGTTAGTTACCTATAAGGGAGCACCCATACGATTGTCAGCAGATTTCTGAACAGAAACGATGCAGACCAGATGGGAGTGGCAAGAAATATTCAAAGTGATGAATAGCAAGAATCTACAGCCATTACTCTATCCAGCAAAGCTATCATTCAGAATTGAAGGTCAGATAAAGTGCTTCGCAGATAAGAAAAAGCTAAAGGAGTTCATCACCACCAAACCAATATTATATGAAATGCTGAAAGATATTCTTTAAGAAGAGGAAGAAGAAAAAGGTAAAAATATAAATTATGAACAACAAATACACATCTATCAACAAATGAATCTAAAAATCAAGTGAATTAATAATCTGATGAATAGGATAAACTGGTGAACATAACAGAATCATGGACATAGAGAGGGAATGGACTGACAATTCTTTTTTTTAAAAAATATATCTTATTGATTTTTACAGAGAGGAAGAGAGAGGGATAGAAAGTCAGAAACATCGATGAGAGAGAAACATCAATCCAACTGCCTCTTGCACACCCCCTACTGGAGATGTGCCCACAGCTAAGGTACATGCCCTTGACCGGAATCGAACCCCGGACCTTTCTGTCCAAAGGCCGACACTCTACCACTGAGCCAAACCGGTTTCAGCATGGACTGACAATTCTTGGGGATAAAAGGGGTGTGGGAAGTATAGCAAGAGACTGGACAAAAATCATGCAACTATGGGAGAGGACAGTGAGGGGGGGGTGAGGGCAGAGGGTGGGATGGGTACCGGGTGGAGGGGTGCTATAGGGGGAAAGAAAGAAGGAACAATGTAATTAATAAACTGAACAATAAAGATTAAAAAAAGAATAAATGCAAATCGAGGGAACCAAGATAGCGGCATAGGAAGCTTCAAAACTTCATGTCAAATTTGGTGAAGGTGTTAACATCATAAATATGTTTACGCTTAAAAATGTCGAATTTCATGCCAAAAAAGAGCATTTGCGGAAGTTTTTATTCATTATTTTGAAGAAAAAGTTATCAAACACTTTGGGAAGCTTATGGTGAACATGCTCCATCTCAAGATACTTGTGAATGCTTGGCTTAAATGCTTTAAAAGTTATGATTTAGATGTGAAACACAAAGAACATCCAAGTGAGCCAAAAAAAAGTTTGAAGACCTACAATTATAAGCATGTCTGAGGAGGTGGTTGGACAAGGGGCACATCCAGTGACCTCCCTTCTTGACAATGGAGCCCAACAGCACCTGGAACCCTGGTAACCAGGCAGCCACATTCTATAACTGCCCTTCCCAGCTCACTCGGACAGAGACATTGGAGAGGAGAGCCATGTTCTCTTGTTGTCTCCCCGTGTCCCAAGGGCGATGCCTCAAGAGAGGCAGCGATCAGAGTGTGTTTAGTCATGGTAGATGCTGGATTCAGACTCAGCACAAAGGATGCCTGTGGCCCTTTTCCTGGCGGAACACAGAGAGTTTGACCCAGGCCAAGGATGGGCCGAATTTGGTTAGAGAGGAGCAGCAGCTGATCCATGAAGACCCCTGCTCCAGGCCCAGCAGGAAGGGCCAGAGGAAACCTGAAATTCATGAGGCCACCTGGGGGTCTGGGGAACCAGGGCCCATGAGTGCAGTGAGAAGGAATCCTCCACCTGAGCTTCCCAGGCCCCACCAGCCTGCAGCCTCACAACCACTCAGTTCCAGCAGAAGGATGGCAATTTTCAACTGTGTCCTAGAGTGCTGTGCCTGTGGTAATCACCCCAGGCCAGAAGACCTGGAGTCGAAGGAAGCAGAGACCCAGGCACCAGCCCAGAGGGCAGACATGGCTGTAACAACTAAAGTTTATCCAGAGGAGCTGGAGACGTGTGGACCTTCAGAGCCTGTGCCACCTCCAGCAGCCTCTCTCTCCAGCTGCAGCTGTGGAGCCAGGGCTGACCACAGACACAACTGAGGCCCCAGCAGCTCTGGAAGAAGAACCCTGCCCAAGACCTTTGGTGGTTCCTGCTTCAGAGGAGGAGCTGCCTGTGGAGGATCCAAACCAAGGGCCGCTTATTTGAAGGCGCTCAGCCTGCACCAAGGGAAATGCCTGTTTTCCTCCCATTGGTTGATATTCCCATTTTGTTTACTATTCTTGTTTTGTTTTTATGTTTTCCATGGCGTACTTTGTTTTTTGATATTTTAATTAATTTGGAGTTTTGGGCAAATTTTGCTTTTATTTTTTTATTTTTTCTGGTTTTGGGCTTCATTTTTCCATTGTATTCTCTCTTTTGAATAATAAAGTTATGGTTCTATTAAAAAAAAAGAATAAATGCAAATCATTGATAGCGAACCCTACCTTTATCTCAGACCTTAAAAAATCTCCACAAGTAAAATCTCAAGGAAAATGCACACCTTTAAATAAGAAGTAACTATACTTACACAGAGAGGCTGTAAATGACAAACAATAGAGAGCAGAAATAGAACCACAGGGATTGAAGTGCTGGAATTTTTATATACAAACATGACTATGAAATAACTGATTGCTATGTGTGTTTTTTTAAGGGACCAATTAAAATGCACATGTTGGAAAAAATAAGCTATAAAGGAAGACCAAGCAGATATAAAAAAGATCCACATAGAACTACAAATGAAAAATAAAATAATTGAAATTAAAGCATAATGGAAACAACAAACAATGAGAAAATAAAATTTGAAAATTAATTCCAATTACAATAACATAAAACTTACCCAGATATAAATTAACAAGTGTTATGAAAGACTGCTGCCAATTAAAAACTACAAAGCATTGTTGAGAGAAATGAAAGACTTGAATAGATGGAGAAATAGATCGTGCTCATGGATTACAATAATCAATGTTATAAAGTTTTCAATTTTCCCAAAATTCTTATAGATATTGACAAACTATCAGCAAAATTTACTGAGAATGGTAAGGGTTGTAGACTAGGCAAAGAAGAAGAACAAAAATGGAGGGCTTACTCAACCTGATTTTAAGACTTACCACAAAGTACAGTAATCAGGTCAGTGATATTGACATGAAGATACATAGACCAATGTAAAGGAAAAGAGAGTCCAGAAATAAACTCACAATTATACAGTCAATCATTTTTGACAAAGATACCAATGTAGTTTAATGGAGAAAGAAAAGATTTTCAACAAATCATGCTAGATCAACTGAATATCAGTATGGAAAAAATTGAACCCTGATTTATACCTCACATCTTATACAAGAGTTAATTCAAGATGGCTTTAAGAATTAATGTAATAGCTAAAATTATAAAGCAGCTAGAAGACCATGTAGGATAATTTCTATGTGATTGAATATAGACAAATATTTTCTGGACAGAACCCAAAAGAGGGGGGCAGGGGCTGTATGAGATCAACTGAAGGACTTGTATGCATGCATATAAGCATAACCAATGGATATAAGACACTGGGGCGGGGGGGCCAGGTGAGGACATGTGCTGGGGGTAGGGGAGGCTAGGGGGAGGACAATGGGGGGGAAAAAGGAAAACATATGTCCTACTATTTGTAATACTTTAAAGAATAAAAATAAATAAATAGATAGATAAATAAATAAATAGAAAGGGGATCTTCTGATGCAGTATTTACAGAAAAAAAAACACAAAAAGAATTAACTATAAAATAAAACATAAAACTACTGTTCTTTGGTCAGCTGGCATGGCTCAATGTTTAAGCATCCTATCTAATTAAAGAGTAATATGCAAATTGACCATACCTTCACTACACCAAATAAGCCATGCCCATAAAGTCATGCCCACAAGCCAATCAGGAGCTATATGCAAATTAACATGCAACCAAGATGGCTGCTGCACATGGCAGGCCAGGCCAGGCAGGCTGGGGGCATGGCCAGGCAGCCATCGGCCTGGATCCCAGGGTGATTGCTTCCCTGGGTGCCCTAAGCCAGGGGTGAACAGGCCTCACCAAGAGGCCTGTTCGCCCTCAGCCTCGGGCAGGCCAGGCAGGCTGGGGGTTTGGCCAGGCAGCGATCGGCCTGATTGCAGGGCAACAGCTGGCTGGAGTTCCCTGGCCAAGGTCCTCTGCCCAAGGACAGAAAGTCTTGGCCAGAGGCTTTCGGCTTTCGGCCTTGGGCAGGCTGGGGGTGAGCCATCAGTAGGACATCCCCTGAGGACTCTCAGTATGTGAGAGGGGGTAGGTTGGGCTGAGGGACCACCCACCCCCAGTGCATGAATTTCATGCACAGGGCCCCTAGTATTCCTATAAACCAAAAAGTCACGGTTCAATTCCCAGTCAGGGCATGTGCCCAGGCTATGGGCTTGATCCCCAGTGTGGGGCATGCAGGAGGCAGCTGATCAATGATTCTCTTTCATCATTGATATTTCTATATCTCTCTCCCTCTCTCCTTCTCTCTGAAACCAATAAAAATGTATTTTAAAAAGTACTGCTCTTTGGAAATAACATAATAAAGTAACAGAATAAAAATATTTACTATACACACATCTGCAAAGAACTCATATCCAGATTAAATAGATAATTCCTATAAATGACTAATAAAAAATTGGAGTAAAATACTCAGATGGACATTCACAAAAGATGATATGCAAGTGAATAACAATGCTCAATATTTCTTCTGAGTTAAGAAGGTAGTGGTTAGTGCTCAGGGAGCCTGCAACTGCTAGAACTTGGAAGGCAGAGTTCTAGAGAAAAAGGAGCTATGCCGAGTTTTATAAATCTGCATAGGAATCCTTTTGAGTCTTTGGCTGAATACTAATCTATGCATGCTTAGAGTGAAACCCCATAAAGCCAGCAAACACAACTTTGGAGGAAAGAATAGTAACTGAGAAGGTATAAAATAGACAATTCTCAGAGTTCAGACTAGGTCAGGAATCATTTGAATTCTCTTCAGCCAGAGTAGAAAAACCTTGTTGAATATATAGAGCATTTAGCAGAGATATCAGAAAGGCCATTCCTTACAAGTGAGGCAAAATTAGTCTTAGAATAATGGCTACTTTAGACTTGCCCTAAAGGATTTTTAAAATAAGCCTCAAAAGGATCGAATTAACCTGAAGTACCTAACTCATTGCCAGAAAAGTTCAAGACTCTGGTTGGGGCACATGCCTGAGTTTTGGGCTTGATCCCCAGTAGGGAGAGTGCAGGAGGCAGCCAATCGAAGATGCTTCCCTCTCATCGATGTTTTTATCTCTATCCCTCTCTCTCTAAAAGTCAATAAAAACATTTTTAAAAAGATATTCAGGCAAAATGAAAGTGATTTGAGATGTAATGTCCAGAGGTTAAAAAAAAAAGTAGTAAAAATTGTTTGCAAAAATGGTCACATTTAGTAACTCTCTTGGTCTCCACTCTTCTTTGCAATGTGGTTTTTGTCAGGAGATAGAGTCTCTTTCCCCACTCTTTAAAAAATAGATAGATAGATAGATAGATAGATAGATAGATTTCAGAGAGGAAGGGAGAGGGAAAGAGAGAGAAACACTAATGATGAAAGAGAATCACTGATCAGCTGTCTACTGCACATCCCCTACTGGGGATAGGGATCACAACCCAGGCATGTGCCCTAGACCGGAATTGAACCTGAGATCAGTCTGCAGGCCAATGCTCTAGCCACTGAGACAAACTGGCTAGGGCTAGTTCCCCTCTCTTAGAATTTGGCTTTGACCAATTCATACCCAAACAAATGAGATGTGGCAGAAATGATGCTGTGCCAGTTGTAAACTTCCATTCATTATCTTGCCCCCCTCCCCCCAAGTTATCACTTTAGCAAGCCCAGATTAGCATGTTGAGAATGAAAAACTACACAGAGGAAGTGCTCTAAGCCATTAGAGATCTGTTCAACTCCCAGTCGATCTGCCACCTGACTGCAGTCTCATATGTGAACTCAGCTGAGATAAACTTCAATTGCCCTAGACCAGGAAAAACAGCCCAGCCCTCCACAGTCTTGTGAGCAATAATACAAGGTCTTTATTCTGAGCCATAAATTCTGAGGTGATTTGGCATCCAGTTAGGAGCACCAAGAGTTAGCAATAGGTAATAATAGTATAAATCAATGATATATTGTGGGTTAAAAAATAAGATAGAAATAAAATTTGCAATAGTTAACATGTGAATAGAATTGAAGTGTCTAAAGTTAAAGAAAGAACCCACATTTATTTTTCTCATATATTAAGAACTCCAGGAGTAAGACCTTGAGAGCTGGTACAGGTGTTCATGGTATTTATCAAGGACCCAGGCTCTCTCCATTTTATTTATGCTGTTTCTAGTTATGGTCGTCATTATCCTTAAGTTCAAAGTTAGCTGCTGCATCTCCAGGCATTGTAAAACTGTGTTCCAGGCAGAACGAAGGTAAAAAGGTGATAAGTCTCTGTTCTTTATGGGGAAACAGATGTCTTTCCCACAAGCTCTGGTAGATTTCTATTTATATTTCACTAACCAGAACTCTGTCACATGACCACTCCTAGGTGGCTGGAGCCTGGAAAACTGAGATTTTTCTTTGCTCGGTGAACTGCTTTCCCAAAGGAAATAAGAATTCTGTTATAAAGTGAATGTAGGAATGGATATAAGTTAGGCAACTAGCAGTCATTCTCTGCTCTCTATTTGGAAAATAAGACCTTCTTACTAAAGGGAATAATCCAAAAGGAAAAGGAATCAATGTACTCGGCATAAAGACTGAGAAGCAGTATGGTGCAGGGAGCAAGGCACTGGCATGGGAGCCTCCTAATCCAGGCTCTTCAGTTGATAAACTGGAGACTGGTCCTCACTTCTTTTCTCCTTTAAATCAAGATGTTGGAGTAAACACCTGTAAGCATTTTGGAAAGCCCATAGAGACTGTGAAGGGAATTGACATTTATGATAGAGTAGAGGCCCAGTGCATGAAATTTGTGCAAGAGTAGGCCTTCCTTCCCCAGTCCCCACTTCCCCTTGGGCACCAGCTTCCCTCAGGCACCTGGGGCTCAGGCTTCCCTCTAAGCCTCCCCCCCACCCCGCCCCGGCTTCATGGGGAAGGTCACCCAGTCTAATTAGCATATTATGCTTTTATTATTATAGATTCTTCATGTGCAATAGCTCATTTAGTTCTTATAACAAATATATGAGCCATTATCCCACTTTACATGAGGGAATGTGAAATTTCAGAAAGATCAAGTAGTGTGCACATATCCTAGATCTAGTAAATGGCAGAATTTCGATTGGGGACTGCAGGCCTCCAAAGTCAAAAGCTTCTGCCATTGCCCACCCTTTCTCAACAGATAAAGTAAGCACATGCATTTTTATTTATTGAATTTTAAGGTCACACTTTCCAAACTCTGCCTTTCAAAGTGTGGCCCAGTAACATCTGCAGCAGAATCACCTGGGATATTTATTACAAATGCAGACTCCCAGACCTGCTTCAGATGAGCTGAAGCAAACTATCTAGGGCTGACACCCAGGAATCTGCATTTTTAAAGCTGCCCAGAGAAAGGGAAGAAATTTTAAAGTTTGAGAACCATGATTTAAAACTCAATAATTTTTCTTGCATTTTAATGTAGTTTACTTATGGAGCTGCGCTCATGGAAATTTCCTCCTCGTATTAGGAAAATAAAATTTAAAAATAGTTTGTTTCTTTTCCTGTTCCTTGGTTTCCGAATGAAGACACTCAATTCCATGGAAAATATTAAGGTAGTTAAAGCGTGTCATAGGAGATATCCTAACACTGATTAATTGAGGCTCTGTAAGGCAAAGGCACAGATTAGAATCATACAGGAAAAAAAAGAATCATACAGAGCTGGAAGGGGGTGGGCAAAGGAAATGACATTAACTAAATGTTGCTGTTCCAGATACTGTTTCAAACTCCTTATGTCACTTAAGTGGCCCAATCCCTTTCATTTATAAATGGAATAGGTACTATTATATTCCCATTTTAGAGCTGAGAAACCTAATGATGAGAGAAAAACAGTAGCTTGTCTGAGCTGAATCATTCACTCATTCAGTCAATATCTCTTATGTAAGGTACTGAGAACAGAGCAGCGAAAAAGCAGTCTAGAGACCTCAGGTTTCACAAGGCCCTGACTTACCCACCAAGTGTCCATTGAAAAAACGGGAAATGAAACAGCAGCTTGGGACTAGAGCCTGGCAGAAGCAGTCTCTCCAAGTTTGCGTTGCCTGCTGCAGGGAGCAAGAAGAGAGCTTGTTGCTGGTAGTGTCCAGCAGCCCCAGAAAGCAGGAGGTCCTCGGTTTTAGCAGTAGCTGCATCCCTTGTTAAGTTGCTCAGTGTACACCAGGCCCTTACCTGTTGAGAAGAGAGGAGCAGATCAGGGGTCTGGAGAGACAGCCTAGAACAAGAACTTGAAAGGGTAGAACCCCCATGTCTTATATTCTCTCACTAATCGTTGGAGGTAGATACGATTTCCATTTCATAAATGAAGAAATGGAGTTTCAGAAAGGTTAACTGACACTCAAGTAAGTGTCCTAGCCAAGAAAGGAATAGGGGGGCAGCTCCAACACTCCCACCCTGCCCCTCTGTAGCTCAGGAGAGAAGTCTTCACAGGCAGTTAAAGTAATTTACAAGCCAGTACTGGAGGCTGGTTTTGATTCCTGCTACCAAGGTTTATTTCATTGCATGTTCAAATCATACAGAAAATAGGTTTCTCCTTAAAAGGTTCTGTGAAGAAAAAAAAAAAAAGTCCTCTGTTCTATGTTACAGCTTCCTAGGCTGTTGTTTGTGTCTGAACAGAGGACTAGTCTTACAGGAAGAATTACAAATCTGGAGCTCATTTTGGCGTCCCAGAGGGAAGGTGGGTGGAGCGCCTCACAGTCTCACAGTCAATTAGAAATTCAGAATGAAAACGTAGTCGAGTTTATTTGGGTTTCTAGTGACACCTCAGAATTATTGTGCAGGCTTGTCAGAGACAGCTCAAAGTATGACTGCTTCCCTTCCGCCCCAGGGGTGCAGCATGCTAAGAAGGGGAATCCTCCTGTTTGGGAGGTGAAGGTGGACACCTTCCCTCTCCTGAGTCAGAAAGGGGTGACAGGGAAGGTATGCGGGAGTCCCGTTCTAGGACCTCTCTGAGTTCCGGAAGGAGGCGGGAGGCTATAGGGATAAATCTTAGCTCAGGATCTGAAGTCTGAGGTTGGAATATGAGGCCAAGATTTGGAGACTTGCTGGACCTGAAATTTGGGGGGAGGGGGTGCCTAGATTGGGGGTAGATGACAGCGGGAGTCAGGGCACTGAGTCATATATGAAGGGCACTGAGGGAGGATCTTAGGAGGAATGTTGAAAGCAGAAGCTTGGATCTACAGAGGGAAGTTGAAGCCTGCCCGGTACCGCGGATCTGGGTGAATGCGATGGAGACTAGTAGTATAAGACTGTGAATGGGGTCGGCGAGGTTTTGGGGTCAGTACCAGATCTTAGGTTCCTAGAGGAGGCTAGAAGAAAAGAGCGTCCAGTGACCACAGATCTTTTTCTTTTTCCCAAAGTGACTCACACCCAGACACACCCATCGTTCAGCTGGGCCCTCCTGGACTGTGGGGTTGGCAGGACCCGAGCTAGTGTGGACCCTGCCCCCACTCGGTCTCCAGCGAAGAGTGGAGCAGCACTGGCTGGGGCAGGGGTCTCTGGTAGCGCTGCTCCCGGGGAGCCTGGGGGCGTGGCCAGCGGCCGGGCACCCGCGGCTCCGGATTGGCTGTCCCGAGGACCCGTGGGCGGGGCTCCGGGCTGGGTCCCGCTCAGCGGCTAGCAGACGGCCAGGAGGCGGGGTCGGCGGGAGCCAGCAGCCAATGGACGCGCGGCCCCCGAGCAGTTACAAAGGGCCGGAGCCAGGCCGCCGCCGCGGCGGGGGAGGTGGGGCGAGGCGGGCTTGCGAAGGCGAGGCAGTGGCCGGGCCGGGCCACAGGCGGTGGCGGCGGGACCATGGAAGCAGCGGTCGCTGCTCCGCGTCCCTGGCTGTTCCTCCTCGTGCTGGCGGCGGCGGCGGCAATGACACTGGTCCCGGGGGCGACGGGTGAGCGGCGGGGCTTGGCGGGCGGCGGCAGGGCGGCGGGGCGGGCTGGCGGCGGCGGGGCGCGCGGGCCGGGCCCGGCCTCTGGCTCGCTCCTTCTCTTTCTCAAACATGGCGCGGGGCCGGGGGCGCAGGTGGCGGCGCCCGGGCAGGGGCCGGGCTTCACTGGCCCGGCCGCCGCCACGCGAGCCGCGGGGCGGAGAGGGAAGGCGGGGCGGGGGTGTGTGTCCGAGCGCGGGTGGACGTGCCTGGCGGCCGGCAGCCGTCCCCGCTCTCGGCCTCGCGGGGGAAGGTGATGTCTCCGGCCTGTCTGAGATGGGGGACTGCCCTCTGGGGAGCGAGTGGGCGCGAGCAGAGGGGTGTGAGGCCGGCCTCCGTCAGGGCGCCGTGTGGCGCTGTCCCAACCCCCTCTACACTCCCCGCGCCCGGAGCGTGTTGGCCCGCGAGGCTCCCGGGGCGGGATTGGGGTCCGAGTCGCCAGGCTTCCCGCGCGGGGAGTGAGCCCTGAACCTCCACGGCTTCCCCGAGCGGTGGAGAGGGGCGGCGTGTGGGGGCGACCCCGGGGTCAGCAGGGCGACCCCGCCGAGAGGGGCCGCCTCTCCAGCCCGCGGCGGCTTTGAAGCGGAGCTGCGACGCTTTGTGTGGGGAGCGGGGGGCGCCGAGGTGAGCGGACTCTTTCCTCCGTGCGTCTGGCACTGGTTGGAAGTGAACCCAGTAACCAGAAGGCTGCAGATTGTTTTCGTCGTAGAAACTTGAACTTTTGTTCACTCTTTACGGGGTTCGGAAAGTTTGAATGGGGAGGGTGGCTTGATCCATCAAGCATTGATCAAACGTTTTTTATTTCCTCGAAGGAACGTCGCTAAGTGAGGTTCCTTTTCCTGAGTGACAGTTAGTTTGAATCAATTCGTCTGTGTAGCAGGTTTTAAAGGGGCGGGGGGGGGGGGGCGTGTTCGCTCCGTTTTCCAAAATAATTAAATCAGGACTGGGTATCTGGTCATTGCCTACCACCGAGGAGTGTGAGAAACTTGGTTAGCATTCAAACTAAAACACTAAAAACTAAATTAGAGCTAGCAACTGAAATACAGTGAAAGCACATTTCTGTTTCTGAAACGGAATACCAGGTGCCTTCAGAAACAAAAACTCAGAGGACTGAGGGTGCCAATTATTAGCAATGGCTACTGTTTACCAAGAGCTTCCTATGGTGCGGATGCATAGAAAGTACACCAAAGTACATTATCCGATCCTCCTAACTGAATCCTCAGGGCTACTGGCATTTGCCCCATTTTATCCACTAAAACTGCGGTGTGGAGAAGTGTTTTTTGTTTGTTTTTGTATTTACTCAATTACTAAGAGCTGGAGTTAGGATTTGCACCCAGGGTTTCGTGCTTCCTAAGCCTGTATACTTTAATTGGTCCTTTTGTCTTTTTCAGTCTTCTAATGAGCATAAGCTTTGTTGTTCACTTTTCGATTTTGCCCTCACAATTTGAAAATCAGATTGGCTTTCTGACACCTAATACATTCCTGGAGTCTCTCCTCTCACTGGGCCTACATTAGGGGAAACAGTTGATTTTTGACACTGGTCTAAGGAGGAGAAGGGCAAGGTAAATGGGTGGACAGGTGGGAGAATCAATATAGTTATTCCTCAAGCATAAATTACGTGTCTGACTCAAATAACAGTTCATTCTTTTTCACCTAACTTAGCACACAAAGTTTTCATGGAATCAAGTAATAAAATTGGAGTAACTGATGTACAGAACATTGCCTAGTCTAGGCTCTGGAGGAGTTTACAGATGGTGGCATACATTATAATACAAAGCTGATTCGGGTGCTAATACACTTAAGTATAGACTACTGTTCTACCTGCCCTTGTTGGGAATGTTGATGCTTCGGTCCATCTTTTCATACATTCTGAAGAAGCTCAATGCTTTTTCTAAGTTTATAACTTGGCTTCCTTTTTAAGAGCTCACAGTTCCTTATTTTCTGGATATCAGTTTTGTATTTCTCAGCTAATGCTATCTCCAACATAGATTTCTCTAAGGTTCTCTGTCCCTAATACACCATTTAGTACCACTGCATGTCTACCTGTATATCATTGAGAGTGCTGCTTGTTTCCTTTCTGCCAATTCATAACTTTTTTCTTTATAAACATGCCCCCAAACCAACTCTTCTTTATATTCATATATCTGCTGGCAATCTCTTCCTTTCTATCCATCTATCAATTTAGTCCTCCTGCCTGTATCATTCCTTAAAACCTACTTGCTTTCCAGTGTTTCTCTCTTCTAGGCTTTTCTATAGGCTACTGCTGAGCCCATCATCCTCAGTCATCCCTGCAAAGGTTTTACAAGATTTCCCATTTGTATTCAGCACTTAGACCAACACCGGAGGCCTATGAATAGGGCCATCTCTGATCATCCAACACTTCTCACTATTGCAAACCCTCAATTCCAGCGATTTCTGTTTTCCTACTGGCTCCTGGCTTTTCAGCCTTTTCAAAATTACATACTTGATTTTGTCCCTTTTGGGAGTGTGAGGAAAGAAGTTCTCAGTGCTAACTTCCTTCCTATTTTCTATTCCCCTGAACTATATAGCATTTCAGATTTTGTTGCCTGTTTCTGCCATCCTCTACTATTTAACTATACTCTTGAACATGTTATAGGTAATCAGAGGGCCAGGGTTATGCCTTTTATTTTCTTTATGCTCTCAGAACCTAGCACTGTGTTTTATATTCTGTTCCACTTAAATGCTTGTTGATTAAATGTGTTCCATTTGACTGAGCAGTCATGTAATATACTGTTATATTCATAGTTATGCAATATTAATTGATAATTCTATGTGTATTCAGAGTGAGTCGTATAATCTGGTGAAATAAGCAGTTGGTTCTTAGGTTTGGTTATTAGTCCCAACTTTACCTCTAGTTAAACAGAAAATGATTATGACATCTACTTTTCCTAATTCATGAGATCATGAAGATCAAAAGAAAGTTGTGTTAGAGTTTGAGGTTACTATTTGGTATTGGTAGTAATAGATTGGACTGATGTTCAACCAGCAATTCCCATTGGCCATGTGTGTTTTGATTGGTCATATATCTTTTCTGATTGGTTAGTACCATTGTTGTGCCAGTTGATAAATATTTTTAATACTAGGGGCCTGGTGCATGAAATTTGTGCACTGGGAGTGGGTGGTCCCTCAGCCCAACCTGCCCCCTCTCACATACTGGGAGCCCTCAGGGGATGTCCTACTGATGGCTCATCCCCAGCCTGCCCAAGGCTGAAAGCCTCTAGCTGAGGCTTTCCTCCTTGGGCAGGGGACCTCGGGCAGGGGACCCCAGCCCCAGCCTACCTGCCCGCCCAAGGCTGGAAAAAGCCTCTCTCGCCTTGGGAACCCAGCAATCGCCCTGCAATGGGCAACAGCCATCTTTGTTGGGTACTAATTTGTATATTGCTTGTGGCTTATTGGGTGTAGTGAAGATACGGTCAATTTGCATATTACTCTTTTATTAAATAGGATAACTCCCAGTAGAGAGGCATCAGAATTCAAAGAGGGAAATGATTAATGTAAGCTGAAGTGATGGGGGAGGTTTCCTGGACACTTTAGGACTTAACCTCACTTTGAAGGGTGACTGGAATTCAGGTGGGCAGAAAGAGGGATTTGATGTGTGTTAAGCTGCCTTTGCAAACTGTATTCCTCAACTGTCCCAAGCCCTACCCCAGTGCAGAAACCAAAGCTTTTATTGACTGGCTGGCAAGTTACTCTTTCAAGTTAAGTTTCTTATCCTGTTTCCCCGAAAGTAAGACATCCCCGGAAAATAAGACCTACTCGCTGTAATATAAGGCATCCCCCCCGAAAATAAGATCTAGTGCATATTTGGAAGCAAAAATTAATATAAGACACCGTCTTATTTTCGGGGAAACAGGGTATTCTTTACTGTGATTTGGATGTATTAACCCCTATTATTATTATTTTTTATTGTTTTGCAATTCTAAAACCTCTATAATATGTGATTGGAAACAAATCAGAAAGGTATTGCAAGTAAGGGAGAACAATATTATGGGATGCCGATCAGGACTAGGCATTCTAAGGTGAAAGTCATTAAGTCACTTCAGTTTATAGGTGGAAAACATGACTGAGAGGTAAGGTGATTATCTCAGGGCTGGGCAGAACCAAGATAGGAACTTTGATTTTCTGATTCCAAATCTTGTGCTCGATATGGCACTTTAAAATATGAATGACTTGGGGCACGGAATGGTGATGGGGAGGAACAGGGTTAACCGAGTTGTTGGCAGTGAAAATGGCAACAGGTGTTAGACCAGTGGAGTCAGACCCAACCAAGGTCCAGCAACCTTGGTACTTGAGTTCTGGCTAAGAAAGAATTCAGAGCCAAGACTCAAACTATAAGAGAAAGTTTATTTAGAAAGTCACAGAAGTCAAAAAAGAGAAAAGGAAAAAGTCACAGAAGTAGAAGTGAGCCATAGAAGAAATGGGCTCAAACAACAAGCTAATGAGGCCAGAAAAAAAAAGGGGCGGCCTTGGAGCTTAGGAGAGAGAAGGGTAAAGACAGTGTGCTGGGGGAGTGGAGAGGAGAGAGACAAGGAAGGGGGAAAGGGAGAGCTTGCTGGGTCTTCTGTCATAAGGGCTTTTAAGGATGGAGATTTTAGGAGAGGTCCCCGAAGAGGATCTCAACAGAATATCCATCAGCTTTCCAGGTGTATCCTTTCAGGGTCCTGGCTTCCACTGATTGATGGGCACCAGGGCAGGGGGTTATTAATCAGTGCATCTGGTGCTGAGGTCAGCCATGGCTTTGCTTGTCTGGCTTTTCTGGGCCTGGAGCTGAATCACAACTGAGACTTAAGTGTATTCGATGCTGGTGAGAACTTTACTGTCCTGGGGGGCTTGATGCTTAAGGACTATTCTCCAGCCCCCTTGTTCATCCCCATTTAAGGGTCTTAGCCATATAACTAACTAGTGACATGCCAGGGGAAGAAAGGTGTTGAGTGTGTAGGAGTGTCCAAACCGCATAGCCAGTGATATGAAAGATCAGTGTGTCTAAACCAAATGACCAGCGATATGCTGGGGGAGGAAAGGTTACCCTGTGGGTAGGTCCTTGTTTTCGCAGTTTTGTCTGTTGCTAGGGTTTTCAGCCTTGGTGACCTTCTCTACCTGGCCTATTGTCCTTGCTCTGCTCATGTCCGTTTAATTGCCTGCCACAGGGTGACTTACCTAAGTGAAATTATCTTGAATTTCAGAGAACTTAAGAAAAGTGGCTTTGGTAGGTGGGAGGGAGGGGGGAATGATGACAAGATATAAAGTCTGCAAGAGAAGGTCAGTCTCTTTTTTATATTACTGATAAAAGGACCTGGTATAGCGTTTATTGGTTGGGAAACCAGACTTATCATTCTTTGGAAGATGATAAAACAGTTTTGAGTTTAATTGAAATGGGATGAAATTGAAAGGCCTTGAAGTACATGGTCAGGTTTAGGATTTTAGATGATTTACTTTGTTATTGAAATTAAATGGGGGAACTGACATAATAGATATGCTCAAGAGGAAGACAAATCTTGTTCCTGTGAGGAGGACCCTTTTTGAAAGATTCTTCTAGGCCTAGTTAAAATAGTTACCTGTCCTTAATACCATTCTTGAACTGTTATTTTGTATCAGATATGCTTACGTCTAATGAAGTGGGTTTTGAAAACGTCATTGCTCTGTGGATGGCCTTTTCGATGGGAGAAAGAATGTGTTCTCTTCAAACCACAGAGCTCTCACTCTCTGCACATGTTGACTAACTGCATGGCGTTTGCTGTTCTTTCTTGGTGGTGGCTTACATAATACAAGTTTTCAGAACAGATGGACTGTGGTTTGATATCATGTGATTGGGTCACATCTTTGTTTCCTGCGTCTGGAATTGAGGGCAGATGCTGGCATACTTCTCAGGGATTTTCATGCTTTGATCCATAGGACTGGCTCAAGAAAACTTTTGGAATCTTCTCAAAATGACCCAGCCTAACTCTAATACTTAGGATAACATTTAATGCCTTTTTAGAACTGAATTTTCTCAATATAAAATCCAAGCAGCTCCATAAACATTAAGATATGTTGCTGCTCTGAATTAAATCCAGTATGGTTTTTGTTCAGACAATGCAGGTAGGTTTCTTATGGTTATCACTTTTTTATATGAACTTATAATTGGTTGACTTGCTTTTTTTTTTTTTTTTTTTTGCTTTAGATAAACACTTTAGCAAACACTAGAGATTGAAATAAGTTTGATTGTTTTTATGGGTCGAATTTTTGTATCAGATCTGGCCTTCTGTAAAGCTGCTTTCTCATTTTGACAGTTTGAGAGGATTATACACTATAAAGAATGATGTATAACTTAAAATTTTTTTTACTTGCTTTGACACTTCTTGAAGGTTCAGTGGTCCTTGCACTACTTTATCAGTCTGAAAGGAGTACATTATAAGAATGTGCCAGGCATTCTACTTGCCTTGTGTCATTTAATGCTCATAAACAACCCTGTGTGGTGGTTGTATAATAGTACAAATGCTTCTTACTTATGTACCAGTTAATTTCCAAGACTTTATAAGTCTATTTGTTTCTAGGTCCAGATGACCCATGTTTAGGAGATAATTAGATTTTTATGACATTTGTTCTAACCTAAGATTCCTTTCACTTCTCTTACATTACCCAAAATGTTAAATTTTGTCTTTCATCTTTTAATTATGAATACATTTATGAAAGGAGGACACTGCTTCAGATCAAACAGATGGCTAGACTAACCACTGAGAGACTCAAGTGCGATACCATTAACCCCATCTACCTGGGTATGCAGAGTTGACAGGATCCTGCTCAGATTGGAACATTGTATCTGAAAGTTTGTAAATAGAAGAGCTTCTGTTTGCATTTTACAGACCAGGAAATTGAGGTCACAGTGAATGGTGGAGCTTGCATTTGAGTATTCCAGAGTGTGTACTCTTCTGTATATCATTGCTGCTTTCATATATAGTAAACTAGAGGCCTGATGCATGAAATTTGTGCAAGCTCTCACAGCCCCTCTCAGCCTTGGCCAGCCCTCGCAGCTCTCGCTTTGTCCAGAAGGTCGTCTGGTTCTGCTGTTTGGTTTAATTAGCATATTAGCTCTTTATTATGTAAGGTACCTTGTTATGGTTACTTCTTAATCAGAAAGATTTTCTTCTTTTTTTTTTTAACCATGAGATTTTGCTTTAGCTTGTCTTAAT
The DNA here is from genome assembly GCA_027563665.1 of Antrozous pallidus. Lineage (NCBI taxonomy): Eukaryota > Metazoa > Chordata > Mammalia > Chiroptera > Vespertilionidae > Antrozous > Antrozous pallidus. The sequence continues at coordinate 58,850,729 of CM050522.1, forward strand.
TACAGTTTTCCTCTTTGCAACTCCAAGTTACTCAGATGCTTGCAGTTTTTATTTGACATTATATTTTTAGGTAAATTGAATCTGATGAGTCTAGTAATAGTTGATCATTCACTATTTGTATTGTTTTATGCAGATTTGTAGCAAGCTCCTTGCTTCTCAAAGTAATATACCGTATTTTCTGGTGTATAAAGACAACTTTTTAACCCAGGGAAATCTTTTCAAAAGTTGGGGGTCGAAATCAAATCTGATGTTTTTTAAATTTTTATTTGGTGTGCGTTGGAAAAGGGGTAGTCTGATAAGGCAAGTATATCCCAAACTCTATATTTTAACTGGAAAAGTTGGGGGTTGTGAACCACACCAAGGCACATCATAATTAAAATACCAACAGCAAAAGACAAAGAGAGAATATTAAAAGCACCAAGAGAAAAACAGTTAGTTACCTATAAGGGAGCACCCATACGATTGTCAGTGGATTTCTCAACAGAACTGATGCAGGCCAGACAGGTGTGGCAAGAAATATTCGAAGTGATGAATAGCAAGAATCTACAACCAAGATTACACTATCCAGCAAAGCTATCATTCAGAATTGAAGGTCAGATAAAGTGCTTCGCAGATAAGAAAAAGCTAAGGGAGTTCATCACCACCAAACCAATATTATATGAAATGCTAAAAGATATTCTTTAAGAAGAGGAAGAAGAAAAAGATAAAAGTGTAAATTATGAACAACAAATACACATCTATCAACAGATGAATCTAAAATCAAGTGAATTAATAAGCTGATGAACAGGATAAACTGGTGAATGTAACAGAATCAGGGACATAGAGAGGAATGGACTGACAATTCTTGGGGAGAAAAGGGGTGTGGGAAGTGCAGCAAGAGACTGGACAAAAATCATGCAACTATGGGGGAGGACAGTGGGGGGGGTGAGGGTGGAGGGTAGGATGGGTACCAGGTGGAGGGGAACTATAGGGGGAAAAAGGGGAACAATGTAATTAATAAACTGAACAATAAAGATAAATATATATATATATATATATATATATATATATTTTTTTTTTAAAGAAAGAAAAGAAAAGTTGGGGGTCGTCTTTTATGCCCAGTCATCTTATACACCAGAAAATATGGTAGATCTGAACATTTGAATTAGAGAAAAGAAAAAAAAACTGTCACTATCTGTGATTAATATTTTGACTTATATCCCCTATGCATTTTTATTAGTATAATAAAACCATTCTGTCTCAGTAGTTATTAAAACTAATAAAAGTATTTGTAAGTTGGTAAAGAGCTTCAGAAGAAATGGTTCATTTACTCTCAGTCAGCAAATCTTTAGTAGTGATCAAGACATGGGAAGTATAGAAAAAGAAGCCAGCTTGCTTTCAAGAAATAACATGCTGTGGAAATATGAATACAGATTCAATAATAGCAACCACAGGGACTACTTTTTAGAGATGGTAAGGCTTGTTCTTCATGCCTTGCAGGATGCATAGAGTTTATTGTGGGTGATATGTGTGAAGAAGGAGCGTGCTAGTTTCAATAATTTTAGGAAGTTCAGCACATAAAAAGTGAGTTCAGAGAATTATGAGTCTTGAAATCAGGAAGATGGTTTTAAAGTAGAAAAAGAAGTCTAAATGTACCATAGGGAATATGGAGCAAAATGGCTGTGTAGGAGATTTGGAGATTGGTATGATGGCATTGGGAATGGAGTAGAAGGATGGCTTTATGACATTTAAAAATAAACTTGGAAGAGCTGGTAATAGTGCCTTTGCATCGCTGCTCCCTTCTTAAGTGCTTTTAGCTGAACGGCAATACCTGTTAGCTATAAAATGGAGTATAAAAATTAAGAAGGACTCCATGAAATAAAAAAAGAAAAAGAATGACCCCAGGATTTTTACTCCTGGATAATGTCTTTAAGTAGTAAGGAATTTGGCAAGAGAAAGATCAAGGGGAAATGAATTCTAGTTTGAGCGTGTTGAGGTTGAGGTGATAGTATAGCCAAATGGGATTGTTCAATAGGCAGCCAACATATAAGACTGGAACATAATTGGAAATGAGAGAGAATCTTAGGTCAGGAAATGATTATCATCCTTCACCTTCCACCTCATTCTTTGCCACCTTAAATAGAGTAGTATTTATTTTGACCCCAAACTCCTAGCTTAGATCTGGAGCCTTGTTCATTTCACTGTGCTATACTTCCCTCCTGGATTTCATGTCTATGGTGCTGCCCTCCCTTCACCCCCAACACCAAAAAGAATATAGTTAGAAGTATTTGTGATCTGGTTGTACTGAAATTAGCCTTTAGTTTGTGCTGCTTTCTCTGCAGTAATATGATTGACCTCTTAGGAATCTGCTCTGGTTCTGGCCTGCATTTATGCCACTGCTTTAGGCCGTGATTGTGATTTCATAGATCTAACCTCAAACTGTCTTTTGGAGCTCCCTGTTAAATGCTCTTCATGCTATTGTTTTTCTTCTTGGACTAAACATTGGTGCAGTTGTATTTCTAGACCATCTTTATTTTTCTCTTTGGATTGATTTCACTTGTTTTTCTTCCAGTTTTGAAAGCATTAAAATCATATGACTTTGGTTGCTAGAAATTTAATAAAATCTTTGTTATAGTAGTAGATATAAGAACCCCCATATATTTGCTTCTCACAGGAGGATAACACCTAACTTAAATGATAGTTGTGAAGATAGTGCAGTGTTTACAAAATACCTAGCACATAGCCTGATACCAGTATATAATTAATAAATGGGACTTATTGTATATTTAAATAACTGAAGGACTGTCGTTTGGAAAAAAATATATTTGTAATAATGAATTATGACTAACTGGTAGAATGAGAGGCAGATTTCACTTAAATAAGGATCTATCAGTAGGAATTGTCAAAAAGTGGGCAGAGGCTGGATTGCCTTCTGTAGTAGAAAGTTGTAGAAGGAATTTCTTGTGTTAGGTGGGAGACTGGAATTGAGTAAGTTCCATTTCTACTCTAGAATTCTGTACTTTTAGGTGTAATCCAAGCTTCCTTGCTCATTGTTTTTAGCCGGTATATAGGCTTTCAACTTCCCTAGTAGTTATGGCTTTAGAGATGAGCAGCACTATTTTGTAACTTTCTTAATGTAATATGATTGACCTCTTCATATTGGGCAATCTGTTACTTATTCATAGATTGGCTTGTGTACTTTGACCATTTTTCAAACCCGGATTTAGGAAGCTTGAAATAAAACATAAGATCAAAACTATAATGATCAGAAAGATAAGAACCAATAAGCAAAAAGGGAAAAGAAAGAGAACAATTATTATACCTTTTAGCTGAAGAAAACTTTAGAAGTTGAGCACAATGCTTAGCTCTGAGTTTTCTAGCAGTGAAAGTAATAAGGGAACCTAATAGTTTACATAGATCTCATTGCCTGTAACTGAGAATTCATGAGGAGGCTGCCATCTTCTTTAATTAGTAATATGGAACTCCAAACAGGAAGGTTGCAATGCAGGAAGAATCTCCAAGTGGTAAGGGTTTCTGGACCTGGCTGCCCTGATTCTTGTTTTCTTAGACTTCATCTTTAACATGTATTTGAGGGTTCAGTTTAATGCTGCTGCTGCCATTTTTCTTCTCTACTGTTAAGGCTCTGATCCAAGTATGAACACACTAGTCTTAACCTAATGCCAACAGAACAGCTGATGTAAGGCTGGAACATTTAAATCAAGCTTTGCTAAAAGCTAGAGGGGATAATGAATAGAGAGCAACATGAAACTGATCAACCTGCTTTACAAAGACATTTTCCTCATGTCCTTATCTTTTGGCCTATCTCCATTTAGCAGACATCATCTGGGTACTTCAACCAAACGTTAACAGAGCCAGACATATATCTTTCAGCAAACAGGCACAATACAGCAAGGTCCACCAGAGGATGTCTTTGCTTGGGTTTCTTGTTTGAAGAGCTGCCTCCTATGTGGGTAATGGATATTGGTAATGATGACTTCCTTTATTCAGAAAGAGTGGTCCTACATATGTAGTTTCCTTATTAACACCAATCTACACTAATAAAAGAGCAAGATGCAAATGGACCATACCTTCCCGACACCCACCAGCCAACCAGGAGTGAGTATGCAAATAAACCTAAATAAAGCCAGTGGGTTAGTTTGCATAAACAGGTGCTGAGCGGCCAGGGGATGGGCAGGACCACACAGGCGTGCTGCACCACCCCAGCCACTTTGGGCCTCTGTGCAGTGTGAGAAGGTAGAAAGGTGGCTCTGGCCAGAGCAAAGGCGGTGCCAGCAGCCAGGGGAAAGAAGGCCCATTCTTGCACAAATCTTCATGCATCAGGCCCCTAGTATTTAAATGAAAGATACCCACGTGTGTTACCATGAAGGACACTCTTTGATTTCATTGGGAAAATCAGATTTCTCCCTGCCTTTAAGCAGAATCTATTGTAGAAGTCTTTGTATAAGGCACAGTAGGAAATAAAATGAAGATTTTGGGTTTATCACTCTCTATGACTTGTATGGATGGGTTCATTTTATTTTCTTATTCTGCAGTTACTGAGCTACTTTAGGCCTGTTCCTGTGTATCCTTGTTATACCCAACAGGGCTGAACCTCCTCTTTTTTTTTTAAATATATATACTTTTATTGATTTCAAAGAAGGGAGAGGATGAGAGAGAGGGAGAGAAGAGCGCACTAGAGAGAGAGAGAGAGACATGTCACCTTCTGAGGATCAAGCCTGCAGTTGGCATGTGCCCTGACTGGGAATCGAAGGGGTTGACACTCAACCACTGAGCCATGCTGACCGGGCTGCACCTCTTTATTTTTGTTCACTTGCTTCAGGATAACCATTCCATCCAGATTTCCTAGGTGTGAACCTCACTGATTACATAATAGTGTATATTTATAGTTCTAGGACACCTTGTGCAGGTTTCCTGTTACATCTACAATACAAGATGTTTAAATATGCAATAAAATACAAATAGCTCCCATGGAAAAAAAGCAAAAACAGATAAATGGCGCTTTCTACTGGAAGTGAAGTCTTACATATTTGAGAGCAGTGAACATGGAGGAGATAGTTAAACCTGAGGAGGAATATAGAGATAGAAAAGCAGTAACTGGCTTTTCAATCTGTACAAACACACACACAATATATGTTTAGAGGGGGTTTTTCTGTTTGGGGTTTTTTTTGCTTGATGTATTCATTTCCAAATTGAACCATAATGTGCTCTAATTGAGTCTCTTTGTTTAGCACATGGCTGCTGATTTGAGTACTTTCTCCAGTTGAAAACTGATATTTTTAGTTTTGTTATTTAATCTGCAACAGATTTAAATAAAAACACCAAGATTGTGTATTGTAGATTTTCTTAAACAATAATTATATGTAATTATTTTACTCAAATAAACAAGCTAAAGTAGTTTTAGCTCTTTTATCTCATTTCCCATTTGGAAAAAATTACAAACCAGGGGCCAGAGTTTGCTCATGTTTCTCAATGAGGAAATATAATTCTGATAGCTAGTTCCACCAAAGCAGTGTAAAATTGATGCTAGTGAAGAGTACTGAAAATATAGAAAGGAGTACGGAGAGTGGCTACATGCTACTAAAAACAGTTAATAGTTTTCATGAATATGATATCTCAAAAATTTAAGGGACCTGTAAAGATTAAATGAGATATGCACATAAAACTGGGACATATGTCTAGCACATAGAAAACATGAAGTAAATGATAGTTGTTATGAAGAAGATATTTTTCATAGAATTTTTAGACTAGAAAAAAAAAACAAAACTCAGAGGACTGTGTTTATCATATCATCCGACTTTTTTTTTTTTTTTTTTTACAGGTGAGGAAATTGGGGCTCAAAGTCATGTGGCATTTCAGGATAAATAGTTCAGCTAATGACTGAACAGAAATCTGGCTTCCTCCTCACTTTAGAACTTCATTTAGCATCCCTTTTCTAACTCAAACCTCTTTTAGGGAACATGATTTTTTGAAAATTGCCTAAATTTATGGAAGAATACTGTCAAGTTAGACCATCTAACAGATGGAAGCATAGATGGGTAAATGACAATATTACTAATGTAGCAAAATTGTAACTATTATAGAAAGTGGGTGATGGGTATATAGGTGTTCCAAGTTCCGTCATCTTTTCTGAATGTTTGAAATGTTCATAATAAAATGTTGGGGTTGGGGGCCATTAAAAAAAAAATCTCGTAACCCAGTGTTTCTTTTACTGATCTAAACACAGACAAAGCAGCAGTACTTGTTACAGCCAAGAGAAGTAAAACAACCCTGGAGCCAGAGCTTTGGGAGTGCACATTTTAGGGCCTTTCCTTGACATTCTTGAGGGAGTAAGAATCCCAGGTCTACCTTGACTTTTTCTTGTCCTTTTCTTTTTTTTATCTTGCCTTAAAAAAAAAAATTACAAATGGTAATTATGCACTGCAGATTTGAAATTCCCCTAACCCAACAATAAACAAGCCAATTAGCACTGTAGATCCTGTTCCCATGAACAAATGCTCTAATTTATTTCTCTTTTTGTTGTTTTGCTTTCTATTTTACTGTGGTAAATTTTAATTTTGTTCTTTTCCTTCTTATTTTTTTATTTTTTAAAAAATCTTTATTGTTGAAAGTATTGTCCCCCTTTTCCCCTCTTCTTATTTTTAATGCATTTCTAAGCTTGAATCTTTCTGTTCTCACGTAGTCTTTCTCCCTAAGATCACAATTGTTTCTTCTACCAAATTCTTTCTTTTCCTTCCTTCCTTCCTCCCTTCCTTCCTTCCTTCCTCCTCCTCCTCCTCCTCCTCCTTCCTTCCTTCCTTCCTTCCTTCCTTCCTTCCTTCCTTCCTTCCTTCCTTCCGAGAGGAAGGATGAGGGAGAGGGTGATAGAAACATCAATGATGAGAGAAGATCATTGATTAGCTGCCTCCTGTACAACATCCACTAGGGATAGAGCCTACAACTCAGGCATGTGCCCTTGATCAGAATCGAGCCCAGAACCTTTCAGTCCACAGGTCAACACTCTGTGCACAGAGTCAAACTGGCTAGGGCAAATTATTATTATTTTTTAAAGGCCATATAGATATTCTTTTAGCTAGGGCCTTTCTACTCTTTCTTATTTGTCATTTAAGCTTTGTCAAATCCAGCCTTCCCTTGCCTTATGGTGGGAGAAGGGGAAGGAGGGAAGAGTTTTAATAAATTGGCTTTTAGGAGTCAAGTAGAAACCTTAAGGGATACTCTTTAGGGACCACCAGACTCAGAACTAGCTGTGTTGCAAGCAGATGGTGTGCCCTAAGGAAATAGCTGCTCTGAGTGACTGGCTGTTTGCATCTAATTTAGCTTAGAGATCCTGAAATTGGGGGAAAGTCTCATGGAGCAAATGGATATAGTCACTTATGAAACATTCTAAACCATAGCTAGGACCTAGTAATTATTGACTTGTATGTAGGTGCCATAATTTCATGCTGCATATACATACGCTGCCTAACTCTGTGCTGTATTTTCAATTCTCTGAAGGATAAGTAACATCAAGCCCTGGCAGACTCTTATCTTTTAATAACCTCACCTCCCTAGAGGCCTTCTTCCGTAACCAGAACGCTAGCATCAATGCTACAAGCAATTTGAAACCCATATTCCTAATGCTATCTCTGTACATCTAGATTCTGAGGTTTGAAAACTTTATTAGATTGGTTACAGAGCATCCCAAGCTCTGGTTTAGTCTTAAAGGGTAAATGTTCCTTTGAAAGGAATTCGGACAACACTAGATACTTGCATACTTATGCCCCAAGGGAGGCCATGAATTCAATGGTTAGAAATTTTATAAAATGCTATTAAAGCCCCTTTGTTTTGGCTGGGCTTTAATATCCTTGCTTGGTTTAATTCAGCTATGTTCATCTAGGCAGTAGTCTGCAAACTACGGCTCGAGAGCCCCACGCGGCTCTTTGGCCCCTTGAGTGTGGCTCTTCCACAAAATACCACAGCCTGCTTGAGTCTATTTTGAAGAAGTGGCATTAGAAGTTTTAAGTTTAAAAAATTGGGCTTCCAAAAGAAATTTCAATCATTGTACTGTTGATATTTGGCTCTGTTGACTAATGAGTTTGCGACCACTGATCTAGGTGACTGCAACCAGAATTGAACTGCTTGCTTTGACATCTTGTTTGACAGGGAACATGAACATTTCAGACTAGGGAAGGCAAGAAAATGAAAGCTTATTTAACTGTATGTGTTGTTCACCAAGCCTCTGAGATATCTGACAATATCTATCATCCTTCTTTTGGCTAAATTCAGTTAATTTTTTTCTTTGTCCTACAAAGGGATGGGAATGACATAAAGCTAAACACCAAGAGACTCAATTAAGAGTAGGAAGTGTAATTGCTTTTGTGGAGCAGGAAATAGCAGTGCTGAGGAATGCTTTGAAACTTTCTCTGTGAAGGTCTTACATGTCTTGGTAGAGTTATTCCTAAGTATTGGATTTTTTGATGCTTTTATAAGTTATATATTTTTGAATATTTTTGTTTTCTAATTATTGCTAGTTTAAGAAAAGCTGGTGACTTTTTAAAAAATCATAAATAGGTGTTAAGTTTTGTGGGAGGGTTTTTTTTTTTTTTGCTTAATCAAGATGATTATATGATCTATTTATAGTTTCCTAAACTGCCTAACTCTCTTATTCCTGAACCTTTGTACAGTATTTTTGAATATCATCTCCCTGGGATAAACTCCCATTCTTTAGGCTTTCTTAAGCCTCATTATAGGGTTAATCTTTGAGAGAAGTCTCCCTTTGGATTTCCCCTAATCAGTGGCAAGTTTGTTCTCTGCACTACATTATGAACTCCTTGAGAGTAGGAATCTCCTCTGTCCCCCAAAAGGTGTATTCTTCCTTTCTACACAGGGTATGTACACTGTTCTTTTTCTGGTAAAAGGTGTGTGTGCAGGCCTTGCTCTCTGCTTCTAAAAGTACTAATTGCATAGCCCCATCAGCTAATTTCTTCAACTGTGGCTCCCATAGTTCTTTTGCTGTTTCCTGGCCTAGGTGTAACTCTCCTCTTACCCTTAATGCAAAGGCAGCTGGTAGGTGGTTACTACTTCCTTCTCTTAACCACATTTTCTATTTTATTTCCCCTGGCCAGAATGATCTGCCACTTTCATTTAGGTTTATTAGTATACCTCAGTATTTATGCAGTCACAACCTGTGTAGCCACTCTTACTTTCCCGAAGGGATAGGATTGAGTCATTTTGTCTTGTCTTACTTGGGGGAAATCACCAGAGATTATCTAATAATCCATCTTTTTCTTTCTGTACTGTTAGAATAAGTCTAGATTATGTTGATGTAATTCAGAGAACTTCTTGTAGAAAATTTCAGTTTCCTTATCTATAAAATAAGGGATTAGAATCAGGTAATTATTAGGTTCCTTCCAGCATGAACATTTTATGGCTAATGAGTTATGATTCTTTGTTAGTTAGGATTATTGCATATAAATATACACACTGGATGTGTTCCTACACTTTGTTAATTTGGAACTGAAAATCTACTTCCCTGTAGGTACCTCTCATGCTACTACCGTGAAGTTCTTGGGCTAACCCTGTTCCAAAAGTCATATTGCCAAAAAACTCTGCACAGGTATCTATGAATGGAGAAAGGGAATAATAGCTGCCATTCATGGTTTTGTGTGCACACTGTTTAAATTATATTCTAGAGTTGTGTGCAGGTTTACTCTTAATTCTCTGGCTAGTGCTAGGACAGAGACTGGCGCATAGTAGGTGATACATATTTGTTGAATAAGTACCCCTATCCTCTGGATACCTGGTTCCCTTCCTAGGAAGCTAGTGTTACTATTTATTTTGTATCCTGCCAGGAGATAACTTTATAATAAGTACAAGCCAATGTGTATTCCTTTTCCGTCCTTCCCTCCTTCTCTTTCCTTCCCGTTTTTCCCTCCCTTCCTCCTTCCTTAGCACAAATGTTACTATGTCTAATACACTGTTCTGAATTATGTACTTTGGTTTAATACATCTCAAGGGGCTCAAGTCTACATTAGTACATAGAAAACATTTTTTTAGTAGCTGTATGGTTTCCCATTTTGTATTGGTACAACATGTTATTTTATCAGTTCTATTGGTAGATTGCATAGAAAAGATTAGAAACAGTCTAGTATAAACCATTAGGAAATTAATAAGCATGTATGTAAAACACTGTATCCATGTACAAGTATATATATAGGCTACATTCCTTCTGGGTCAGAGGTTATGTTCATTTGTAATTTTGAAAGTGCTGGGTCGCCCTCCATTTATATGGAGTGAGCTAGGTTACTCTGGACAATGGGATATTTTACATCATATGGGGTTGAGGAATGCACCTAAATATGAATTTGGAAGGTTGAAAAGTGAGCACTGAGAGATGGAAAAAGGACTTTAAAAAATTAAGGTAGTAAAGGATGAAAAAAATGTGCTTGCTTGGTCATTTTAATATGTTTTTTTAATTGATTTTTAGAGAGAGAGTAAGGGAGAAGGATAGAGAGAGAAACATTGGTGAGAGAGAAACATCAGTCAGCTGCCTCCTACACACCCCCTTCTGGGGATCACACTGCAACCTGGGCATGTACCTGACCAGAATGAAACCACGATCTCTTGGTTCCTGGGTCTATGCTTAACCACTGACCCACACTGGCCAGGCTTGCTTTGCCATTTTATAAAGGATCTTGGTGGTAGCAACAACTAACATACTAAACAGATATTTCCTGAATATTTATTCAAGAAACACATGCTGGCCCGGTGGTTGAGCATTGACCTATGATCCAGGAGGTCATGGTTTGATTCCCAGTGGGGACATATGCCTGGGTTGTGGGCTCGATCCCCAGTGTGGGGTGTGAAAGAAGCAGCTGGTCAATGATACTTTCTCATCATTGATGTTTCTCTCTCACTCTCCCTTCCTCTGAAATCAATAAAAATATATATATATATATTTTTTTTTTTTTTTAAAGAAAGAAACACATACTGGATCTCCTAGTGTGCCAAGGCCTAGGGATACAGAAATGCATAAAGCATTAATCCAGTCCCTGACTGAAGTTCACAGTTAAATGGATGAAATAGGTAAACAGTGAGGTGCTTTACTGTAATTGTTGTGCTTTGAAGATGTTAAGTATTTGATTTAACTTTTAAATAATAGAATCCTACCATTTAAAGGTAGGACGTCCTTCTTGAACTCTCACTGTTGGTCATTAAGATTCTGCTTAAATATCTCTTAACTACAGATAAGTCATAACCCTTTGAGGCAGCCATTTCCATTTTGTAAGGAGGAGCTGTAGTTAGGAAATGATTTTTTATGAAACAAAATTTACCACATCCTGACCTCATGATCTGATTTAGTGTGTGTGTGTGTGTGTGTGTGTGTGTGTGTGTGTGTGTGTGTATAGTGAAGTCAAGGTAATTAATTCAGTTGCAACATCTATAAAATGAGGTGATTGTATCCACTGCTAAGAGGCCTTTCAGATTAGCCTTGGTTGAGTTAATTCTTTGAATCTCTAACTCATATTTACATGGCAGATTGATATTCAAACAACACTTAGTGTGATTACTTATTATATTGGACATTTGTGAGATTTTGTGCCCAATTCTCCCTCTGTTTCCCCCATCACCATGGCTACAATTAACAGTAAATACTATTGACTTTAAAAAATCTGTTGTTAAACAGATTCCCCAAATCTGCTAAGCAAATCTTTATCCTGTACTTGTATAGTTTATTTGATGCTGAACCTAAATGAAATCCTTTGTATTAATTGCCCTTACTAAATCTCATCTTGCCATTTAGGCAGCCTATTCTTAGTGTGCTTTGCTCTGATAACAGTCAACATTCTATCAACTAATTAATGGAGCTTCGGAGACTAGAAAATGCAGGTATTGTAGAAAAAGAAGTGATTGAGAATTTAAGTGTCCCCTGTTCTTCCAAGATGGAAGTGTGTGTTGAATTAAATAATGTTTCTTAAGTAATTTAAAGGTAGCAGAAGTAAATGAAATTTTTCTGGAGTAATGTCTGGATAAATCATACTTCTGCTTGAAGCCCTAAATTTGGGAGTGAAATGTTATCTAGACTACTGGAGAATTTACTTTTACATTGTATGGTGCAGGGTATTTAAACAAGCTTTCTTTGACATTGCCACTGCTGGGTAACCCCAAGGGGGTGGAGTTAAGAATCCCAAGTCCTTTGAGGAACAAAACCCAGGGCAGTGGCTGGAGGGAGTTTTTTCCCCCATCACAATTTATGTCCCCTCTACCCTCTTCCAGCTCTACCCACCTCCCACCCCTGCAATCACTACACTGTTGTCTGTGTGTCCATGAATTCTTTCTTTTTTTCTTTTTTGCTCTGTTCCTTTACTCCCACCAATACCCACCACCACCAGAACTGTCTGCCTGCTCTCTATCAATGAGTCTGTCACTATTTTGTTTTTTAGTTCAGTTCTTTAAATTCCATATATGAGTGAAAACATGCTACTTGTGTTTTTCTGACTGGCTAATTTCACTTAGCCTAATGTTCTCCGGGCCCATCCATGTTGTCGAAAAGGGTAAATTTTTCTTCCTTTTTATGGCCAAGTAATATTTCATTGGTGTAAATGTACCGTAACTGTTTTATATACTCATCTACTGATGGGCACCTGGGCTGCTTCCAAATCTTGACTATTGTAAATAACACTGCAGTGAAAATAGAGGCATATAGCTTTTTTGGATTAGTGTTTCCAGTTTCTTTGGATAGTATGCAGCGTATTTTTTTTTAAAAAGAAGAAGACCTATAGGGTATACTTTCCCCAGAGGGAGAAGAGAAGCAAGGACAGGCCTCCTTGAACTGGGGCATGGTGTTGGGAGCAGAGAGAAGAGGGGAAGGCAGATTACTTAGAACTGGAGTGGAGACATAGACTAACAAATGTTAACATTAGTACCTGAAAGGATTTGTTATGATCCTAACTTTTGCCTTCACCTTTGCCAGTAGTGGTGTGTGGTCTGACTTTTTAACTGTAGCTAAACAGACTGCAGCTAGGGCATTATGCATGTTGGGCTGTTTACCTGCCTGCTGGTGCATATTTGGAAGTATTCTCACTGTATAGTTAAATATAATTGGGCAGGGTAAGGGAAAGAAGGGTCATTACCAGCCAAGTCATAGTGGTAAAAAGACTGTAATTTAGTATCTGGTGAGAAAAACCTTCTTTCCCTTCCAATTAATACAATTATTCATTATGACAGATGACGTTTAGTTTTCACAGAAGAAAAAAATAGCCTTAGGTGTGATTCCATTTGAAATCTGTTTCTGTATTTTAACTTAATTATCTAAAGCTACAAGTGCCCATTCTCATAAGTTATGTTATATAAGGTGGTATCAATGACTTCAAGACTTTGTAAGTTTAGAATAATCAGACCACATACCTAAGCAAAAACCTTGCCAGCAAGCATTCCTCAAATACCAGTTTTAATAAACTGTCTGCTGTCTTGAAGATGAGGTTTAACATTTTGACATTACTGAAATCTTTATTAAATGGTTCTCTAAACCAATTAATGCTGGCATGGGAATGGAAAAACGTTTCAGTCAACCACATTTACTGTGAATGAACTTTTGCAAATTGTACTACAAAGATAGGATCCATGGTGTTGCCTGTTAGCTATTGGCTTTTGAATATATCATGCCTGTATTGCCATATGCTCTGATTTTTCACCCTCAATTACAATTACTATGAAACTTTTGCTTGTATAGTGTCCTGTGGGGATATTTGGCGTGAAGGAGATCTTAACACAACTGAAGAATCACCAGGGAAAGCCTACTGGCAATATTTGATTAGATGGTAGTTACTCATGACCCAGAATGTTGTTCATTTTAGATTATCTTTTAAATTAAACATTAAAAAAATTGTACACAATTCTTAGACTCTTCTTTCTCTTGACATATTTGTGACCTCCTGTTTAGGAAACACTGCTTTAGAAAATATTTTTCTGATCACTATTTAGGAATCTAAGATTTAAAGATAAGAAAACAAACAACCAAAAGAACTTGGCCATTCTATACCTACCTTCCTGTCTATCTATCTATCTATCTATCTATCTATCTATCTATCTATTCTCACCTGAGTACATGTTTATTGATTTAATTTTTTTTTTGAGAGAGAGAGAGAGACATTGATTGGCTGCCTCCCACATGCACCCTGACTAGGATTTGAACCTGCAACCCAGGTATGTGCTCTGACTGGGAATTGAACCTGCAACCTTTTGGTGCATGGGATGAAGCTTCAACTAATTAAGCCACCTGGCCAGGGCAGCTTGGCTATTCTTAATGTAATGAGAGACACTTTAACAACAAACTATAAATAGTTGGATTTGTGCTATCCTAAAGGTATGCTAAGAGAGCTATGGGAACTTACTGAAAGAAGCTGCCTAGTTAGTTATCTTCAGGGTAGAGAGGGGTTCAAAATCTTGTTTGAACAGGGTCTTAAAGATTTAAAGGATGGGTTTAAACTAGCAGAGAGATACTATGTGTAAAGACCACAGTCATGAAAGACATGATTGTCATAATGGTGAGACATGTGTGGCCCTAAATAGCATTTTTAATGTGAGTGGTAAGTTAGAACCCAAAAGTAATTTTTAATTATTAGACCAAGTGTTGAACAGTTATTTCATGTACTCTAAGGGAGCTGTGAAGATCTTAGAACTGGGAGAGTATTCATGGTAGAAGTTTTATACATAGTAATTACCATATTATATTGTAACATTTTCCTTCATTAGTCTTTGGGCATTTGGAATTCTTTAAGGGCTGTGACCATGAGTTATTAATCTTTGTGTACTAAGATTTTGGTAGAGTAACTGATAAAGCTAGTACTTAGAAAACCTTGGTTGAATGACTACTTATGGGTAAAGAGGATTCAGGAGAGAATGATGACAGTCTCCTATGATGGTGGTTTTAATCTTTTATGATGACAGACCTTTTGTAATTCTATAAAATTTCTCCTTGAAAATGCAAATAAATACATGCAGCATTTGACCTACAGGTTTATGGGATTCATGCTCTCTGAAGCCAGAACGTGGATTCCTGGTTCAGAATCCTTCCTTAGGAAATTATACTCAAGGAACCTATAACCAGGAGTAATTACTATATCTTAACAGTCTTTAAATGACAGATTATAACAGTATCTCTTATACTTGAGTTCTCTTCCTTTTTAGGAAGAGATCATTGAAATAGCTGAACTATCTATGAAGAAAAACAAATTTTTTGATAATGATTAAGGGTAAAACTTTTCTAATCTAGAAATAGGATAGACAAGTATGCTAATAAAGCCAGCAACCAAGAATCAGTTGCTTGAGAAGATCCTAACATTACTGAATTTGGGTTTAGCAGGTGAGTTGGGAGTATCCAAGACTACTTCAGGCTCCAAGACTTACTAGAAGGACTCATAGGACTAAGAAAAGCTGTTATACTAATGGTTATGGTTTATTACAGTGGAAATATACAGATTAAAATCATCAAAAGGAAAAGGCACATGGGACGAAGTCCAGGAGGAACTAGGTGCAAGCTTCCCAGTGTCCTCTCCCAGTACAATGGCAAAGGTGCACTCCATAGCTCAGCAATGATGTGACAGCACTTGTCAACCAGGGAAGCTCTCCAGAGCCTTGGTTTCCAGGATTTTTATAGGGGCCCAGTCTCACAGGCTTGAAGCATTCTTATCAGAGAGAATATTTTAAGGATTCAGAGTTCATTTCCTAGAAACTGGCCAAAGGCCAGTCCTGAATGAAGACCTTTCTTGGGAATGTGAAGTGTTGAAGCAACTCAGGCCTGCACAGCAAGTTAGCTGTTCAAAGACTTAGCTTCATTCTGGCCTGCCTGTCTGCCTAGCCACTCTTTCTAGATAAAATAGACTTCCTTGGCCTCATCATAAGTGGCATTCTACATATACGGACTCTTCCTTTTTTCTTGTCAACAAGTAATTGAAAAGTTCGATTTGACTTAACTATAAATGAGCTTTGTAGTTTCATGGGATCATAGTGAAATGTATGTGCCTATTCTGTTGTTTACTCAGTGACTGTTTTTTGAATGCTACTACATAACAGACTCAGTGCTAGATGTGCATTTACAGAAATGATTAATATGGGTCCCTGCGCTCAAGGAGCTTAGAGTTTCATAGGAGAGAGAAAAACAACAGTAGCAATTCTAGTAAGCAGTGTGTGCTTTGGGAAACAGTTAATTATTGGAGAGCATGGTGGAAGGTCTGTTTGTGTGAGCACGGAAATATATTGGTGATAATTAGGGGAAGACTCCCATAAAGGGACTCTGTGAGTTGAGCCATAAAGATCACATAGATAGAAATGAGCATGGAGCTGGTGTTTGTCTAGTCATTTCTGTAGCCAGGTTGCCTGTTTTGTTAGAGCACATACGTATTGTTACCTGTGCAGTCTCCTTGGCTTACTGACAAAGCACCGTAATCCTGGCTAGAAGAGAAATGTCTTTCCCAGGGTTTATACAAGAGAAAAGAGTGGTGCAATACAAACCTATTTCCATTACTTCATTACCATAAGCCCACCCAAATAGCATTTCCAACCTACGTTGGAAGATTGTTGTATTTTCATACATTGCTCTTCAATGGAAGGAATATGTGAATGCATAGTTTTGGATTAGTAAGAATAAGTATAACCAGTAAAAATTTAAATGTACTTTGTTTCAACTGGGAGGGCAAATGCTTGCCTTACCTTGATGAAATTAAATGTAATAATTTCTCTATACTTGGAAGCAAAAAAGCTTTAGATAAGAACTTTAGTCCAAATTTTATATTTGGCTCCTACATATGTGTACTTCTCAACTCTTCTAAGAGGAATAAAAAGTTTCGTTTTTTGAAAGTGCAAAGAAATTACTATAAGATCAGGACTGTCTTATAGTGAATATGGAATAATTTCAAAATGTTAATCTTGAGAATTTTTTTCTAATAAGATCTTGTTCTCTTTTCCTAGCATTACAGTGTTTCTGCCACCTTTGCACAAAGGACAATTTTACTTGTGTCACAGATGGTCTCTGCTTTGTCTCTGTCACAGAGACCACAGACAAAATTATACATAATAGCATGTGTATAGCTGAAGCCGACCTAATTCCTCGAGACAGGCCATTTGTATGTGCACCATCTTCAAAAACAGGATCTGTTACTACAACATACTGCTGCAATCAGGACCACTGCAATAAGATAGAACTTCCAACTGTTGGTAAGTTAATGCATAAGATGTTTTTTTCTTGATACTACAAAGGAAAACCTTAGACTGTATGATTTTAGAGCTGGACATGATCTTAGAGATTTCCTATTCCAGCTTGTTCAGTTTAGAGGCAAGAACAAACTTGTCCACAGTGGTAAGGTTATAAGAGTAGCCAAGATCCTGTTTCTGGGGTGTGTGTTCTTTGAGAAGTTGATTCCATGATACTTTCTGCTTACCACAGAGGTATGTCCTCAAAATGTCATACTTTGTCTTCAGAGTGAATTTCTTCTTCCTTGTTTAGTGCTGTCCTTTCAAAGCAATCAATAATGGGTGGGAATTAAAAGCAGCACTAAACAGTCCAGATGCCTTCATTTTGTAATTTCACCTTGCCTTATGGTCTTTATGTTTAAAACTAGGGGCCCGGTGCACAAAATTTGTGCACTGGGGGTGGGTGATCCCTCAGCCCAACCTGTTCCCTCAGTGGGGCCGATGGCTGGCTCTGCCCTGGCTGCCTCGGCCCCACACCCCTGGCCCTGGCATTAGCCCCAGCCACTGGCAACCCCTGGTGACAGCCCAGCCCCAGGGGCCCCGCGCTTTTGGACGCCTCAGCCCCGCTCCCACAGCCCAGGCCTTAGCCCTGGAGGTGACGGCCCAGCCCCAGGAGCACCCTGCACTTGCGGCGGCCTTGCCTGCGCTGTGGTGGCACCGCCGCCCACGCCCATGCTGCAGCGACGCCAACCACCCGCGGCCCTGGCCCCCCTCCTCTTGTGCGTCTCGGCCCCGCCCCCCACCTCAAGCGTGCCTCGGCTTCGCCCTTCCTGGCCTCCTCAAGCAAGCCTTGGCCCTGCCCCCCACCTCGCGCACTCACCGACCGCCTGGGCCCCACCCCCCGATCCTGATCGGCTGGTGGGCGTGGCTGGTGGGTGTAGCGAAGGTACAGTCAGATTTGCATATTACTCTTTTATTAGATAGGATTTTTTAAAAAATATATTTTATTGATTTTTTACAGAGAGGAAGAGAGAGGGATAGAAAGTCAGAAACATCAATGAGAGAGAAACATCGATCAGCTGCCTCCTGTACACCCCGTACTGGGGATGTGCCCGCAGCCAAGGCACATGCTCCTGACTGGAATCGAACCCGGGACCTTTCAGTCCAAAGGCCAACGCTCTACCACTGAGCCAAACTGGTTTCGGCTAGATAGGATATTATATAGGCCATCTAGGCTTTAGATCTACTATAGTTTATATTTTAAAATGTCCTCGAAAAGCAAGGAATTTTAAGGAAAACTCTTCGGATTAGATTAATTTAACGTTTCTGGTTTAAGATGTCAACCTAAGCACATTTCATTCTGTCCTCAAATTTCTACTCTAGTAATCAAAAGGAATATAAAAATAGGGGACCTATATTAATGCTAGTAGAATTGATAGAAGAATGCTGCCCACATGCCTACACTTGTGAGAAACTTGACAATTTACTAGTACCAGTTAGAGAAGGGCAGCAATCCCCCACTTGGTAAGTGTGTTAACAGCAAAGTGCAACTGAGTCTGCCGCATGACCAGGAAGCACCCTGTGGCCAGGCTCTGTCAGACTCTTAACTTTTTCTGGCTCTTTTTGTAAGCATCTGCAGTTCTAATATGACAATATGGTAATTCCAGAATTTTCCATTTCCATTGTTTGGACTTGAAATATTTTAATGGAAACTCACAAAACCTTGAAAAGGACACACTTCATTTCTAATGCTAAAAAAGCACAAATTCCTTATTCCCAGGTCTTGATATACAAAGAACATCAACAACAAAAAATTACCAAATGAAAAGCTTCAGTGGTGTAAAAGGAGTGAACTGAACTGAATAAATCAGAGTAGATGTCACCCTTTGAAATGGACTTACCACATGATAGGGAAGAACTTTCAGACAAACCAAGGTCTATTTTTCAGTTGTTTACTGTAAAATGGGGACATTTCACAGTTGATAGTTATTTTCAGATGAAAAACTTGATTGATGAATTATTTTTTAAAATGCAATATTGAAAATGAACAGCAGACTGGATACGATAATTTTATATTCAAGTGTGAGACAAGCTTAAGGCAAGATGAGCTTAAGAAGCTGTTACAATTCAGAGAAAAAGACAGTTGGTGAGCAAATTAAGAGATACAGAGAATAGATCTAGGTGATCCAATATGCCTTGTATAAATATTCCAGAAAAAGATCATATAAGAGCAGACAGAAAAGAATACTATGCAAAATTAATGAAAAAATACTTACCTAAATATGTATAATAAAAGACATACCAATTTCAAGAATAAAGAAAAAATGCATTTGCATTCAGCACAAGTGAACACAGATTGACTATAAAAGGGAAAAAATGTTCAAATTTTGTGCTTTTTTTAAATACTAGAGGGCAGTAGAGCATCGTATAGTGAATGTTACTTAAAATTCTTTATGCAAGCCAAGATTTTTCATATATGAAGGCAACAGGCATCTTTAAATAATTAAGTATTCAGCATATATGGACACACATGCACGCTTTCTGAAAGAAATTACTAGAATTAGAATTTTATACTATAAGAAATAAATTCAAATAAAGGTATCAAGAATGGAGATGTGCTATTAAAGAAATGGTGGTATGCAGTGAAACAGCAAGACTTAGGATGAATGCCAAAATAATTATCATTAACTAAAGGCTGGTGCACCAGCCTGCACTCTCTCACAATCCGGGACTGCTAGCTCCTAACCACTCACCTGCCTGCCTGCCCCTCCCTGATCGCCCTTAACCCTTACCTTCCTGCTTGATCTCCCTTAAACATTGACCTGCCTGCTTGCCTCATTGCCCCTAACCACTCTGCTAGCCTACCTGTTTGTCCCTAACCACTCGCCTGCCTGCCTCATCATTCCTAACCACTCTACCAGCCTCACTGCCCCTAACTGCTCAACTGCCTGCCTCATCGCCCCTAACTGCTTCTGCCTCAGTCCCTGCCATCATGACTTCATCCTAAAGGTTGTTCAGCTGTCTGGTCTAATTAACATATTATACCTTTTTTATTATATTTTTCTGGAACAATGTAAAGCAATAATTATTAAAAGAGATGATAGAAAATAAGTGCTCTTGAATTAAAAATTCAAGTAATTAGAATAGAAAGTATACACATGCAAACTTTATTATAAAAAACAAGGAATATATTTTGCCTGAACAAAATGTATACATATATAAACATACACATACCTATACTAAACTGAATTGTTTTGGAGTAGTGAGGCTGTATATAGGTTTATTTTTATTTATTTTTTAACTTTTGTTCATGTGGTTCTTTTATTAGTGACACTGAGAGTAATAAAGAGGTCCTAGAATGCTGGTGGTAGCTGGCTTTGTTATTTATTTAGATGGCTGAAAAATGCAGGAAGAACAAGTTAATGTTGACTAAGTTGGTGATCATAAAAGGAGATCCAATGAGAAAAAGCTGAATGACTCACTTGTTCTGATTTCTAGCTCTGTGGGCTGCTATAATGAGGCTCTATGAGTAATGTGGTAGTGGCCAACTACAGGAAATGTGGAGAATTAGGAAATTGTAGATGCCATCTATCATAATTTTGATGTTTATTTCACTTGCCCTTTTTCAGGAAAGCCATCACCCGGCCTTGGTCCCGTTGAACTGGCAGCTGTCATTGCTGGACCAGTCTGCTTTGTCTGCATCTCACTCATGTTGATGGTCTATATCTGCCATAACCGCACTGTCATTCACCATCGAGTGCCAAATGAAGAGGACCCTTCATTAGATCGCCCTTTTATTTCAGAGGGTACTACATTAAAAGATTTAATTTATGATATGACAACATCAGGGTCTGGATCAGGTAATGTAATTGTTTTTCCTTTTTTCCTAAGAAATCTTCTAAAAATTAACTGCGTTATTTAATTAGTTAGCTGAGACACTTGACTTGGTTTGTTAAAACTTGGGATAGTGTGAATACTAGTCCATCTTTGAGCCTAGTAAAGGTCCTTAAGTTTGCTCTATATCTGCTAATGGCTACGTTAGTGTAGATAGATTAGAACTACTTTTACTGAAATAAATCAGTATATTAGCTTCACATTTGTGAGGTAGTAAGAATAAGAAGAATTATTCTCATATAGGTCAGGCTGAGTTCAAAGATGTTCAAATGATATGCAGCTACCCATTCTATTAGGATTGTTAAACGGCTTTATTTTTGTCTTTGAGCAGAAACAGGCATGATGGAAAATGTGTTTCAAATTGTGAAGGTTATTTACTTTTTTATGAATTTTTGGCCATTTTCTCACTTCAGAAAAAAGTCTAACCACCTTGTTATTTAATATAATAACTGGATGGATCCATGGCCCCTGTGATGTTTGCTTTTCTCAGTTCTGGTCATTTTTTGTGGGATCAGAAATAGAAATTGCCAGAATTGCCCTAATCGGGTTGGCTTATTGGATAGAGCATCAGCCTGCAGACTGAAGGGTCCCAGGTTCGGTTCTGGTCAAGGGCATGTACCTTGGTTGTGGGCACATCCCCAGTAGGGGGTGTGCAGAAAGCAGCTGATTGATGTTTCTAACTCCTCTATTCCTCTCCTTTCCTTTCTGTAACAAATGAATAAATATGTATTTTTTTAAAAAAGAAATTGCCAGAATTATTCTCAGAAGTGGATTTTGACATAGCACTGCTCTATGGTTTTTTTAATAATTAATTTTTTTATTGTTTATGTTTAAACCAAAGGGGATTTATTTTTTATTTCTTGCTTTGGAAGGATACTAAGAGAGGAAGACCTCTACCCTCTATAGTATTGTAATTTGACACTAAGGTAGGAATTAATAGATCTAGACTCCAGTGCGTGCTTTGTCACTGCTTGGTCAAACCATATTTCCTCTTTGGGCTTCTATTTCTTCATCAGAAATATGGAACAGATACTTTTGGTAATACTTCTTAAAGTGGTTTGTTAGGACTTTAAATGAGATATACTATCTCCTTTAAAAGATGTAAATCAACTTCAAATAAGGGCTATATTTATTGATAAAATGAAGATTTGAAAATATATAATGAAAATTTTACTAATTTTAGCACCAAGTAAGTGACTAAAGGAACGTTAAAGAAGTTGTGACCAGGGGAAGAATATGACTTTGAAGCACAAAATCACATCTGCTAATAAAGTTTACATAAATGTCAAATGCTTATTTATTTTAAGGAAATTAACATATATCAATGTATATGCATCAGGAAAGATGCATTATATCTATGTTCATTTAGAAACTGATTTCATGACCTGAAGTCTTTTTCAGTAGAATTTGGCTATATATTTATTTAGTGAGTGAGTGCTGTTATGACTTCTAGGACACATGTAGTTTGCACTGGAGCCCACATCTCTTAGGGCAGCTTTTAGGGACCCCTGAGAACATTGTGAGAAAGGAGACGATGAGAGGTTGAATTGAGATGCAGCAGCCTTAGTACTAAAGATATGACAGTCTTTGGGCAGGTGTAGTAGAGGAGTGGAGATTGTTTTAGAGCTTCCCTGGGATTTCCCATTGATTCTGAGTTATCCAAAGAGTTCCCAAAGAAAATCTGGCTTATTCTAAAAGTTATTCTGGACCAAATATGATAAGCAAGGACCAAAAGTCACAGGAAATCAGGGTGGCTATGGATCATTTGGAATTAATCCCTTGGAACTGTTCTCTTGTTGCCCAACTTACCCAAGGAAATCAAAGAAGCTCATTCCACTTGGCATAGGCTCCAAGGGAACAAGCTTACCTAAAGGAGCAAAAGAAATTGCTATCTGGATAGCAGTTGGATCTTCCAATAAGAATACATTTATCCCTAATTGGTTTGGCTCAGTGAATAGAGAGTCGGCCTGCGGACTGAAAGGTCCCAGGTTCGATTCCAGTTAAGGGCATGTACCTTGGTTGCAGGCACATCCCCAGGAGGTGGTGTGCAGGAGGTAGCTGATCAATGTTTCTCTCTCATCGATGTTTCTAACTCTCTATTACTCTCTCTTCTTCTCTGTAAAAAATCAATAATATATATATATATATTTTTTAAATAATACATTTATTTACCTTAAAGATATAAATATGAAGTAAAAAATTGAATTGTTATTTTTCCCCCATTTTATCTATAGTTATAGATCCATCAGGGATTACAGCTCTGTGATATCTGTGAAAGCTTCACTCTTCTTTTATGCCTTCCCCTGCAAAAACTTGCTTACATTTTTTTGCTAGTAGCTGTGGTTTGGAACAATTAGCCAGTGTCTCGTGTCTGAGTTATTTCATATTTAAAATAAAAGAAGATTGTTGTGAGGTTCAAATGGGACAGAGATGTTTGTGTGAAAACACATGGTAAATGGTAACGTATGTCCAAATGACAGGTGTTACTTTTCAATAAGATTGAAAAGATATTTGGAGGAAAAATCTGACATACAGTATCTATTTGCTGCATTGTAGGAAAAAGCTTAGTTTAAGGCCTCCTTTCCCTATTATAGTTCATTGGGTGCTAAATGGCCTACAGATTAATCTAGACAGAAACTATTGTCTATTAAATGACAACAGAAAATGCCATCTCTTTCCCCTCCATTCATATATAAAGCCTTATTGCCTGCTACCTCATGCATGGGACTCATGAGTAAATAAAATGTGTATACACAGTGCTCTGTTTAGTTCTTTTACTCATTGAGGAAAAGGTAAAACCAAACATTTCATATTATAAATTTACATGCCTATTACTCAGTACAATGGCCATAATTGAGGAAAGGTCCTATCTCTCTCAGAGACTACTTTCAACTTGGGAACTACAGGGAAGACAGTGGGGAGCTAACCTAATCCCTGTTGCATTAACTTGAATCTCAGGTTGTGCATGTGTCCATATTTAAGCTGTCATTGGATCGTTAAGTGTGTGTGAACATGCATATGTGTACCAGTGTTTGAAAGAGAGTCTCATACCAGTGTTCCTTATATCTTGTTTACGCTTATGATCTGTTATTATGTATGCATGTTATTTAGGGATTATTTCTACTCACTACTGAAGCATTTTCCCCATTGAAATTTACACTTCTCAAGGTACAGAAGAATAAAGCAGAGAACATAGAGATCTAAATTAGCTTATTTTTGTCTTTAGAAAAAAATTACTTTTTGAAAATGCTCGGTTATTCATGTGGTTATAGTAACCAAATATAGATAATATGATGAATCTAGATGTGGTTTTTAATTTTAGGTCTGCATGTAGAATCTAAGGGTGGTGGGGATGACAAAAACTTTTCTTGTCCCATTAGCCTATCTTGACCATCCCATTTACATGGGTCCTGAATTGTTAGATATTTAGATGAACTGGAGTAGTCCCAAATATAGTATTACCTAAATACTTTAGGTAGTTAGTAAACCCTTTTCTATAAATGAAATACGTGTGGCAATATTTCAAAAAATGTGTTTTAGAGTAAGGCAGGTTCAGTTGGTGAAAAGAATTACCAAAGTAAATTGCTAGACACTTTTAATATACTGTTGCAGAGGCAGCCAGTTCCTAGCAAGTAAATTGCCTATCTTGAAATGGTTTCTGTAGTAATTTTTACTGATTTATTAAAAGTTGGGCTAGAGTTTATTTTTATGTGTCTTGTATTCACATATTCTTCTCCTCTCACAATTAAAACTGTTATCAGATTCATCTTCTTAAAATCAAGAGTGTTTTTTTTTAATTATTTCTCTTTCTTTAAAAAATTTTTAATTCTTCGTTTACCCACAGCTCTCATTGGTCATGTTGAGCTTGGCATCTCTAGTATTTGTCACATACTGGTGATAGTTTACCTTCTCTCCCACTGCTTTACTACATGTACCTCCTTTCTGTTTATCTAAGCTGGTCCCCTAAAAATGTATCATTCATTCATTACCTTCTGGTACCTATGCTTGCGTATTCCGCTTACCTGAATACCTTACCTTTTTTTCTTCTCCTTAGATCATATCCCTCTGTAAAGCCAGTCTAAATTCAATTTACTTTCCAAAGTTACCTTGACCCTCTAGGCAGGAGTTTCTGGATTCTTTTATTGTATTTATTATTTATCTTTTATCATGAATTACTGTGTTTGCAAATGTGGTCTTTATTTCATTGAGATTGTATGTTTCTTAAAAGTAGAACTTAAAAGAGTTACACCTTTCCTATGGTGGTGTTGGATACCCATACTTTTGTTGATTGTATTGACTACTAGTTATTTTTATCTTCAGGTTTACCATTGCTTGTTCAGAGAACAATTGCAAGAACTATTGTGTTACAAGAAAGCATTGGCAAAGGTCGGTTTGGAGAAGTTTGGAGAGGAAAGTGGAGAGGAGAAGAAGTAGCTGTGAAAATATTCTCTTCTAGAGAAGAACGTTCATGGTTCCGTGAGGCAGAGATTTACCAAACTGTAATGTTACGTCATGAAAACATCTTGGGATTTATAGCAGCAGACAATAAAGGTCAGTAACATTTACTTCATATTTGAGTGTAACAAAATCTATTTAATAAAGCCTTTTTACAGATATGGCTACTAAGCACTGTCAAATTTAATGAGAAAAATAGATGTGTGTCATACTCCATTTGGTCAAATGGAATATATTAGAAGTCTTTAGAACCAGGAGTTCTTTAAAGATTTCCTTGACTCTTGACAACATGTTCCTAAATCTCTAATTGTTTTATAACAGCTAATTTTTTAAAAGCGCGTGCTTTGTTATTTTGCTTCTGGACAGTTAGTTATTGAGTAAAGTAATAATATAGAAAAACTTATAAACTCGGGTTGCTCAACATTTTGAGGTAGGATAGAGCCCAGATATCTGTTTCCATTTAAACTCTTCCTGACCTTATTCTGATATATACTAACTAGAGGCCTGGTGCATGAAATTCGTCCAGGGGGGCGGGGGCGATTCCCCCTCAGTCCAACCTGCACTCTCTATAATCTGGGACCCCTCGGGGGATGTCTGACTGTCAGTTTAGGCCCGATCCTGCAGGGATCGGGCCTAAACCGGCAGTCAGACATCCTTCTCGCAATCTGGGACCACTGGCTTCTAACCACTCATCTGCCTGCCTGCCTGATTGCCCCTAACTGCCTCTGCCTGATTGCCTCTAACCTCTCTGCCTGCGTACCTGATTGGCCCTAACTGCCTCTGCCTGCCTGCCTATTCACCCCTATCTACTCCCCTGCCAACTTGATCGCCCCTAACTGCTCCCCTGCTTGCCTGTTCGCCCCTAACTGCTCTCCCCTGCTGGCCTGATCGCCCCTAATTGCCTCTTCCTCTGCCCTCAGCACTGCGGCTTTGTCTGGAAGGACATCCAGAAGATGTCTGTTCAATCTGGTCTAATTAACATATTACTCCATTTTAAAAATACATATTTTATTGATTTTTTTACAGAGAGAAAGGAAGATAGATAGTGAGTTAGAAACATTGATGGGAGAGAAACATCGATCGGCTGCCTCCGGCAACACTCCCTACTAGGGATGTGCCTGCAAACAAGATACATGGACCTGGGACCCTTCAGTCTGCAGATCGATGTTCTATCCACTAAGCCAACCGGTTATGGCAGTATATTACTCTTTTATTAGTATAGATAACTTTATTTATAAAGGAGAGTAAAAAAACTTCGCAATGTAGTCTGTTTTAAGTTCCCTGGGGCTTAAATAGATTATTAAGTAAACAAAGTTTTCTCCAAAACCACATTGACACTTCGTTGCTGTGGCTGAGGTGCTTACCGTCCAGGGTCAGATCAGATGCTGAGGAAGCCAGGAAGCCCTGGCAGGGGAGAGTCAGAATAAGTGGTGACTGTGAGCAGTGACTTCGGACTGTACTTCAACTACTTTTTTGGCTGCACTTACTATCTTTTGTCCATAATTTCTGCTCTTATAGCTTTTGTCAGAGACTTATATTATAACTCAACTCTCATTATTCCTAACCTGAATCAAATGCTTCCTTGTTTTTTAAAAAATGCTATCATTATCTTTTTGAGATTAGCCAGAACCATAGTTATCTTTTTCCTTCTCTCCCTTCCCATTTTTTTTCAACATTTATTGCTTCAAACTGTTAACAGTGTTTAAACTCAGTTGGTAATTATGGATGATTTGATTTTTCATTTTGCTTCTCTGTATTTTCAAATTTATATACAACAAGCATTTATTACTTGTTTATTTTTTTTAACTTTTATTTAGAGAAAATTTCCAATATATAAAAAAGAACAGTATAATGAACTTCCGTCACTCACCTTTAATAATTATTAGTTCATTGCCAATCATATTTGCTCTCTGGTTTTCACCTACACTGCCCCTTAACTAAATTATTTGAAGCCAGTTTCAGATAATATATTTTTTCATCCATAAACATTCTCATTTGTATCTTTAGATTATAAAGAACTTTTAATGAAACATACTCATACTGTACTGTCGCTTTACAAAATATCAAATATCTAGTCAATTTCAAGTTTCTGCAGCTGTCTCCTACTATTGTTATTTTTAAACAATTCCTTATTCATGTTAGGATACAAAGTCCATACATTGCATTTGGTTGGTTTTAATATTAAGTCCCTTCAAATCTCTAGGTTCTTTCTCTATCTTTTGTTTTTTTCTTCTTGCAGTTTATTTGTTGAAGAAACTAGATTGTTTGTCCTGTAGGACTTATCTCATTCTGTATTTTACTAATTGAATTCCTATATTGTCTCTGAACTTGCTCCTTTTGTATTATTTGAAAACTGGTAGTTAGAATTAGAGACTGAATCTGATGACATGTTATTGATTTCCTAAAAATATTTTCTGTATATTATATATTTTCCATTGTATCACATCAGGACACTTATAATGTTTGATTATCTGTTGTTGTTTTGTCTGTGTGTGTGTGGCTTATGAGTCAATAATGAATAGAGGTAGTGATTATCAGTGGCTACTACCAGTTCAATGTCACTTAATTTAAAAACAAAACATAAAGAAAAGCAGTCTGACCAAATCCTTCATTTTCTTCTGTCTCTGACATCATTTAGCTTCTACCCCAATTCTTAATACAACCTCTATTATAGTCTGTGATTGTAGATTTTAGTAGTTGTCTTTGTATTCTGAAACTTGCCTTACTGACTTTTATGAAGGGTCTAATTCTACGAATAGTAATTGCTCCCTTAAAGAACTTACCCACATTCATGGCTTCAAACTCTACTGGGATGATGACTTTCAAATCTGCATTTTGGGGCTCAAACCTCACCCAAGCCCAGCATGTGTTAGGCATGTGCTAAATCGCAAACTGGCACAAAATGCTCCTGCTGCTGTGTGCTGAGCTTTCTCTCTGCATTTGCTCAAGCAGCAGCCAAGCTGGTGCTGTCATCTGGTGGTCGCCATGGGAACTAACTGACCTTGCTTGCTCTTCCTTTGCCCCTCTACCCCAGTTCCTTTCTCCTTTATCTTCCTTCTCCTGGTTTAGTTAAATCTACCCAGACAACCTTTTATATATGCACAGCCTCTTACATACCTTTTTTTCCTTCTTCCTTTCTTGTCAATTACCTCAGAAAAATCTTTCTATCTTCCTCTGCCTGTGTTCCTATTTATTTCTTGTATTTCATAATTCAGTCATGGATAATAAGAAGGCAGATAAAGTAGTGATATATCTGTGTCAAGGAAGAGACAAGGTACAATTTGAACAAAATCAATTTATGAAGAACAAGTTTGTGAAGAACTAGTATCATGAATCTCTAAATCCTTTTGAAAGTACTGAAAAATCCCCTCCAGAATCTTCTGAAAATATCTTTCTTGATTGCTTCTAATCAGAGCTTTCCTTTGGATAACAGCCTTCAAAATATATAAGTTGTTTTATATGAATTTGGGTTTTGTCTTTTGTTTTATAACTATGAGGAAAGAAACAGCACATTTTAAATTCTAATGTTCCATGCTGTGGAACTAAGTGCTTTCATGTACTGAATGCATTAAAAAATCTGTTATTCTATTTTTAAAGTCTTCTTAATGGTCTTACAAAGTAAGGTATTCTTGTTTGTAAAGGGAGACACTGTGGCTCACCGGTTAGGAAACTTGTCTGACGTCACTTAGTCAATAACAGCCTCTGGATGTGAACTCTGGTCACAATGACTTCAGGTAATTGTGCTGCCTCTTGATATTGTAATATTTTTTCTTACAATTTCTTTTTTAGAAAACGTATTTTATTGATTTTTTACAGAGAAGAAGGGAGAGGATTAGAGTCAGAACCATCGATGAGAGAGAAACATTGATCAGCTGCCTCCTGCACACCACCTACTGGGGATGTGCCTGCAACCAAGGTACATGCCCTTGACCAGAATCGAACCTGGGACCCTTCAGTTCACAGGCTGACGCTCTATCCACTGAGCCAAACCAGTGAGGGCTCACAATTTCATGAAATGTGGTTTTTCATATATTTCTAGCTACTTGTAGATTAAATAGGCTTTTGTGGACCAGCCTATCCAAAACCTTTACCTTGATCCCCATGGGAAAACACATTGCAAATTCATCATCAGCTTACAGGTGAACTTATGGTACATACATTCCTAGTTCTTGAGGTTTAAAATCACCTTGTGTATGTAAACTGGCTTCAGTCCCAACTTTTTTCCCTGACATTTCAGTTCTGTCTCAGCTTTTCCGTGTCAGTGATATACTTTTATGAAGCCTTAGAGTCATAGTCATCTTTGTTAACTATATTCAGAGCCTCTCGTTAAAGCTTGCATTTATTCATTTCACCTTACTTTGAGTTTTGTTCCATTCTGCTACATTCCACACTGTGGCCACACTAGGATCCTGATATTTCTCATTTTCCTGCTTCCCTCTTTCATTATTTCCCTCCTCCCAGAAACAATCATTGAACACCTAACCTGAACCGAACCAGGCATTTTTCTAGGCACTAAAGAGTTCCCAGCTCTACCACTATCTCTGTAGACTCAAGATTACCGTCTTTGAACTGTGATTTCTTGTCTTTCTTTCTTTTTTAAAAATTTATCTTTATTGTTGAAAGCATTAGAAATTGTCTCTTCTCCCCCCTCCCAGTGGCCCCCTATATCCCATTCTCTCCCCTTTCTCAGCCCTTCACTGATTTCCTTGTCTCTTAAATGGGATTAATCATCCAGCCTTATCTCAGGAAATGAGGCTTACTCTGAGGACCTAAAAGATACATATGTAAAAGTATAAGACAAAAGGAAAGTACAGGAAAGTGTGAAAGAAATATTTCCAAATTTAAGGTTCAATCATATTGTAGTTGTGGGATTTGGGACAGAGAGTAAAGTGATAACTTTTGAACAAATAAATTGTGAATGTTCTACAGACTGTCTAAAGTATTGTTATTATACTTTGCAGACAATGGTACATGGACTCAGCTCTGGTTGGTGTCAGATTATCATGAGCATGGATCCCTTTTTGATTATTTGAACAGATACACAGTTACTGTGGAAGGAATGATAAAACTCGCTCTGTCCACAGCAAGTGGACTTGCCCATCTTCATATGGAAATTGTTGGTACCCAAGGTAACTTGAAGCAATCCTGTTTTCGCTTTCAATTCTCATGGATCTAGTGTCTGTTCAGAACATTTTTGTAAGAAGTCAGTCTAATTGGAGATGTTTTCTTTCTGTTGAAAATCTCACATGGAGTCAGGAATGTGGGAATTTGTTTAGAGAGCCTGTAGTCATTGTACAATACTGATATTTTTGTGTGTTCTTGAAAATAGCATTCAGTTTCCTACTCCTGATTCTTGAGGATATTGATTTTAGAATTCAAGTCTAAGAGATGTATTTTTTAAATTTTTCATTATATTTTCACTTTCATTTCATTAAATGAAAGTGAAAATGCTTTATAAGTGTCAACATTCTATATAAATGTTATCTTACCATCTAACAAAATTATATTTGACTTTGAGATAGGACTGCATGAGACCCTTTTATAGTTGAAAAATTAAATATTATGTTTTAGTTACGAAATGTTTATGCTATGATTTTTGTGCTATGTAGAATATCAGACACCAACAAATCTCTATGGTCTAGTGATTATCCACTTGCTATCTGTTTCACTTGAGGTTGTTAAGTAATGATCCAGGTAAAAATTGTGATTGGTACTACCTTTTAAGCAATTTTGTTTATTTTCTTTAGGAAAACCAGCCATTGCTCACAGAGATTTGAAATCAAAAAATATCTTGGTAAAGAAGAATGGAACTTGTTGTATTGCAGACTTGGGACTGGCAGTAAGGCATGATTCAGCCACAGACACAATTGATATTGCTCCAAACCACAGAGTGGGAACAAAACGGTATAGTTGTGAATAAATAGTATTTAATATGTTCCAAAAACAAATTCTTTTCCTTCTCATCTACATATACGTATTTTCTCTGAAACTCGACCTTTATGAGATTCGCCACAGATGGAAGATCTTATGGTTTTGTCCTCTCTGAAACCAAGGTTACCTGACTTAAAAAGAAGCCTGCTGATGGAAGATGGTCCTTCCAGAAAATATTTTCATTAGTTATGTTAATTATAATTGCAATAGGAACTAATGTTTATAGGGTACCTACTATGTGCCAATCATTTTAATGAAATTTTCTATACATTATCTCATTTGATGCCCTCCTGTACTATAGCCATCCCAACTATTTTCAGTTCCTGAAAATATGCCTGCCTTTCTTCCTTAGAACTTTTGCATATGCTGTACCTAGAGCCCACTTTCCTCTACTGTTTCCATAATTTGTACTCACCCTTTCTTTTTCATAGGAATCCTTTTCTGGATTGTTAGGCATTCTTGCCAACAGCTCTCATAGCATGCTGGAATTGGACCATTAAGGCACATAACACATTATGGTGTAATTATTTATTTATTTGTATATTCCATTGGGTTGTAGGCCACTGGGAAGCACTCTGTATTCCCAGCGTCCATTATAGTGCCTAATACATAGTAGATGCTCAGTAAATATTTGTTGAATCCACGAGTTCTCAAAGTAATCTGACTGGTAGGTGTCATTATTCTCAAGTCACAGATAAGGAATAAACCTCATAGAGGTTATGTAATGTGGCCAACCTCTTAAATGAATGGTAAGCTGAAGAGCTGAGATTTGAACCTGTGAACACAAGCTTGCTCTATATCACAGCATATCTTCAAACTGTCGCCTTGGCCTTGAAGTGAGCCAAGCTTTATTCTATCTAAGTTGTATTTATGACTTCTGGATTCAGCAAGGACTCGCAGAATTCTAAACTCTGGTTACAGTACAGTGGTTGCTGCAGGTCTTGAATAGGTCCTGATCTGTAACCTAAGTAGGGCGTTTAAAACCTCAGGACTTCACAATGTGGCATCAATAGGAAAATTAGTATTCATTTTAATCTACTATTTTCTCTCCTGGGATATGTTCCTGTCCTGTTGTGCATCGATTTTAATGAGGAAACTTCTAGATTTAAATATGTAATTCCTGCAGAGTACATGACAAAGTAGGTGGTGTGCATTAGGGCATTTGTTAACAGTCACAGTTATTTCTTGTGGCTTTCATTGAAAACTAAGATTATGAGGCAGGTGGCAATTAGGATTTAATTGACATCATTAATTTGGAAACCAGTATGGTTATATAATACTTTTATTGGATCTAATATTATCTCAGTTATCTAATATTGTATTTGTATGAATAGAGAGATGTCCGAAAGAATATTCATCAAATGTTGACACTGTGTTGTAGTAATGGAATGATTTTTCACTTTGTACTTTCTGTACTTTGAGAAAATAACTATAAATGGGCCATTAAAAAAAAAATCAGCAGAACCATACTGAAAGAGGGGGAAAGTCTTAAAGTTTATATATATATATATATATATATATATATATATATATATGTTAATTTTAATTCTCAGATGTAAAAGAAAATTTATGAAACAGTTGAAAAATAATATGACTACCATTCAATAAAACAAAATACTGATTTTTTTTTTTTTTTTTAGGTACATGGCCCCTGAAGTTCTAGATGATTCCATAAATATGAAACACTTTGAATCTTTCAAGCGTGCCGACATCTATGCAATGGGCTTAGTATTCTGGGAAATAGCTCGAAGATGTTCCATTGGTGGTAAATTTCTTCCTCTTTCCTCAACAGTTTGTCATGAACAGAAGTTGTTTAAGAATTGCTTTCTTTTTTATTGAATGAAATTAAACATATCAGCAGTCTGAAATTATGTTCACCAAGGTGATCAGGAGAGTGCCAAGAAAATAAAGGAGCCAAAACCTGTAGTGAGGGAAAACAATGTGACATGCTTTACCGAATGCACAGCTTTATCCTAATGTGTTCTTTTCTGTTTCCTCTTGAATCTTGGAAAGCATCAGAGTCTAACCCTTTATTATCTTGAAATAGAGTTACATTGAATGGATGGCTGCTTTGGTGGCCACCCAAGAAACTGTCTAGCATGCACCTGAGTCAAAATGATTTTCCACCCTGAGATTGTGGTTATTTTTTCCAACTTGGAAATTAGGTATACAAAGTACAGTACAAAAACACCACCATTACATTACCTTTTAAAATAAGTTTGCTTTATTTTTTTTTTATCCTCAAGAGTGAGAATATTTTTTCATTTGTGTTTTTTTAAGAGAGGGGGCAGAGGGAGAGAGATTCGTTGCCTCCCATATGCACGGATGGGGTCGGGGATCAAACCTGCAACCCATGCCGAAATGGGTTTGGCTCAGTGGATAGAAGGTTGGCCTGCGGACTGAAGGGTCCCAGGTTCGATTCCGGTCAAGGGCATGTACTTTGGTTGCAGGCACATCCCAGGGGGTGTGTGCAGGGGGCAGCTGATCGATGTTTCTGACTCTGTCCCTCTCCCTTCCTCTCTGTAAAAAATCAATAAAATATATATTTAAAAATAAATAAATAAAAACCTAGGTACATCCCCTTGACCGGGAATCGAACCCGAGACCCTTTGGTGTGTGGGCTGATTTTCTAGCCACTGAGCTATGCTGACCAGGTTTGTTTTAACTTTTAAATTTAGTTTGGGATTGAGCACTTCTGATATTTCCTTAAGAAAGGCTCTTATCTGGGAGCCCACACTTGGCTGAGACTAGGGTGTTAGGTTTTTGAGGCAGTGAGGGGCAGAGTGTGTCTGCATTGTAGCAGAGAGAACAGGTTATTGACAGATGCAAGTAGAGGATAGGATTTGCAGCTCAGTGATAGAGGGTATATTCCCATACCAAGTGAGAGGCCGTGCACTCATAAAAGGAAAATTCATTAAAACTCTTTAAGAGTTCTAGAGGAAACTGTCAGTCTAGTCCCCGCAGCTCATAATTCATCATCATTCAAATAGCCTTTATGATCCAACAGTAATATTTAGTTTCAAGGTGTGAGCCCAATCGAGTCAGGGAGGTGGGTTGTTGATATAGATGTGGACCTTGTATCTAATTTAGTAATGGGACCCTGTTGTAGCATGCTCAGCACTTCCTTTCCTGTCTGGGCAAGTGGTCTGGCATTATCTGAGTAAACTTTAAAATCGATTTTTTTTTCTTTCTTTTTCTTTTCTTTTTTTTTTTTTTTTTTTTACCAATATAGGAATTCATGAAGATTATCAGCTGCCTTATTATGATCTTGTACCTTCTGATCCATCAGTTGAAGAAATGAGAAAAGTTGTTTGTGAACAGAAGTTGAGGCCAAATATTCCAAACAGATGGCAGAGCTGTGAAGTGAGTATTTCTTTTAGACACTAGGCAGTTTTCTAAACTACTGCTTAGTAATTGCAAATTTGCTACTTTTCTATAAGGAAAACACACAGATTCCCTTTTTCTTTTTCATAGCAGTTAAACTGAGTAAACAGAATAATTTGTTTTTCATGTTAATTTTTAAGCACATTGAAAGTGCCGTGGTGTATTTGCACTGGCCATGAGAACAGTGTTTATTTGGATCTGCCAATAACCAAAGCACCTGCATTTAAATGAGTCCTTTCCCTTCAATCTGGGCTGTCCCGAACAGTGGGATGTGTGCTGACAGGAATCAGGAGACCAGTATTCTAGGTCAAGCCTGGATACCACTTCAGAGTGATGCTGGGCAAATGCCTTCAATTCTCTAACTTTAGCATGACTTTTTGTAAAATGGAGAACTTGAATAAGATGATTTAGAAGATGGTTTTATATCTTATTCAGCTCATTGTCCGTATGATCACTCACCAGGAATTTGGGGAAAATGCTTTCCCCACAGTGTCTGAGCTTCTCAACCTTAGCTTTTACAAAAAGGTTTAGAAATCTTTTTTTGTAGTTGTAAATTTAAAGAACTTGTAAGGCAAAATTACAGTTATGAAGTAGCAACGAAAATAATTTTATGGTGGGGTCACACAACATGAGGAACTGTGTTAAAAGATCGTGGCATTAGAAAGGTTGAGAACCACTGACTAGAATATAAGGTTTATGAAGACAGGGGTTTTGTGTTTGTCCACTGCCATATCCCTAGTACTTAGGATGGAATCTGGTATGTGGTAGATACTCAATAAATATTTGTTGAATGAATATATGTCTGTGATGGGCACTTGGTCCTTTTTAATCTGGAAACAAATGTTCACTTCTAGGAAATGTTTCTGAAATATTTCTTTGATTTTTCTCTTTTTTCAACTCTGATTATACATGTTAGTCCTCAAACAAAAGACACAAATAGAAACAAAAACCTATTAGTGATAAATCCAATGCCACATTTTTTTTATCTCCTTGAGGATGTTAATGATAGATTATTGATTTTTTTTTTCTCTCTGTATGCAGCTTCTGTTTTCTCCAAGCTGCTTTTTTCTGTTTGTGTCAGTTTCTGCAATTTATAGACTTTTCTCAGATGTTTGATGAAACTCATGCTCTCTTTAAAAACAGGGCACTGAATGCTTGCTTACAGGAAGCTTTGTGCACGTGAATGGAGCTTTTTGACTGTAATCTTTAAGTGCTCTGTCAGGGGCCACTGATCTCAGTCCCTTCAGGCCTCTCCTCTTGGGGTGTTCACATGCTCCAAGGAAGACTCATCCAGACTCTTGCCTGGAGTAGAATTCACATGTTCCTGATTGTGTTTTGGGGAGAAAGCCTATGTATGGTCTTAGCATTTAGTGTGTTGTCAGTATGGAACTTTCTTGTCTATGTTCCCTCAGTCAGAAATTTCTATTTTACTCTGTCAGATACAAACTTCTAGTCTATTATTGGGGGAGGGGCCAGGTATCTGAGTTCCAGCTCTTCTGGCTAATGCTTTTATGTTTCACCTGAATTTCACTCTAAATTAGTGTGAGTCAAGTTCCTTCTTTGCCTTAGTAGCTCTGGTTTAGGATTCACCTGTTGCAGGTGTGCTAAGTAAGCCGATCTGTGTCTCCTTTCCACCTGCTGGCATCAGTACGTCATCGATGGGAATTTAGCTTGTTTCTATTCACATGGTATTACAAATACTCAAACAAAAAACTTGTACGCTTAGAAACATCATTTAGAAAAGAAAACTCATAGATAAATTATATTCTTATCTAGACCGATGGAAAGAGTGCATGCATTAATTCTTTTTCTTGTATTTTTTTGTAGGCCTTAAGAGTAATGGCTAAAATTATGAGAGAATGCTGGTATGCCAATGGAGCAGCGAGGCTTACAGCTTTGCGGATTAAGAAAACTTTGTCACAACTCAGTCAACAGGAAGGCATCAAAATGTAATTTTGCGGCTTTGCCTGAACTCTCCTTTTCTTCAGATTGCTCCTGGGCTCTAATTTGGGAGGTCACTTGTTCTACCTCACTGAGAGGGAACAGAAGGATATTGCTCCTTTTGCAACAGTGTAATAGGTCAATTTAAAGCTTCCCAGGGTTTCTTTGGGCCCAGGAATCAGCCATGTGGGTCCTTTCTGTGCACTATGAACTCTTCTTTCCCAGGACAGTTACAAAGTGTTGTATAGTCTACCTGTATTTTTTATTAATACAGAACGTTTTGTTTTTTAAAGCTGAAATTGCTGGTCTTAACGTTAGGTAACTCTGCTGTGCTGAAGATCATCTTTAAGGGTAAAGGAGCGGATTGCTGAGTTATACGAAGCATTTCTTATTTTTAAAGAAAGTATAATTTCCTCCTGGTTAGTACATTCTCAGAGGATTCTGAACCACTAAAGAGTTTCCTTGATTCAGACATTGAATGTACTGTTCTGTAAATTTCAGGATCTTAAAACTAACACTTAAAAAACTCTTAGCTTGAGTCTAAAAATGACCTCATGTAGTAGTGAAGAACATAATTTATGCAATTTTATTTTGTATACAATTATCGTTCTTTCACATATTCAGAATATTACATGCCTTTAAATGGGATTGTACTATACCAGTAAGTGCCACTTCTGTGTCTTTGTAATGGAAATGAGTAGAATTGCTTAAAGTCTGTGTGTGTTAAAACTGGTATTGTTTCAATTCAGATAGTTTATCTGGGTAAACCAGACATTTTCTCTTTTGCTTTTTTTTGAAGAGTTTTTGTGATGTCATTTAATATTCCAATTTAAAAATGCCTTTCTACCAGAATGTGCTTAAACCACTAATGAAATGAAGTGGCATTAATTGGTAAATTGTTATCATGGTCATGTTGGATAGTCTCTCATCAGGGTTTTGCATTTTAGTTG
This sequence comes from Antrozous pallidus, assembly GCA_027563665.1. Classification (NCBI taxonomy): domain Eukaryota; kingdom Metazoa; phylum Chordata; class Mammalia; order Chiroptera; family Vespertilionidae; genus Antrozous; species Antrozous pallidus. The sequence goes on from CM050522.1 coordinate 58,888,450, forward strand.
TGTTGTCTAAGTATACTTTAAAAAATATCAAGTGGCACTCTAGATGCTTATAGTACTTTAAAATTGGTAGCATACAGACTAATTTTTTTAAAAAGGAAATTTTGTCTAGCTACTTGTGGAAAGTTGTGTGGCATTCTGTAAGCCATTTTGTTCTGTATCTGATGAAAGACAGTGTTATTTTTTTAAAAAATGAATTACGTTTAAAGTTAGAATATGGTTAATGTTAAACGATAGGCCTTTTTCTAGGAAGATAAAGGTAGTTAATAATTTGAGTAGATAACGTGTGCGAGAGAGTCACATTTGTTATGTAGGAGTCACTGGTGGATTTTTCTGTCTGCAACTGAGGTTAGAGTTGTGTGGTTTTGAGGTCTTACTACATTTTGAGGAAGGCAGCTTTTAATTCAGTCTTTCCTTCTGTGTGCAGATATTTTAACTGCTGATTTACATGGTTCTGTAATAAATTCAGCATACTCATGGTATTTGGGAGAGTGGTAGCTAAAGCATATTCTGATTAAGATTCTCCATTTACAGATGTTTTTGGATAAGTTGAATGTTTAATAAACTGGTCATGGTCTTCTCCCATTAAGTTGAAAAAGTTTATAACAACTGATTTTACTTCCAGTGCTAAAATTCTTTGCAGAGCTTTTACAATTTTCCAAATTTTCTTTATCACTGTGATCTTATTCTGAGGGGGCAAAACTATCTTAGCTATGAGGCAAAACACTGACTTTATAGTGCTGTCGATTCCCAGTGAAAGGGTTAGAATAACCTTTACAGTATTCAGGTCAGTAAGAAGTAGTGGCCATTGATGTTGACTGAACTGCGTTCTGATAATGTCTTATCTCTTATATAGACTAAGTTTGAAAGACTATTTGGTCTTAAAACCAAAGTAATTTTAGAAAGAATGACATTACACAGGAATTTAGTGTCAATTTCATGTGTTTAAAAATGTCATAGAGGTTAATATTTTGACTTCAAATTTGAGTTATTTTTGTAGTTTCATCAAAACAAATATATGAGTTTGACAGGATTGTTTTTATAATTGTGTTATATTTCCTGTTTAATAATCTAGCTCTGTGACTGGGCACTCTTTTTTTCCCTGCCATTTCTAAACCTACCAGATCTGCTTTATGAAATCCAGGGGACCAATGTATTTTATCACTAAAACTATTTTTATATAATTTTAAGAACCTACCAAAAGTTCTTGTCTGATTTAAAGTTGTGATGTATAATTGCTCACTTTCATACAAAGTAATCAATTTTTGCTGATGATATCATTTATTAAATCAAAGATTGAGTTACAGTTATACTTTTTTTAAGTTAATAAAGTGTATTTTTAATGAGTCAGGGATTTTTTTTTTTTAAGTTGAAATTTAGTTCTAAATTTGATTTACATATTACTGCAGCTAGTTCCTTGTTTGGCTAATGACGGTTTGATAAACCTCAATTGGCTAATATTGAAAATGAAAGTAATTTAAAAGATGAAATAGATCAACTGCAGTTAAGTTTGACTAGAGTATTAATGTTGTCGTTTAGAAACTTAAGCCTTTGTTTATACTGCCTGTCTTCAGATGCTCACCTTCTAAGTTTCAACTTGGCTGATATATACCTTTGGCAAATTACCTGCCCACATCCATTTTGTCGATACCCTGGAGGAATGAGGACGGGGAGGTATGGCCTACTGGGGCACAGACACGCCTGGTCTAACTTCCTTTTATCACTTCAGCTGTTTTTCTCACCCTGCCTTTCCGCTGATCCCTGACTCAGAGACCATAACCTTGCCAACCTTCCCGTCCCCCTTCCCCAGCAGCCTTTCAGTTAAATAGCTGACTTTGATATCTATCATGATATCTAAAAATGGTTGATGGAAGTTGTGGGACATACTTTCATTTTTCATTTCCTTGAATATTGGATGTTACTGAGAAAGGGTCTCCAAGTTTGGAGATTGGGCAGATGATGGTCCTGCTGGCTGCCCTACTTTGACTTCAGCCTCGGCCAAGGAGTGGCAGCGATGGCAATGAGAGAGAAGCCAGAAGCCCTGGCCAGTTGTATCCCCTGTAGGACAGGTGAAGCCCGAGTTGCTGAGCCTATAATTCTGCTGTAATAATAGTGCTCAAGAAGTGCCTTGAGTTGGTGTAGAGTACATGCCATCAAGAATTCCAAATTTCAGTTCTAATTACAAGATGTAACTGGTCACTTGGCCACTTTGCAGCTTATGCATGAGTTACCTTTTATTTTCCTCTACATCTCAGAACTGTCATATAGAATATTTTGTAAAACATGATGGCAAAGTGCTAATTAAGATGCACAACAAAATCAGTATCCCATTAGACATGTTACATCAAGAGTTAATTTTTATTCTCACACTGAAAGAGCAATTGTAAGTCACCTTTTTTTGTTTCTTGATTGTGGCAGTGTTTTGGCTCCAGATAACAGAGATTCCAAATTATTCTGTTACAACTTGGCAAAAAAATGTCAATTCACATATTTTGAGATCTCAGAAATAGCTTCAGACATGTAGGACAGCTTCTTATGTCTATTTTGGAACACTGGGTTAGCCATGGGCCCTCTGTCCAGGAATGCTGTATGGACTTCTAGGGCATTCTGAGGATTGTCAGTACATTCAAAGTTTTCAATCCCATTATGCAATCTTATTTTTAATTATAAACTTTAAAAATGTGGTTAATAACATTCATGTTTCTTAAAGCTGAATTTCATTGAATTGTTTTTATTTTTTTAACTAGATTTGTGAATGAATATGATGAACTGTGTTTTGATATCCCTTTTTCACATTGTGCCAATGGAGTGGGGTGTTTGCTATTTCTTTATATGTCAAGGAGATGCTTCAAAATGTCAATTGCTTTAAACTTAAATTACCTCTCAAGAGACCAAGGTACATTTACCTCATTGTATATATATGTTTTAATATTTGTCAGAGCATTCTCCAGGTTTGCAGTTTTATTTCTATAAAGTGTGAGTATTATGTTGTTACATTACTCAAATGGTACTGTATTGTTTATATATGTACCCCAAATAACATCACCTTACTTTCTGTTTTCTGTATTTTATTGTATTTGTGCAAAATCCTTTTGGCTTTTACCATGCAATCTCTGCCCTTTCGGATGTGTACAGAAAATGTCCATATAAATTTTCCCTTAATTTGAATGATCTTGAGAAACCTGTAAAGAGGAGAGAAAAACAAAAACTGCAGTTCCTCATAAGTTTTTAAAGTATATATATTGTATTTGTAGTAATATTCTGAATGAACTGTAAATAGTAAGTAGAAGAGTGATACTTAATGTCAAGTCCTAACACTACAGTAGAACAATGGAAGCAATGCAAATAAATTACTTTTCCCCTAAGTGTCAGTGGCATCACTTATCTATATAAAAGCCTAATGTGCTAGGAGTTCGATCAGGAGACCAATCACTCGCTGTGAAATGCGCTGACCACCAGGGGGTGGTGCAGGATGAAGAAAGGCCCCGGCCAGCAGCTAGGGTAGGGAGGCAGGCCCCAGTCGGCCGTGATCACCGGCCAGGCCTAGGGACCCTAGCCATGCACAAATTTCGTGCACCAGGCCTCAAGTTTAAAATAAAGTGTGTTTGTCCTAGTGAGCCATGCTGTTATGAAATGTAGTTGCTGAAGTTAGAGACTAGAATCTTTGGATACCTACCCAGGGCAGATTACAATACCAAACATGTTAGAGAAGTGCTCACCTGCCCAAGGTGCATCTCTGTTCTGGCTTCTTCCCACCTGCTGGGGGCTGTTGAGTTGCCAGTGGTCATGATGGGACCTGTCTGCAGGGAACTGCTTTGCTTCTGACACAGCACATTTGCTAAGTTTGCGTTAGAGCAATATTATTTTGATTCTTAAAGAACTGCTGGAGGAGGTGTGCTGAAACCCCTGACTGGCTGGAACAAAGGGTCTGCAGGTTAGATTGCCCTTGAAGCAGAGACTAGTCACTTCACCTCAAAGACTGGACTTAGGGATTGCTTTTTTCCCTCTTTTTTCATAGTAAGACCTCTGTAGAGCTTTAATTGGAAAAACTGACATTTTTAAAACATCATAGATTCAGAAAAACAGCTTGACTAGCTTTATATAGGTCTTTTCTGCCTCTGGTGTTTCCTGATTTGAAAAAAGTGTTTTTATATATGTGGCCTGCTAGACATATCTGGCAACTGCACTATTTTTGGCTTCCTAATCAAGGATTTTCAAAATGGGGCTATTCTGAGCAATGAGTAGAAAAACTTGATGTAGCAAAGGCTGGGGCCCTGGTCTTCTAGGGTCCCAGGCATGTCAAGGAGTCTGTGTAGCTCTGTGAAGCCATGTCATATTATACACATGCTTCCCTGTAAGCCCTTACGCAAATTCTGTGTCCTTGAATGGTTCTGAGACCTGCCTTGCAGCTGGAAATGAAGACTCCAAGAGTAGGGACCACCTGTCACTCATTTCTGGGATCCTCTTGCCTAGCCCAGAGTTTGGGAAGGCCCCAAGGAGAGTTTGAACAAGCGACCATCCTGCTAAAGGAATCCTAAATGATCATGAATTGATCTGAGCACAGCTGTTCAGCTGGATGTGCACTTCAAAGGGGCAAGTCTTTCACGCTGGGGCTCTCCAAGTGGAGGGCCTGGCTTCCCTCTTCCTTTTTTCGTTAATCCTCGCCTGAGGATATTTTTCCATTGGTTTTTACAGAGAGGGGAAGGGAAGGGGAAAGACAGAGAAAAACATTGCTGTGAGACACATCCATCGGTTGCCTCCCACACACGCCCAACCAGGGCTGAGGATCTGGCTTGCAATTGAGGTATGTGCCCTTGACCAGAATCGAACCTGGGACCCTTCAGTCCACTGGCCAATGCTCTATCCATTGAGCCAAACCAGCAAGCACTCTACTTCTGTTGTCTTATTAGTCTGTATTTTTCTCATAATTGGTGTCATTTTCTTTACAACAATTGGCTCTCCTTAGAACCCAGCAACTTTTAATAAAGTGGAAGTTTGGAGCTCAATTGAAATTAATTTGAAAAAAACATTTTTACATTCTCAATGCATATTTATTGAGCATTGACTAGATAACATCCTGTACATGTCACCATGTCACCCCCCTCTTCCTATTTCTTGTATCAGCCTTCCAAAACACACACACACACACACACAAAAAAAACCACAATACAACACAACCACATTGAGAATTCTTATTTACAGCAGCCCAGGGTATGAGCTTAATGAACCAGATGATTTTGGAAGTCCTTTCAGTTCCACTACATTTGTAATTCTAATACGGTGGTGTTTTTATTTTGTGTTCCTTTTTTAAAATATATATTTTATTGATTTTTTTACAGAGAGGGAGAGGGATAGAGAGAAACATCGATCAGCTGCCTCCTGCACACCTCCTACTGGGGATGTGCCCACAACCAGGGTACATGCCCTTGACCGGAATCGAACCTGGGACTTATGTTCCTTTTTTAAAGCCATATGTGAATGAAGATTGCTTTGATCTTACTGGGATGTTGATATTTTCAACCTTTACTTTAAAAAGGTATAAGAGTTTGGTTTATTAGATTTCAGGGCCTGCTTTTTTAGGGAACATGTCCTAAAAGTGGGTAAGTGTGATCTGCAAATCCAGTGCCTGCTAACAGGTTGAGTATGGCAAGATGGCTAATCAGATGCAGCTTGGTTCCTCTTGGATCGGGCGCCTTGGTATATTCCAGTCATTCCAAAACGAGCTGAATGCCTTGGCTATGTAATCTAACTCAGGAACACCAGCATTCTTTCTCTAACTCCCAGGACAGGCTTACACTGTTCTCCCATTTTCAGAGACCAGGGCTGCATTCACTATTTCACTGGACAAGCTATTTTTGGAAAGCAAGACTTATTAAGTGTTCTTTCTGGTACCCTGTCCCTCCTCTTCACTGGCTCCGTACACTCCGGCCGTGTCAGAAATGAGGCCATGTCCCTGGGCCAGTTCTTTGCTGAGGTGAACAAACTCCATGTCTTAAACTGTTGCCCAGACTTTCCCAAGCATGTCTCCATACCGTCCTGACTGTGTATGTATGTTGCTAGCAATCCCTGCTTCTGGTAGAAGATAAGCCAGATTCCAAGTTTGTGCAGGACTGACTGTATACAGGCAATCCTCGGGTTACACCAGGCTCTACGTACATTGTTTTGAGGTTATGTTACCATCTCCCATCCTATCTAATAAAAGAGCAACATGCAAATGTGACCGTACTTTGGCTCCTGATTGGCTGTGCTACCAGCCAATCAGGAGTGGGGGGCAGGGCCGAGCGACACGAGGCAGGGGGGCAGGGCTGAGGTACATGGGAGGTCGGTGGGGCAGGGGGTGCAGCACATGGGACGGGAGGGGACAACCTGCAAGCCGCTTGGGATGGGAGCTGTGTAGGAAGAGAAGGGCCGGCTGGCACACTGGGCGGGGTGGAAGCTGTGGGAGGGGTGGGATGGGAGGGGCCAGCGGCGTGCTGCTTGGGACAGGAGCTGCGAGGAAAGAAGGTAGGTAAGGCTGACGTGTGTGGCTGCTGAGTGTGGGTGCCCCCGGGGCTTGGCAGTTGCCACTGGAGCTAAGGCCTGGGCTGGGTGGGCGAGCAAGGGCAGAGCCAACCAACAGCCCCATTCCAGGATGATGGCTGGGTGCCCAAGGTCTAAGGGTGAGGGGGCAGTAGGACATCCCCTGAGGGCTCCCAGTATGTGTGAGGGGGCAGGTTGGGCTGAGGGAAACCCCCTCCGTGCACAAATTTTGTGCACCGGACCACTAGTTTGTTTATAAAAAAAAAAAGTTCCCGTCATTTCGACATAGGTACCTATGTTTTTTATTTATGTTTTTTATCATCTATTTACCACAAGTAAAGATCAGGAATTGTTATCTTTTAAATTTTTTTTACTGTTTCACTTCATTACTGCTGTGTATGTGCTTCATGTGAGTGACGTAGGTGCTTGTATAGATGGGTTCCAACTTACCGTGAAAATCGCATTCGTCACACTGTCAGAACGGATCTCTGATGTAACCCGAGGACCTACTGTATATAAAAGCCTAAGCGACCGTTTGACCATTTGACTGGTAGCTGTGATATGTACTGACCACCAGGGGGCAGACGCTTCTACCAGTAGGTTTGCTTGCAGCTAGGATCCAGCCAATTGGGCCTGGGTGAGATGGACCAGATGCCCTGGAGTGCTCCTGCGGTCCCTCCCTGGCCCCAGTCGTGCACTGGTGGGGTCCCTCAGCCTGGCCTGTGCCTTCTCACAATCCGGGGCCCCGCAGGGGATGTTGGAGAGCCGGTTTCAGCCTGATCCCTGCAGGCCAGGCCAAGGGACCCAAATCTGTGCACCAGACCTAGTGTTATTTATGAAACAAAACAAAAAGCCTTCCCAACTCAGATTCTCCAAGAAATCCTCCAGTAGATGGCAGTGTTGAGCTTTTTTTTTTTTTTTTTTTTTTGTGGTGGTGGTGGTGGGAGAGTTGTTTTATCTTGTTTTTTAAATTAGATTTAGAACTGCAGGCTTCTGTTTAGCTTTAGATTGTGGGTTTCACAAAATGCAGATCTTTTTTTGCAGGGCCTTACCAAAAACCCTAAGTGCCCTTGCAAGCCAATAAAATAAGTACATCTTTAGTATTCTAGTTAAAGTTATTTAATTGCCAAAGCTATACTTGTAAAAATTTAAAATATGTGCAACTGTAGAAATTAAAATTTATTGTAAGTTTCCCAGCTGTTTTACTATGTATGTAAAATAGACATATATATATATAAATGGGTTCATATATAATGGGTTATTCTGCAGCTTCTCTGTGCTTCTTTCCTCATGCTCATTCTTCCACAAATAGCTATGATCTCCAACCTTCCCACTTTCACAATTTATGTCTACATTCTGCTCCAGAACTATAGTCAAGTCATCTCAGTAAACTTCTGAATACTTAAACCTAATAAAAATAGCATTTACCATATCATTGGTTGTGTAAATACTAATCACTGTGGAACAAAATGTGGTCAGATCTATCTATAATAATCCTATAATAAAAGGATAATATGCAAGTTAACTGTCACTCCTTCACAAAGATGGTGGCGCCCAGTCCTCTCAGCCCTGCCGCAGTCCCCCAGTCCTGGGGGGAGCGCGGGGGGGGGGGGGAGAGATGGCCGCTGAGAGCGGGCAGCGTGAGCAGCCTGGCAGAATGCCTCATTGCTGCAGCGATGAGGCAAGTGTTCTGTACCCAGCCATGGAGACCCTCTAGGCTGTGGGCACAGAGCAGCCCACTCCGCAGAGAGCTACTGGTGCATGGATTCGTGCACAGGGCTACTAGTGAAAGCATAATATGCTAATTAGATGGGACATCCTTCTAGACAAAGCCTGGGGAGCGAGGTAGAGGTGACTGCTGCCACAGCAGGGGCCAAACCCCTTGCACAAATGTCGTGCATCGGGCCCCATGTGCTTAATCCCTATCCCACAATTGTCAATGTTCAAAGCTGTCTTTTAATTTCATTTTTATTTTCCTTACTTGCACAGGAACCATTATTTTTCATTAGTTTTAACCTCATCTTCCCTGAAATCTCATTCTTAGATTCCTTTTGCTTTGCTCAAGTACACGTGTAAATTTGAGTGCATTGCTTTCCCTGCACAGCTGAAAATATGCCTTCTCCCCGCCCCCTTACTGATTGATGGTTTGGCTTGGAATATAATTTAGGCTCAAATTCCTATTCCAGAGTAGATGGTTGGGATGTTAAAGACATAGTTTAAAGGAATTTCTGCTGGGAAATCATTTCAGTCACATTTTCATTCCTTTGTAGCTGACCTATTTTTTCTTTTCTTTTTAAGACTCTCGTTCCTGGGGTTCTGAAATGTCTACAGGTGTCTAGGTATGGATCTTATTTGTATTTATCCTGCCTGGAACCTGGTGGGTTTATCTGAAGATCTGTGTTTTCTCCTAGCTCAGAAAGTGTTTCTATTATGTGTGACCCCCATCCCCTTTCTTTTTGTTCTTTCTCAAACTCCCCAGTGAATGTGTGTTGACCTCTTGGATCTTTCTTTGTTCCTGGATTTTAATCACTGCTTTGTGCATTTCCTGTGTTGTAGGAGATTTCATTGACTTACAGATAACTGGTATGGTTTTCAGTCTTGGCTATTCTATAATTCCTTCTCTTTGCCGAAAATAGTTTTTTGACAGTCATTTTAATTCCCAGAAATAATTTCTTGTTCACTGATGGTCCCCTTTGTAATGGCAGCTAGCTCTTGTTTTAGAGGCTTAACATTCTCTCAAATCTCTCCATAGTTTTCTTCTTGAATATTCCCTGTTGTGTCTTGTTTTTCCAGGATGGTTCCTTCTGTTTACTCAACTTTGTTAAGCTCTTTCATGCTATTGGTTTTCCTCTAATATTTGGCCACTCACCCACTTTCATAATGAAGGACGACATCAATATGTCTAGATCTCGGGTAAAGCCTGTTTTCCAGAGAAGCCACCCCTTGAAGGGGAGGGCTGGCTACAGGCTCCTATAGGCTGTTGGTCCATGTTGTCAGCAGGCTCGGTTCTAGATTACAGCCTGGAGGTGCCCACACTTGCCGATGGACAGAGAGGCTGAAATAAGGGGCTAGAGCAAAAATAATGCTTTCCTCTTGGGCAGAGCCATCCTTCCCCACCCTCTTCTCCTTGTCATGTATGTTTTTCATACATGTCTAGAGCAATTTCAATCTCTATTCTACTTCTCTCTTGAGTTTCAACATCCATATTAGGATCCCTTCCTAGGTAAATCACTTAATATTTGGAGAGTAATGTTTGGGTTCTGGGCAAAGTTGCTCCTTATGGGTTGAGAGTATGTTAGGGGGTAGAGGGAGTGAAAAAGTGGGAGCCTCACTGGCCCAGCCACTGTGCATATAGTTCTTTGCTCAGCTGTCCTGATGATTGCCCTGTGGCCTAGTCTTGCTTTCTGTTTCTTGGTTCTGAGTTTGGAGTTTTTCTGGAATTACCTTGAGAAGGGATGTCCTTGGTCCTGGCATTTAGAGCTATGCTTTACCTTTCTAGTTTTCTGTATCTTCTCAGACTTTCTGATCTGCTGGCAACTTCTCTTGTTTTCTAGCCCTAATATGATTTAATTCCTTTTTAAATACCTTATATTTTATTCTAATGGGCCCATGGCCTAGTGGAGAGGTGAATGTCTGTGCTCAATTTGTGACTTTCAATGTTCTTTCTTAATTCATATGGTTCAAAAGGTATAAGACAGATCTATGAAGTGAAATTATCCCTTTCACCATATTCCTATCCTGTTTGTCCCCTGCTATCTATTCTCACCTACTTCTAAAAAGAAAGCCCCTAATTTTAACTGGGCTCATGACTACTCAGCTAAGAAAGACACTTCCTAGGTGTGGCCAAGTGATTGAGTGCTGGCTAATGGTAGGTGAGCAGAAGTAGCCTGCTCATCATCTAACAGGCATATTTTCCCTCTTTTTACTGTCTGGAATGCAATTGCAGGGGCAGAGGTGGGAGCCATCCCTGTCTATCCTGAGAAGGGCAACACTGTAGGGATGGCTGAGCAACAAAACAGAAGGAGCCTGGTTTCCTGACACCTCGTCACCATTCTGCCAGCCCTGCTGTGTGTGAGAGAAGTGAAATGCTGTCTTGTTTAAGCCTTGTATTCTGGGGTCACTTCTTACAGCAGCCTACCCTGTCTCTACCTGACACAATCTCTGGACTCAGTTCTCTTCTCTGGAGGTAACCAATCCTATCTAATAAAAGGGTGATATGCAAATTTGACTGTACCTTTGCTACACCCACCAGCCAATCAGGAGCAGACTATGCAGATAAGCCCCAACCAAGATGGCTGCCACCACTGAGAGTAGGAGGAAGGCTTGGGTTTCCCTAGCAACAGAGGAAGCCAAGCTTTCTGCCTGCTGTTGCCAACTTAAGCCTCCACTCAATGCTACAAAGTTTCAATTATAAAAGATACAGAAATGGCGGAAGCCACTGAGCTGGAGAGAACAGAACCTTGGGTTTCTCTGGCAACAGAGGAAGCCAAGCTCTCTACCTGCCTAGGCCTAGGCCTCCACTCTGGGCTACAAAATTTCAAACAGAAATGGCTGCCATCACTGAGCAAGCAGAAGGCTTGGCTCCGCTCCAGGTTACAAAGTTTCAATTGTAGACAAATTAATCTCAGATCCCAGGGCCTCCGCTTGGGTCGCTGGGGGGCATGGCCAGCCTGCAAACCTCCACAGGCCCCTCGCCCAGGCTGCCCCTCGCCCCAAGGGAACCTCCACCCTGATCTGGGACACTCTTCAGGGCAAACCAGCTGGCCCCCACCCATGTACCAGGCCTCTGTCCTATCTAAAAAAAGAGTAATTTGCAGATTGACCATCACTCCAACACACAAGAGGGCTGCCTCCATGTGGTCAAAGATCCTGCCCCCATGTGGACACAAGATGGCCAGCAGGGGAGGGCCATTGGGAGGTTCCAGGCCCTGCAAGGGAGGGCAGTTGTGGGCAATCAGACCAGCAGGGGAGGGCAGTTGGGAAGGACCAGGCCTGCAAGGGAGGGCAGTTGGGGGCGATCAAGCCTGCAGGGGAAGGCAATTAGGGGTGACCAGGCTGGCAGAGGAGGGAAGTTGGGGTCAAACAGGCTGGCAGGGGAGCAGTTAGACATCAATTAGGCTAGCAGAGTAGTGGTTAGAGGGTGATCAGGCTGGCAGGCAAAAGTGGTTAGGGGCAATCAGGGAGACAGGCAGATAATCAGTTTGGAGCCAGCAGTCTTGGATTGTGAGAAGAATGTCCAACTGCCAGTTTAGGCCTGATCCCGGTAAGTAGGATTGGGCCTAAACAGGTAGTCGGACATCCCTTGAGGGGTCCCAGATTGGAGAGTGTGCAGGCTGGGCTAAGGAACATCCCCTGCCTGCCCCCAGTGCACAAATTTCGTGCACCAGGCCTCTACTGAGAACATATTACTAGATCCTTCCAGGGATATTTCATGCACAGATGAATAAATTCACAGGTATGTTCATGAATGCATATATATGTATATACATACACATACAAACACACACATACATATAGCCCCCTCTCCATTTTTATCTAAATGGTGCTGTGCCAAATAGCTATTCTCTAAAAGAGGTGAGGCTCTGTTTGAGTAGGAGGCTGCTGGTGACAGCCCTCAGCCCAGCTTCTCCTCTTCTGTGCTGACAAATCGAGTTCTGTGTCCAAATATGCACACTGCCCCCTAATGAAAGCAAAGCTCAATCCCCTCTATACTGAGACATTTCTTACTCAAGCAAGTCCCTCAGGGGACTCAATTCTTTCCCCCTAAAACAGATTTAGGGAAATGTGACAGCCACACAGCATGATCTGCTTATGAGAAGTTCCAGTAAACTCATTCTTTTTCCATCTTGTATCTGGGGTCTTTGCATGACGGTTGGCGTTGGGGTGGATGCCCAGTGGGCTTGCCAGTTTCTCAGCCCAGTGCGAATGCCCTGAATGTAGGTCTCTCAGGTGAAGGGTGCAGCAGATCCTGAAGGCCTTGAATGGTCTCTGTTCTCTGCCTGTCTTCCCCTCTCCCCTGCCATGCATGCCCCCATGCTGGGTTCCAGGGCTCTGTCTGATCTTGTGACTGAAAGCACTGGAGATTGGACAGTTTCTCCTCTGACCTTTGTGCCCTTCCTAAAAGGAAGGAGAAGCCAAGAATCCACCCAGGTTTGGGGGGGGGGGAGGGTTGTGTGTGTGAGAGAGGTGGGTGGGAGCAGTCTCAGGGCAAAGGGACAAGCAGAAGGGCTTCAGGGGCTTCTTTCTGTGTGGCCTTGGCCACCATAGGTTTGTGAAATTTGTGTCTTCCCAATTTTCTTTACTACAGAGTTTTTTCTTCTTCAGGGAACCCTCAACTACTCTGCTCTTAAGCCCTGGCCAGGTAGGTCAGTTGATTGGCACATTGTCCCAATACACCAAGATTGCTGGTTCCATCCCTACTCAGGTCACAGACAGGAGTCAAGCAGTGAATGCATAAATAAGTGGAACAACAAATTGATGTCTTTCTCTCTCTCTTCAATAAATTAAAACAACAAACAAAAAACTCTGCTCCTAAAGCCTCACCCAGGTTACCTAGGATAATCTCCCTTACTCAAAGTCAAATGATTATAAACTTTAATCATATCTGCAAAGTACCTGCACAGCAAATACTTAGACTAACATTTGAATACCTGGGGACCATAGCCTAGCCAAGTTGACACATCCAACTGACCAGCATAGGTTGACAACTGAAAATGATTGACAGAGAGCAGATAACCACTGGTCAATGTAGCTATTCTTGGTATCGGTGGACTGAAGGGTTGAGTGCCACATTATCTTGATGGATACCTGACTCTCATAACAGATAGGGAAAGAGATCCAACTCGCCTTTTCACAGGTGGGGAGCCTACCCCAAATGTTGCTCATAAGCCCAGGAAGACCCACTGTGATTTTTCTCAGTCATTGAGGGGTTAAGCCTGTCATCTCCTCTGCCAACTCTCAGGGGTTTCAGCCTGGACTCCAAGGCCATTAATCATCCAGGACCAGGGCTGCAGGAACAATACTTACTAGCAATTAACCTGCAGTGGTGGGATCATTGTTTTCCTCTGCCTGCACTTCCCTCTTCTGCACGCCCAATTACTCTAAATTAACATTTACCAAGCAAAGTGCCTGTTAATTGGAAGGGCAGTAGAAAGAAAGGCCACACACCTACCCAGTCTAACTTAATAACCTCAAAAGAAGCCATTAATTAACAGGAAATGTTGTAGGTTCTGATCTTGTTGAGACGTTGGCTTTGGCTGTTAACTGTGTGTGTGTGTGTGTGTGTGTGTGTGTGTGTGTGTGTGTGTGTGTTTCTGAGCTCGGTGTCCCCCTCCCCAGCACTTCAGGTTATAAATAAAAACAAAACACACAAGTAAAACTGCACTTTGAAGAAGTCGCACTGGCTGGAGTCCTTAGGTTCCTGGAAATAATCTTAATGTCTGTGTGGGGAAAATAAAGCTGAGAAAAAAGAAGAGGAAGAGAAATACCCAGGGTCACAGGTCAGCAGCAGCTGGCTGCCTCCTGGCCTGGTCTTGGTTCCACCCTGCATGTGCATTTGGGGCCTTTGGAATGCTGAGGCAGCGTCCTCTGGTCTCCAGGTGGCAATCAGGTCTGTCAATTTTCATGCCACGGTAGAGTGACAAGCAAGAGGCTGATGAGAAGGGGTGGAAACCTGCTCACAGGTTGAAAGCAGCTCTAGGCTGCCTGTCTTAAAATGTCCCCAACTTGCTCCCATCGCTCCTCCTCATATGTGCAGTTGGGTTGAGTGGCACCCAAATCCTCCAGCCCAGCAATCTGAGCAAGCTCCTCCCTCACCCCCACCTGCCATCAGTTCCCAGGCCCTGCCCATGTGTAGCCTGGGCATCACGCAGACCCAGCTCTTCTCTTCCTATACACGCTCTCGGTCTCCATCCCAGCCGGGCTCCACCGCCTGGCAGGCCTTTCCTGTGGCTCGGGTGAGTTCTCTCTCTTCCATTCCCACAGTGACTGTTCCACAACTTCCTGGCTCCCCTGAAGGCCCTAATGCTCCATTCATGTCCTGATCAGACCCCCTCACCTCTCTCCCCAAGAAAAGAGAGGCCATCAGTGGGTTCTGCTTAGCCCCCTGCCTCCCTGTCCTGTGGAGGTGCTCACCTCCCTGAAAGTATTGCCATGCTCATTGGAGTCATCCCTCCCCCATCCCTCACGTCCAATCAATCAATTAATCACCCAGCCCTAAACATTCAATCTCCAAGGAGCCTCTCCCTACTGCCATTATTTCAGTGGTGACAAATTGCAGTCTCTCACCTCCCTTCAGCCAGAAGGGGATCTTGCTACTCCCACATTTTATCAAGTCACACACCCTTCAGTGGCTCAGCATTGCCCGCATGTCAAAGGTCATGCCTTTTAGGATATCCTACAAGCCACTAACTGGCATTACACCTCAGAAAAATTCATGGACTAGGACAAGAGTTCTCATCTTGGCCTCATTTTTCTCATCTAAAAAAAAAAAATCAAACAAATATCCCTTTTAGAACGTTGATACCCACTTCCTGATTTGTCCTGAAATACTTCCATGAAGTAGGTATTGTCCCCATTTCCCAGATGAGAATGATTGAGTCTCCAAGAGTCAGAGGTCACAAAATAATAAAAGCAGGATTTGAACTTCAGTCTGATATGTCTTTTGCTCGTTCCACTATTTACAGCTGAGCAATCCACGAGAGCAGATGCGGGGCTTTTGGGGACTCCGGGACCACTCTGACCACAGCACAGACCTAAGAAACGTGCCCACCTTGCAAACCTCTCTTCCTGCGTGCCACGGCGCCTGAGGCCTGAGTTCTGGGGCAGAAGAACCTGCTCCCACACCTAGTCTCAGATGGAATGGGGGTGACAGACAGCAGAGGATCAATAGCCATCTACCCAGGCTCCCCTGACAAGCTCATCTTTTCAGTAAACATTTCATTAGCTCCTGACAGGCTGCTCCCACCTGCTGTCAGCAGAGGCAGAACGGGGTGGAGGAGGGGCCCTCTGTTAGGATGGGCTCAGGTGTCAGCAGGGATCTCATGGCCCCTGAGAGCCAGCTAAGCTCGGCTGTAATACCAGTGCCATGCACTGGCGGAATCCAAATCATCCCCAAGATTTTTGTAAATTCCTGGAGACTTATGTTCTTTGGGCTTCCTCTAGCTCTTCCCCAGAGAAACTTGCCTGATCCACCATCTCATCAAACCCCCCACCCTCGCACCCCGTGGTGAGCCCTTACAACATTTTTACCTTCATCTTACTCTTCTCATTACTGCTGCTCCTATTGATAGTGTTAGCTGTATTACTAACAATCGAAAACACCCGTGAGCACCCACGTTGGGCTGGGCACTGTGCTAAGTGACTTGCCTTCACTAAACCCCACAATGACTCCACCTTTGGCAGGTGAGCAGAGTAGAACCTTACACTTAGGAGTAGGGCTCCATCCCTAGTTTACCTGCCTCCGGAGTCGAAGCTCTTACCCACCGTACTGCATTTGCAATTTGTGGAATTATTACTGTCTGGCTCCCCACCAGACTGTGGGCTCTGCAAAGGCAGGAAGCATGTCTGATTGCTCCCCACTGTGTCCCCAGCCCAGCGTTTTGTTTTTTTTAAAAAAAAAGATGCACATATTGTCATGGGTTTGTTTAGCCTTTGTGGCTTTCAAGCCAATGGAGGTAAGAAGCTGGGTTTTTTTGTTTGTTTGTTTCAGAGAGAGGAAGGGGAGGGAGAGAGAAACATCAATCATGAATGAGAATCATGGATCTGCTGTCTCCTGTATGCCCCCTACTGGGGATCCAGCCTGCAGCCCAGTAACCTCCTGGTTCATGGGTCGATGCTCCACCACTGAGCATACCAGCCGGGCGAGAAGTTGGTTTTCATTTTATTTCTTTGTAGGGGGGGGGGGGGGATGGTGGTGTTTGTTTTTGCCATTCAAATTCACTCTCTTCTCAGCTGCTTCAGAGGAAGACAGCTCCCTGCAAATATGGCTAGTTTGGGTGATTTCTCATTTAGCACCCTCTCCCCTTGCTTCTTACAGCCAAATCACATCCAAACACAGTCCTCAGGCAAGCCCACACCCACTCCTTTCCCACCACTGTAAACAAGCAGGTCTGGTTCCTCAGGACCAGGTCGCCCCCCTTCAGAGTCCTCTTTTCGGGTTTAGCCTCTCCACTTCTCTCCAGTGTCCCCTGTCCAGGCTCCTGCTTTCTTTCCTCAGCTCTCGGCAGTCCTTCTGAATGATGTTGGCTCTGGAGTTTTACATGTCCCGGGTTCGATGAACACTGTTGTTTTGGGGTGATTTCCAGGAAGAGAAAAAGGAACCATGGACATTATGCCATCAGGTGACTTTATGGGGTTTGGGATTAACCTAGGGGGGGCAGCCCCAGCTGCTTGGTGGCACGTGGGGACACAGCCTCACAGGTCCCAGAGCTTCCTGTGTCACGCTGGTGGCGAAGAGCCCAGCAGGAACACACGGTGGCTGGCTCTACTTTTAAATGGTGCGTGGCCAGGTCCCGTTAGCCGTGCAGATGGAAGCTAAAGCAAACAACTAAAATCGCCCGTCGCATTTCCACCTGAAGGAAATCACTGTCAAACATGTGACGAGATGGTTAAAAGTGTTCAGATTTTTTTAAAAAACACATACGCCGACAAAAAAAATTCTTACCATGCTGGGCATGGGCTGTGCAGGCGGGGACTGCACGATGGATGTATTTCCGCGTCAGGAAACACAGATGTGTGTAACACTGGGCGGCTCAATGGCATTCTCGTGCAGGACGGGGTGTGGTTTGTTTAACTGGCCCCCTGTTGATGTGCAGTGGTTCATTTTTACCCTTTCATGCAATGCTGCCTTGTACACCCTCCCATCTGTCTCCCTGTGTACTGACCTGACTTTCTCCCCGAAGACAGGGCTTCTCCGCGGTGACACTATGGATGTCTCGGGCCAATCGTTTTCATTCTGGAGGGCCGTCCTGTGCACCGCAGGAGGCCTGGCAGCATCCCTGGCCTCCAGGCACTGATGCGGGTGGCACAGCTTCCCCCGATAGCGACAGTCATTGTCTCCACTTTGCTAAAAGTCCCCTGGGTGGCAGAGTGGCATGTGCCTGAGAACCACTGTCCTGGGGATAAAGTGTTTAGATCAAGAGGTTGAAGGATATACATATTTTGCCAACTGCCTCCCAAAGTTGCATTAGTCGCTCCCAGCAGCAGTGTCTAGAAGTGCCCCGTTCACCACCTTTAGGAACATGAGCGTTACCATGAACAGAAGAAACTACCCAGCTGGTAAGACAAAACGTTCCCATTTTCGATTTTTCTGTTTGTTTCTTATGACCAGGGTGAGACTGAACATTTAAAAAACCACGCCTATTGCGCTGTCTACTGTTTCTGTGTCAAACCAGCTTTCCTTATAATGTACTCTTTTTTCCTTACTCTTTTTTCTTTTGGAGTATTTATCCCCCCTCCCTTTCGTTTTCCATATCATCTTTTTAAAATCCCCACCCAAGGCTATGTTTGTATTGATTTTTAGAGAGAGACAGAATCATTGATGTGGGAGAGAAACATCAGTCGGTTGCCTCCCCTCGTGCCTTCACTGGGGATAGAATCCACAACCTAGTTATATGCTGTGATGGAGAATCGAACTCACAACCTCTTGGGGTGCTCGAGGACACTTCAGCTGACCGAGGCACCAGGCCACGGGCTGGCACCTTTTAGTATATTAAAACTGGCTTTCGTAGCTCGCTGTTTGTCTTTGTGTGTTGACATCTGTGGCTGTGTTTGTTTCCAAATCCGTAAGAATCTTGTAGCTGGTTCCAGGGAAAGCCCCGCAGGTTCACTTTATTGGGGCCCCAGCGTGAACCCCCGCCTTCCCCTCCATTGGCACGCCAGCCAGTTCCACGGTTGCCTGGTTAGAGGGTGCTATTTGGGTCAGGCTTTTAAAACAATATATTTTATTGATTTTTTACAGAGGAAGGGAGAGGGATAGAAAGTCAGAAACATTGACGAGAGAGAAACATCTATCTGCTACCCCCTGCACATCCCCCATTGGGGATGTCCCCGCAGCCAAGATACATGCCCTTGATGGGAACCAAACCTGGGACCCTTCAGTCCGCAGGCCCATGCTCTATCCACTGAGCCAAACCAGCCTCAACGGGTCAGGCTTTTTTTTTGTTAAAATCTGCTGAACTTTCCTGGAGTGTTTGAGCAAAAAGTTCTTCCTCTGAAAACCTGTCTGTTAAGAGTCTGCCTTGATCTGGGGAGGCGGACCTGGGGCTAGGCCGTGATTAGTTCAGGTTAATTATTGCCCATCTGCAGATTTGCAACACGGGGCCTCTCTTTCCCTAAACAGGGGCCTCTGGAGGTTTCTTTTATGAGCTCGGAACCCTGAGGGAGGTCTTCAAGTAATGAATTTTCCTGTAATCAGATTTGAGGGTTTGCTCTCTGAGCCGTCCAGGCAATTGGAGAATTGAGCTCGGCTGGCGTATTTGGCCAAAGGATGCAGAAGATGAAGCACAAGGCATCCATCCGGTCAGCAGCCCAGTGAGTATATTGGAAAAAGGACCTGACATTTTACAGACACCCACCTCTTCTGTTTCCGGAAGTTTTCGGGGGGAACATGTTCTCTGCGAGGAGGAGGTGTCATCGGGGGGAGCTATTCGGGAAAGAACTGTGTGGTTTCTGTTTGGGGTGCCGGGGGAGGAAGAGCCCAGGAATTCTCCAGCAAAACCCTTTCAGTTTGTGCATGTTTATGAATATTTAACTTGCTCATTATTTATTCAGCATCCATCCATTTGTTCCTCCAGGCATTCGCTCACCAGGAGGCACGGGGATGAAGAGCTCATGATGACACGTGGCTTCTGCCCGTGTTAAGGCACATACATGCCACCCACATTACCGGGAGAAAGTGGATGCCCTGTGCCGGCTTGTATTCCGCACATTGGTGAAAGCCCACGGGGGTCTTGCAGCGAAGTTAGTGAGGCCTGTTCAGGGACAGGGAGATGGCGAGAAGGGGCCGAACCACAGATAGTGGTGATGAGCATGCACCAGTCAGCCACAGGCATTTGGCAGATGCCAGTTCCTTCTCCCAGGAGAGTCTCCCATTTGAATCTCTCAGAAAATGCAACGGTCTCACTAGGTTTGAACTCGGAAAAAAGTTCCTTGCCAAGAAAGCTCCCAGGGAAAGAACGGGAGAGGAGAAATTCCAAGACTTTTGTGTTGCTGTTGAGACCACAGGGCAGAAGCAGAAGGAAACGCCAGTGGATCTCCGTTCCTCCTTTGGCAGGCACCTGGTGGCAAAACGAGGGCCTGCTCTGGGGGAAGTGGGGTCTCCCCAGGCCCCTGCGATGGCGGTGGCCCCGTGGGAGGGAGCACATAGTTGCAGAGGGGACCCTTCGGCCCTCTGATCCACCACTGGAGTGAATCCCACGTATCCCCCCGACTCCTGATTATGCTCATTTCCTGCTTTTCTTTGCAGCTGTATGATTTTTCTTTTCTTTTCAACACATCTCTTCGGTGATATAAAGGGGGTTCGTGAGTTGGAGTTTCCATTCAACCCACTTCTTCTCAGGTGTCATTCACTGGTTTCAGATAAGGATGAAGATGACAGAGCTTTAGAAAAAAAAACCACAAAACGTTCTAAAGACAGAGATGCCAAAAGGGAAGTTCATTCTAGTTGGATGTGCTGCTCTCAAAAATGTCGTTCTGAGTTAATTCCATTCTGTAGTTAATCCCAATACAAGGGAACAGAGGAAGAGGAAGGCAGAGGCACAGGCATGGCTGCCCAGGAACTGTGCTGGGCTCAGGCAATATAACTGCTTTATGCCAAAGAGAGGATGAGAGTGTGCACGCGAACACACACACACACACACACACACACAGAGCAGCAAGGACATGTAGGGACACAGGATGGTAACCCAGCATGGCTGAGATTTGTGGAAAACAACCAAAAGACTTTGCTGGTTCTGCTAGGTATGAGTTCAAAAGTGCATTTCCCAGCTGATAACAGCGACTTGAAAAAACAATGACTTAAACAAAATGGGGGGGGGGGGACCTTTTTCTCTGGGCAGTGTGGGTTGTTCTGGTGGCTGCACAGTGCCATCCCAGGGTCTTCCATCCTCCGGGGATGGCTCCCACCTGCAACTTCACCTCCCAGCCCAGGGTGGCTTCCCCGGGCTCCTGCTAGGAAGAGGAAGGGAGTGGGGAAGAGGGAAAAGGGTGCCTTCCAATCGGTTAAAGAAACTCACCAGGAGTCCCCCCAGTGACCTCTGTATACTTCCGACTCACCACCTCACCTGTGCAGGCGGCTGAGAACGAGGTTTTGACAGCGGGCCCTGGCACGTGGGGTTCTGTCTGACACAAGATCAAGGAAGACAATGACCAAAGGAGGAAAAGCACTCTCCCTCCCCTCCCCAGCCTGGGACACGGGTGCATGGTGACTAGACGAGAGGAAACCTAAGACCGGAAGCCCAAGCTGGTTTGCCTCCATCTTCTCTAAATGTGAGAGGGAAGTTCAGACCCAGGGAAGGCGAGGACGGGGCAGCATTTAACAGAATTTCAAGTTCCGGACCTCGGATAAGTTTCAACACAGGCCAGTGAAAGGACTGAGAAATCCTGGTGGGAATCAGTTTCTGAAGTGTGTCCCCAAGACGCTGCCGATGTTACACGGAAAAGTGGCTCCCTGGCCAACAAGTTTGGGATTAAACCAAGGTAAGATATTTATGTCACTGCAGAAAATGTTGGGATCATGAATATGCTCACTTACCTTATGGTTGTTTTTTGTTTGTTTGTTTTTGTTTGTTTGAAAAGGAGCATTCCTGAGCGTACTTGACCGGAGAAGCTAATTTTTGCACAGCATCCCATGGAATAAGGGTCCCAGAGTGAACATTTGGGAAGTAGTGGTGCGTGTGGTCAGAGACTGCTGGGCCCTTGGCTTTCTTAACGCACTGCCCTTTCCAGACCAACCGAAGCCCAACCCTGGGCCTGTGGCCTGGAAATCTGCATCTTGCCGAGCTCTCTGGGTTATTCTTGCACCACCAGAGGGCAGAGCCGAGCCTTCACTGTACAAATGCTTGATGAATTTGCATCCAGGTAGCTCGTCCCAGCCCCCTCAAAAGCCATTTCTCTCCGCACCATTTGGTACCTGGGTTATTTGCTCGGCCCTGTTCAGAGCAGCTGGCATTTATCTTTATTGCCACTCTCTTTATTGATTTAGGCCCATCTCTGCAATTCGTCAAGCTTGGATTGCATTTTAATCTTGGCCTCCAAAGCAGCTAAGATCCCTTCCAGCTTCGTGTCATGCAGAGATCTGATTAGCTGGGTCTCGTTTCCATCCTTCAGGTCATTAATGAAAATATTAAATGGTCCTGGGTTGGCACGAAGGCCTTCAGGGTTCTCAGTAGACGTATGGCTCCCATTTCTGCCACTAGCCCCGGCTGGGTACAGTCACTGGGTGGAGATCACACCCAGTGTTTCCACTCATATTGTTTCCTCATTTACAAATTCATGCATGCAGTGCAAACCTGTTGAAAAAAAAATAAAGAACCTATTAATTACTTAATTCAATAAACATTAGAGCAACAGATGTCTTTAAGGCATATACTGTTTTCTCCCTCACATCCATGCCCTGTAGGCCACAGGGTGAAGAAGTTTATACCAAGTGTGTACATTCGGACGGTCAATTTTTCTGTAAAAGGCAGCTTATTTCCATCTTTAAAATACATCCTTCCAGGCCAAGCCAACCTCATAACAAGCAGCTTCTACATAATAATGCAGGAAGAGTCTGCTTTGCTGAGCATTTCCTGAGAGCCAATCACTCTTCTCCTGCCTCATGTGTGTTTGATTATTACGCTCACAATACTCCTATGAAGCGAGTGCCCCCATCATTCCCTTTTCTAGCTGGGCTGTCTGGACTCAGAGAACTTGGATAAGACGCAGAAGGGGCCAGAGCTGGTAAGTGTCAGAGCAAAAACTCAAACTCAGACAGGCTGCCGCCAGCGTGCAGCCTCTGACCACCAGCCCGTATTCTGCAGCAGGGACTGAACGAACGTCGGTAGGAAATGCCTACCCAGGGCTGAGAACACAGAGAGTTACTAGAAAACTGACCATGATGCAAACAGGTTTTTATGAATTGCCTCATTTTATGTTTGAAAACTGGTCACCAATATTATTTGCTCCTACTGGATAGATGAAAAAATAGAGGCACCCAGATAACTCCCTAGAATCAACCCCTGGTCCGCTGGCTCAAGGCTTGCCTGGAGGAGACGTCCCAAACAGCCACTCTGGGGACTCCTTGGAGAAGTGGAGGCAGCAAAAGTGGGTGAGGAGACAAGCACTGCAGGCCCGATGCTCACCCCACTGGACCCAGAGATTCTTTCTCTGGCCTCGTCCTTGAACCTGCAGCAAAGCACCGACAGGTGTGCCACCTATGGGAGCCCCGTGTTTCTCCGGGGGAGCCTCGCTCTTCTGCCGGGCCCAGTGTTGGCCTGCGAGATGATGGCTGGGCTGAACTTTTCTCTAACCCAACAAACGCATTCACTTACTCACTGGATCTGGGCTGGATCTGGCTTTATTTCAGGTCCCAAACAAGACTGGCCCTGCCTTTAGAAATTTAAAAGTTGAGGAGATATCATCCATCATCCTGGCTTGTTTTGGTGTGTGTGTGGGGGGGGGGGGGGGAGGGGTTGCAAAGGGGGGAGAGCAGGGCATAAGCCAGGGCATACAGCTGTCACCTGCTTCAGGAGAGCTGGAGGGAACCGGCAAGGCTTCCGGCAGGAGTGGTGAGCGTGGGACCTTGAAGGTGGATTTCAGGGACAGCTGAAGTCACCCTGGTGAGCCCTGGAGCAGCTCTGACAAATGCCCTCACATCCAGCCCCTCAGCCGGGTTCTCAGTAATCCTTAGCTGGGCTGATGGACATCTCATTAGATGGTTGAGCCAGTCAGTCGTGTGCCCAGAATAAAAAATTGCCACGATCTCTCTTGGCCCGCCAAAGGAGGCTGGGAGACTTCCCTGTCTTTGTTCTGGGAGTTAAGACTATGATGCACTTTGTCCACTGGCCACCAGAGGGCGATGCTCGTCCACACATGGGATATTCCTACAGCGACAGCCCTGGCTCTGCCTGGGAGATCTGGGAAGTTGTCAAAGATGACCTTGTGCAAGTCAAGGAGGTTTCCCACCACCTCCAGAGCTTCTAAAGCCTTTAAAGTGGCATCTTCCTATCCTAGCGAGCGGTCCAGGTTAAGGATTTCTCCTTAGGTACCAGGACACTTGATCTGGGAAGTCCGAAGAACTGGATTTAGACTCCAGCTCTGACGCTCAGAGGCTGGGCTTACCCCCAGCCTTAGTGGTCTCACCTGTAAAATGGGGACATACTGATTTCAGTCCTATCTCACCAGTGGTCCTGAGGTTTAAATGAGACAAGGAAGTGAAGGAGCTCTGAAGGATATGGTGTGTGAAGACACGGGATTTTTAAGAAGTGAACTTTATTGGGGGACATAGTGTGAAGACAAGAGATTTTGATCGAAGGTGCCTGTTGCCAGCATCCTTCCTGCGATGGAGGGTGGGGGGCAGACTGAGGAGCCCTCAGTGCGCTGGGGTGGAGCTGCCTTCCTGTCATGGAGGTGGCTGTGAAGTGGGCAGAGGTGCAGAGCCGCATCCCCACATCGGAGACCTCACAGACCAGTTCACGAGTGAGAGACCCGGCCCTGGTTCTATTGCCGTCTCACCGTTTGATCTAAGCTGCGTCTTGCTGCCTGTACAGTGGGCAGGAGATGGGGTCTCTGTGCTCTTACAGCCCTGCCTGTCCCGAACCTTCCAGCCTTCAGATCCTCAGAAATGTTTGACCTGAGAGAGAACGATCAGTGAGATAGGGAGTTGGGGGGGAGGGGAAGAGTGGCCCTGGTGCACAGTGAACCCGGGGGACCTTCCTCTCATTCTTTTGGTCTTGATTTTCTCATCTGTTGGACTAGGTCAGCGGTCGGCAAACCGCGGCTCGTGAGCCACATGCGGCTCTTTGGCCCCTTGAGTGTGGCTCTTCCACAAAATACCATGGCCTGGGCGAGTCTATTTGGAAGAAGTGGCGTAGAAGAAGTTTAAGTTTTAAACATTTGGCTCTCAAAAGAAATTTCAATCATTGTACTGTTGATATTTGGCTCTGCTGACTAATGAGTTTGCTGACCACTGGACTAGGTGATCTCTAACCCCTCCCCACTTGTCCCATTAATACATACAGAGACCATATTGGCACTGAAATGCCCTGATTCTGATTCTATTAAACAAGGAAACGCTTTGCCCTTTTGACAGTTTCTGGCCTCTCTGGTACTCCCAAAGTGTCCCAGCTGAGCCTGGTTGGAAAATATTACCATACAAGAGGCCCGGTGCATGAAATCGTGCATGGGGGGAGGGCAGGGAAGTCCCCTCAGCCTAGCCTGCACTCTCCAATCTGGGACCCCTCTGGGAATGTCCCTAAGATCGGACCTAAACTGGCAGTCAGACATTCCTCTCACAATCTGGGACCACAGGCTCCTAACTGCTCACCTGCCTACCTGCCTGATTACCCCTAACTGCCCTCTTTGCTGGCCTGGTCACCCCCCAACGGCCCCCCCCCACCTTGCCAGCCTGTTTGCTTCTTACTGTCTCCCCCTTCCCAAGCTTGGTACCCTCTTACTGCCCCCCCCCATCACCAGTCTGGTTGCCCCCAACTGCCCCACCTGTGGGCCTGGTTGCCCCACACAACCTGTTCAGTCATCCATTCGGATGTGATGGTTGCTCATGCTTTTATATAGAGAGATTACCGTGAGTGCACATGGAGGCCTTCTCCCCATTGGCATCAGAGGGGAAATGGTAGAACACTTAAACCAACTGGACGTCAGGGTGAGCACAGGCTGGCAGGGAGGATCAGGGATCTGGGTGCTATCCTGACACAGGCTCCGGGACTGGGTGCTGAGCTGCCCTGTCGGGCCTCTGGTGTCCTCATCTCCAGCCACTCGAGGCTGGCCAGCTCCGAGAGCACACAGTCCTTCTGCGGCTCCTGTCGTGGGTGGAAAGTTGGTTCATGGTACAGCCCGTATTTCCAATACTCCCATCAATTTTTAACTTTTAGTGCAAATTTAAAGCAAACTGAAGTTTATGGAGTGTAGGAAAGGAGAATCCTTCTAAAAAGTCAGCACTTGGAACCGGGATTCCCTCTCTCTCCCTCTACTCCCACCCCTCCATCCCCACTGCCTTCTCTCCCAAGATCTTCATTTCCACCGACACCTCTTTGCTTTATGCAGATTCAGTTCTTCCCACTTTCAATCGAGACCCCGCCTCGCTGTCCCAGCTGTGACACCAGCACTGCCTGCCTCCAAGCTCCTTTCTAAACTAAAGATGATCCCATCACTCTCTTCCCTGAGGTGGGGATGCTCCTCCTTGCCTTTGAATAAACCCTGGCATCAGTGCCCTTAGGCTATTGCCACTTAGAGTCACAGCAAAGACTAACAGGTACGAAGCTCTCACTCTGTGCCAGGCCCTTTGCCAAGTGCAGTGTATTTGCTGTTCCATGTCCCATCTTAAGAGATGGGTCATGCCAAAACCGGTTTGGCTCAGTGGATAGAGAGTTGACCTGTGGACTGAAAGGTCCCAGGTTTGATTCTGGTCAGGGGCACATCCCCAGTAGTGGTTGTGTAGGAGGCAGCTGATCGATGTTTCTCTCTCATCGATGTTTCTAACTCTCTCTCCCTCTCCCTTTCTCTCTGTTAAAAAATCAATAAAATTTATTTTAAAAAAAAGAGATGAGTCATATTATTATCTGCAGTTTGCAGATGGGAGAACCGAGGCACTAAGAGACTCAGGCTCAAGGTCACCTAGTTAGGGAGTGTGAGGCCAAGGCCAGTGTGGCCTGGATTCAAAGACCTGGAGAAAGGACTGACGCACAAAATCATACACAAGACAAGAAATATAAATTTGGAGATTATGGGGGAAGCCAGTTGTGAGCTGGGTACAAGGGACCAAGTTCTACTGCATCTCCATTCCCATCTGCTTTTTATTTACTAGAATACACAATTGCCTTTTAAGAATGCAAACAGACATATCAGTGGTAATGTTTGGTAAACAGTAAAGAAATTATCAGGTTTGGGGTTTGACTTCAGCTATTGAGTCAGCAGCAGGTAACAAAATGCAGATATTCAACCTTCTTAATATCACAAGCCCTGTTCAGCCTTCTGGCTTGACTTCTCACATTTATATTAATTACTGTTGATCTTGGCTCCTGGCAGGGAGGGAGGTGCTGGGATTTGAGTTCTGTTTTCAAAGACTGTGCCTAAACACGGAATAATACCACCTTATCATTTTGAGAAGCTTTCTGAGATTTTCCCCAAGGGACAGAATACAAGGTTTCTTCATCTTCACCTCCAGGTTTCCTTACTAAGGTCCTTGCCCTGTGCCTCTCTGCTTTGTTACTAGGTTGGCAGAGACTCAAGCCCAGGACTGAGGTAGAGATATGCAGAAAAGATTGGTTAGATGGAATCACCTTCCATTCTGGTAGCTTCCCTGCATCGCATGCCTCTTTTCCCTAGCCCCTTCCTCATCCTACCTGCATGCAGCTCTGCACAGGCCTCTGTGGCCACATCCAGCATCAGCCCTGGACCCCACTGTTCCCCCTTCTTCTTGCCAAGGCCCTCTCCCCTCTGGTCTCCACACACTGCCCATGACTGGCCATTTTGCCTCTGGCAGCTTCTTCCCTTCTTTAAATATATTTTATTGATTTTTTTTAACAGAGAGGAAGGGAGAGGGATAGAAAGTCAGAAACATCGATGAGAGAGAAACATCGATCAGCTGCCTCCTGCACACCCCTCACTGGGGATTTGCCCGCAACCAAGGTACATGCCCTTGACCGGAATCGAACCTGGGATCCTTCACTCCGCAGGCGGGCACTCTATCCACTGAGCCAAACCAGTTTCAGCAACTTCTTCCCTTCTATCTCCACCCACAACCCTCCTCCCTCACGCCAGGGAGCTGTCCACAGCTTTGTCCTCACTAGTCCCCTAGCCCCGACCCACTGCCCACACTGAGGCATCGCAGTCATTCCATAAACAGGAGCTGGATGAATATTTAAAGGGAAGTAGTAAGTAGTATATTAACAGCTTACAGGGATGTAGTAATGACCCACAGTGAAATATTCCCGCATCTCTTTGCAACATTATCATTCCAAACCACGGAATACATTAGGTTTTATGATCTCCTCGCTTCTTCGGGGAAGTATAAATCTTGAAATATCATCTTCATGTGACAGGGCAAAGAGCCCCCCTGGGACGAAAGACGTTTGAGAGCGTTCACCGAGAATCAGAAATAGTGTGCGATTAAAATCATGGTTTTGTTTACGGGCAACAAATAAATCCGTGGTCTAGGGCTGACCTGTAAAGACCTGTCCACAATGAGAACTCCGATCGAAATGATGAAATGAGAATACAATCTGAATTCAAAGAGGTGATTTGGGGGCAGGGTTGCAATGTTCAGGAAGTAATATTTTCTGTCTGTAACTTTGTATGTTGCTCAAACATTCCTAGTCACCAGCGAAAATCAGTGATGGAGACGAGGCGTTTTTGTGGATGGTGTTGCCTCCAAGGTTTGTAAGTAGGTCATGTGGACCGGAGCAGCTCCTTTTTCTAGGACCCTTAAGAGTGGCCTCTTCACCGCCATTCTTCACTGTTCAGAGCTGGTGGGGATGCTGGGCATGAGGGGCAGAGGAAGACGTGTTGGTGTTTGGGGCCTCGCATGACCGGTTGTCCAGCGGAGGGCCTCATGGGAAGAGCATCGCTTTCGGAGTGAGAAGACCCATGTTCGCCTCCTGCTTGTCAGCCCCAGGAAAAAGTAATCAGACTTCTTCCTGGTTTAAAAACCCATCGCAGACTCCCCAGGGCTTCTAGAACAAAACCCAACCTCAGAATCCTTAGCATGGTTGACCAAAGCCTCTGGGATTCGACTCCGCCCCCTCTGCAGGCTCATTGCCCATCACACAAGGCTTTCGCGCCTCAACACAAGCCTAGCATCTCCACTTCTTGGTCCCGTAACCTGCAACGACTGCCCAAAATGTCCCTCTTCCCTGAGCCATTTGGTCAACAAATGCTGTTTTCTGAAAAACAGCAATGGAAGCCATCTCCTCTAGAGACCTCCTCAAGGCTCCTGGGAAGAGAGTTCTCCCTCCTGGGGTTTTCTCCTTCATCCCGAACGTGGCTCTCTCCCTCTGTCTTGTGACCTCCCAGAGCACAGAACGACAGAACCTCGTTCCTGCCTCACTGCTGTTGGACTTGACCAAGAGGCTTGTTTAGACCAGGGGGATGTGAACGGGAGAGTCAAGGCCTTAAAGGGGTGTGTTTTTATAGTCTCTGGTGCTTCTTTGATTTTTCCAGGAAGAACCTGTCTCAGGCAGCTGCCTTTCCAAGGAGAATATGGAGTCACGTGGAGCAAATCTGAATGCAGCCCACACCTGGAGCCAACCCCAGCTTCCTTCAGCGGGAAGCAGAGCCGCTCGGACAAAGCACAGACCTGTAAGTGAGAAAAAAAAACAACACAGATGCTGTTGGTGGAAGCCACCTAGTTCTAAAGTGACTTGTTAGGCAGCATTGGTGGGCAGTAGCTGACAAATACACCATTCCACGTTGGGGTTAAACCTCAGGGTGGAACTGTCTGTAGAGGAAATCACTTGCTAAGCTCGGAGGAATTAAAGACTGTCCGGGCTGGTCTCCAGGCCTCTCAGAGAAGTCCACACGTAGCGAGGTGCCACGTCTCATGTGGCCCAGAGGTGGTAAGACAGCACCAGACAGGTAAGGGCGCTAGAGAGAGAGAGAGATAGTGTTCCTGGACGCATATCCGATCTTTGGACAGAGGTTGAGGACTTCTTGCATGCCTGGAGGGGGGTGAGGAAGCTTTGAGAGAACTACTGGTCTGTATAGGTTAGAGATCAGCCCAGGAAAGCTACAAAGTACAAGCCCGTGGGATCTCAGGCTATAGGAGGTCTACAGTTACCAACCTGATACCCCAGACTAGACAGGACCAGCCCCCTCCCCCTCCCCCCCGAAAGAGCCTAGCCCAGGATGCCCTATAGTATGAGGACATGGTATTGGAGATTTTAAGCCACTAATTTTGTGGTCATTTGTTCAATAGCAATAGAAAATGAGCACAAGTTGAAAGCAATATAAAGATACAACAAGAGGGAAGTATTTAGACTCCTTCCCCGCCCCCTTCCCAGGGTAAAAAATGATAGACATTTATGGGAGAGTATAGTGGTGATAAGTTTGGGCTTTGGAGGTAAACAGATCTGAGGGTCTGACTCTGGCTCAACACGGAGTAGCTGTGTGATCCTAGGCAAGAGCCATGGCCTCTCTGAGCCTGGATTTCTTCATCTGTATCTCATATTCTTGTTGTGAAGACCAAAATGTGGTGTTACATAGTCAGTACCCACTGGATAGTAACACCCATTACTTTAAAATTATTTATTATTACTGTTATTGTTGTTATGATTATTACTAGAGGCCCAATGCATGAAATCCGTGCATGGGTAGGGTCCCTAGGCCTGGCTGGTAATCAGGGCTGATCTGTGGGGCAACCGGTGGGATGGTTGGGCCCACCCCTGCTGACACCCACCTTGGCTGGCCTGGGTCCTGCGGGCCAGGGGCAGCTCCTGCATTGAGCATCTGCCCCCTGGTGGTCAGTGCACATCATAGTGACCGGTCATTCTGCTGTCCAGTCGATTTGCATATAAGGCTTTTATTATATAGGACTAGAAGCCCAGTGCACAAAATTTGTGCATGAAGGGGTATGTCCCTCATTCCAGCCTGCACCTCTCCAATCTGGGACCCCTCGAGGGATGCCCAAGTGCCCATTTAGCCCAGATTCTGGTAAGATCATGCCTAAATGGGCAGTCAGACATCCCTCTCACAATCCAGGACTGCTGGTTCCCAACTGCTCACCTGCCTGCCTTCCTGATTGCCTCTAACCACTTCTGCTTGGGAACCTGATCACCCTCTAACCACTTCTCTGCCAGTCTGATTAATGCCTAACTGCTCCCCTGCCAACCTGTTTGTCCTAACTGCCCTCTCCTGCAGTCCTGGTCACCCCTAACTGCCCTCCCCTGCAGGCCTGGTCCTCTCCAACTGCTTTCCCCTGCAGGCTTGGGTCCCCACCATCTGCCCTTCCCTGCAGGCCTGGTTGCCCCCAACTTCCCTCCTCTGCTGGCCCGGTCACCTCCAACTGCCCTCCCCTGCAGGCTTGATGGCCTCCAACTGCCCTCCCTTGCAGGCCTAGTCCCTCCCAACTACCCTCCCCTGCCATCTTGTAGTGGGCATCTTGTGTCAACATGGAGGCAGACATCTTGTGTGTTGAAGTGATGGTCAATTTGTGTATTACTCTTTTATTAGATAGGATTATTAGATAAGATAGAGGCCTGGTGCAGAAGGGACTCTGAATGGGGCAGCAGAAACAGGCCCCTGGAAAAGGTGTGTGGGGTGCAGGGGTCCAGCCTTCGGCGAATGGATGGTCAGGTTTGAACATCTTGGGACAGAGGAAAAGTAGACTTGACACTAGTTAAGACTCTGGGAGGCAAATTCAATGTTCAATTGTTATTTTAAGCAGATTATGTTTACTTAAGAATGTGATTAGTTGTGGCTATTTCTTTGCAAATGGCTTGAAACCATGTCTTTACTCAGTTATGCAAATGTTTTAGCCCGTAAAGATGATTTTATTTTTAGTATTAATTCAGTGAACGTATTGCATGTCCCCCATGCACCAGGCTGACCAGAGAATGGATTGGGGTGGGGAGTGGCGCATGGATGAAGAGGATCACCAAAATGAATAAATCAAGGCCACCAGTTTCAATAAGCTTATTATCGACTTTAACATGTTCCCATATTTGCTTTATCCGCTTTCCATTTCTTTTAAAATTACTTTGCAGAACCATTTGAAAGTAATTTTCAGACATTATGACTCCCCATCCCTGTATATTTCAGCGTAAATCTCCCAGAAATAAGAACATACTCTTACATCACATACACTATTATTACTAAGAAAATTAATACAAATTCTACAATATCTAATATTGTCTGTTTTCAAATGACTCTAAATAGATCTTTTAAAGCGATTTTGTCTTAATCTACTCTTTTTGTTGTTGTTGTTTAATTACCTGGAGGAAAACTGACTTGGATCAGTGCAGCCAGTGGCATTACTGTTCATCGCACAGTGTTTGCCTACGTTACAGAGCCCTGCACCCTCATATTGAGTGACAAGCACCATGTCTTGTAAGGAATGCGGTCCATTTCAGAGTCCTCTTTCCAATAGGAAGAGCTTCGGCTCTCACCTCCTGGCCCATATTCACTTAGGATGAAATGGGCTGCAACCAGTTAGGTTCTTTGGACCCTCCTGCAGTTGGCAATTTCAAACAGATGCCATTCAACTCTGCAAACATTTACGAAGTGTCTGCCATGCCCTGGGCCTTTCCTGTTTGTTATATAGTTGAAAGCACAGAGAAATTCTGCCGAGCGATACAGTGATTCTGAGTCTCAGTAGAGAAATCCAGATTTATAAGAAATAGCACTGTTCTTTATTTCCTTTCAACCAACATTTGGCTCTGAGTTTTTGTGATTATTTTATCTTTCTGCTCCAGTTATTATGGGGACCCCTTCTCTGTCTTCTTTCCTATTTGCTGCTTCTCTCTCCAACCCCTCCCTTCTCTCTCTCTCTCTCTCTCTCTCTCTCTCTCTCTCTCTCTCTCCCACTCTTCACCTCTGTCCCCTCCTCCTCAGTTCTGTGCTTCTGTGCTTGTCCACCTCCCCAGGAAACCTCCCTCACCTTCCTCCTCAGCCCTCCCTTCTGTCTTAACTGCACTGAGCTCCCTAATAGGGGGCTATTGTGTCCACAGTCATAACAGTAACTTCCCACTTATTGAGCGCTCACTGCACGCCAGGGACTTGGGAGATTCTAATTACTCCTCACAATAACCGTACGGTTATGATGCTTTAGGCTGCAAATAACAAGAAACCCAACCAGCAGCAGTGTGAATCAGGGGATGGAAACCTTTCCTCAGCAGGATGTCTGCAGGAGGTGCTGCTGCTCTTCTTCCGCTGTTTGGTGATTGGATCACGGCTGCAGCCTCTGCTCTGCCATCCCTCCTCGGAGTTATTCCTTCCGGATTGCAAGATGGCTGCGGGTCCACACCCCTCCCCCCAGCCCCTCATCTGCCTTGGAAGGCAGGAAGCAGGCAGAGGCTAGAGTTCTTTTCCTGTGCTTCCCTTGGGGGAAGGGATGTTCTGTCCAAGGTGCTTCTTATGCCCAGATTTCATGATCCCCAAAGACCACCAGGGAGCCAAACCCGATGCAATAACATAGAACCTTTATCACAAGCCCGGGCTTGGCCCTTTGGCCCCACTGCGGTGGCGGCAGGAAGCAAAAGAGAGTGAAGTTCCCGAGCATGACGATTTTATATGGAGGTGGGGCCAGAGGCGAACCAATGAGTTGGCTGATTCCAATTGGTTGGGTGATGGTTGGGGCTAGTGACGCAATTAATCCCTAACGCACGTGACCTGTCCTATCCTTTGCTCTTGATTGGAGCTCAAGTGCACAGTCTTTCATGATTGGCTAATTCAAAGGGAGGGTTTGGTCTTTGTGATTTCAAGATGGCAGCCCCCAGATAAGTTTGCATATCACGTGGCCAACATGGTGGCTGCCAAGTCACACAGTCCAAAATGGCGGCTGTCTAAATTGTTCTTTGCAGTCCCACTCTGCCCTTTCAGTGCTCACCTGTAAACTTACCTCAGCATTTTTAACATTTCCCCATATTTCATCATTCTAAGCCCCCTCCCCTTGCTCACCTGTGAACTCCCACTCCAACAGTGAGAAACTCGGCTTCCACTCTCTGCCATCCATTTATATTCAGTTGTCCAACCCCAGGCTCCAGGTTGAGTGGTTTCAGAGTTGCTCATCCTCGCCCTCACGGGGAACAACTTGTCAACTCGAATGAAGTGCTTATGGGCCACTCCTTGACTTTAGTTTTACACACTCGTTTCCACAGTTACTTAGGACAGCAACTTTTCCTCCCGCCCGTTTCGGTGAGGTTGTTTCATAGATTGGTGAAAAATTATATTCTTATCTTCGTGAGGTGGCTCTCAGCCCGTATGGAGTCAGTCTCTGGGACCCCTTCTTTCTCCGGATCTCCCTTCCTCCTTCCTACCCTTCTGCCCTCTTCCTGACACCCTGGTTTCCCCCTGCTCGCCTTCACCTGGCCGAGGCCAAGAATACACGTTTGCTCTCCATCCTGCAGGAGCAAAGGGGTGTAAGGTTGTACAGGCAGTTTCTGAAAATGTGTCTGTTTGGGTGAGATGGCTCGTTGTCTGGGACGGATAATAAGGCAACTCGGTCTAATCTTGAAGAACAATCAACCCATCTTGCGAAGGTGACTGGCTGTGTGTGTTCTTGCCCTGGCAGCCTTAGAGCAATGGCCCCGTAATGCACTCACCTCAGCTGGCAATGAAGTCCCTTCCTGATTAGTAGCCCTGGCTGATGTCAATCACCATGAGATGCACCATTGTCCTCTGGCCTTTACAACCAGGGGTGATGCTCAACAGACCCTTGAGGGATGAGGTCCAGGTTCCCAGGTCCTGCAGGAGAGAGAAACTATGAAACAAGAGAGGCTTTCTCTTTCTAGTGCTGATGGCCTCAGCATTGCTTCAGTATATTATGCTAATTTAGCCTCCACCCACAGACTAAAGAGTAAAAAAGAAGAAAGGGGGTGAACGGGGTCAGAGAAGGCCTGGGGGCGACTCAGTCAAGCCAGGGTTCTACGAGAATATATGGATTTCCCCAAATCAAATCATTCATGGAAACAAATGTCATTCTCCTTTAAACATTATGTTCTTCAAATTGCTCTACTATGTTTATTTTTTAAAAAAAATCATCAGAGTATCCGAATACTTTGAAAGATCACTTGGTCCTCCCCGAAAGTGATCTAAATAACTTTCTCATGTTTATAATAGTCCTGTGGCTCTGGGGTGGGAAGGGGTCCGAAGTTTGAAGTGACATCCCTCATCAGTTCCGTCCCTGGGGACCGAGAGGATGAGGTGGGAGCCTGACAGCTGGTCACTTCTTGCCTCTGATAAGCACCTTTCTTATTCTAATTACACCTTTTCCTAAAGTAACTTTCCAGTCCCCCCCTCACCTCACCCTTACATCCCTGTGTGAAAGGAGCTTATTCAGACAGCTTGTGAACAATGATGCTTAGATATGGTTTAATCGGGGAAAGGAAACCTGTAGCGGGTCTTATCTGGGGTGAGCGTCTCAGGCATCCAAGATTATCTCCCTGTCACCTCGTGACCCATCTCCTTCATGCCACCTTTTAATTTTGGTAGCAATTACGGTGTATATGGATAATGCCCATTAGCATATTCATGGTCATCTCATCATATTTATTGTCCGCACAACTCATTAATCTTCATCTACTTTGTGTGCCTGACAGCTCAATCTATTTTGCAATCTCTGAGAAGCAGCCATAGCTCCCCAAAGCCTTTGTTTTCCTGTAAATAAACTGTGTTGGGGAGCAGAGGACAATGGTGCATCTCATGGTGATTGACATCAGCCAGGGCTACTAATCAGGAAGGGACTTCATTGCCAGCTGAGGCGAGTGCATTATGGGGCCATTGTTCTAAGGCTGCCAGGGCAAGAACACACACAGTCAGTCACCTTCGCAAGATGGGTTGATTGTTCTTCAAGATTAGACCGAGTTGCCTTATTATCCGTCCCAGACAACGAGCCATCTCACCCAAACAGACACATTTTCAGAAACTGCCTGTACGCAGGCCAGATCTGAATTGCTAATGTATAATCTGCCTGGCACAGATGTGCAATGAATATTTGGATGTTGTTTTGCCCATCAGTCCAGGAGGCTGCATTGATGAGGTGATGAGTATTCAGTGATGGGTCCTGGACGTTGGCCAACATCAGAGTTTGAGCACTTGCGCTGACGATAATCAGATTACCCCCCAAAGTGCCTTTGCTGTAATTCAGTGGCAAATTCTGTTACAGAAACTGTAGGGTGGAAAAGTCTCTTTCCTTTTTGATGCAATGATGCCTTATGTTTTTCAGATTTGGGAAAGGTAGAGAAATTGCCTTTATTGTGCCCTTACCTGCCAGCTCCTAAGGCTGTGTGTGAGTCATGTGGCACTGACTCCTTGGGCTTGAATTTGCCATTTTCTAGCTTGTTTTATTAAGCTCTTGGTGCCTCAGTTTTCTCATGTGTTAAAATGGGTTGAAAAATTCCATCAACCATACAGAGCTGCTGTGGGGATCCAATGAGTTGATATAAGCCCCAGGAAATGTTAATTATTGCCATATCATTGGTCATTTGCTTTCTTTCAGTATTACTCTGGTCAAATAGGTTGGATATCCTGAGAATAAAGTTAAGATCTCTCCATAACCTCTGGATGTCACATGGCCTGTACTATGTTACAGGTCTGTTTCCAGTTGTAGGGAACATTTCCAGTCTTTATATGACTATGAAACTTTTTTCCTGAAGCATCTTTCACAGCCTACTTTTCCAAGAACATACTATAGGACAAGCTGCCCTAGCAGGTGATACACAACATTTACAAAGCTTTGAGAGAAAAATATGGGATTCAAGAATTTTATGTACAGTCTTGACATATAAAGACAACAGGGATTAATTATGCAAATGCATATGTTCTCTCTGAAAAAAGTGTTACTCAAAAAATGTTTCTCTGTTTATTAGACAACTCCCATCCCCAAGAATTAGTCCACATTAAAACATGGGTGAAATGTCATTATTCAAATGTGAACAAAAAGAAAGGTCTGGGAATACTAATATCAGACAACATAGAATTATACAAGTCAAAGAGTATTAAACTGGTAACTATTCTTTTCTTTATCCCCAGTCAAATGCACAAGGTAGATCCTAAATAGTTACAGCAAGATTTATTGTGGAAGGGGAAGCAGTGGGTGAAAGGTATGTGAGAAGGGATGGCTTGTCTGCCAGGGCTCCTTGGGTGTAAGTTTTTAAGGGACCTCTACTTTGAATACTGGAGAGGATACCTACTTCATCTGCCTAAGTCACCTTTTTCTGGGAACTGCTTCCTCTTCTTCCTCTGTGTACCTGGGATCCTTTCTCCCAGGGATAGGATTGCTGGGGCCATGTGATCCTGGTCCAACACAGTTGATGGGAGTCGACCCGAGTCAGGGAACGACACTACTTTGCTCCTTTGCTTGCTTCATTAATTTAAGAGAAGACATCAGAATCTTCACTTTTGTCTGTTCAAACTCTGGAAAAGTGGGCTGGTTCCTCTTACAGACAGTAAGATGGAGGTCTTGGTTGCTATTGGTTGCCATGTTCCTTGGCAAGAGGAAGAAACTAATCTACAATGAAGTTTTATATAAAAACATGCTGTTCTGCTGGCTTTTGGATTTCTGGTACCTTGGAACCTCAAGACCAGCCATATCCCTGCACTTCTCTGGTGTAAGTATGCACGTTTTCCTTGAATGGCATCATCTATTCCTATAGCTTCTTAATAATCTTTTTCTTCTGCCTTTTTCTCTCTTACAGTTATAAACTGTATTAGTCAGAAACCCAGCTTTAGTTTGCAACCAAGAGCCCAGACTAATAATCACTTGTTACAATTTTAAAATAATGGTATATTCTGTACTGCTAGGCAATTTTGTCATATATCATATGACTACTTCTTTTCTTTCTGTTGTTTTTAAAATTTGCTTTTTAAAATGTTTTAGAATATAAAGTCAATTATTTTTTTTGTCTAGGCTGTGTGTAGTACAAAAAGCTGGAGTAATCTAAATATACAATAATAAAAGACTAACTAGGACAAATTATACATCCCAAGATGCCAAGTAGGGCAATAATTGGAAACACAAATGTCGAAAGCTATGTTGTAAAAATGTACGTGACCAATAGGATTACTTTATACTTTTTAAAAAGTTTTTATCTTTATTGTTCAGTTTATTAATTACATTGTTTCCCCCCTTTTTTATCACCCTATAGTTCCCCTCCACCTGGTACCCATCCCACCCTCCGCCCTCACCTCCCCGCCACTGTCCTCTACCATAGTTGCATGATTTTTGTCCAGTCTCTTGCTGCACTTCCCACACCCCCTTTCTCCCCAAGAGTTGTCAGTCCATTCCCTCTCTATGTCCATGATTCTGTTACATTCACCAGTTTATCCTGTTCATCAGCTTATTAATTCACTTGATTTTTAGATTCATTTGTTGAGAGATGTGTATTTGTTGTTCCTAATTTACACTTTTATCTTTTTCTTCTTCCTCTTCTTAAAGAATATCTTTCAGCATTTCATATAATATTGGTTTGGTGGTGATGAACTCCTTTAGCTTTTTCTTATCTGCGAAGCACTTTATCTGACCTTCAATTCTGAATGATAGCTTTGCTGGATAGAGTAATCTTGGTTGTAGATTCCTGCTGTTCATCACTTTGAATATTTCTTGTCTGGCCTGCATCATTTCTGTTGAGAAATCTGCTGACAATCGTATGGGTGCTCCCTTATAGGTAACCATCTGTTTTTCTCTTGCTGCTTTTAATATTCTCTGTCTTTGTTCTTGGCATTTTAATTATGATGTGCCTTGGTGTGGTCCTCTTAGGGTTCCTATATATTGGGATTCGGTGCGCTTCTTGGACTCCTAAGTTAATTTCTTTTACCAGGTGTGGGAAGTTTTCGGTCACTATTTCTTCAAATAGGTTTTCATTGTCTCGCTCTCTCTCTTTTTCTGGCACCCCTATAATTCGGATGTTGGTATGCTTGAGGTTGTCCCAGAGGCCCCTTACACTATCTTCAATTTTTTGGATTCTTTTGGTTTCTTGCTTTTTCAGCTGAGTGGATTTTACCTCTTTGTATTTCAAATCTTTAACTTTATTCTTGGGGTGCTCCAGAGCACTTTTAGGTCTTTGTATAATATTTTTTATTTCAGTTAGTGTATGCTTAATTTCTGGTTGGTCCTTTTTCATATCCTTGAGAGTCTCCTTTATATCCTTGAAGGTCTCCTTCATTCCCTTGTAGGACTCATTCATTTCCACGTTGGTCTTGATCATTTCCTTGCAGGACTCATTCATTTCCTTTGCGGTCTTGTTTATTTCCTTACAAGCCTCGACCTTTTGTTGGAGCCTCTTGAGAAGCCCTGTAACCGTGTTTTTGAATTCCATGTCCAGTCGTTTTTTCCCCTCCATTTCTTTCACATCTAATTTCTTTCCATGTCTCTGCATGGTGCCTGCTTCCCTGAGTTGGTCAATTAGCTTTGTGTGGTAGATGTCCTACAAGGGACAGTGGCTCAGCCTCCCCAATTACCTGAGGTGGATATGGGTTGCACAGTCTTGCTGAAGTTAAGCTCAGGTTAATCGTTGTTAGCACTTGGAGGGGTTGACCTCCAGGCCAATTGTCTGTGAAGTTCAGCTGTGCTCAGTTTGGATGGGCGGAGACTCTGGGCCAAGCAGACAGCGTTAGCTCCGCCCTATGCGGCCCCAGTGACTCTGTGCCAGGGGCAATGGCCGCCAGCACCTCTGAGAGAGAGCCACTGCCGAGCTTCACTGGCTGCTGAGCTCCACCGGCTGCCGGGGAATTCAGACTCTCCCCAAATGAGTCTGCATGCCCAATGTCTCACCCAGGGTCGTAAAACAAAGCAGTTTGACGGTTTCCCGAATGAGAGGGCAAGTCGCAGAGCGCTCTCTGCGTGGTCACTCAGCTGAGCTGTTCGCGCAAGCTGCCTTCTTCACAAGCTGGGAGATCCCTGCATCGCCCGAGCTTCGGCGTGCCCTCCCACTGTCCAGTTTTCACCCCATATGATAGTGGGTTCCCTGGACTTCGCACAAAGCTGGAGAATCAGTCCAGTGGGACGTCTTAGTCTCCCCATTCGAGAAAACTGGCCGGTTTTCAGCTGCCCGCTCTCCGCTGGCATGCGCTCCAAACCTCTCTCCGCGAGAATCTTTCAATGCTGTCCGCCGCCGCTCCTCCGAGTCACAGTGTCTTATCTTCACTTTTATTCGTGGAATTTTCACTCGGCCAGCTTTCTGGTGATTCTGGAAGGTGTTTGTTCTTTCATTAAGTTGTAGTATTAAAATTGCTGAGTATGACGGCAAGATAGGTGTTTTACCTATGCCGCCATCTTGGTTCTCCCACTTTATACTTTTTTATGTTCATTTTTTTTCTTATAAGAAAACCAACTACTAGAAATAAAAAAAAATATATAGGCAAACAAAAGAAAAACTTAATCCATACTGATGATCACACTCATTTTTTAAGACTTAAAAGACTTTTTAAAAATTTATTTTATTTTTGATTTCAGAGAGGAAGGGAGACAGGGAGATAGAAACATCAATGAAGAAAATCGTTGATTGGCTGCCTCCAGCACATCCCCTACTGAGAATAAAGCCCGCAACCCAGGCATGTGCCCTTGACAGGAATTGAACCTGGGACCCTTCAGTCCACAGGCCGACACTCCATCCACAGAGCCAAACCAGCCAGGGCAAGACTTAAAAGACTTTTATAAACTTTTATAATCAATGTTACCACTTGGGTATACATTC
The DNA here is from genome assembly GCA_027563665.1 of Antrozous pallidus. Classification (NCBI taxonomy): domain Eukaryota; kingdom Metazoa; phylum Chordata; class Mammalia; order Chiroptera; family Vespertilionidae; genus Antrozous; species Antrozous pallidus. Next base: position 58,928,526 of record CM050522.1, read on the forward strand.
TTATGAACTTTTATGATTATATGGTCATACATACTTTGACATTTGTTCATTTAAAAAACCTTTTATTTTCTATAGAAATGGGACTACATCACAGGTGCTTTTTTAAAAAAAATCTCAACTGTATGAGGTATAATTTACATATAATGTGCACTCATTTTAAGCATCATTTCATGAATTCCGACAAATTTTACAGCATTATAACCACCATCATGATAACGATATGAAACATTTCCATCATCCAAAAAAAAGTCCTTTGTCTTCTTTTCTAGTCAGTCTCAGGCAAACAATGATCTGCTTTCTGTTGCCATAGATTAGGTATTTTTTCTCTAAAGTTTCATATTAATGGGATCATACAATATGAACTCTTTTGTGTCTGGTTTCTGTCACTCAGTATTTTTGAGATTCATCCATGTCACTGTGCTTGTCAGTAGTTAGTTCCTTTATATTGCAGAGTGTTCCATTGTATTAATATACCACAATGCGTTTATTCCAGCATTATTTCTTGAAGACTCTCTTTTCCCTGTTGAATTACCTCAGTACCTTTGGCAATAATCAATTGACTACGTATGTGCAGATCTATTTTAGGATCCTCCCATTGCCTGGGTCTCTTCATCTTTACTTCCCACTGTCTTCACAGTACCCCCGTCTTCACAGTCCCCCTGTCTTGACAGGTGGGAAAACTGATACTGAGTTAAGCATGGAGAGGGAAATACACCTTATTGAGGTTGCTTGTATCATCACTGTGACTTTCCCTTGCTGGAGTGGCAACAAACTGGGGCAATTCACCCAGGCCTGTGGAAGGCTCCCTTCATCTCTCACAAGTTTATGATACCGTTTATAAATCAGTTTCACACCCTTTGTCCCCATCATTCATATACTGATTCAGTGCCCTCCTGCATTCTTTTTATGTCCTTTTTCACAAACCCCCTGTGGGATGGGCTACTTAGACCCAATTACACCCATTGAACAGACAAGGAAATTCACACTTTAGGATTATCACCATTAAGACACCTTCTCAAAAATTGGAATTCTAGGCAAGTAACCAGAAAACCAAAGGCCAATCTGAGTTCATCATCATAGCAGACTGTTCTAAGTCTGTCTGATGACTTCCTGGGAGAATTGCAGGCCACAGAGGTCACACCTGTGCTACACTGGTGTCTCTATAAAACCTCAACAGATACACACACACTCACACCTTTTTCTAGACTATATTTGTCTTAAATGGCATCTGGCCTAGGATAGTGCTTCCTGCAAGATATTGTAGCATTTGCTTGTGGTCATATTTCTGGGTAATAAGGCCAGGTGACCCTTACTGTGAGCCCCACCCAATCCCCAGTCCTCTTGTTAAGGATAGAGAGCTAGAGCATGACTGTATTTTCTGGCTTGGATTCCTTCAGATACTCAAAATCTTTTGAGTTAAGCTTGAATTTCTGCTTCATGCAAGTAAATGATGCTGGTAACTCTACTAGGGTTTTCAAAGATCCAATGCCTGCTACAGGGAGGGCATGCACTATGGCCTCATGCAGGGATTCTCCAAGGGCTGGGATAAAGCAGTGGGTGCGAACACTAGATCTTTTAGGACTAAAGGATAAATTGGAAGACAGAAGAGCATCTTGTCCCCTCACTTTGATATGACCCAGAATACAGTATCAATTTTTAATTTCATAAAGTATTAAAGGACATTTATGGTATTAAAGGGGTGCAGTGAGAGATTTTGGTACGTGCAGACTGGATGGATCAGGTACCAATGGGTTGAATCCTGGCTCACTCACTTTTCAGTTGTGTGCTCTTGGGCAAGAGCACTTCCTCTCTGGGAGGTGGGTAGAGGGTCAAGGCAAGCTCCATAGCAGTGGCATGAGGCAAGCCTTGAAGGGTAGAAAGCATTTGTGCCTTACACTTAGGAGAATCTTACCTAACATGACACAGATATTAACAGAGCTGATGAATCAGTTGGCATTAAGAAATAAACCTTAAGCACTACATGTGTGACAACAATCCTTTTTCAACATCCAGTTTACTCTTAGTTTCTGACTTCAGGCTTGGCTGTCATATCTATGTATGGATCATGGGAGCCAAAACTTAAGGCTGTACTGTCTTTTCCTATGATAAATATCTTTTATTGACTTGTCTCAGTGTACAAGAATATGTTTCGTACAAAAAACATATAGAGCATCCTTGCTATGGAACCAGGCAAAGTTATGACTAACCAACATTTCCGAAGAGGACATGGAACAGGTGCCCTGTTTCTGGGAACTAGAGTGACCCTGTTCTCAATATGTTAGGAAGCCAAATTCTTCAACTTTTATGATGATACACAAACTGTCGAAAACAATTAAGGTAGAGTATGACTCAACATTTACACTTAGTGCAGCAATAATCTAGAGAAAATATAATTAACACATGGAATTGTATCACTTTTAATTAACACTAATAAGACAGAATTATTATAGCATAAAAGATAGTGTTTTATGAAAGTTAGGAAGGTGTTCCTGTATAGGAAGGTGGCTCAGATTCAAAAATCAAATGTGTTAAAAAAAACAACAACTCTTTGGCATTAGATTCTAGGTTTCTTTTATGGTTCCAAAACTGGATCTACATTCTATCATATATTAATGAATGTATCAAAAAGACTTTTAATATATCTATTATACCAGCAGTTTGGTGACATATTGGTAAAGCTGTTCCGTAAATGCTTCAGAGGAAAACTTTTCCTTCACCCTGGCTCTGCCAGCCAGTCCCATTGTGACTTTTAAGGAAGGTTCATGGATGAACTTTTCTATTGCTTCTGAGAAGTGCATGGGGTCAGGCTCACACAGAAACCCTGTGACACCGTGGACAATGGACTCCAAGGGTCCACCTGAATTAACAGCAACGACTGGGCACTGCATGTACATGGCCTCCACGGGGACAATGCCAAAGTGCTCATTGCTGGGTGTGTAAATCACACATGTGCAGCCGTGGAGGAGAGAGATTTTCTGTTTGTCCGAGAAAGACCGCAGGAAGGTCACAGAATGGTCAAGGTCAAACTGCTGGGCCATTTTCTTCAGTTCCTGATAGTGTTCCACATTCTCCAGGACTCTCTCATCGTAACCACCAGCCATAATCAGATGAACCTTGTCCCAATCTTGGGATGTCAATCTTCCACGCAGCTTTACTAGGGCTTCCAGCGCCAAAGTCAGGTTTTTCTTCCTTTCATATCTGTTGATGGAGAGGAACAGGAATTTTTTCCCCTTGGGCACTAGATCATCAAGCTTTTCAGGGTCAGCTGAGTCAAAGCTGGTAACATTCAGAGATGGATAGAGGACAGCCGGGTCTATGTGAGACAGGGTCTTAAACGTTTTCTTAAATATGGCAGCTGTAAACTGACTGTTGACCAAGATGCAGTCAGCCATACCTGTGGTGTACTCTTCTACCCAGTCAATCGGGGCCCTGTATAGACGTTTAAGAAAAGAATCCCTCTTGGTAAGAAGCAGATCTGGGAAGTGACAATAAAACAAGATCTTCTTACGCTGTCTGGCCAGCTTGAACACTGGGATACAGGCAGACACCTAGCCAAAGCAAAGATCAAAAACAGGTAAATAAACTTCAAGATCGAAAGAACACACATGCTACGTACTAGTCTGTGGGCTCCTGGTGGGCAATGTCTCATTCTGCTTAGTGTTCCTACAGACTCTCACCCAGTCCAAAGCCTGGTATATTGAAGGCTGCTATACATTTTCTGGATGTGTGCTAAATATGTAAAGCTGTAAGTTGAGTGTTTTCTCTAGAATAAGCAGTTCAATGAAAATAAAAATTTAGTAACACATGAAAATTTTTAATGGGTTAAATCAAGGCTACCAAGTTTCAATTATAGAAGATAAATAAATCCCAGATACCTGCTTCCAGCTGGTCCTGGCCTCCACTCAAGGAGGCGCTGGTAAAAAGAAAAAAAGGAGGGGCTGGGAGCCTGGGTCACCGGGTCTTGGCTAGCCTGCACCCCAGTGGGACCCCCCACCCTGAAGGGGCTGTGGTCAGCCTGAAAACAGCCCTCAGCCCCCTTACCATGCTGGCCACCTCCATGGAGTAAGAGTTCCCGCTGGGGGGCGTGGCCAGCCTGGAAACAGCCATCAGCCCCTCACCCAGGCTGGCCACGACCCCCCAGCGGAAACCCGCACCCCATGGGGCGTGGCCGGCCTGCAAACCACAACAGGATCCTTGCTCAGGCCACCCCACGCCCCAAGGGAGCCCCCAGCCTGATCCAGGACACCCTTCAGGGCAAACCAGCAGGCCCCTACCCATGCACCAGGCCTCTATCTATACTAATAAAAGGGCAATATGCTAATTAGCCAGGGAGACCTTCCAGGAGACCTTCCGGATATTCTTCTGGACAAAGCCATGGTAGTGGGGCTGAGGTGGAGGCGGTTACAGGCCAAGAGGGGAGGGCAGTTGTGGGTGAGCAGGCTGGTGGGAGGGGGGCCGTTGGGGGTAAGCATACCAGCAGGGGGGCCAGTTGGAGGCAAGCAGGCCATTAGTGGGGGTCAGTTGGAGGTGATCAGGACAGTGGGGGAGAGGGGGAGCAGTTTAGAGGGAGCAGGCCAGAAGGGGGGCAATTGGGGGTGTGTAGGCCAGTGGGGAGGGAAGGTCAGGGGGGGCAGCTGGGGGTTATCAGGCTGGCAGGGGGACATTTGGGGGCAAGCAGGCTGGTGGTGGGGGGCAGTTGGGAGTGAGCAGGTCGGCAAACAGAGTGGTTAGGGGCAATCAGGCAGGCAGGTAGGCATCGACAGGTTAGGAGCCAGCAGTCCTGGATTGTGAGAGGGATGTCCAACTGTCGGTTTAGGCCTGATCCCTGTAAACAGGCAGTAGGACATCCTTCGAGGGCCCCAGATTGGAGAGGGTGCAGGCCGGGCTGAGGAACACCTCCACCCCGTGTGCATAAATTTTATGCACTGGGCCACTAGTTGATATATAAGGATGTTCCAAATATAATTTTTTGGCAAAAAAAAAGCAAGTTGTCTAATAGTAGGTATGTCATAATCCTAATTATTACAAACTAGAGGCCTGCTGCACAAAATTCATGCAGGAGTAGGCCTTTCTTCCCCCAGCTGCCAGCACCAGCTTCCCGGCCTAATTAGCATATTCTGCTTTTATTATTGTAGATAAGATTTATCTATGAACAGACACACATATGGTGGTGTAGCCATGGACCATTTCTGTAAGCACATAGAGAAATTGTTTAACAGAGGCTATTTTTAGGATGAAGAACTGGAATGGAACTTTATATTATACTCTTTTTATACTACTTGATGTTTTAGTCATAGTAAATTGTTACTTTTAAAAATAAGTATTTTGAGGGGGAGGCAGGAGGGAGGAAGACAAGTTTAGAATAGACTCCAGATCCAGGTGGGCATTCTTTACCAAATGAAAGATTTTGTACTTCTTTACAATGACTAATGGAGAGCCACGTTAAAGTTCTGATGGGGACCTGACATGTTGGCTTCGTGTTTTAACGTGACCTGGCTACAAAGGTTACAGTGTGATGCGCATAGCCTAGAAATAGTGTCAACAGAAATAATGCAGAGGGGAGACATACGAGTTATTCAAAAGTAAAAAGTGACTGAAGTCTGACTTCTAATGCTTGTGTTTCTTAGAGCCAGCCCCAGTGAAAAATGAAGTGCCAGTGAAAAATGCTGATTTCGGGGCCCCATCTCGGGGCTCCTGGATGAAACTTCTCAGGGCGGGGCCCTGTACAGTGTAACTTCAGTGTGTCCACACTCAAATTCGAGAACTACAGCCACTCCCAGCTCTGATCTCTCTAGACGAGTTCCAGTGTTTCCGGACCGAAGACCCGGAGAGGTCCAGAGGAGTGCCCAGGGGCGTGGCGAGCGCCCGGCGTGGTCACCTCACCTGGTCACACACGACCACGTCGAACACCTCGTCGCCGAGGAACAGCACGTAGAGCGCCAGGAAGATCATGCGCACGTAGGCACAGACCGCGGCGCCGCGGCCGCCCCAGCCCAGGCTGCGCGGCAGCCAGTCCCCCGCGCAGCGGACCGGCAGGTCGCGGCTCTCGGCGAAGCAGTGGCCCGGGTCGTAGTGCGCGGTCCAGATCTTCACGCTACATCCGCGCGCCTGCAGTGCCAGTGCCGCGTCCAGCACCAACCGCTCGGCGCCGCCCACGCCCAGGTCTGGGTGCAGAAACAGCACCCTCGGGTGGGGAGCCAACTCATCCCGAGCCCGCTTCTCGGCCATGGCGCGGGAGTCCCGCACCCTTAGGCACCGGCGCGCCCTCTCCTTCCTTAGGGCAGCCGGGGACGTCAGCGGGGCTGACCACGCCCCCCGGCGCGTACGTAGGTTAGGCCACATCAGCGCAAGTCTGTGGGTGCCTAGTAACCGCCCAAGAAAATTTCTCTTCTGGCCATGGCTATCTCCACTTATTGGTACGAATTGGACTCTGTGAAGGATGCTGTGATCTAAAGGAAGAAGACGGAAGATCTGTATGGCCCACGCAGCGGCAGACCAAGTCGCTGGAAGCAAAATTTGTACAGGCATATAGTAGGACAACCCTGGCGTCCTTGGAGTCCGAGGCCCTGCCAGCAGGTCTTGGGGCGGGACTGAACCAGTTTCTCCAGCCGCTGGTTCTGTGCAGTCGCCGCCGCTTCCCAGCTGTCTCCTTCGGTCTGCTGCCACCTCCGGTTTCCAGAATGGTATGGTGACTCCAGCCACCCCTCCTTAGTCTCCACCTCTCCCAGGCGCCCCAACTTCTATTTTGCGCCTTGTCCTCCATCCGCGACTTCCCTGCTTTCCCCACCTCCAGTGCGGGTGCCGGTCGTGGCTGTCGGGGCCAGGGGTCTGGAGTTTGGGGGAGCCTGCGGGCGGCGCTCACCCGTCTGTCTCCTTGTCCCCCTCCGCAGCCTGGCCCGACCCCCAGTGGCACCAACGTGGGCTCCTCAGGACGCTCTCCCAGTAAAGCAGTGGCCGCCCGGGCGGCGGGTAGCACGGTCCGGCAGAGGTAAGGATCTTGGTGACCCCATTGTTTGTGGTCTGGGAGAAATGGAACCCAAGAATCCTCAGGTCCCGAGAAGGCCACCCAGAATGTTAAGATTCACGAAGACAGAGTGAGCCTCAGGTGACGTGGCCGTGGGAGTAATGGCCTTTAGGTCTTTTGTGTCTAGAGAGGGAGGTAACATTCTGTTCTCATTGCACAGTTAAGTAGGGACAGAGACAACTTTGAAAAAACTGGCATCATTGGACTGGCATCGCTGCACCTGAGCTTTGCACTCACATTTCTATCAATTTAACAAGATTTGTCCAACTCATTGTCCCCATCATCCCATCTCCCAACCCCCAGGTGCATTGCTTAGCTTACTGGTACATATGGCACTGCTCTGTACGCCTTCACCCAGAGCCAGAACTTCAGCGTCATCTTGGATTTTTTTCCTGGGCTCTTTCTCTATCCAGTCATTTGTCAGACTTTAAATTACACACAAAAATCTGCTGCTCATCACTTCTTTGCGTCTGTCTCTCTTTCTGCTGCCCCAATTTAGCTACCAACTTCTCATCTAGACTTTTGCATTTTATTTTACTTTATATACATACATATATATATATATATATATATATGTATATATATAATTGATTTCAGAGAGGAAGGAAGAGGGAGAGAAAGATAGAAACATCAATGATGAGAGGGAATAATCCATCGACGTGAGAGCCCACAACCTGGGCATGTGCCCTGGACCAGAATCAAACCGGGGACCCTTCAGTCCACAGGCCGATGCTCTGTCCACTGAGCCAAACCAGCTAGAGCATAGACTTTTGCATTTCTACTCTTCTACTCTGCAGGCCATTCCACTCCAATCCCTCCTGTGCGCTGGTTCTGTCACTCTTCATCTTAGTTTCTCTCTTAAGTTTCTTTTTGCTGAACTTTAAAAAAAGGGTGAGAGAGGTGGATAGCAAGGTTCTTGGTGACTTGTGTGTGTGTGTGTTATGTGTGCTTAAACATTTGTCTTCGTGTCTTGTGTTTGCTTTTTTTTACTTTCTTTATTGATTAAGGTATTACATATGTGTCCTTATTCCCCCATTACCCCCCACCTCCCATTCATGCCCCCACCCCCTTGTTGTCTGTGTCTATTGATTAGGCTTATATGCATGCATATAAGTCCTTTGGTTGATCTCTCCCCTTACCGACACTGTCCCCTACCTTCCCTGAGGTTTGTCTCTATTTTTGTTCATCAGTTTATGTTGTTCATTATATTCCACAAATGTGATATTTATCTTTCTCTGCCTGGCTTATTTCACTTAGCATAATGCTCCCCATCTCCATCCATGTTGTTGCAAATGGTAAGAACTCCTTTTTTACTGTAGCATAGTATTCCATTGTGTAGATGTACCAGTTTTTTAATCCACTCATCTGCTAATGGGCCCTTAGGCTGTTTCCAAATCTTGCCTATGGTAAATTGTGCTGCTATGAACATAGGGCTGCATGTATCATTTCTGATTCGTGATCCTAGTTTCTTGGGATATATTCTTAGAAATGGGATCACTGGGTCAAATGGGAGTTCCATTTTTAGTTTTTTGAGGAAACTCCATACTGTTCTCCACAGTGGTTGCACCAGTCTACAATCCCACCAGCATTGTGCAAGGGTTCCTTTTTCTCACCAGCACTTGTAACTTTTTGACTTGTTGATAATAACGATTCTGACAGGTGTGAGATGGTATTGCATTGTTGTTTTGATTTGCATCTCTAGGATGATTAGTGGCTTTGATAAGGTTTTCATTTGTCTCTTGGCCTTCTTTCTGTCTTCTTTCGAAAGGTGTCTATTTAGATCAGTTGCCATTTTTGATTGGGTTGTTTATCTTCTTTTTGTTAAGCTGCTTGAGTTCCTTGTAAATATTGGAGGTTAAACTCTTAGCGTTGATATCATTGGCAAATATGTTCTTCCATGCAGTGGGCTTCCTTGTTGTTTTATTGGTGGTTTCCTTTGCTGTGCAAAAGCTTTTTATTTTGACGTAGTCCCATTTGTTTATTTTCTTTTTAGTTTCCATTGCCCTAGGAGCACCGTCAGTGAAGAAATTCCTTTGGCATATGTCAGAGATTTTGCTGCCTGTGGATTCCTGTAGTATTTTTATGGTTTCCTGTCATATGATTCATTTTGAGTTTATTTTTGTGTATGATGTAAGTTGGTGGTCTAGTTTCATTTTTTTGCATGTATCTGTCCAATTTTACCAACATCTTGGTGACTTTTTTTTTTTTTTTTTCCGGCCTAACAGTTTTCCTTCTCTCTTGCTCCTGGAATCCAGCAATAGTGAACTTACTACTATTTTCTGAACCTCCCTTCCTCTCCCCACACACAACTTCTGTTTATTCTCCTTAGACTAAGTTCAGAGGTTTTTGGAGGCCTTCCCTGATTCCAAAAGTAGCAGTAGCTATTACTCCTCCCTTTTGCTCCTAAAACATTTCATTCATATAGTGGTAATAACATTTGTTTCGGTATTAAACTTTGAAAGAAACTGCCCAAGTCAATTTATTCTATGTGAGGCATTGCACAGTAAATAATGAATGAAGGAAGGAATCAAACAATCCTGTTGTCTTCAGATACTTGAAGGAGCTAGTGGGGTTTTATCTAGAGAGGGTAAAACCTTGAAGGGATACAAGAAAGTGATATATAAGGTTGTGAAGAATGATGAAATTTTTCTTGTTGGCTATCATAGGTAAATGTAAAACTAATACTGTGAACTTAGCAGAGACAGATTTCAGCTCATTGAAATCTGATAAAACTGATGTTTTTCTTGAAATTATCTTGTTTTCTTTGGATTACAAAATCCATATTATTAACCCGTTAATCCGCATTGTTAACCGGTTAATGATTACTCTGCATTATTAACCAGTTAGTAGTTAATCCAAATTATTAACCAGTTAATAATCTGCATTTTTAACTGGTTAATAACTCGCATAACTGTAATAATGCAGATTTTGTAATAAAAGAAAACAGGATAATTTCAGGAGAAACATCAAAAGTGCTTTATGCAAAGTAATATCCATCGATAGCTACACATTTCCCCTATCTTTCAAGTAATTTATGGATACCGTCTCAATAGAACTTTTGTTTTGAGGCAGACCATTCAGAGACCAAATTTTTCATTTCTTCGTTTGTTTTGAAGTGCTGTTCAGAAAGCGCTGGTGCGCCGAAACCAGTTTGGCTCAGTGGATAGAGCGTCAGCCTGCGGATTGAAAGGCCCCAGGTTCGATTCTGCTCAAGGGCATGTACCTTGGTTGTGGGCACACCCCTTACACATCCCCAGTAAGGGGTGTGTAAGAGTCAGCTGATCGAAGTTTCTCTCTCATCAATGTTTCTGACTTTCTATCCCTCTCCCTTCCTCTCTGTAAAAAATCAATAAAATGTATATTAAAAAAAAAAAGTATAGGTGCCATTGATCAGAACAAGTGGTAATCTGAAGGAGCAATATAACAAAAATAGCATACAGATCAAATTGCATATGTATCAACATCTGTAACCACCTGTTGAAAAAAATCTGCATTATTAACTGGTACGCCTAGTAAAGAGATGGTAGGGATAAGGTTGTCATTTCTTTTTTCTCCCTATTTGGGAGATTATAAACAAGCTTCCCTGAATTTCAAAAAATTTAGAGTCAGTAGCCCACCTATAACTGGAATTGGATTTTAAGGAAGGGTGTGCTGGGATTTGGTTAATGATAAGGGGCAGTAATGGGGCAGGGCTTCCCCTCTTCTCTTCCTTTCCTTACGTAGGGTTTCTTATGAGTAGGCTGAAGAAGATCTCTTCTGACTTCTCATGCTTACTGCTTACTCTCGCACTCTAGCACTCCAGCACGGGGGAGAGAGAAGTGAGGTGGAGCAGTGCTGGGTGGAAGGGTGGTGGTTAGGTGGGATTCTCCAGTGACTGAGGAGAGGAGGGAAAGGGTTTCCCAACCTGTTCGTGGCAAGTGCTTGTGTAAGTGCTGTCCAACTCCTGTATTCGAGGGCTGCCTCCGTCACACAGCTCATCTTACCAGCCTGTGCTTGTGAAGGACAAGTTCTAGTTCTGCATTTTTTTCATATCCTACCTCTCTGTCCAAGATTTTTGGCATATCAAAATAATGAAAAAAATCTGCAAAATAATTTTTTTGGTAAAATATGTTCCATTTTGGGACCTGCCTTGTACTGAGTGACCAGATTATTATGATCTCTGAACACATAATAATCTGGCCACTCAGTGTGTGTGTGCGTGTGTGTGTGTGTGTATGTGTTTGTGTGTGTGTGTGTGTATGTATGTATATATATATATATATATATATATATATATATATATATATGATGCCTGATGCATGAATTCGTGCATAGGTGGGGTCCAGCCAGCCTGGCCAGGGGGAGGGGACATGGGCGGTTGGGCGGCCTGCCTGCTGGTTAAACTCCTGATTGAGGGGACAATTTGCATATTAGCCTTTTATTTTATAGGATATACACTGAGTGGCCAGATTATTATGCATTCAAAGATCATTTTAATCTGGCCACTCAGTGTATAATTAAAGCTTAATATTTTGTATAATTTTGACTCCCCCCAAAACTTAACTACTAATAATAGCTTACTGTTGGCCGGAAGCCTTATCCTCATCGATAACATAAACAGTTGATTAACACATATTTTGTATGTTATGTTATATACTGAATTCTTGTAAACTAAGGCAAGCTAGAAAAAAGACAATATTTAAAAAATTATAAAGAGGAGGAAATCCATTTATGGTATTGGGGGAAAAACCTCATGTAAGTGGACCCACACAGTACAGTCAAACCCATGTTGTTCAAAGATTGATTGTATGTAGATTCCAGACATTTTAGAGCAGAGGTTTGTTACTTGGCTTCACAAAAGTGCATGTGAAGGGAAACGGAAGTTCGTTGTCCAATGAGGTGCCGTATGTTTGGGTAAAAGAGTGGGCTCTGGAGTCAGAACCGGGTCCTCAGCTCAGCTCAGCCACCTGCTGGCTGTGTAGGCACTTGGCTTAACCTTTTCTGAGCCTCATTTTTCTCTTCTAAAACAGAAATGGTAACTGCTTTCCAGGGTTAGTGTGTGCATTAGCATGTGGCGGGCACTCAGTTCATGGTAGTTATCATGACCTGGAGGTAAAAACAAGAATTAGGGATGTACTCACAAAAGAAAACATACTTTTTTTCCTTATTTTGGTTCTTTAACAATGTAAAGGTAGCATATGTTATAATGCCATTAAAAGGGTTCCCCCAAAAAAGAGTGTAACATTTTTTCTCTTAACAGGAAAAATGCCAGCTGTGGAACCAGGAGCACAGGCCGCACGACCTCAGCAGGCACTGGGGGGATGTGGCGGTTCTACACGGAAGATTCACCTGGCCTCAAAGTGTAAGTCTTGGCAGCAGACCTTGTGTTTCTGTCAGGTATCACAGAGCTGTTTCTCCGCCACCAGTGGTGCTGGCTTTGATGAAATCTACAGTACACACAGCTTCGGTTGGCCTAGGTGGACTGGGTTTGGTTTGTCCGTATATCAGCCAATTAGTTTAGGGCCTGGAATGATCTCTTCATGGATTGAGTGCAAGCAAGGGAAAAATCTTCATGTAACTATGCCAGAACTATGGGAACAAGAGAAATGGAGGAAAAAATGCTTAATTAGATGAAATTGTTCTTTTTTGGTTGTTCAACACTGAGAAAGAGGAGTAACCATTTGAATATGAGTTGGGTGGTTTTTCAAAGCTTTTCTAGAACCATAAGCTGGTATTATTACAACTAACAGACATTTCTGCATTAGGCTGTGTTAATGAAGGTTCTTTGGCCTTGTTGCCTTTTGTGGGTAGTGAGTAGCTCTTGGGGTGAACATACCACTTTCCAAGTTCTTAAGGTCTGAGAGTGCTCATTAGGTGATAGGAAATGGGCGTCTGGGGACCCCTGTTGCCATGCCTTGGTCACCTCACTTTCCAGGGTTTCTGATACTGTGTGGCAGACCTCATCCCACAGATTTCTGTTCAGGTCGGCTTCCTGACTCAACTAGTGGATGAGTAATAGGAACACTCCAGGTTCAGAAAATCAGGTCTAGAGAGGCAAAGTTATGTTCTAGCAAGAGTCAGAACCTGATAATCTGTTCAGTCCTGTGCTCCATATTTCTATCTGGTAGAAAAGAGACAAAATTAGATTTATTTAGGTTAGTTTAACTTGACCAGAAACTTGGCTTGGTTCACAAATTTAAAAAGACTTGTAATGTATTCAGAAAGTACTTCTTAGGGGGTCAGGGATATGTGAGTTGGCTGTATTCAGACAACCTTTTGGTCTTTGTTAAAGGTAATTTTTCTGAGTATTTCAGAGAGAAATTTTGAAGCCCCTTGCTCTTTAGGGTATCCAGGGGACTCCTTTGAAACCTTTCTTAAGAAGATGGTAAAAACTGTTCTCCTGTGGGTGAGTCTGGCTTGTGCTGGCTCTGGGCTTTTTGCTATTGGGCAGCCAGGCTTGCTGGTTGCTATTGCTTGAGTACTCCCAGGAATTGCTAGAAACTGTTCCTTCAAGTGTTGTAAAGCACAGTCTCATCCCACCAGAAAGATGGTAAAAGGACACAATTGGGAATTTGTATTCACAAATCCACATCTTGGAGCAGTCAAGAAACATCTTAGAGTTTGTTGTTGGCTCTTGTAGGATTTTAGAATTTTATTTTTAAATAATAGTAGCTTTTCTGGTGAGCTTATTACAAACTTGTATAATCCGTGTGTATTAATTTATTTAATACCTCAGTAACCATATGAATGAAGTGCTGTGATTATGCATACTTTACAGATGAGGAAACCGAGGCTTGGAGAAGATAGGCAATGGGGCACAGTCACAACTCATAAAGGACAGAGTGGGTTTGCAAACTGGCACTTGGACTCTGAGAGCTCCACTCTCAGCTTTGTGCTCTCATGGCTGATGATATGCTATCATTGCTTTAAAATAGGGGCTGTGATTGAGTTCAGCATGATAACATTCTCTTCCCATGTGTTTTTAAATTTATTTACTCCTATAATTGTACAAATTTTGGAAGAACAAAATAGTGTAGCAAGGACATTGACATCTGAGCATTGTTTATCTTACTTAGAAATAATAGTGTTATAATTGGATCATTTGTACTTAAAAAGTGTGGAAAAGTTTTTATTTTTATTATGGAAAATATCAAATACATGAAATTAGAGAGACTAATGTCTCTAAGACGTCTGATCATTTTACTTGTATAATTTTAGTGTACTTTACTATAAGAGAAGGATTTCTCCTATCTAAATAACCACAACGCTGACTCCACACCTCTACCCATCTCCCTTCCACTCTCTAGAAATCAGTGGAAAAAATATCCTCACTCCTTGGGTGAGGATTTAAAAAAATTGAAAAGATAAAGAAATATGGTGATGTATTATTACTAAAAGTAAGTAAGCATGTTTTTCTTTTTTCTTTTCAGTGGCCCTGTTCCAGTATTGGTTATGAGTCTTCTGTTCATCGCTTCTGTATTTATGTTGCACATTTGGGGCAAGTACACTCGTTCATAGATTTGGCTACATCCATCTGTCATCTGAAGAAGGAGAAAAAAAAAACAATATATCTTGGACCAAAAGCATAGTGATTTTCTGTTCATGAGAAAGAAATTTTCTGTAAGATTACTGTTTTACAGGGAACTTAATGAGAATTGATTTTAAGGATCAATTTTTTTCTATGGCTAATAAACTTTTTAATTCATTTATACCAAGTCTGATCCTTCAATTACAAGTAAATATGTAGAAGACACGTCTTTTGGAGCTTGTTTTCTTTGTGGGATTGACAGGTTCTTACATGACCATGTAGTTCAAATCCCAGGTATTGTAATGGGCTTTGGCTTTTCTTCTAGGTATGCCTGTCCTGCTGATTGTCATTTTGGGTGTTCCATGGTTTTTAAGGAATGTGCCTATGACTGCATCAGGCAGATCTGTATTCAAAGGCAGCTGGTACCCAAGGGAATAGTCATAGACATCAGAAATGTTTGCTTGTTTTCTTTGTCTCTAAAACCTATGGTCAGAAAGAATTAAGAACTCTCTTCCTGTTTCATATTCTGTGGGTATAGATCAGGAGTTTCCATCTATCACTTGTCGCTAAACCTATTTTGAAGAAGTTGGATTTAAAATATATATTTATTATTTTTTTTACAGAAAGGAAGGGAAAGTTAGAAGCATTGATGAGAGAGAAACACCTATCAGCTGCCTCCTGCAACACCCCCTACTGGGGATGTGCCCACAACCAAGGTACTGGAATCGAACTTGGGACACAGTCCGCAGGCCGAGGCTCCACTGAGCCAAACTGGTCAGGGCATAAGTTGGATTTTTCAAATAAAATTTTGTTTTCATTGTGAAAATTAAAGACTTCTCTAATCAGAGTGAGGTATCAGCATTTCCAAACTGAGTTGATAGAACTCCCAAACAAAAAATTAAAAAAATTGAAATTTCACTTAGCTTATGTTGCCATTCTGGGAATAAGCATTCAGTTTCTTGGTAGACCCTAGGAAATACCAAGAATAACTTATAGGTGCATACTTCAGGACTCTAGGATATAAGCCAGATTTTCTAAGGAGTAAGATATCCCTGTGAAATCCTCTTAGTTGTGCAGCAGAATCACAACATGATAAAGAGGCGTATTAGTTAAAAACATAATTTTAACAATGACTTTCTCATAAATGAAGCTTTAAAAAACTAGAACAGTTAAGCCGTTTTATAAGTGTTTTTCTTAAGTCTTGGCTATAATGTAAATTTAGGTCCAGAGTGCCAAATTTAAATGTTGAAAGTCTATTTTTAAAAAAGATTTATTAGGGCAGTATATGGATAAGCATGCCCTTGTAAATCCTAACAAATGTGCACTTATTGGGAGAAAATGATGAAAAATTGATCCTCTGGGGTCACGGGAATTGCTTATTGTATGAAATGGGTATCTTCATTTTGAAATTCGGGGGACAATGTCTTAATTTCATTTTGGGGAAATTACAGATGATAGTATCTATAATGGATTTTTTTTCAGGTTGATGGTACCAATAACAGCTAAAAGTTATAATCTTAATTTGGAAAATAAATCTGTTCCTCTACCCAGATGAGTGTGTTCTCTGGGGGAACTGCGGGAGCCACTTGGGGGAGCTGTTGTGTTGTCTGGGGTGCATTCACTTCACTGCATAGTGCTGCCTATTAGTCCTGTCTGCCTAGCTGTGGTCTCTAGTGGACTGATAGTGGAAAGTCACTGAATTCTGAGCTAGTAATTTATAAGAAATGCTACTTGTAGTGCAGAGCAAGGAGATACTTCATTCAGCAGAAGGAAAATTGGGGGTTGGATACAGAGATGTACAACATCTATTCTGTAGCTTCTTTTGGCTCTGACAATACAATGCTAATCCAATCTTAGTGTTCAAGATGTGCCTTTTTTTTCTTCAAATTTTAAAAATTGGTAAAATACACATGACATACAGTATATCATCTTAACCATTTTTAAATGTTCACAGCAGTGGTATTAAGTGCATTCATATTGTCGCTCAACCATCACCACTATCCATCTCCAGTACTCTTTTTCATCTTGCAAAACAGAAACTTGAACTCACCAAATAACCTCCCTCTTTCCCCTCAGCCCCTGATACCATTCTACTTTGTGTCTCTATAAATTTGACTCTTAAATACTTAATATAAGTGGAATCATGCAGTATTTTGTCTTTTTGTGACTGATTTACTCCACTTATCATAATGTCCTCAAGGTTCATGTTATAGCCAGTCAGAATTTCCTTCCTTTTAAGCTGAATAATATCCCATTGTATGTATATAACACATTTTGTCTTGCTTTCTTTTTAAATAGAGATTCCTAGACTGTTGTTTTTGACCCATTTTTAGTAATTCTGAAAACCTAACAAATTTATGAGCATTAAGGCTATCTTGACCCACTGAATCCTCAGGCTCCTTTGACTATGGGCTATAATTCTAGCCACCTCTGAGTGATGGACACAAGCCAGCACATGCTGGCAGCAGCTCTATTCTAAGTATTTGAAACTAGGGAAAGGAATTGCATTATAATGCAGCTCGGGCTGAGCCTTTTAAGTCATTGGGGAACAACCAGCATAGGGAAAGGGTGAGTGCCTGAGACTGCTGGAGGATGGAAAAATGAAGACCTCTAAACACAATACTGCCCTGAACAGATTTTAGTAACGAAACAGGAATTTTGGGGGGTGAAAAAGACAGGTTTTAGGAAATTTTGGAAATTAAGGGGACCATGGAGGAAGCACAGGACTGCAGAGCAGCAGAATGTATATTTTCATAGAATGAGGGAGCTGAAACCTACAACAGGTACATTTCCTTAGAATGAAGGAGCTGCAAACAGCAAAAGGTCTATTTACAAAATAAAGAGAAGGAAGCCCTTCATCCAAAAGGAGGAAAAGAAAGCCCAAAAGGGAATAAGAAAATAAGGAAGGAGTGGGGGAGAACCTCACATGGGACTTGTGAGATTCAACCTTTGAGCTCAGGAGTTAAGGGAACAGGGACCAATCAGAGGGGATATCAAGGCACAAGGATCTACAGCCTTTATAAGCCATAGGGAAAAGGTACTGAGTGGGACCCTTTCCCTTTCCCCACGTGGGAGTCTGTTCTGTGGGACTCTCTCCTTCCCCATGTGGGAGTCCATCGCTGTGGGACTCTCCCTCTTCCCACATACTTGTACTTGTTCTTTAATAAATTCCCACCTTGCCCTAACCAGTTTGGCTCAGTGGATAGAGCGTTGGCCTGCAGACTGAAGGGTCCGAGGTTCGATTCTGGTCAAGGGCATGTACCTTGGTTGTGGGCACATCCACAATGGGAGGTGTGCAGGAAGCAGCTGATTGAGTTTAACTATACCTCTCCCTTGCTGTAAAAAAATCAATAAATATATACTAAAAAAATAAATTTTCACCTTTACTATACCATTTTCTGTCCATGGATTCATTCTTCGACTCTGGTGGACAGAGAACCCGGTTCCAGTCCAAAAATTTCATTTCATTAAAACAGTAGTTGAGGAAAGATCTGTTCCTGGGAGAGATGAAACATGCCATAACTTTCTTTCATATCTGTCCTAGTCTAGACTCCAGTTTTTTCCCAGGTGCTAATGTCCTCAGAGGAAGAATTAAAAACATTCTGAAATCATGCAGTGTTGGCATCTAGTTAAAATGAAACGGTCTACAGAGCTGGCTTCATTCAAGATAAAATACGATATATGGAGGCCTATGTGCATGATCCCCTTACAGCCGCTCTTGGGGAGCCTGAGCTACAACGCTAGGATTTCCAAACTTAATTCCTGTCTTCCAGGCTGGGAAGCTTGCCTGACCTGGGTTCAACTGCTGGCCCTGTAATTTACCAGTTGTAAGAATGTGGGAAACCCAATTTCTCTGCCTCTAATTTTTCTTATGTGTAAATGACTATGAGTATGATCCATCAAATAGGATGACTAAATGAGAAGAATGATCCATAGTGCTTATTCTCATTAATTTCAGAGAAGTAGGTTCTTATTCAATCAACAGTCTAATGAATTTACTCTTTGCTCCATTCACACAAGAGGAAACTGAAAATTAGACCACTTAGCTTATAAGTGAAGAAGCTGGGACTTAACTCCAGGTCTCTAACTTACTAGTGTCACATAGATGGACTATTGAGTATTTGGTGTGAGGGTGAGGGAATGATGTCACAGCATGAGAGGTCCCCCAACAGAACTTTTAAAAAGAACACAATTCCAAGAACACGCCACTCAGCCATCTGGTGTACTTCAGGCATTACATAGCTAGTTTGAGCGTTGAGGTGCCGCAGAAGGAATTGGTTTCTCTATGTCAGCCCTGAGCTTTGTTCATTGTGTGGGAGTCCTGCAGTGGTAGAGAAAGCACAATGTTATTCATTCAACAAACATTTACTGATTATTGTGCCTTGCTCTTCTGTTGGAGTTGTACAAATGACCTGGCCTGGTTTCTCACAGCTTAAAAAGACTGGACATTTGGATGCTAGGATCTTAGTCCTATCTGGGGCTTCTAGTTCTAAATAGATATGTGATTATGGAGAAACCAGACAGGAAATTCTCTCAAGGCCCCCTCAGCTATTAGTGAAATTAATAGTTGGGACCACAGTTTAAGAACAGTAGTGTGTGGGCAGTGGTGCCAGGGATTGCAAAACTGGCACTCTCCCCTCCCCTTAGCCCCCAGGAAGTCCCTACTATATGATCACCTGTCAGGCAGCAAAGCCAGCGAACCCTGGGACATCTCGGCTGGAGTGCTGAGAGTTCACTGTGTCCTCCTCTATGCAACAGAGGAGACTGGGGCCCAGAAAAGGGACTTGCTCGAGATTATCTTCTTACCAGAAGAGAGGCCAGAGCTAGGCTTCCTGTTTCAGCCCAGGGCTGCTTTCTAGACCTGCATTGTGACCCCTGTTTTTGGCCTGTGCATGAGCCAGCCCACCTCTCTAGAGGCAAGGTTCGAGAGTTAGGTAAACCGAGTGGTGGGCTTTGATTGCTGGGCAGTGTTAATCAAAGTGGGGTGGGAGAGTAAAGGCAGCAAGGTGAGCTAGTAAAAATACAATGAATTAGTAAATATAGGTGGTGAACAGGTGCATGAGACTTAATGATGGAGAGACAAAATAGGGAAAAGCAGCCAGCCAAATGACATTGTTTTGCATTCTCTTGACCACAAATAGTAGGTGAGCCAAGACACAGTGAGGCTCACTTAACCAAGTAGGGTTAAGATAGAGGCCAAACTGTTTTAAGTTCATGGTCACTGGCAACTAGGTCTTTTTGCCATGCTAAAGACATTAAAACAAGATCAAGCATGCAAATAAACTAAATGGGAACCAAGGGTATAGGCATAGATCTCTTCTTTTTGGGGAATAATCTAGAAATTTATACTCGGAAAGGGGAAGAATTTGAATTACACATAAAAGGGTTAACTTGGTCCCGCAAACACACTTGCTTTCCTTCCCATTGACAGTCATAAACAATCCTATATAATAAAGAGCCATTATGCAAATGGATGTCACACCCTTGTGCCCTCGCACCCTTGTACCAGCACCTGAGGCTGTGCCAGAGGACCTGCGGCCATGCCCCCTGCCAGGTACCAGGACAGGGGACCTGAGGCTCTGCCCCTGCCTGGCTGGGATTGACAGGGGTAGGGCCAGCCAGGTCTGAGTCTCTTGAGATTTTGAGACACATGCGGGTGGGCAGGGACTTGACTCTGGATCCTGTAGCATGCCTGGGAATAAAGTTAAGGCCTCTCCATTACCTTTGGACGTCGCATGGCCTGTCCTATGCTACAGATCCATTTCTGGACAGGAGGGAGATTTTCATATACATTTTACTAATTTTCTTTCATCTCTCACACTTCTATTATAGAGAAAGAGCAAATAGAAATATTAAAATATTTCCTCTAATTAATTCCCCTTTAATGTGCATGAATTTTGTGCACCAGGCCACTAGTATAGAGAATAAATCCCATGGCTGGGTGTCCCCATTGTCTCACCTGTTCTACTCAGTAACGTAATTTCTGGAAAGAAAGCAAACTCATTCTCCCAGGCCCCTATCTAGTTTGGTTTGGGTTGTGGAAATTTAATCATTGGTTCTCAGATGTTGGCATGCATCCTGAAGGTCTCTGCCTCTGCTACCTAGCACCAGACTGGGAGTCCCTGCTCTCTAAAGCAGCAATCACACACGGGGCCAAGGTGGCTGGGCCTGTAGTTTATTCCAGGCCTACCACCTGTACAGGTGTGCTCATTTTGACCCTTGCTCTTCTTTGAAGTTTCCTTCACGGTGCTGTTTATTTTGCAGCCTCTGCGCTGCACCTGGGGAATTTCACCAACCTTCTGTGATTTTGCGTTTTGCGTATTCATAACCTGGCGCTATGCTTGGTCAGCTAGCCGTGAGGCTGGGAGGCCCTGAGATACCCCGGAGCTCTGATTCTCCCTTCAGTTCTCTCCCTTTGACTCAGCAGTGTCTCCTTTTATAGAAGACGTGCTGCCCGAATGAACAGAGTGAGGTCTTGTCAGACTTCCTTTTATAGCAGGCTTTGCACTGAGACCTTCAGTGGGCTCCAGGAGGCAGTGAGAAGTGAAAGGCACAAGTATGTAATGATTGTCCCGGGCAAGGATTTCCTTACTAGGTGGGCTGGTGTGGCCCCCTCACATCCATCCCAATGGTGTTAAAGGTGGGGAACTATGGCTCTCTACTCCTGTGCCCGGCAGATGCCTCAGTGCAACAGAAGACCTGCTGAATCTACTGGACTGGAGGTACACCTCTGTGAGACCCCAGGGACAGTGTCAGGGAGCCATGGGCATTTGTATTAATTCTGTGTACATCTTTTGGATGCTTGTTGGTGAGCCTAGCAATAAACCAAAATTTAAGCAAACTTAAGTGAAACTGGTGCAGGCGTGGTGATTGACATATCCTATTGCTCTTCCTTGTTCTTTTTCCGCTTATCCTCCTCCTCCTTCTCCTTCTCTTCTTTTCTTCTGGATGCTCTTTCTCCAGATCCTCCTCTCCTTCCACCTTCCCACTACTCTCTTCTGTTCTGTACAACTCAAATATTCCTGGGCTAATGTGTGTGCAAACAGAATGTACAAAGCAACACAACCTCCCAATGCAAGTTTTTTGAAAGTAATTCTGATTTTTACATGTTTCTCAAGTTATAGGTTGAATTGTGTCCCTCAAAATTTATATGTTGAAGTTCTAACCCCTAGTACCTCAGATGGGACCTTATTTGGAGATAGGGTCTTTACAGGGGTCATCAAGTTAAACTGAGGTCCTTAGCCTGGTCCCTCACCTGATATGACTTATATCTTTATGAGCAGGGAAAATTTGGACACAAAACATCATGTAAACTTGAAGATACCCATCTATGAACCAAGTAGGGAGGCCTGGAAAGTTCTTTTCCTCGCATCTCTCAGAAGGAACCAAACCTGCCAGCACCTTGACTTTGGACGTCTGGCCTACAAAACTGGGAGACCAAACACTTCTGTTGTTGAAGCCGCCCCATTTGTGGTTCTTTGTCACGGCAGCCCTAGCAAGACAACATGCAAATATATCAAAGGGGAAGCCAATCCATAACTCCCAGCAATGCTTTTAGAAACTCCCTTTCCATCTTCCTAGTTCATGTTTGTGTCGCTCGGAAACTTCTTGATCTCTAAACTCCAAAAACCCTCCCCTGCGCCTAGCCTGAATGGTTTTTACTCTATCACCTCCCCTCGAGGAGAAATCAAAATATGGAACTTCTAAGACTATACTTGTGTCTTTCCCCCCCACATAATCCCATTGTGTATCCTTTCACTACAATAAACAGCTGTGTGTACAACTGTGTGCTGAATTCCCTAAGTCATTCCAGAAAATCTGTGGACCCCTGAAATACCATGTATTATTTTAAGGTACTGTTAAATTGTGTTTATTAATATTTTATGTTTTCTTTGTCAGTATTCTTCAGTTCAGCTCCTATTTATCAACTCCCATTTACTTCATGAACACTGTTCCAACTATCTTGACATACAGCAGCTTCTTTTATCTTTTGAGGTTCCCCTGCAACTCATTTTAACTGAGGCCCACAGAGATGGAGTGGCTCCTCCAAAGCCATGGAGCTGCTGACTGACAGCGAGCGGGGAGCAAGGCCACCTGCCTCTGCACGAGGGTGACCGACCATCTCCATTGGCCCTTGACTGAGGGCTTTCCTGGGACATGGCACTCTGAGTGCTAACACCAGCATGGTCCAAGGCAAGTGCGGACTGTTGGTCACTCTACTTCAAGTCTACAGCTTTTAAAAATACTTCGTCTGACGGGGTACTTCTGTTTGCTTAAAGGAGAGCATGTCCCCCTTAGGAGTTGGGCCTATTTAGACCTAAATTGGAAGAGCTCAGACACCTGGTCTCTCAAGAACAGTTTCCAAGCTCCTTTCCTTAGTGCTGAACTCTCTGCATCTTCTGCTCTGCTGTTGGCCCTTCCCCTTCACACCCTCTGCTCTCCCTGCTCTGCTCACCACATTTTTCAGCGTTACTGGTTTTAATTTCCTTTCCCATCCCCTTTGCAAAAACTTCTTTCCTGATTTAATTATTATTTCTCTTAATTCAATTTCCTTCTCTTGATTGTCGTTAAGCTCCTAAAGTTGTTTCTCCAAAGAATTTCAGGGCCAGGCCCTGTGCTTAGAGATTAATTGTCGTCATTTTGCCTTCAAACACAGGTACTTTCTTACTTCTCTTTAATTATCCCTGGAAGAAAGGAAAGTAACCATCCTTCTTCCCAGGGCCTCTCTGAGAACGAACACCGCTGGGGGCTGCCTTTGGAGAGAGAGAAAGCCACGTCTCTGACATTTCTCTTTCACCTTCTACTGTCTTTAATCTCAGAACCTGAGAGTAGCGCTGGGCAACCCCAGGCTCCGCAGGAGGGCTCAGGCGATGCCCAGGGAGGGGGATTGCAGGCAGCAGCCCAGGCTTGAGGGTGGAGGGTTCTCTGCCAGGAGGAGTTTGGGATGGTGAGGAGGGACAACAGGAGCTGGTTCTGGCCTCAAGCATCCCATCCAGCCAAGGTCTCTCAGAGGAACCAAGGCTGTGGCCGAAAGGAACAGAAACGCTTGGGGCTAGAATTTCCCTCTCCTGGACTGTCCATTTAGGGAAACCAAAGCTTCAGTGTTCTCCCCTCGCTGTCCTTGTCCAGTTCTCAGTACAGCAGCCCTTTGACCTTTAAGAGACTGCTTCCCCCACCCCCGCCAGTCTCACAGGCTCTGTTTTTCCCAGCTCTGTTACCCTGATCTCTGTCTCTGCATAGAAGCCTTGAGAATTGAACGGTTGCCAGAGGAAGAGGGACAGTCCCAGGTAGGGCTCCGGCCCGGTTCCTGTATGATCCAATTGCTGCAGCCCTGCCCCTGGGTGAGTGAAGTTCCCTGAGAGCAGAGAGCACAGACCCTGGGGTCTGAGACCCGGCCTGGCACCTAGGAGTGCTGTGACACCTTTGCTCAGTTGCCTGAGCCTCCTTTCCATTGTCTGCCACACTCAGGCACAGTACCATGTGAAAGGGGCGAAAAGCTGACTTTTTTTTCCCCCCAGGGTTAAATGAAGGTTCAGTAACGTATGTATTCAACACAGGGCCTGGCACCTGATCAACTTAAATGACAAGTATTAATATTCATGACAAGTAAATGAAGCATTTGGTCCTATATTTCATAAGAGCCCCAACTTTGAGGACTGAGAGGAAAACTGAAGTCTTTAGGCCACCCTTCACCACGCCACAGTTGAATAGGAAATCCTTCATCTGCTCTCACACTCCCGCGATGGGGAGCTCACTGCTTTTTGGAAATCTCTGTTTTGGGTCTCTCTATGGATGTAGGAGCGCTGTTGACAGGCCTGTTGTATTTAAACTTTCTTCCCCTTGCAGAGAACAGGAAGCCTTTCCCTATCCAACTTCAGTAATGCAGACAGCCAGATAACAGGACCAAATCATCATTTGGAGGGTAATTCAGCAAGTAACTCAATGGCACACTCATCGGTGAGGGCTCCAGACTCAACTCTGTCCTTACCCAGCCAGGGAGTCTAGTCTAGCCGAAGACAAGGTCCTGGGGATGAGGAGGAGCCCAGCTCATCCAGGCGTATTTTAGACAAGGCCTCCCTGGTCCCCAAGGAACCTCTGAAAGCACCCCTGCCTGGGTTCGCAGGGACTCATACATAAATGGTCCCATCTATCCCTGGTAATTCATGCTCATTAACTGCCAGAACAAAGAGCTTAGTGCTCCTGAGGGACTCCATCCCATCACTCCGGGGCTGCGTGGCTGCATTTATGATGAGAAGGCCCTGGGGTGTTTAACCAGCTGCCCGACTTGTCTAATAAAATCCTCCCCTGGCCTGCCGATGTTACCAGCTTCAGCCACACACTGTTGATTGGGACAGTACTGGAATGCATTTTGAATTCCCATTGTGTCTGTTTCATTTTTACTTAAAGGCAATGATTTTCAAGGTGTAAAGCAGATTTTGTACCTGTATGTGAGGAGCTAGAACGTGCTATCACCTGTATGAGGACAGTGAGGCGATGCCTGAGGAGAGTGTTGGGCAGGGACGAGTGCCTGTGCGTTCACGGCTCATCTAACTGCAGATCCAGGCTGTGCTCCTAAGAGCTGTGCTTTATGAAACAGTGGATTCCCATTGTTATGTAGCGTACATTTATATAAAGCTGAGTTTACTTCCATTTAGAGCTTAATAGATGTAATCTTACTTTATTAAAAAATATTTTTGTCCAGCTGGTATGGCTCAGTGATTGAGCATCAACCCATGAACCAAGAAATCCTGGTCAGGGCACATGCTGGGGGTTGTGAGCTCGGTCCCTAGTAGGGGGCCTCCAGGAGGCAGCAGATTGATGATGTTTCTCTCTCCAATTCTCTTCCTCTCTCTAAAAATCAACAAAATTAAAAAAAAAATTTCATTAAAAAAGGCTGTCACACTGCTGAAGGGAAGGAGCTGGAGTTAAAGAACTGGCTGTACCTCTCATCTGTTGTCTTCATTATCAGTGTCTGAAAGTGGAAGGGGCAGCAGAGAGATTGATTTCCCCACTAGTATGAAATTTACCACCCTCCTTAGGAGGCAGAAGAGGTTACAGTTGCCTTTTATTTTCCTATTACTACACCTAAGGATTGTAATGAGTATCAACAGAGATGAGAAAGCATATTATAAACTATAGAATGCTATTCACTGACAGAAATGATCATTTATCATTATTATGAGTGTTGTCATGTCTCCTAAAGATGAGAGAGAAAAGGAGGGAGGAGGGACACACACACACACACACACACACACACACACACACACACACACAGAGAGAGAGAGAGAGAGAGAGAGAGAGAGAGAGAGAGAGAGAAGAAATAGAGTGAGAAGAAGGAGGGATGGGGTGGGGAGAGAGAAGAAAGGAGGGAGGGAGAAGAGTGGAAGCCCTTTTAACATAAAAAGTAAAACAAAATTACATCGACATAATTGGATGCCATGGCTGTCCAAAAGGCACACACAGCCCTCTGGGAGCCAGCATCACCATGTGAAGTATGGAAAGGCACAACAAAGTTTATTTTTTTAAAAAATGGCTTTATCGGCGGCATAGGTAAACACCTATTGTTCTACCCTGCGCAACGATTCAAAAACTACAACATAACAACAGAACAAACATCACCCAGAATCGCCAGAAAGCTGGCTGAGTGAAAACTCCACAAATAAGAGTAAAGGTGGGACACTGAGACTCAGAGGAGCGGCGGGAGCGCAGCCTTGAAGATGGAAACAGGTTAGGAGCCGTACTGGTCGCGCGCGTGGGCTGTAGGGCTGGAGCAGCAACCCCGGCTGGATTTCGCCAATGGGGAGGGCAGAGACGTCCCACTGCACGGATTCCCCAGCACCAGGCGAGGTCCGAGATCCAGGGTACGTGGAGACATCCCACTGCATAGATTCCCCAGTGCCAGGCGAGGTCCGAGGTCCAGGGGACACACCCTGGAAGCGGGGCGCAGCAGAGGTCTCCTAGTCTGAGGAGAAACCAGGTAGCTGGGAAAAGAAGTTTGCGCGCAAGTGTCGCACAAACACGTGACTTGCTTCCTGGAAACTTTTCTCCTGGTCCTGGAAACCACCTATTTTACAACCCTAGGCGAGACTTTGGGTGTTCAGACTCATTTGGGGAGAGGCAGAGTTGTCTGGCAAGGAGAAGAGACTAGCGGCTTTCTCTTGGAGGTGCCTGCAGCCATCCCCATCCAACAGAGACCCGCGCGTGAGCGCCGCATAGGACAGGACGTAGCTGACACTGAGGCTGCCTGTGCAGCTCAGAGACTCCGCCCATCCAACCTGAACACAGTCTCCCTTCACAGCCAATTGGCCTGGAGGTCAAACCCTCCTAGGGCTAACAACAACAAGCTGGGTTTAAATTTAAAAATACTGTACAACCCATAAAGGATTGCAGTAAGAGTACCCATCTCAAATAACTGGGGAGGCTGTGCCACTGACCCTTAGAGGACATATACCACATAAAGCAGCCACCATGCAGAGATATGGAAAGAAATCAGGTGTGAAAGAAATGGAGGAGAAAAGACGACTAGACATAGAGTTCAAAACCACGGTTATAAGGCTTTTCAAGAGGCTCCTAGAAAAGGCTGATGAACTTAATGACAACTACGAGGAAATAAACCAGATCAACGTGGAAATAAACAAGACCAACCAGGAAATGAATGAGACAAGGAAATGAATGAGACTCTCAAGGAAATGAACAAGACCTCTGAGGATATGAACCTGACCCTCACAGATATGAAAAAGGACCAACTAGAAATCAAGCATACACAGACTGAAATAAAAAATATTACACAAAGTCCTAAAAGCAGTCCAGAGGGCCACAAGAATCAAGTCAAAGATTTGAAATACAAAGAAACAAAATCCACTCAGCTGGAAAAGCAAGAAACAAAAATAATTCAGATAATTGAAGATAGTGTAAGGGGCCTCTGGGACAACCTCAAGCATGCCAACATCCGAATTATTGGGGTGCCAGAAAAAGAGAGAGAGCAAGTTAATGAAAACCTACTTGAAGAAATAGTGACTGAAAACTTCCCCCACCTGGTGAAAGAAACTGACTTAAAAGCCCAAGAAGTACACAGAACCCCAAAATATAGGAATCTAAAGAGGACCACACCAAGACATATCATAATTAAAATGCCAAGAGCAAAAGATAAAGAGAGAATATTAAAAGCAGCAAGAGAAAAACAGTTGGTTACCTACAGGGGAGCACCCATACGATTGTCAGCAGATTTCTCAACAGAAATGATGCAGGCCAGGCGGTAGTGGCAAGAAATATTCAAAGTGACGAATAGCAAGGATCTACAACCAAGATTACTCTATCCAGCAAAGCTATCATTCAGAATTGAAGATCAGATAAAGTGCTTCGCAGATAAGAAAAAGCTAAAAGAGTTCATCACCACCAAGCCAATATTATATGAAATGCTGAAAGATATTCTTTAAGAAGAGGAAGAAGAAAAAGGTAAAAATATAAATTATGAACAACAAATACACATCTATCAACAAATGAACATAAAAATCAAGTGAATTGATAGGCTGATGAACAGGATAAACTGGTGAATATAACAGAAACATGGACATAGAGAGGGAATGGACTGACAATTCTTGGGGAGAAAAGCATTGTGGGAAGTACAGCAAGAGACTGGACAAATATCTTGCAGCAATGGGAGAGGACAGTGGGGAGGGGGAGGTGAGGGTGGAGGGTGGGATAGGTACAGGGTGGAGGGGAGATATAGGGGGATAAAAAAGGGGAAACAATGTAATTAATAAACTGAACAATAAAGATAAAAAAAAGGCATTGTCCATGCCTGCACCAGCAAAAAAATAAAAATAAAAAATAAAATAAAAAAATGACTTTATCCTATCTAATAAAAGAGTAATATGCAAATTGACCACACCTCCACTACACCCACAAACCATGCCCACCAGCCCATCAGGAGCAAATGAACACCAACTAAGATGGCTGCAGCCACTGAGAACAGGAGGGAGGCTTGGGTTTCCCTGGCAATGGAGGAAGCCAAGATTTCCACCTGCCCTTGAAGGCCTATGCCTCCACTCAATGCTACAAAGTTTCAATTTTAGAAGATACATTAACCCCAACAGAAATTGTGGCAACTACGGAGCTGGAGAGAGCAGAGGTTAGGATTGCCCCGGCGCTGGAGGAAGCCAAGCTTCTGCATCCATACTCCAGCCTAAGCCTCCACTCCAGGCCTCAAAGTTTCATTTATAGAAGGTAAATGTCCCAACAGAAATGGCTGCCACCACAGAGTGAGCAGAAGGCTTGGCTCTGTTCCAGGATACAAAGTTTTAGTTGTAGAGGATAAATAAATCCCAGATCCCAGGGCCTCCATTTGGGTTGCTGGAGGGTGTGGTCAGCCTGCAAACCACCGCAGGCCCCTCACCCAGGCTGCCCCAAGCCCCAAGGGAACCTCCACCCTAATCTGGGACACTCTTCAGGGCAAACCAGCTGGTCCCCACCTGTGTACTAGGCCTCTATCCTATCTAATAAAAGAGTAATATGCAGATTGACCATTACTCCAACACACAAGACGGCTCCCATGTGGACACAAGGTGGCCACCACAAGATGGCCAGCAGGGGAGGGCAGTTGGGAAGGACCAGGCTTGCAAAGGAGGGCAGTTGGGGGCAATCAAGCCTACAGGGGAGGACAGTTAGGGGTGACCAGGCCAGCAGAGGAGAGAAGTTGGGGCAAACAGGCTGGCAGGGGAGCAGTTAGACATCAATCAGGCTGGCAGGGGAGTGGTTAGGGGGTGATCAGGCTGGCAGGAAGAAGTGGTTAGGGGCAATCAGGAAGACAGGCAGGTGAGCAGTTGGGAGCCAGTAGTCCTGGATTGTGAGAGGTATGTCCGACGGCCCGTTTAGGCCCAATCCTACTGGGATCGGGCCTAAACGGGCCGTCAGACATTCCTCGAGGGGTTCCAGATTGGAGAGGGTGCAGGCTGGGCTGAGGGACAACCCCCACCCCCGGTGCACGAATTTCATGCATGAGGCCTCTAGTTGATGTATAATTGACATACAATAAACTTACAAATTTAAAGTTGTATAAATTGATACATTTTGACATAATGATACACATATAAGGCCAACCACATAATGAACATACATATCTGTCACCCCAAAAGTTAACTTCTGCTCCCTCCCTCAGATCCCTCTCCCTAGGAGTCACTGATCTACTTTCTGCTTAATTAATGTAAAATATTGATCTGCATTTTCTCAAACTTTATACAAATGGAATAGAAAATTTCACATGTCACGCATGTTCTTTCTTTTTGCCTGACTTCCTTCACTCAGCATAATAAATAATAATTTGGAAAAGAAAAACCCCAAATTTCCAAGAAGTGTGATTAATGATGTAACATAGACCCACCAGGATTGAGGACAGTTAATGTTTAATCATATTTTCTTTAGCTCTTCTCCTATTATTTTAGTAATGTGATTTATACAAAGAAAAAAGTTTTAAAAATTATACATTTGAATGGATAATTATAAAGCAAACCTTGTATAACCACCACCAGGTCAAGAATTGGAGCCTTGCAAACGCCTGTAATCTCCTAGGGTCCCCTCCCTGACCACGCCCCTTCGTTCCCTTGCCAGGTCAGCACTGTTCTCACTTTGGGGAGAATCATTTTCTTGCCTTTCTTTTTGTCTTATGACCTAGTATGATAGAGTTAAGCCACCAGTTTGTGAATTTTATAGGAATGAAGTCATATTGTCTGTCTTCTGTGACCAGCATTTTTTACTGTTATGTGTGTGAGATCAGCCGTGTTGGGCCATGGGGTGATGGTTTGTACATTTGGATAGCTGAGGAGTATTTGATTGTATGTGTGAATATACTGCAGTGTGTCCCAGCCTTACTGCCAGTTCCCTGATCCCCATCCTGTGTTCACAGAAAGTTAATCCCATGAATAGCCACATGTGCAAATCATAAATATTGACAATAGCATCTGCCCTCTCTTCCTCTCTGCTTTTCTTGTTGTCGTCTCAGACTAGAGGGCAAGTCAGTCCCTGTTACCCCATCGTGGCTAGAAGCAGAAGTCTCCACATTCTTTTTTTTGTTCCAAATTTAAACGGTCTATTTCTGTGGTGAGGGCAAAGAGGGGGCAGGTTAGATTTCCCAGTTTCAAGATGCAAGGGCTTCCTCTTCCTTTGTTTGCGTGGTCCACAGCTGGGGCAGGGGCTGGGGCAGAGGCTGGGGCAGGAACATTCTAAGTTTGCCAAAATAGAGGAGGCGGCCGTGTATAATAAGAAAAGGCTCACGTTTGGCTATGTGTGATGGAGCATTTGAGAAGAGTGTGGTGTCTGAGACACATCCGTGCCAGGGATGGCTAGCTGCCCACTGAAGATAAGTGCTTCCTTTGCAGGGCTTGTCACTCCCCAGAGTTGTCACTGGGGAGAGGCTGCCTGCGCAGAGCCTGCGTTCCCAGTCCCCGTTGTAGGTAGACAGGAGACTTAGAGCCAGGCCATGGGGTGTAAGTGGCGGCAATGTTCACCTCCAACACAGGCTTCTTCCCTTCCAGCTGGCTGGACTATAGATGACCCCCCGGGGCAATCTTGGAAGTCAGTTGGTGACATGGGAGACCCTTTGTTACTTGGAGCTAGCCCACCGCCTCACCGCAATAGGCAGCCAGCTGGCCAACCTCCTGCAGGCCCTTCACCTGCCCAGCCCACCCCAGATCAGCACCCCCCCCCCCGCCCCCCGACCCCGACCCCCCATCCTGATTAGGGATAGGGCTGCTGGGCAACCACCCGTGGCCCCGCCCCATGGCTGGCTCCACCCCCAATCATGGTGGTGGCAAAACTACAATGTCACGTGAGGAACTTTCTCAGCAAGGCAGCGAATTGATCATCTGGCAAATTGACTTTTGACAATCCGGTTTGCAGCAAATCCTGCCTCGAGGACATCTATATATGTATATTTCACTTGGCTCGCTTCCTTTGGAAAGACCAAGTGGTGCTTTGAGTGGAATGACAGGCCAGTTTTAGCAAAGAGGCAGCTGATTTTACTCACAGAATATTCCATAGCTTTTTTGCCCTGTGGCTAGGTGGGGAGGACTTGCCTTTATTTTTCTCCTTCCATCCATAGGATTCCAAGCCCCCCACTCATAAGAGAAAGAAAACCTAAGGGACAAAAACACAAGGGAACCGGAGAAATGGAAAGAGAGAAAGGAAATCACAGAGGGGACACTCACCTACAGTTGGCAGAGGGAGACTAATCATAGACCAAAACGACTCAAGGGGAAAGTGAAGAACATTGTGCCCCCTCCATGGGCATCTGTGTGCATGCTAGGTCGTCTATCTACTGAACGTGTCTGACAATGTCCTGCCCTTCCTTGTGATAGGGCATAACAATGGAGTTATGGGTCTAACTCCTTCATTTTGTAGATTGGCAACCTGAGACCCATATAGACACAGGGCAGCCACGGTCACCATTTATAAATGTCAGAGTTGGGATTTCCCACATTGACTTGATTCAAAGACTTCTCAGAGGCCCCCGCCCACTCCTTATGCCCATTTGCACATTCGAGCAGTTGAACTTGACTTCCTGTGAGTTGGTGGAAACCACAGAGTATATCTGCAGGGAGACAAGCCCTTCATCATGGCTTAGTGTCACCCCAACAGGCGGCACGGTGCAGAGAGGACCACACAGCAGAGTTGCTTCTCGCTCTGGATCCCCACCAACGCATCTGGTCTTGGTTTCATTTTCAGGGGAATCCCGTCCGCCTTCAGCTGGTGGTCCCGTGAGGCAAATGGCTTGAGTCACTCTCACCGCAGCCCTGGGGTGGTCTGGAAAGCAGTTTCCCTTTTAACATCTGTCTGTATCAGGTGTTGCTCGCTACACATCTCCCCCATCTATCTGTTTGTCCTACCCAGACTCCTCCTTGTTTCATTGTTCTAAGGTTCACCTCGATCCTGTCATTCCCTAGAGCCCACAGAGTGGGTTACACACTCCTTAGTAGGACATTTGGAGACCTTGTACAGCCCCCTCCTCGCACGCCCCAAGCATTTGTGTGTCTTACATGTTGGGGGCACCTTGCTAATTCAGTTGCTTTTGTACCTCAGTGCTTTTGCACAACCAATTTTTCCTACACTTTTCTCCTCTGCTTGGACTACTTGGAATGCGCCTTCCTCATTCTTTAATTAAAAAGAAAACTATTTATTTATTTTTTTAAATGTCAAAGGTTTTATTTTAAAATACTTATGTTTGCTTTCTTAACTTGATTGTCATATTTTTTTTTAATTGGCAAGTTCATTCTAATCAAAATGTTAAGTGGGAACATCATAGATGAGTCAGCCACCCCCAAAATGCACACTTCTGTAAGCTTGACTCAGAGTCTCAAACTACCCTCTTTGCACTACTCAGGTTTTGGTGCAACACATCACACCCAGGAAAAGGCACAACGTATTTCCCACTCCTTGAGTCCAAAGACTAGATCTTATTTTTCAGTGTTAAGTTTGGGTTCTGGGTTTAGTTGGGCAAGAATTGCCCTCAGCTGCCATGGATCCTAGGTGAAGTCAATCCTTTTCCACCACTGACCCAGGAAAACCCCACCAAATTCAGATCGTCTGTTAAAAATAAAAACAGAAAACTAAAAAGAAAGCCAGTGATCAAGTCACTGAAGAGAGCGCTACCTGGATTAGACAAGAACAGATAGCTTGGACCTAAAATGATGGTGGAGGAGAAGACATCTCATGGGTGGTTTCGCCTCAAGAGAAATGGGAATCTCAGCGCAGGAAGAAGAACAGTCAGGGGGTGTCACTTCAGCTCTGAGACTGGAAGCTAAATCTCTGTTGAGAGGGAGTGTGTGTAAAGAGATAAGGAGCAAGGAGGGGAGATTGGAGTAGGAATAATGTCTTTCAGTCTTGAACTGCTTCCCACTGCAATAGGTAAGGCCACACCCCGGAGTTTGATGTTAATGGCAATGCTCTGTGATGTCCACTACCACTGCTTTCTTCCAGCTGAAGAGGAAGTCTCCTGTGCCGGCCCCTGCTGCTACTGCAACACAGAGGTACCCATTGCACAATGCAGAGGTCATGAAGAGGAGCATGAGGAAGTAGCTGATGACCACCTGGGTGATATGCAGCACTATTTGCAAGAGGCGAGGGAAGCTCAGCATCTGCTGCTCAACAGTTTTGCGTGTCTCCATAAGAACAGTCCCATTTGGTCCTGGAACAGGCATGGAATTGTAGCGAATGCTGACTGGTGACTTGCGTAGCAGGCTTTCTCGGGCTGTCTTATGTCCTTCATAGAACATTGCTAGTGAAAACACTCCCACAAAAGCTCCAGCCATTTCTCCAGCTGTATTGATCACCACGCCAGAAAACAGCAGTTCCACATTCTTAAAGCCAAAGTAGAAGCTCATGTGCATCATCATCATGTTGCCATCTCCCCCACTGTGGAGGTGGGAGGCTGAAATGGTCATGTTATGGTGAGAAGATGGCATGAGCTCATCCCCATATGGTGGGAATGGTTCATTTGTCCAGGAAAAGTTGAGAATCAGCAAAAGATTCTTCCTAGATCAAGTCCTGCCACCGGCGCCTCTCTTTCAGAACCTTAACCCGTCACCCTCTCACGACTCTTCATCAACCCCTTCCACTAGTGACCGGCTGGACATGTCCACGATGGCCACTGAGATCATTCCCACCCCAAAAAACTATTTGTTTTTTAAAATTGTGGTAAAATATACTTAACATAAAATTGAACATTTTAACCATTTTTTAGTGTGCAATTCAGTGACTTTAAATATTCACATTGTTGTGCTACCATTGCCATCATCCATCTTCAGAACCTTTTTCATTATCCCTAACTGAAACCAAACCCATTACACACTAACTGCCCACCCCCTCTCCCAGATGTAGTACCTGGCAGCCACCATTCTACTTTCTGTCTCTATGAACCTGACTTCTCTGGAGGTGTCTAGGGGTGGAATCAGGTAGAATTGGTCCTTTTGTGACTGGCATTTCATCCATGCTGTAGCATGTGTCAGAACGTCCTTCTTTTTAAGGGCCGTATGATATTCCATTGCACATACACCCCATTTTATTTATTCTTCCACCTGTCCATGGTTGCTTAGGTTAATTCCATCTATTGGCTATTGTGACTTTATCTGTGGCCTAGCATGTGATCTGTCCTGGAGAATGTCCCATGTATAATTGATAAGACTGTATATGTGCCTGACTGGTGTGGCTCAGTGATTGAGCAGTGACCTATGAACCAGGAGGTTATGGTTTTATTCCTGGTCAGGGCACATGCCCGGGTTTCGGGCTTGATCCCTGGTGTGGGGCATGCAGGAGGCAGCCGATCAATGATTATCTTTCACCATTGATGTTTCTATCTCTCTCTCTCCCCCTCTCCCTTCCTCTCTGAAATCAACAAAAATGTATTTTAAAAAGAATGCATGTGCTGTTGCTGCTTGTAGAGTGTTCTGTATTATGTCTATGCCATGCTATCTCCAGTTGGTTTATGGTGCTGCTCAAGTCCTTTAATTCTTTACTGATCTTCTGTCTGGCTGTTTCATTCATTACTGAGAGTGGAGTGTTGATGTCTCCAGCTATTATTATGCAACTAGAGGCCCAGTGAACATTTGTGCACTGGGCGGGGGGAGGGGTGTCCCTCAGCCCTGTCTGAGCCCTCTCGAAGTCTGGGGCCCCTCGGGGGATGTCTGCCTGCCTGCTTAAGCCCGTCCCCCCCCCCCATCAGGTGGACGTCCCCCGAGGGGTCCTTAGCACTGCTGCGGAGGCGAGAGAAGCTCCCACCACAGCTGCTGCACTCGCCAGCTGTGAGCCCTGCTTCTGGCTGAGTGGTGCTCCCCCTGTGAATCTGCCTTCTGGTGGTCAGTGTGCATCATAACCAGCAGTTGTTCTGCCTTTGGTTGATTTGCATATTAGCCTTTTATTATATAGGATTGTCTATTTCTTTCTTTAATCTGTCAATATTTGCTTCATATATGTTGGGGGCCTGTTATTAGATGCGGAAATGTTCGTCCTCAGTTTGTAAGACTCTATTCTAATGCTCCCTCCTCCACTGCCCTCATGCCTGCCTCCCCCAGCACCAGCGGAGTTCCTCCCTTCTGTGCTTTCACTGTAACTTGTGTCCACTCTGTGTACTGCAATCTGCTGTAGTGAAGAACTTACAGTCTGTCTTCCCAGTTAGCTTCTCTTGGAGGACACAGGGTTTTGTCTTATTTAGGTTTGCAATTCTAGAACCCAGCACAATAAGTACCCAGGGAAAGTTTGTTACACGGACATTAATTATTGAACGCGATTGTGTGTCGCCCATGTTATTCCTGGGTTAAAAATAATTATAGCCAGAAATTCTTACCACATCATTGCTTTGGGTATATGTAACCTATAGCCTCCAAAGGTTTGCTCTTCTCTCACTTGATCCTTATACAGCTTTATGGCGGAGGTAGGGCCGGGTTTACAGCTCCATTTTATAGGTAAAAAAACCGGATACTCGCTCCAAGAGGCCTAATGTCTTGGTGGAGGTCAAGATGGTAAGAAGCAGAGCTGGGACTTGATCCCAGAAAGGTCTGGCTCCTGACCAGGGTTCCGTTCTCAGTGCCCACTGTCCTGGTAGGCTCTGCGCTTGTGGCTGTCCCGGCTGGCATCATAGCCTCTTTGTGGGAGGCTGAGGCGGGCTCAGGTGACCCTGAGCCTCTCTCCTCTTGGAGAATTTCCAGTTGGTCTTTGGATGTATTATAAGGAGTTCCCAGCCAGTCTATGCGATACACCTCACCAGATCCATTTTGGAGAAGATGACTGCTGAGTACCTCGCTCCCTGGGACACAGGTAGGAGGGGCTCCAGTCTGGACTTCCCTGACTGAAAGTATTATGTACGTGCCCTTTGATCTGAAGTACCCTGGCCACCTTGTGAGAGGAGCTTTTTCTTGCTTTGAACAAAATGTTCCCCTTGTAATTACCTTCCCCCTCTGTCCCATGGAGCCTGGCAGAGTGATCCTGCTCCCTCTGCTCCTGACACTCCGACATCCTTCCAGGGACATGGCACAGTGACGTGTTCCCCTTCTTCAGGGTGCCTGGCTCCAGGGCCCTCAAGCTCCACCATGGCTTTTCCAGGAACCTGAAGCCCAGCCCTGCCGCTCTGGGCCACCCTCCCCAGATATGCTCCTGGCTTGGACTGAGTGCCACCGAGGGCACAGCCATGACAGGGCATCACCAGGTTGGCAGGAGAGCCTGCTGAGGCTCTAATTGTGGCTTCCTCAGATGGACAGGCAGCTGACTGTGGGTGGAGAGCAGGAAGAGGAGGAGGAGGAGGGGGAGGGCGGGGAGAGGAGGGACAGGAAACAGAGCCCAGGCATGTGTGATGGAACAAAAATAGAGCCGGGGTTACTGTGGGCCGAGCTTCGTCCCAGCATGTGCTCACCAGGAGGCTTGGGCTCAGGTGAGCCCACCCAGGCCCTGTGCTGGTCGAAGGGTGAGCTACCTGCCAGGAGTGCTGGCCATCCCCAGGCTGTGCCCTCCAGTGGCTGGAGAGGGATTTCGAATGGTGTTTAAAACACAGAGACAAGGAATGGCTAGAGAGAGCCCAGTGGGGCCTTTGGGTTAATTTTCATGGAAATGGTAATAATAATTGCACCTACAGGAAGACTGAACATATGAAAAGAGGCAGTGTATCTATGTGCTTTGTGCGATGCCCGAGGCTATAAAAGGCAATGGCTGTAACTGCACTTGATGCTGCAAGGGCATGGATGGCTCCTAGAGATGTTTCCCTTGTGGCGTTTTGGGGGTCTGAGTGAGGTCTGTCACCTCCGTGCTCTGCAAGCACCTGTGGGCTGAGAATGACTGATTACAGCAGGACCAGATTTCTGCTTGGCTCTAAGTGCTGTGTGACCCCAGGCAAGCTCCTTTCCCTCTCTGGGCCTCTATTTTATTTCCTGTACTGTGGAGGACTTGGGCTAGATCTCTGAGGTCTTTCAGCCCACAGAAATTGGGGAATCTGGGCCATGGGCAGGGTGTTACTTTCTGATGCCTTGGCTCTTTCTTTGGAGAAGGCATATCCCTCCACCCCACCCTTTGCTGAGCTGGCCTGCTGGTTTCCTAGACAGGCCCCACAGAAGGGTGGGCTGGAGACAAGTCTGGGGCTGGGGATTCTGAGGCCAAGACTGTCCAGAATGGAAGCAGGAGACGCGACTGGAGCCTTCCTTCTACATGCCCTGAAGACACCCCAGCAGAGGGGTGCTGCCTGGATTACTGGAGAGTTTGGCCTGTTCTGCCAGGACACGTGGCTGGAGGGCCATCAACCCAAGCCCTCCTCTGGGCAGGTGATCCTCCAGGAGCTGGCCAGGCCTGACTCAGAGCTTCAGCCTGCCAGCCAGCCAGGAGCTATCTGTTCCCATGGCACCTACAGAGAAATCACACCGTGATGGATGGCACTGGGCTCTGAGAAAGCGTGTCACTGGCTCTGGGGCCCAGGAGAGAAATACAATATCAACCTGGCACCAACTGGCCTGAAAGAACAGCTGACTCTAGTAAGAAAGCTGAGATGAAGCCTCAAGTTCAAGATTGGCAGGTAGCCTCCGGACAGATTGCTGATGGTCTGACTCTCTGCCAAGGAGAGAGCTGGACTGGGCTGTTGGAATCCAACCCTTTGATCCCACCCTCCACCTGGCTGTGTGCGACCTTCACTTGTTCCTGCCCCTTCCTGGGACCTCGGCTTCCCCACTGGGTCTGGATGTGAGGGTGTTCGTTAAGAGAACAAATTTTGTGTTGTCTTTTCTTCAAATGTTCCTTCAGCCTTTAATGGAAATGGTACTATGAAGGGTAAAAGTATGATGCGCAACTATCTGCTGCCTTGAACATGCTGCCTCTTCCCCACAGCCTCCCCTTCCTCGCCATGTCCTGTGCCTGAGCTGCTACTTATTCTCCCATTTTCTGGAAGGGAAACGACCTTCATTCTGGATTACGGAGAATGATACTCTGGACATTTCAGTGTGTCATTGAAGAGGTTTGGACTGACCAAACTTATTTCTTATTCCAGATCTGCCAGTGGGTCTGAGCAATTCTCTTCCTTGTCTGGGCCTCAGTTTCTCTCTTTGTAGCATGAGGTGTTTGGGCCCGGTGAACTCAAAATTTCTTTCCAGTTTGGCCTCAGGGTCTCTAATTTCCCCTGGAAATTTAGCCTGACTTCACCCTGCGTCTCACAAACAGACTAAATAGGAGTGACTGAGGATGGAACAACCTGGCTCAGAAGGACAATGAAACCTCTATCCTCTACAGTGGAGGGCGACTGCCAAAATGCTGCCCCTCTCCTGCTTGCAAAAATGATGGGCTGCTTCATGTTTCTCTCAGCCACGGTGGGGGATGTTCATGAGTGGTCTCACACACACATTCGCACGCACACACACAGCTACACACAGACACACAGCTAAACACAGACGCACGCACACTCCAAGGCTCGGCGAGTGGGGCTTCTAGAGAATGCTTGTCCCTGAATGAAAGTCAGACCCAACAGTGGGCGTGGCCCCAGGCCTTGTAGGGTTATCTTTATGGCAGAGCTATAATAGATTTTAAGTGGGTTCCAGAAGCTTCGTGTGAGCACCAAGTATCCAGTGTCCTGGGGCTCTGCCACCACCTGCTGATTGGGCTGGCTGCGGCTCCGGGCCCGCATGGCATCCCGGTCATGTGAGGGACTAGTCAGGAAGCTGGTGCTCAGCTCTCTGGCATGTGGCTGTGAACCTGGGCCCTGGAGCTGTCAGCATGTCCGTCAAATGGTGCTGCCAAGGGAAGGGCCACACTCTAGGCAGCCCTCCTGGCACTGCTGTCCCCGTGCTCTGTGGCTGACAGATATTCACAGCCTTATCACTCGCCAAGCGGCCAGCAGTCTGGATGCTGGTCTGAGCAGCTGGGCCTGGGGGTTGTTGCTGGAGGGAACCCTATATCCCTGCTCCTTTTGAGTTGGGCTTTGAGCGGTGAGCAGGAGAGAAGTGGGAGGCGCCTTCCGATGCAAGGTTGCATGGGAAGATTCAGAACAGATTTGAGTAATTCAAAGTAAACCAGTTTGCTTAGGCCAGTGGTTGGCAAGCTGCGGCTCATGAGCCACATATAGCTCTTGAGCCGGGGTTTGCTGCTCTGTTGACTAATGAGTTTACTGACCATTGGGATAGGGGCTTAATCACAAGAAACAACAAAAGCCTGTAATTATTGAAATCGAGAGTCTAGGTTATTGGTCGGCAAACTCATTAGTCAATAGAGTGGCAAACCGTGGCTCGCGAGTTGCATGTGGCTTGTGAGTGCAGTTTGCTGCCCACTGGCTTAGACCAGTGGTTGGCAAACTCATTAGTCAACAGAACAAATATCAACAGTACACGATTGAAATTTCTTTGGAGAGCCAAATTTTAAAAACTTAAACTTCTTCTAATGCCACTTCTTCAAAATAAACTGCCCCAGGCCGTGGTACTTTGTGGAAGAGCCACACTCCAGGGGCCAAAAAGCCACATGTGGCTCTCGAGCCCTGGTTAGCCGACCACTGGCCTAGACCAACTTAACAGTTCCTAATTGTCTGACCACAAGTCTGTGATGATTTGTGAAGAATGTTCATCATTCACAGCAATGTGGGGGAAAATCAGGCCAATAAGAGTGAATTTCATAAAGTTAATGTAGCTTGAGGATTTTTAAATTTATTTTTAGAGATATCCTTTTGAAGCACAAAATGTCCCCCCATATAAAATAAAAGTGATATTAGATAGTAGTTGGATTTTTAAATGTACTTGACAACCCTATGGCAATCCTTTGTCATTAAAGACATTATTTTTACTGACAGATTAGTTCCTAACCCCTAGGAATCTGTGTGCTCTCACAAAGTTCTTGGGAGAAAGGGCGGAAGTGGTAGGCAAGGGAGGGAGGTGGGAGGCCTTGGTCTCTCACAACAAGGGCCATGTCTGTTTTGCTCATGGGTCATTAAAGTTTTTTTTTCTTCTTCTCTGTTAAGGTCTCTATAGTCACTATTTGAGGCTTTTGAGGCTCTACTTCCTCTTTCACAACCACTTGCCTCTGCCTTCTAGCCCAGAAGCTGCCACAGACAATGTGCAAATGGATGAGCAGGTGCGTATGCCAATAAAACTTTATTTACAAAGACAAGAAGTGGGCCTGATTTGGCCCAGGGATCTTCAGCTGGCTGACTTTAGTCTAGCACAATGCCTGACATCCAGCAAATAAGTATTTATTGAGTTGTTATAATTATTTCTAGAGGGCCAAGAGGAGACATTGGAGGGGTCGGAGGTAGGATTTCAGAAAGATCACTGGTGGGCTGTGTTTTCAGATGGCAGGGTTGGAAGAAAGGCCACAGTGAGGGCTGCATCCCCTTTGGACAGGTGGGGGCTGCGGGAGAGTGAGCTAGAGCCTGTGCTCTATGATGTCCCAGGCCTGGCCTGGGGAAGGCTCAGGGGGGAGGGAGTGAAGATGTGGGAGTGGTAAGGATGTGTTTCATGGAACGGCCGGAATTAAAGCCCCGATTCCTTAAATTCTGCTTTTCATGCCCCCAACTGAGCTTCTAGAACTCACAGCGCTGCAAAAGCCTGGCTTTCCCAAATCAAAATCTTGGCTCTCAAAATTCTTTTTGCTATGAATTTCAGAAGCCCACTTCAAAAGCCAAGAATTTTGATTATTTGCTTTCCTGTTACATTTCAACCATGCCAGCTTTGCTCAAAGGCAGTAAGTCCTGAATGTCTTAGCCTACTGATTTTGTTTTAATGGGAGAAAGGCTGTGCATTGAAAAGAGAAAAAGAGAATGAAATTGTGCTTGTTAACTTATCAAAATGTTTTTTTGCTACATTTGGTCCTAATAAGAGGCAGGAAAGTCTGGGGAGGCTGCTGCTTTTGGTAAACGCATGAGGAGTCAGTCCCAACAGCTTCAGTGATAGGGGAACGTTTAATTGAAATGTCAGGGACACTCACACTCAAGTTCACCAAGTGGCATGGGGC
The DNA here is from genome assembly GCA_027563665.1 of Antrozous pallidus. Classification (NCBI taxonomy): domain Eukaryota; kingdom Metazoa; phylum Chordata; class Mammalia; order Chiroptera; family Vespertilionidae; genus Antrozous; species Antrozous pallidus. Next base: position 58,970,006 of record CM050522.1, read on the forward strand.
GCGTTGGCTGGAGAGTCCTGGAGTGAGCTGAGAGTAGAGGAACTCTGGAAGAGTGGAAGAGCCAGAAAACTTGAAGTTTAATGTTCAAAAATGCCATCATCCATGGGGCAGAAGATAGGTGTGAAGGTATCAGAGGGAAAGATGCAAACACAATGGCAGCTCCTTGTAAGGCCTCCCAAGAGGTCTGGCTGAAGTACAACCCAGAGGCCTGCCTTTGTAAAGACAAAGCTGAAGGGAGATGGGATTGGTTATACCCAACTGCTCAAAGATGAAAGGGGACATTCAGGAGGTACCACATTTCCTGTCATCAGGATGCTCAGATGTTGCTGGTGACCAGCTGGTGGGAAGGCTACAAAGGGGATGCAGCCCTCACCGTGGCCTTTCTTCCAACCCTGCCAATCAGAAAACAAGTCTTCTGATTCCATGTCTCTCCTCCCGTGTCTCCACGTAGAGTCTCAGCAGTGTGGCTGGGAAGTCTCCTTGAGGGACCTGTTTCCAGGAGTGTGAAAGCAATGGGAAGAGCACAGTGCCAGGGAGGGACCCGGAGCCTGTGGGCAGAGCCTTGCGTCCCCTGCCCAGCTCTATTGTTGGCCTACTGAGGGCCCATGGACAAATCCTTTCATTTTCTGGGCCCTGATGTCCCCTCCTGCACCAGAGCTGCCAGACCAGGCGTTCTCTGTGGTCTCTTCCACTGCTCTTCACACTGGCTCTGGGAAAGGGCCATTTTAAAAATTATAGACGTATTGAGATGCAGTTCACACACCTCAACATTCACTCATCTAAAGTGAACAATCCAATGGCTTTCAGTATATTAATGGAGTGCCATCATCACCATAATCACTTTCAGAACATTTTCATCCTCCTTCAAAGAAAGCTCATACCCTTTAGTCATCACTCCCCGCCCCCTGCACCACACACACATCCCCCTTGGCACCAATCTTCTTGCTTCTATATACTTGCCTATTCTGGGCCTTTCATATAAATGGAATCACATAATATGCAGACTCTTGTGTTCGGCTTCTTTCATTTAGCATGTTTCTAAGGTTAACCTACGTTGTAGCATGTACTTCATTCCTTTTTATTGTCAAACTAAAGGCCCGATGCATGAAATTTATGCGAGAGGAGGCCTTCCTTCCTCCAGCTTCCGGCACTGGCTTCCCTCTGGCGCTTGGGACCCCGGCTTCCCTCGCAAACCTCGGCTTTGTCTGGAAAGTTGTCTGGAAGGACATCAGGCCTAATTAGCATATCACGCTTTTATTATTATAGATGCTGAGTGACATTCCATTTATAAATAGACCACATTCTATTCATCAGCTGATGGACATGTGGGGCGTTTCCACTTTGAGCTCTCATGAGTAACGCAGCTGTGAGCGTTCATGTCCAGGCTTTGGTGTGGAGGCATGTTTTCCACTCTCTCGGGTGCATCCCTGAGATGGAATTGCTGCATGATTACTTCCCTGCCCTTATATCCCACCACTCCTTTACACTCCCTATGCTCCCATCAGTCAGGGCATGGTGGGGCTCTACTCGCTGGCCCCAACTCACACATCTGCCCACACTGCTGTTTCCCCCGAGAAGCTCTTTCCTCCTATCATTTTGGGTCCAAATCTTGTGTGTTACTAAGGCCCAACTCAACTGTCACTTTCTCAACATCTTCCTCCCATGCTGCCTCCCGCTGGGAGAGCCAGGCTGCCCTTCCTTCCCGTCTCCTGTCACCAGGCTTTGGGCTGCAGTCTTCTCCGCCCGTGCCTCCTTAACTCCCTAGACTATACTCCTCGCTTCATCTAGACTCTGGAGTTGAATTTACTAATATTCCAAGTGCTTTGCATATGACAGACTCTAAATAAATGTCAGGGTAGTGAGTGTTCAATGCGTTCTGTTATTTAATGGTTTTAGGGTGATATCCCTGTGCCCTTCGTGGCTGTCGGGATCGCAAAGCCCTTCCCTTCTTCTCAGAATGATGCGTTCCCCAGGCGGCACTCGGGGAGGAAGGCTGAGCTGCCTTCTGTCCCTCTAGCTCATTCCTTGTCTCCAGTCTGGCACGGGCACCTCAGCCTCTTCCTCACATTTCCAGCTAAAATCGAATGAGTGACTCTGAAAAACAAGGTTATGCATGTTGGGTCCCGACTTCTTTGAGCATTGCTCGTGACTTTGAAATCTATAAACAGACAGTTAGCTTCCCAGATGACCGACCAAATCATATTCCCCTGGAAAGCAGAGCTCAATTAGGCGGTTTAAGGCATCTGATAGTGAAATGGACGCGATGTCTTCCTGCCTCACCAAGGTAAGGCGCAGCCCTGACAAACGGTCATCTGGTCTCAGGGAGGACATTTCCGCTACCAAGCAGATACCGTCCTCCCAAGGCGGCCTGAAGGGTGGGGAGTGCTTCCTATGGAGTAAACCCTCCACCCTGCAGCTCCCAGCCACTGTGCTTGGCGCGGCCTCCGGGGCCTTTAGACCATCCCTTCCTTCCGTTCCTGCACGTCTGAAAACAGGACTATGGCTCTGGGTTTGTTCTCACCAGACAGACTAGCCCTGGTGGCTTCAGTAAGTTCTCCATACTTAAGAAACAGTAACACTAGTAAATCATAAATAATTAATAATAAAAAATGATTTTGAGTAAGAAATACCAATAGTATGATAATAAAAGTGACCATATTTATCATGTTATGATTACAATCATAGTCTTTAGTATCTTATAATTGAGCACTTAGCATATGCCCAGCATTGTGCCAAACCGGATTAATTTCATGTAGATTAACCCTTTGCAGTCTCACAACAACCTTATGAGGCCAGGACAGTTATGATTCCCACCTGACAGATAAAGACCCTGAGACTTACAAAGCATAATGACTTGAAAAATGTCACATGGCTACTGCTAGAGGTGGATTTTGAACCCAACACATCTTCTTGAGTCCAAGGTCTAACCTCTATGTGCACAGCCTAAACACGGGTCCCTCCCAGTGACAGTGACCCTTCCCAGGGAGCTGGCTGCAGGCTTGTCCTCCTGTGCTCAACGGAAGGAACACTGGACCAAGAATCAGTATGGACACCCCTAGCGTATGGTGTGACTGCTCGAGGTCCCCCCTTGCCTGAAAACACAGCAGTTAAAGTAGCTGGTCTGTGAGGTTATTGGTTTTCAGTTTGAACGTTTCAACCTTCCTTGAACGCACAAAACCCTTTCACAACACTGGGCCTTTGAGCTTCCAGTCCCATTTCCCAGAAATTTCTCCCAACTTTTACTGCTTGACAAGTAATGACTCATCTTTTGAGACCTGACTTGAATATTGCTTCCTCTGTGTAGCCTCGCTCCTTATTCCCCAAACGCCTGCATAAATCTCCTCTAGAACCTGTGGTTTCTCCCCAGAGGGACCGTGAGCATCTCGAGTACAGGGATTTGTCTATGCCTGGTGACCTCAGCACTTAGCAGGGTGAGTGCTTGTTAGATAGAAGGCCTCCAGGATGGCCCCGGTGGTTCTGGTGTCAATTCTCCGTCACAGCTGCTAGATGGCGCTGCAGCCCACAGGAATGTCGCTCCCAGGTCTGTAAAAGTGCAGGTCAGCCTGCGGGGGGCGGTAGCTTCAGGCCAAGATGGGAGCTCATTTGGCCAGAAACCCAGGAAAAGTACAATATTCCATTTCCTCCTCCTCATTTGCTCAGTGTTGAATGCTGCTGGAATCAAGCTGTTTCTTTATATTTCCCTTTCCTTGAGGTCTAGAAAGGCAGAGGCCTCTCCCTCCTTTCCTCCTCTACTGCCTCACTGCAGGAGAATTTATACCATTCCATTCCTCTGCCTTTAGATTGTTCCAGGTTTATTGTCCAGTGTATGTATGATCTGCTGATTTTTGCCCCATGTTGTGCTCACCTGCTCCTATGAAAAAAGGAAAGGTACAGCTTAGCACCTTATGGCAATACCTCTGACCCAAATGAACTCCTTTCATTTCTGATTCTTTTACTGCTTATTTGAGTCCATTTTATTTATATTTTCCTCTATCTTCTTTTCACCTTTTTTTCATGTCTCAGAACACCCTGCACTTCTCTGTCCTCCATCCAGGGAGGGCAGCATGGTTGTGGTTAAGGGCAGTGAGGTGGATTGCCCCGTGTTTGAATCTTGCTTTTGCTACCTACTGGTTGCAAGATCTTGGGCAATTTACTTGACCTTTTGGTGACTCAGTTTTCTTTTTAATTTTTATTTATTATTATTTTTAAATAAATCTTTATTCTTCAGATTATTACAATTGTTCCTCCCCCCCATAGCTCCCCTCCACCCAGTTCTCACCCTACCCTCTGCCCTTACCCTCCTCCCCTGTCCTCATCTATAGGTATACGATTTTTGTCCAGTCTCTTCCCGATCCCCCCATATCCTTTCCTCCCCAAGGATTGTCAGTCCACTCCCTTTCTATGCCCCTGATTCTATTATATTCACCAGTTTATTCTGTTAATCAGATTTTTCATTCACTTGATTTTTAGATTCACTTGTTGATAGATATGTATTTGTTGTTCATAATTTTTATCTTTACCTTTTTCTCCTTCTTCCTCTTCTTAAAGAATACCTTTCAGCATTTCATATAATACTGGTTTGGTGGTGATGAACTCCTTTAGCTTTTTCTTATCTGTGAAGCTCTTTATCTGACCTTCAATTCTGAATGATAGCTTTGCTGGGTAGAGTAATCTTGGTTGTAGGTTCTTGCTATTCATCACTTTGAATATTTCTTGCCACTCCCTTCTGGCCTGCATAGTTTCTGTTGAGAAATCAGTTGACAATCGTATGGGTGCTTCCTTGTAGGTAACTGTTTTTCTCTTGTTGCTTTTAATATTCTCTCTTTGTCTTTTGCTCTTGGCATTTTAATTATGATGTGTCTTGGTGTGGTCCTCTTTGGATTCCTTTTGTTTGGGGTTCTCCATGCTTCCTGGACTTGTAAGTCTATTTCTTTCACCAGGTTGGGGAAGTTTTCTGTCATTATTTCTTCAAATAGGTTTTTAGTATTTTTCTCTGTCTCTTCTTCTGGCACCCCCATAATTCTGATGTTGGTACGCTTGAAGTTGTCCAGAGGCTTTTCATACTATCTTCAAATTTTTGGATTCTTTTTTCTTTTCTAGTTGGGTGCTTTTTGCTTCTTTGTATTTCAAATCTTTGATTTGATTCTTGTGATCCTCTAGTCTGCTGTTGGATCTCTGTATATTATTTTTTATTTCAGTGAGTGTATGCTTAATTTCTAGTTGGTCCTTTTTCATATCCTCAAGGGTCTCACTAAATTTATCAGCCTTTTCTAGAAAATTCTTGAAAAACCTTATAACCGTGGTTTTGAACTCTATATCTGGTCATTTGTTTTTCTCCATTTCTTTCATTTGTGACCTGTTTCTTTGTCTCCACAGTTTGGCTGCTTCCCTGAGTTGGTAGAGTGGCTTTATGTGCTAGGTGTCTTATAGGTCCCAGTGGCTCAGCCTCTCCAGTTACCTGAGGTGGACACTCTTGGTGTACCCCTTTGTGAGCTGTGTGAACAATCTTGTTGTAGTTAAGTCTTGATTGTTGTTGGTATAACTGGGGGGAATTGATTTCCAGACCAATTGGCTGAGAGGATCAGCTGTGTCTACACTGGGAGAACTTCTGTGCTGGAGACACCCTTATGAAATAAGTCTTGCTTCAGTGGGGCTTTGGTGCTCACTGAGTCTGCCCCCTGAGTGTATCCTTTATGGATCTGAGGAGTTGTAATCTGGATGGTCCCACTCTGACCCCTGGATCTCCAAGGACATGCTAATTTAGCCTCTGCCTGAGGCCACCCAGCAGGAGCTGTGGAGAGATAAGCAGATTCCTCTTCTTTGTTTGGGGTTTGGAGGTGCCCAGATGAGGCCCAGCTGTGAAGCAATGCAAGCTGCTGCGGGGCCTTGGGCCTTCTTTGGATGTTCTGGATCTCGCTGACTCAGCTGCAGTTTGTTAGGTAAGTTTAGAATTCAAAGGACCAGGCCATTCATATGCAAAAGCCTCTGCACTCAGCTTGGATGGGGCAGAGTCTCAGAATGGAGCAGACAGCAATGGCTTTCCATCAGCCTGCCCTAAGAGGCCCCTGGGTCTCAGTGACCCACGGTAATTGCTGCAAGCACCTCTGAGAGAAAGCCGCCCTTGAGTTTCGCCTGCTGCCAGATGGTCCAATTTCTCCCCGTATGAGTCTGGGTCCCCAGGGTGTTGCCTGGAATTGTAGTTCAGAGCAGTTAGGAGCTTTTGTCTCTCTCCTGATTGAGAAAGCCAGCTGCACACTCAGTTGCAGCCTTCTCTGCACACACGCCTCCATACCTTTGCCTTCTGTAGCTCCGGTGAGTCTCAGTGTGCTTTTCTCTTTCCTTCTAGTTGTAGAATTTCCACTCAGTCAGCCTTCTTGTGGTTCTGGACGATGTCCGTTTTATCTTTAGTTGTAGTTTTGAACTTGTTGTGCAAGGCAGCAGTTCAGGTGTTTACCTATGTTGCCATGTGGTTTCTCCTGGTGGTGACTCAGTTTTCACATCTGTAGAATGGAGATAATTCTTTCCTGAAAGTTGGTTGTGAGGATTAAATGAGTTCTTAGTGCTTTACTTTGAAAGGGGCTGATAAACACTGAGGGCACATTATGGAATTTACAGCTGGATTCATTCATGATGTGTGGAATGGCCTGATATTAGGTTGCAAGTCCCAGGAAGGCTGGGATTGGGTTTGTCTCCTCCTCCTCCTCCCTCTCCCCCTCCTCCTCCTCCTCCTCCTCCTCCTCCTCCTCCTCCTCCTCCTCCTCTTCTTCCTCCTCCTTCTTCTTCTTCTTTTAAATCCTCACCCGAGGATGTTCCCCCCCCCCCCCCATTGATTTTAGAGTGGAAGAGAGAAGGAAAGACACAGAGAAATATTGATGTGAGAGAAACACATCAATTGGTTGCCTCCTGCACCAGTCCTGACCAGAGCCTGGATCAGGGAGAAACCTACAACTAAGGTACGTGCCCTTGATTGGAATCGAACTCGGGATCCTTTGGTCTGCAAGCTGACACTCTAACCACTGAGCTAAACTGGTTAGGGCAAGTTTGTCTTATTCACTGTCCCATCATTGGCCCCCACAAGAGTGCCTGGCATATCAGAGACACTGAATTAAATATTTTGGAAGAACCAGTTTGTTTTGTTTTTCCTTTATGATAAAAATGGACTAAAATAATGATTTATAATTGTTTACCCATTTATATTGTTTAGAATTTTAAATTAATAATTTTGTTGGTGAAGTCATTTATTGTTGGTGGTGTGTAAAATGGTAGAACTTTCTGGAAGGCAATTTGACAATATGTAGAAAGAGGCTGAATACAAATTGACAGGGTAATTCCACTGTTATTAGAAAAAAATCTAGTGCTTAAATATGCGCAAAGTGTTTTAAGTACAAGGGTGTTCCTGATAGCAGTACTTATTCTATAAAAAAATCACTAACCACTGAACAGAAATATTGAAATGGTTGAATAAATGATGACATACCCAGCGTGATGGAATATTATGCAGCTTTTAAGTGAGCTCTCCTGTGGAATAGTTAATTTTGTGGGAAAACATTCCTGATATTAGTGATATAAACTAATCTACAAAACTAGATATGCAGAATAGGTACATTTAAAAAACCTCTCTAGTCCCAACTTCCTTATATGTAAACTTAAAACAGTAGTGTCTTATATGTAAAATTAAAACAATAATATGGTGATTGTCAGAGGGAAACGGGGGTAAAGGGGAAAGGGGGTCAAGTATATGGTGACAGAAGGCGATTTGACTTTGGGTGGTAAACGCAATGCAATATAGAAATGATGTATCATATAATTGTGCACTTAACACCTATATAATTTTTAAAAAATATTTTTTGTTGTTGATTTCAGAGAGGAAGGGAGAGGGAGAGAGAGAGAGAAACATCAATGAAGAGAGAGAATCATTGATCGGCTGCTTCCTGCACCCTCCCCACCAGGGATGGAGCCCACAACCTGGGCATGTGCCCTTGACTAGAATCAAACCCAGGACCCTTCAGTATGCAGGCCAATGCTCTATCCACTGAACCAAACCAGCTAGGGCAAAACCTATATAATTTTATTAATCAATGCTAATTCAATAAATTTAATAAAAATTAAAAAACTAGTGCTTACCTCTTAGGATTCTTACAAGGTTTAAATATATTGAAAAAAAGGATTTAAATAAATATTTTATTAATTCTGGGCATGGAACTAAGGGATCAAAAATGTTGCCTACTGTCACATAACACATCAGAAGAATAAGTCTGGAAGGAATTCAGCAGTGTTAATGGTGGTTAATCTCAGGTGGCTGGATGACAGGAACTGGAATTCTTCTTTATAAAATACAAGAAGTATTAAGCAGCTAAAAAAGTGCTGGACCATAGGAGATGCTCAGTCGAGGGAAGGTAACATGGCTCTAGTCTTCTTTATATTCTCTCTCTTTTTTTTAATAATGAACATGTACGGCCACAATGCTACTTCTCTATATTTGTTAATTAATTGACCAACCGTGACCTAACAGCATTCTGTGCTAGGCTTTGTGACAGCCACTTAAGCTCTAGGACCAGGGGACTGACTGTGGTCCTTTTCCCTTCCGCTGGGGCCCAGGAGAACCAACCAATTCTGTTTGCATCATGTTCTTTCTAAGGCCCTCCCAAGTATCCTTTCCCTGTGGCCGTCATTTCTTCTGATAACACATTCCTTCTATGACTCAGTACTTTTCTCTTTTGCCATTTCCTCCTCAGACTTTCTTTTTTCACAACAAATTCCATGACTGCCTTAACTGCCTCCCCCTGATTTTATCCCACATCCCTCTCCTTTCCCATCCAAAACAAATAACAATTCATCTCACCCCTGCAAATCAAGTCAAGATTGCTGATAATAATCATTTCTGCCTCTTTTAAGTCCAAATAAAAAAATATATGAGTAACTTGGGATTGCAAACCAGAGAGGAAAGGATGACTGGTTTAATGAAATATATTGGAAAATTTGACCAACTATTTTGGAAACAAAGAGTGAAATGCCTATGGCATGCCACATAACAATAAATTTCAGGTAGGTTAAAGAATCGCAGTCAGGTGCTGTTTATGACAGTAAAAAAGTGATTATCTCATCTCACAGTGGGGAAAAAAATTCTAAAGACTTATGATATGCAAAGGTATATGTGTCTAAATAAACATAAAATCTCTGACTCAACAAAAGTCCAAAACAAAATGGAAAACACAAACACACCTGCAAGATAATGACTGAGGTAGATATCATTTAGATTTACAAATCAATAGTTAATCTGAATAAATTTTGAAAATTGGGCAGAGATAAGCAAAGTTAAAGGATAGTGACGGACAGCAAAAAATGCTTAAGGCTATAAACAGACAAAACATTAATAAAGCATTCATTGTGTAAAGAGCTCCTCCAAATCAACATGAAAAACACAAATAACACTGCAGAAAAAAACAGCAAAGGCTCTGAACAGGCAAATTACTGAAGAAATAAAAATGTCAACAAAGATATAAACAGATGCTCAATCTCAACAATAACCAGAGAAACATAGTTCTTTTGTTAAAGTCCCCTTTCCACCTGAAAAATTGGCAAAAATTAAAAAGTTTGAAAGAAGCTTAAACATAAAGCGGGAAGCAGATTCTCTCATATTCTCATTGGTAAGAGTATATAAATCCATAAGGTCTTTAGGAGGGCAATTTAACAGTAAATTATAAAGTACTCATCCCCTTTAGGTCAGCAATTCTAGTTCAAAGGATTTATTCTTCAAAATGCTGCACATATGCAGAGATACATGCAAAAAGGTGTTAATTGTTTATTATAGGAGAAAGTGAAGGAAAAGGTATTCACACCTTCTAGAAAATGCTAACAAAAGGACACAAATGTATGCATAAGAATTGCCACTGTAGTTTTGGAAGAACTTGGAAATATTTCAGATGTCCAGTAAGAGCAGCTCATGTAAATAAACTATGCGCATCCACTTAATGGAATACTACTCATCCTGTAAAATGAGTGATGTATATCTCTATGTTCATAATACAAATGAGTAATGTTCATAATTACTATTTAAAATATCAGGTTGCAGGACTCTGGGTGAAGTCTGGTCCCATTTATGCCAATAAAACCATGACCACTGCATCAAGCTGTGTTCCTCTGCTTGGTTGGGTGGAGTTCCTGCTAACAGAGGCTGAGGTGTGACTGCTGGCAAAGCTGAGAGGCAGCACCAGTTCCCAGCATCCTCTGCTGTAAGCCAGTCACTGTCATGGAAGGGCTCTTGCCTAAGCATTCTTTTGACTCTGTAGTCTTCTGGGTGGACTTGAGCCTCCATTCTCTTGGACCACTCCTCCCTCCTGCTTGTGTGGGCATTACTCCCTGAAGCCAGCAAAGCTCTTGGAGACCTGGAGGCCAACTTCTGACCAAAGTCTCTTTTAGGAAAGTCCTGAGTTCCTCTGAGCTGCGAGACTACCCAGACAGCACCCAGGTCAGATAGAAAATCTGAGGCCCAGAGAGCAAGGCAGGGACATGCTCCAGGTTAAACAGTGAGCTAGAGGCAGAGCGAGGTTGGGACCCAGTCTTCTACCTTCCGATGCTTTATCTTCTCATTACTCCCTGCTGCTCCGCATCAGTCCACTTGGCCTCATTTAGGGCTGGCGAGTAATCATTTGCATCAGACACTGTCAGATGATAAATTATACCTCTCAGGTATGAAGGATGCTTCCGTGCTGCTCTGGGTTTGGGTGTCAAAAGACAAGAGCTATTTGGTGGAGACACAAACAAGGAGACTGGAGACAGAGTAATAATGTGGGGACAAGGTGCCTGTGGATGCCTTATTTGTCCACCCTCTTACTGAGGTCCATAACTGCTTTTTTTTTTTAATGTCAGGGGCAAAGTGAAACAGAAACAAAAGCAAAGCAACACTATCATCATCAATAAAAAAAAACAACCGTGTTTGTCACCAGCTGGGATTTTGATTTGTATAACTTGATTTTAAAAGCTTATTGTTAGGTCTGGTTGAAGAGGAGTCAAAGACCTGCTTTATAATAATTGGTTCCACGGTAGAAGAGAGAGTAAGTATAGGCCAAATGAATTGGTCAGAAACAGTTGTGATAGGCCTTTGCTGTGGGCTTCACCTGTCAACCAGTTTTCCAAAATCCCTTTGATCTCTTTTGCAGTGTTTGCAAAAAATCTTTCATGATAAGAGGTCATAAGAAAAAGCATAGAGATAAAAACACAAGTTGATTGGAAAATGGAGAAAATTCTCCTAGACTAAACTGGATCCAGAGGCTCCTCCATCAACAAAGAGGTTGGGGTTTGCAAAACTGTGAAAATCTGTTTGTTGCTGTGTCTAAAATGACCATTGACCAGTTATTAATGTGTACTCACTGATGTAAAATGACAGTTACAGTATATGAGAAGTAAAGATGTATATGGCATTTTTGACTTATTCCATACAGATTCAAGGTGAAACATTAATCATTTTATTTATTTATTATTTTTATTTATTGTCTAAAGTTTTACATATGTCTTTTTTTTTCCCCTGCTTGAACCTGCCCCTCCCTCCCCCTAGCCATTGCCACCCTGGGCAAGGTTCCCACCAACCCAGGGTCTGTGTCCATTGGTAAAGCTAATATGCATGCATACAAGTTCTTTGGTTGCTCTCTAACCCTCCCCCACCCCCATTTTCAATGTTAAAAGTCATCATTGATTTTATTTCCCTCCTAACAACATGTAAAACAGTCATGTCTCCAATACTAACACCTTTGGGGAGTGGGCAGAGTGGGTGTGAATTTAATGTGATGCATCCTTTTTATGCACATTTACAGAGTGTCATTTATAGAGTATTTTTCCTTCTAAAGTTATGGAGATTTATGAAATTCTTTGTTCTGGGACATGGCACTTTGAGGAGTTTCCCTGTTGGTCACTTCTGGGTACCTGCAACATACCACCTCCTACAGAGTCTGCATTTTATAGATTTGTGCAATAGTTGTTATAATTTTCAGAAAACAAAAGGTGTGAAGAGTAGAGAATGTCTCTTGGGGGGAGGGCAATACTAGAATATTAGAATCTATGGATTGAGGGGCATATAGTTTGAAAAAGCATAGTCAGTGTTATCACATCATTTTTTTTTTTTGCCTAGGAAACACAAAATAGCAACAACTGTCAGAAGTAGTGTTCAATGAAATTTCAAGGCTGCTAGCTTCTCATGGTGTATGAGTGACATATCCTCAGCACCCTTGCATATCTGCACTTATCTTTATTGACCCTGTAGGTGTGATTCTATAGCTTGTTATATTGCCATTGAGAAGTTCAGTGCTGGTCTGGTTCTGGTTTTAAATCTATTTTTTTCTTTCTGTTACTTGCAAGGGGAAAAATAGTAGTTATACAGTGAAGAATTTGGAACTTGGCATTTATTTATTTAATTAGAGGCCCCCTGCATGAAAATCGTGCACTGGAGTGGGGAGGGAGGTTCCTCAGTCTGGCCTGTACCCTCTCACAGTTTGGGACTCCTCTGGGTATGTTCACCTGCTGACTTAGGCCCGATCCCCTGAGCCTAAGTTGGCAGTCAGACAACCCTTTCACAGTCCCCTCGTTCTTTACTGCCCACCTGCAGTGGAGGCAGGAGAGGCTCCTGCCACCACTGCTGTGCTTGCCAGCCATGAACCCGGCTTCTGGCTGAGCAACACTCCCCCTGTGGAAGCATATTGGCCACCAGGAGGCAGCTCCTGCGTTGAGCATCTGGCCCCTGGTGGTCAGTGCACGTCATAGCAACCAGTCGTACTATTCAGTCGATTTGCATATTATGATTTTATTATATAGGATTTTTCTTTTTTACCAAGCTATGTCAGGGCCTCTTTTTCTTCCTTTAATCAATTGTGCTGGTGTGGCATGGGCAGTTCTGGTCCTACAGGGCAGCGGCGAACAAAATGGACAGTCTTCACTTTTCCCCTGAGCAGAGGGAGGCAGCTTCTGACCACATTTCACCCAAGTCCATGGAGTAGACTCTCCTCCTCAGGGACCAGGAGCAGTCATCTCACTTCCTGCTTCCCTGCAGGTCTTCTGAAATCAGGAGGTCCCAGCCAGTCCTCCCAGGACCACACAGACTGGGCTCTGACAGGTGCACAAGCCATGCTCCACCTGGGAGCTGGTAGCATCATTTGCTCCCTCCTGGATACTTCTGAGTGGATATTAGCACTTGAAGTACACAGGGTTGGAGGTAGACAGGATGGAGGGCAGGATGGTGGGCAGCAAGGACCCACTGAGCCTCTAAGGACAGGCTGGAACCCTCTTGGTATCTCACTTTCTCCAAGATCCCAACTTTGATGATGGGGTGACTTATAGGAAAAGTTTTGTCTTTCCCTGTGGAGCAAAACACTGGCCCAGGGAGCAGAGAAGATGAGGGGAGGGTTGGGGAGGACCAGCAGGAGTTGGAGGGCTGGGAGCCCAGAGGCTGTTGCATGACACTCAGGTGAGCAGCAGACAAGCAGCAAGGTGTATCAGGCCTTGCGCCCTGGCCTTCTGTGTATAAGAAAGAATATGCTCTGCTTCATTTCCTCCTTCCAAATCTCACACAAGATGTTCTTGTGGCCAAAGCTACCCTGGAACTAGGCAGAGAAGGGAATTCTGGGAAACACATGCCAGCTCAGCGAAACTGACAAAATGCCCACTGCCCTTGAGGCTGCAGTCACTGACTTGCGACCATGGGCTGCCTGGTGGCCTCAGCACTCACCTGTGGCTCCTCACCTGGCCCTGTGTATGCCCACATTTATGGGAGCCTCCACCACCCAGGTGCCAGGGCTTCCAGCTCTGCCCTCCATCCTAGGGCTGGTGGAGCTCTGCTCTCCAGAATTGTGGAGCGGCTCTCAGAAACCAGATCTGATCCAGCTGGAAGTCAGGGAGTTTGTGGAAAATCCCCAATGGAATCTGGGCTCCTGCACGAGGCTCTCCTCCTCTGTGCCAGATGCAGGAGCAGCTTTAGGAAGCTGACACCATGTGTGAAGAGGCACACGCCTAACCTGTCTACCCTGATCTCCTCATATGCAAAAATGGGGAAAACAATGAAACCTACCTCATTGGATTGCTATGTAGATGAACTGGAAGTTGTTAGATGCCTGGCACCAACTAAGTGCTCAATCAAATCATTATCCTATATAATAAAAACCTAATTGCTCAGTGTCCAACTGTTCCTTTGACTGTTCCACCAGTTGCTTGATGTGCACAGACCACCAGGGGGCAGACACTCTGACCAGTAGGTTAGCTTGCTGCTGGGGTCCAGCTGATTGTGGGACTGGCCGAGATGGGCCAGACATGCCCTTGGTTCCTCCTCGCCCTGATCATGCACCAGTGGGCTCCCTTGGCCTGGCCTGTGCTCTTTCACAATCCAGGACTCTTAGGGGATGTCCGCAGGCCAGACTGAGGGACGCCACTGGTGTATGAATCCATGCACCAGGCCTCTAATATATAGATAAGTTCCCCACGACAGAGACTTCCAATAGAAGGAAGCAGGATATGGGAGATTTTCTCCAGTCCCAGGTGGTTCTTCCTCTACTAACTCCCAGCTGACTGTGGCTCACCTTTCTCTAACACCTGAACTTGAGTTACTTGTTGGCTTGTCTGTCTTCTCTGGAGTTAGGATCTCACTGAGGATTGCCAGGAGCTGGCTTTACTTCATCTTTCCCCTGCTCATGCACTGGCATGGACTAGTCCTTCAGAAGAACTTTGCAGGAACAGATGCTTTTAATGTCCAGAATTTCCTATTTGCATGGACTTGGAGGATGTCTAACCCAATGGTTCACCCAATTTCAGGAATTCCTCTTTAGGCCATTCAGCAGCTACTCTTTCTACATGCCTCCAGTGGTAGGAGGCCCAGAGGAGTCCGTTCAACTTTTGAAAACAACTCTATTTTTAGGACTAATCATTTTAGTCAACAGGATTCACTTTTCCACCATTTGCATCAAGCTTCAGTTGGACACTACAGCTTGTAAAGAAGCACTGTCCTAGGTTTATGGCTGAGGGTACGAAGCAGTAAAAAGGGTGACAGGATACACAGTATAAGTTTTGTAAGCTTCACTAGTCAGAAACAGGTTCTCAGAAGGTCTCCACATTTCTGTCTCCACTATTTACTGGAAAATTCCTTATATGGTTCGTAGTCACAAATCCAGATGCATTTATAGGGAGCTTAAAGACTGAAGTTTATAGAGAGCCTGAAGACATAAGTTTATAGAGAGCTTAATGTATTTGTTTGCATGCTAATCTTCTAAACGTTTTTTTCTGCTCCACAGTTTTAGGGAGTGGAGTTGTCCAAGTTCTGAGGGTGCATTTGAAAGCCCCAGTAAGAAAGTGGGGGCCTTCATTGCAGGGGACAGACAATTTTGCTGCCTTCAGAAGGGATGATAGGATATTAGAATAAATGCCTCAGAACATCAGCCTCCTTGGATTAATATGGAATTCAGTCAAATAGTCATTCCTAAAGGCCGTCTCTGTGCAGACACTACCCCAAAGCTCCCCCCGACTGCAGAGGGGTGGACAGAAAAGTAGGTGCTGACTCTAGTTCTAGCCAGAAAGCTCTTTGAGGCCCTGTGGCCAAGCCATCTCCAGTGGGTCAGTCTTCCCAGAAAACTTGAGCACTGCAGAGAACTTGTCCCCTAAACCTGCCCTGGTGCAGGCAGGTGAGATGGGGAGCAGGCAGGTGTAACAAAAAGCCCCAGAAAGGAGAGTGGGCTGCCCTGGGGGTAGATGTCCATTTGCTGCTAACTCATGTTTTCTATTGAAACACAAAGAATCTCAGGGGCCCCCAGCTCTAACATGCTAAAAATTTAAAACTAACCGAGCAGCCACCACCCTCTCCAACTGTACAGGGCTTCATGCCCTCATCTGAATCGAATCTTCCCAGCACCCCTGAGAGGTGCATAGGCTGTAGATGAAGAAACAGAAGTTCAGGTTTGAAGACCTGCCAAGGTCACAGGGTTGGGACTGGCAGATTCTGGAGTTTGGAGATTCCCCAACACAAGGGTTATATGACTAGCCTTGACTCTGACCATCTGTAACTCTATGGTCAGCCTCGTACCGCAAAAGATCGACTGGGGAAGGTGCATAGTTAGATGGCAAATGTGGCTTTTAGGTGGGGGCCCATCTCAATACAAAAGTGTTTGCATAAAGGAGACGAGGCATAGGGGCTCAGACTATCTCTGGAATAGTAATCTTTTGTCAGTTTATTAAATTCAGATTTATTACTGCCTCCCTGACCAAAAACATAGCTGTTAGCAGTCCATAACTTGGAGCAGAAATATGAGTTTTCAGTGAATCTGAGACAAAAAAATATAAATAGAAGAAACCTTAATGACCTGTCGCCTGGAATAAATCTTAGTGGTCACATAAACCAGGGTGACAGGAATTTATATGGTTCTTCAGCACTTGAATGACTAATGTGGTCGGAGTGGGGAAGCATAGAAGCCATTTTGCTTACCGAGCCAGCACCTGCTTGCAGATCCTTGGACATCCCTCAGTCATGCTTTTGGTGGGCAGAACCTCTCCACACAGCTTGAGGCAGAGGCAATATTTCAGCCCTTTCCCGAGACCCTTAACGTGGCTACTTCCAGGGGAGGGGGCTCTCGAAGGTTCCGAGCCAGAGAAGTATTCCTGAGAGCCTAGAGACAATCATTGGAGAGACATTGATACTGGTAGAGCAGGGGCACCCAAAAGGGCCTCAGACGGTCTCAGGGTGAACCAGTCCCGATCCCCCTACTCTGGAATTCTGGATTCTTCAGCATCAGAATTACTATGTTAGAGCAAAAAGAGTTCCCCAAGACCATTTTGTTCCATTTTGCAGATGAGAAGACTGAGATTTACAGCTCAAAGTCTCAGGGCAAGGGAGTGGCAGATGCAGAATGGGAGCTTGGATTTCCAGACTCCTGGGCATCATGTAGCCTCTGTTAGTGAGACAACACTCTTTCCTTATTTGTAATATAAACCTGCTTGCCATGGATGTCTATTGGATGATCCACATTCAATGCTGGGAATGAAATCCCCAACCCAAACAATCCAATCAAAATGCTCCCCATAAAATTCATGACTGACCTCCCAAATCCTCACGGATACAGTGTGTTACTATCTCCACCATGTTTCCACCTTCTCCTTATGGTATCCTTACAACCACACTTACTGTACAGATGAAGAAACTGAGGTTCCTAGGTTAGGGCTCACAAGGCTGCACTTCCATTACCTTTAAGGATTAAGACTCTGAGGAATCAATGGAATCATTGTAATGAAGTGCTATTAATGGGCCAAGTCAACAACATTGCCGGTATCACTCAGGAGAAAGAGAACTCCTAGCTCCGACCCTGTGCCCTGAGACATTGCAGTTAGTGGGGGGAAAAGGAGGCCATCTGACCCCCCGTGACTTCTCCTGGGGTCGGGCTATCAAGGCCCCCAGAACTCACACACAACCAGTTCCTGGAGGTCCTAGTTGATTAAACTAAAGCGAGACTCCCCCCTCCCCCAAACAGGTTACCTAAATGGTAATCTTCTAAAAAGGGTTTCTGTATTTGATTTGGGTGCCCTATTTTTTCTTGTCATATAAAAATACCATCTTAACTATTTAAAAACCTATTCACCCAAGAGGACTACTTCTGGTTAAATTGTATGCTTCTGTACATTTATCAAATTTGCAGCATTTTAGGATGATGGTATTTCCTATCTGTGCAGGTGTCTTTTCTAGTAAGAGGGATAAAATTGCCTTTCTTCAAAATGAAATGTATCTAGCAATAAATATTTGCATCAAAAACTTGAGTTCTAGTCGATTGTTATGCATAGACATATGATCTTGTCTTTGTAATTACAGATGATATGTGCCAATGTGGGTTATTTTTTATCTTGTGCTTCATATTCAGCTATTAATTTATGAGCTAAAATATGGAGCCTGAATCCCAGGCAACCCAGAGCGAGCTGCCACAGATTCGATTTACTGTGGTCTGAGAATGGGCCTGAGAGGTTACCCAAGTTATACACCAAGAACACGGGGAAGACACAGAAATGGGAGGGGAAGAGGCCTCTGAACTCTAGGTTGACAGGAGTTCAGGGTCTGGCAGTTAAGCATATCTAAACCTTAAAAGGCTTTAGAAATGGTGGCTTTATCAATCATTTCATTCATTCACTCATTCATTCATTCTGCCACTTACCAGATATTTTTTAGAGCATTCACTGTGTGCCAGGCGCTAGGTTTAATTCTGGGGACACACATGCTCTCTAACCTCTGGAGCCTACTGGCCAGGGAGGGAGACACATTGTGCATCACAGTCCCACATTTGTGTCATTCCCCTTTTTTCCTATTGTTGAGTCCTGATATTGTGAGGGGTGGCAACATGCCCAAATGACCAATGACATTTCCCAGGTTCCCTTGAAGCCAAGTGTAGCCACATGACACATTGCGGCCCTTGACATGCTCAGTGGAAGGCCGTGTGTACTGCAGGGAAGTTTTGTTTTCTTGGAGGTGTTACCCCTTCCATCTTGTTGCCTCTTATACCCCCTGACCCCCTTTTCTCCTGGAATGTGAATGTGAGGCTAGAAGTGAGCCGCCATGTTGCGGCCATGAGGTGGCCATGCAGCTTTGTTAAGTGAGAAAAACCCCCTTCGATTTGGTTGAACACATAGTAATTGCATCTCTTTACACACAGTCCCTACTGATAAACTCATCGCATCTTGGGCAGGAGATTAGAAGGCCAGAATTATCTCAAAGGGGTGAAAGGAGCCTGGAAAAGTGGTCAACTGCCAGGACTTCAGAATTATGCCTGCAAGGGCTGGCCAGCAAAGCAAGGTCTAGTCTCCCATGTCTCAAGGTAGACAGCATGTTAGCCTGGGTTGTGAATCCTTGTCCCATCTACTATCGGATGGCTTTGGTATCATGCCTGCTCCACAGGGATGTCACATATGAGGAGGAGGTGGGCGAGTGAGGTGGGTATCTGTAAAACTAAGGTGCTGCATGGAAGGTCAGCTCCCTTTCTTTAATACCCGGCAGTCTGAAATGAGAGAGAGCAAGACAGGAGACATAGAATGAAAACCTAAGGAAGATGTGGATTTCGAACTGGCCCTGAAGAATGGTGCTGATGGTGAGGGAGAGAGAAGGCTGCATACAAAGGGTACAGAGCAGGGGGACCCAGCAGGGCAAAGGCTGGGCAACAGGAAAGGCTGCAAACCAGCTGCAAACCAGCTGAGGACCAGTGCAAAAAAGAGCCAGGCCAGGTCCCAAGTGCTTTCATATGGTAAAGAATGGATTGGAAAGCAGGCCACCGCTCAGTGTGAACGGTATAAAGATGTAAGTTGTGTGTGTGTGTGTGTGTGTGTGTGTGTGTGTGTGTGTGTGTGTGTGTTCATGTCCAGGTTGATGTGGGGCAGAGGGAAGCACCAGGTAGAGTTTTCGCCAACAATCATGTACGCTGAAGGGATGTGGAGCCCAGGGTGAATTTTTGGAAGCAGTATTTCGAAGGCCTGGGGGCCCAGAGCCAGCACTTAACTCTGCAGCACAGGCTGAGGCGAAACCCAGGTCCAGGGCAGCCTCCCCCTTTCTTCTTGGAGCTGCCCACTCACTGTTAGCTATTCTCAAACGGAGGGCTCTTTCCACACGGCGTGGCAGGGCCGTGGAGAAATCACTCCTGGGTAATGAGACAATTAGCTCCTTGCATTCTTCCTGCAGGAACAAATCTGGGCCCCCGTGGCATCTGTCCCCTCCTGTTCCTCCAGCTGGCCTCCTTGCCAAGTGCGCACCCTCCCAGGAAGCAGCCCCCAGCTGCCTGCCTCTCTCCGGCCTGTTTCCACTCCTGGCTTCTCAGAGGGCGTGGGGGAGGCTGCAGGAGCAGGGTAGGAAGTGGAGGCCCGCCGCGGGCGGAGTGACGGATGACAGGGCACGCGTGCCCCTGAACTCCTCGTCAAGTTCTCCTGCAGGGTTGGCAGCCCCATCTCGAAAGCTGCTCCATAGTTGAGGCGGCATATGGACTGTTGACAGAGCAGCTGCTGGGGAAGAAGATACTGAAAGGATGCCTCGAGGGATAAACAGAGAAACCCATGTCACCGCGAGGCACCGAGGCGCCGCCGTGCTCAACGCTCCAGCTCGCTGACTGTCATCTCCTTCCGGGAGAGGAAATTGGTTTGGGGCTGCGGTGCTAGAGCTTCTGCTCTTAAAATACAGATCATCACGATCAACATCTTGTCTTTGCAGAGCACTTGCTATGTGCCAGCCAGTTCTGCGAACTGCTTCAGGTGCATTATTCCACTTACTCCCCCAAACAGTCCTCTGTGGAAAGACCTGCTATTGCTCCCGTTTGACAGATGGAAAACTGAGGCTAGAGAGCTGGACACCCACTGGCAAGTGGCCCAGGTCTAACCACAAAGGCTGAGCAATTAAACAGTATGGTGGTTTCCGGTCACAAGCATTTTTGCGTGTCCGATCACTGGGCTAGTGTGGATAATTAAGATGCACATTGGTGTAATTCACAGGGCAACAGGGCACTCCCGCTCTCATTGGATTTCCAGAGTGTAGGGGCCGGTTACAGTCACCCGTGCACTCCCAGTCTGGAGTGCGTCAGGGTAAGGGGGAAGAGGTTCGCTGGGCTAGAGGGGGGAAGGAGGAAAGAGTGAGTTAGAACATAATGTCTCTGAGTGTGGTTTATTTCAGACTCAGATGCCAACATCTTAATAAATCCCTGGTCTAGAGAGCTTAGAGAATATTATTTCAAGAACATCTAGCTTGAGTAAAATGACATTCATTTTTTTTCTTGTTGTCCGTTATCTGTCTGCACTCCGACCCTGGGCAGCTATGGGTCAGTTTCTAGCCCTCATGTCTATCAAATGCCATTCTCCCCAGGTGACCAGCCACCCCAGTTGGGAATCTAGACCTTCCACACATGCAGACAGAAACCAAGGGCCCATTCATCACATTGAAAGCTGAAACCTGACAGAGATTCAATCCTGTCTTGAGGCTGGAAACTTGGAGAGAAATGGAGTGGACTAATTTTCTCAGGCTCCATTGGGAAAAGTTCCCACGTGTTAAAGCAGCACCACCAGCCACATGGCTAGACAGCTCTGCCTTGGGTGTGGCAAACCAGGGCATGAATGTGATTCTAGAAGCTTCTTCAGATGCACGATACACAGGAGTGTTTCAAGCATGCACTGACTCTGCTATTTGGGATGGGGAAAAAAAAAATATATATATATATACAAACGCTTTGCTTCCTTTTAAGTTGAGGATGGGTCAGGCTCTCGAGGAAGTCAAGTCCCTCAGGACAGGCCTTTGCTAAACTGAGTAGTAATAGGGGGAGGTACAAGGTGCATTCACTACAAGAAAGCTCAATTGCTAACACTTCGTGGCATTAAACTCCAGAGTTTCTAAGTTCCGCAGAGCCCACGAGCTTGAGGACAAGAAGAGAAGCCTGCCACATCTGGACAGCAAACGTTTTTAAAGGTCCGCCGAAACCACAGGCACTTCTTCTTCAGCCCTTCTCTAACCTGAATGGGTCCTTGCAGGTGGAGGGAGAGAAACTAGGTTCCTGGGCCCTTCTTAATTTACCCTGTCTCTACTTTTCCAGCCTCCCCCAACTCCACTCCCCGAGCCTCACCCGGAACCCTTTCACCCCCGGGTATTGTGTTAGTCCTGGAGTGGCCATGCCTCTCTTTTGCCCACTGAACTTTTATTTATGCTTAGGAGCCCAGCGGCATCACACTCCCTTGGACGCCCTCTGGCAGAGTTGGTTACTTTCTGCTGGAGCTTCCCACAGTGCTTTGCATATTCGTCTCCTTCTCACAGTCTATGGCCTTTCTCCTTCTAAGGGTTTGTTTCCAACATCAAGCAGAGAAGGGAGTTGCCAGTCCTCTTTCCTTCCAGAGTCCAAGGATCCAGAAGATTCTGGTTCTTGGTTGCTGTTCCCTTTTGAATGAACATGGCACATGCCTGTGAGGTGAGGCCGGCACCTAACAGTTGGCACCTCAAGCTGATTGATTTTCCTTTGTATTATTCATTCTGCACAAACCCCCAAGGGACTTTGAGAGACGAGTGGGGAGCAGCTTGGAGAACTCCTAAACTGCCGAGGCTCCTGGGATTTGTCCATGCTGACTTTCTGTGCAAGTAGAGAGATGCATCCAGAAAAAAATCATCTTCCCCGCCAAACTTGGGTCAGAGGCAGAGGGAGGGCTGGGTAGCAACAGCAGATTTCAGCCCCAAAGACCTTCCTGAGGTCAAGCCTGGCTCATGTTGTTATCATCCCACGTCTAAGTGGGGCCTGAGGAATTGGTGCCAGTCAATTCTGCTTTCCCAGTAATTCCACTCACCAGCCCTGGATCTAGGGTGAGTCACCTAGCCTCAGGTGTTTCCTCTGTGGATAACAAAGATGCTGACTTCATAGGATAGTTACAGGATGGAATGAGATGTCATTTATCCACCGAGGCAGTTATAGTTTCTTGCTGCCTAACATAGAATGAAGTGCCCAAATCATACATGTACGCTTGATCATTCTTTTATACACACACATACTCAGGCTGCCACTACCCAGATCAAGACACAGAGCTAAGTGAGATTCTAAATGCTGATGTGGAGAGTGGCTACAGTATTTGGACAGGTTCAAGCCTTAGACTAATGAGAGGCCACGTGCAAGTCCCAGCCTTGGAGGGCAGAGCCCTCCCAGCACAATGATAGCCAACAGCTATAGCTGTAAGCTTGAACCTATGGTCCGAATACAGGGCCCCATGTGCCTCAGTGATGTAGGCATGATGGAGTTCAGGTCAATGTAATTGAGTAGGATCAAAACTCACGAGAATGTTGTAAACATCTTGACCACGCCCGTACTTTACCTCGTGGCATGTGGCTATAAAATAAAGACACGGCTTGTAGTTCGTGGTACTGTCTCTCCATTGGAAGCAGTGTCCCACCTAGAACCAGCTTTTATTCTCTTGTCTGTCTTTTCTCAATCCTTCACCGCCCCCTCTCAGGGTCACTGAACCTGGCTGAGCTGGCGTGGCACATAAGGCGCCCTGGGGCTGAGTATGCCATGGCTATGCCAGCTCGCCACAAGCTGACAAGCTTATAAACGGTAAAGTGCTGAAGAAATGTTGGTTTTGAATATTGCCAGGAGGTGGAGCCTCTTTCCCATTGAATTCCACTCCTTCTACAATGTCTAGGTTTCTAGAAATCATTAGCATCAGTTGCAACCACCCTAGCAAACTATGGCAGGTGCCAGGACCTCAGTACCCCAGCTGTGCGGAGTGGCCATGAAGACCAGACTCACAGCTCCCCGAACCAGAGTTCCAAGCATGTAGCCCCTGTACCTACCCCTCGGGCCTCAGGATGTCCTCACAACATGGGGGCAGTGACAACACAGCTAGAGTGGAGTTTTAATTCAATAAGGCTTGATTCAAAAGAGCTGCTGCGTGCCAGGCCCTGGGCAGAGAAGGGGAGAAGGAGCTGCCTAGGCTGAACGGCTGTCACAGGTAACTGTGGCAGGACATGGGCCTGTGACATGAACACATACATACATGCCTGTGAGGTGAGGCCCACCGAGGCAAGGGCTTTATCACCCTTCTCTCCCATTGGACTCTCTTCCCAAGAGTCCTAGACCCCTCTCTCCAGGGCTGACCACCCCTCAGGGCTTTAGCCAGCTTCTCCACTTTATCTGCCAGGTGTGTCCTCACCTGGCTGCTCCATTAGCCTTCACACTTAGTGTGTCCCTAGGAAAACCTGTCTTCTTAATCCCTAAACCTGGCTTCTTTCTCCTGGCTTCTCGCTTCCTTCATTCTGGCATCCCTGACCTCCAATCACCCAATCAGAGCCATCCTGGCATTGTCCCAGGGTCAATGCTGCTCCTGTCCTGGTTTTTCTTCTGGTTCTTTTGTGCTGTCATCTCTGCCATTACCTCTGGAAACCCTCACTCTGCTGGGAGCCTCCTAACTGGCTCCTTGCCAAAGCTGGCATCTACTGCCCCGCCTCTGCCAAATCTTACCCATCCTTCAAGACCCAGCGGAATGCCTTTGCTCTGGAAATCTTCCCCAGGAGCTTCAGGTACATGCCATTGTCCTCTTCTGCCTGTTGACTGTATCTCTTTGTAGGCTCTGGACAGGTTCCACCTTGTCTCCCACTTTTATCTCCCCAACTCTTGGTACCTTGCTCCGTATCTGGCCTTTGGTGCTCATAAAGGAATGGATGAAGGCTGCACTAATGACTAGACAGCGTAAGTAGAGGCAAACTCACTGAGCTATTAATCATACTTTCAGAGACCCAAGCCTTTTGGAAAAGGCCAGGATATGCTAATTCAAGTGGGGGCTTTGAGAGTCTTCCCTCATCTTATCCATCCCTGACCCTTGAGCCTCCCAGAAAAGGGCAAGTGCCTGACACCTCACAGTCCTCAGTGCTTGAAAATGCTGAATCTAGAGAAACTTGGTCATAATTACCTACCTTCTTGAAAGTACAAACTACGTAATTTGCCTTTAAGTGATCTTAAGTTAATATAAATAATGAAGTATGCTCAGAATACTCAAGTACTGGTGCATCCAATTGAACACAATTAAAATTAAGATGGATTTATTAGTATCGTGACTATTATTGATTAAAATGGTGATGACAAATAAGGAGAAATGTTAAGTATAATAGGGACTCAGTAATATTTCTCCAAGTAATCATATTGCTGTGACTACCCAATTATTAGTACATTTCATGTGTTATTCAGCGCAATTAATTACCCGCTTTGCTTCTGGGAAGGCACCAGGGAGAAAAATCGCTTTCTGCCGGGAGCAGTGGGTGCCTGGGAGAGGGGCCAGGAAAAGTCACTGCTCGCTGGAGCCTCTGTGGGGGAGACCACGCTCTTTGGGGCTGCGGTCCCAGCAGCTCTAATGGGAACCACAAGTGTCATTGGGGAAGAAGAGGGGACACAACAGAGACCAGGTGATCAGGCTCAGAGTCAGAAGCTTTTGTGGCTGTGGGAGGAGATGGTGAGCAGGCTGGGGAGTGGAATCAGAAAACCTGGCTTGAGTCTTGACCAAGTCACCTGGTCACCTAGTCTGACTTGTGGATTTGCTTCTGGTTCCCACGAACCATTGCTGGGAGTTGCCTCAGGCAGTCTGTCCCAGGTCCCCCAGGCCTTAATGCAAGGTGAATGTGGATGGGTCCACTCTGGCCCTCCAGCCCCACTTGGCCTCGTTTGCCCCGTCCAGGTCACTGCCCACGACCTTTTCCCTTTGTGCTGAGAAAGATGGAGATGGGTGGGCTGGTGAAATAATAATTATCGGACATGTTTGCAAAGCTCTACCTATTCATTTTCTTATATGTCTGTACAACCATTATAGTAGGTAAAGAAGGTTTTATTTCACCTCATTTTCAAAATGAGGACAATAGGATCTAGAGAGGGAAAGTGACTTGCTTAAGGTCATAGAGCTATGTGCTGGCTTGGGGACTTGCAGTCCAATTTGTTGGCACAAAGCAGCACACTCCTCTGCCTCATTAGCCTTCCTGCATTATTGCCACATTTCCTTATTCCTGGAGTCTTCTGGCTCCCACCCCTCCCCAATGCCAAGGATTCACTGTATTGTTTCATACAGATAATTGCTAGTTTTTACATAAAGGCTTTATTTGATGAGCTCCAAATTGCCCAAATTAGATTTTATTAAGCTCACACGTATGATTTTCCTTGTTTTTATGAAAATTAAGTTCACTCATTTGCCACTTGCAAGGGAGTTTGAAATTTGGATCGTTTTGTATCCACGGAAACACAGGGAGATTCTTACATGTGATCAGACCTTTACCCACAGAATGGGGAAAAGGCGGCTGGTAATTAGGTGTGTAATTCACAAGCTGCTTGGGCACAATGGCTCTGCTCTTCTGCTTTGTAGCTGACAGGTGTCGCTCCTTCCGACATGGCGAGGTGTAGGGAGAGGTGGGCAGGATGGTGGGGTGGTGGGAGGAGCTGGTACCAGTCCCAGCTCTGCCCCTCCTCATTCATTCATGGCTTTGTGAGAGGCATGTCTCTTATTCTGGGCCTCTGTTTTCCCATCTGTAAAATGGGGGGTTAAGGAAGTTAGGCAGAGCAAAAAGGTTTTATCCCATGTCTCAATTCTGATTACTGGCAGCTAATGGCTATAATGTTGTGATAGGAAGGATTGTAATGTCATACCTGGACTCAGCAGAAAAAAGTGCCTCTTGATTAACTGGCTCATTCAGCAATTACTAACGGAGCAGCTACTGAATACCAGGGACTTTTCTAAGCCCTGGGCATAGTGCCTAGAAGAGACTCCTATTCTCAGGAAACAACAATGATAACAGCAACAAAAACAGACACCTAAATAAATTAAATTTAAAAGGGGAAATTAAATATAAGTTAAATTAAATATAAAAGGAGAAATCTGGGAAGATGATGCTATTTTAGATTGGGGGAGGGGGGTTATCAGAAAAATCCTCTCTGAGGAGGTGATAGCTGAGCCGAGATCTGAAGGACAACAATGGCCCAGTCATGAGGGGATCTGGTTGTAGCCAATGTGCAGGTCAAAAGGTAGGGTGGCAGTCTGCATGTCCCAAAGAACAGAGGCAAGGCCAGTGTGGCAGAGGAGGTGTGATGGGCTCAGAATGGTAGCGTGTGATTGACACTAGCTGTGTCTGCATTGGCATGAGAGTGGAGAACACCACTAGTGTGTGCTCCCTATTTGCAGTCCCAGCAATGATGTTCCAGGATTCTGCCAGCAGGAGCGCCTTCCTGGTAGAGGAGCATGGCTCCTCTTAGGTGGGTAGGGGCGAGCCCCCTGAGGGGAATTTCACCTGAAGGATGCTCCTTTCCATGTCAGCAGGTGACATGCCCCTCTCTGTGGTGCCCAGTTTGGTCCTGCAGTGTCTGGGATGGAATCCCGGAAAGGTACAGACTGGTCTGAGTAAGGAGGACTGTTTGTGGAGGCAGAGAACCTGGGCCCAAGTCCATGCTCTGCTGTTTATTAATTCAATTTTTTTCTGAGCCAAAGTTTTCTCATTTTAAAAGTGGAACAGCAATAAAATTGACCTCGCGGAGTTTTGTGAGAATTAAGTAATAAATTAGCACAAAAGCTTTATAAAATGTGATATCAACATTTTAATATTGAGAATTTAGATAGTTGAATATAATACTTATACTGTGAAATATTATTACTAGGATTCAAAAATCGTTGTTATTATTAGGATTAAAATTAAGATTAGGATCTAGAGATACTCATCCTTCAAAATAATTTGATAATTTTTTGAGTGTACGTTGTTACAGTTTTTATGGATTAAAACATTTTAAAGTTAATAATTAGCAGTACACATCAACAGATTAAAAAATGTTTCTCTTTGTCTAGGAATTCTCTTTCTTGGAATTTAATAAAAAGAAATAAGTGGACTTCTGCTTCTGGTCTGATGAAGTAAACAGCCTAATTAATGCTCCTGTTAAGAACTAGAAATACTGACCAAAATACAAAAGAAAAGTTGTGTATATTCATTCAATTGAATGAATAAGTGGAAATGAATGAACTATCGCTACAAGCAAAATATATGGGTATATCTCACAAACATAATAATAGGCAAAAGAAACTATGTACAATTTATATGTAGATGATATATATGTAATATATATTAAAATGTTCTAAGATAAAAACATACATAAGATATATATGTATAAATATGAGTATATAAATACAATGAGCAAATATATAGGATATGTTATATTTTATATTGCATACATAGTATTGTACCTATATTTGAATTTATATAAAATTCAATCTATTGATGTCGAAGGTTAGGATAATGTTACTTTGGGGGTGGTATAGTGACTGGATGGGGTCAGGAGAGGGGCTAACGGAAGTACTTTGGAGTTACTTCTTTAGAGAACAGGTTTACCAGTTTGCACCCCTTTACAACCCAAGCTGACATAACAAGTGGAATGGCAGGGGAAAGGACTTAGATAAAAGTACTGAGATCAGGACTTTCGCTCCAGCTACGGCAGCCGCTCAGTTTTCCTCCATGTAATCAATAGGGGCTGGTGTAAACTGCCAGTAAAGGCGGCTACTGTCGTGATCCCGTGGAAAGGCTGTCACAGAGTTAGGAGCCCTCACTGGAGGCTGCATTGCAGCTTCGTGGGGGGTTTTGTCAAGGGCATTTGAACGTCAGACGAGGAGGTGGCTAAGACCGAGGCTATCCTAACTACAATGAGCCTCCACTAGTCTTCCATTTCCACTACAAATAAATAGTTTGTATCATGTCTTCTTGGGAAGATGAATAGGAAAATATTGAAGCCACATTTGTAAACTAGTTTATTATGACTCAAAATTGCAGAATGGAGCAGTGCTAGATGGAAAGGACATGTTAAGGCCGCAAGTCCCACCTGCTCATAGATGCTGTGTAGATCCGGAGCTGTGGTGAGAGTGTGCTGAGTTCAAAGGGGCCAGAGTTTTTGTGACGTGCTCTGCAGTATCCAGGGCATCAGAATAAAAATTTGATCCATTTATACTTTTTGGGGTATATGGCTCAAATTTAGACGAGAACATGGAAAAAGTTCACGTTTGTTAAACACGTATTTGCTGAATAAATATATGTATTTAAAATAATGTCATGCCGAGACTGGTGTGGCTCAGTGGATAGAGCGTCGGACTGTGGACTGAAGGGTCCTGAGTTCGATTCCGGTCAAGGGCATGTACCTTGGCTGCGGGCACATCCCCAGTAGGGGGCGTGCAAGAGGCAGCTGATCGATGTTTCTCTCTCATCGATGTTTCTGACTTTCTATCCCTCTCCCTTCCGCTCTGTAAAACATCAATAAAATATATTAAAAAAAAAAAAAAAGAAAATGTTTAAAAAAAAAAATAATGTCATGAATACAATGTGACAATGAAACCAATGGAAAATTCCATCTAGAAAAAGCAGAGGGTCAGATCCTTGAACCATCTATTGAAACCAAGGCCTTCCACTTTCACAGAGCCCTGAATATCTTTGAGGTGTTGAAGGAGGGTCCTTAGCTTCAGCTGGTTCAACCTCCTCAGCATTGCATGGATTTATTTTAGTCACTTTGATGCAGAATGCTCTGCATTCTCCTTGACTTCTGTAACTGGTAAACAGCCTGAGAAGTTTTCCTCAAAGTTTGCGTCTACCTTTGGGAAAGATCCAGTTGGGGGTGGCTGTGTTAGAGGCAGATGCTCAAAAGTGCAACTAGGAAAGCCAGAAAGCCAGACTTCCCAGCTCAAATTTTGTTTTCTTCAGACCAAAATTCTTTTGTTCAAAACAGATTGGCACCAACTTCTCAAAATTTGCATCATAGAACAAAGATTGCTGTTTGAGTAAATACAATGAGAGTGCACAGCTTGTGTCTCAAAGGTTCCTCCTGCCCGCACTACCACCCACTCAGAATTCTATTTCTAATCTGCTGGGGCAGAGAAGCCCACTGAGTCAGATCGGGACAATGAAGTGAGGGCCTCTGGAATAAAGAATGGGCGCTGGGCAGGGACTCGAAGGCCGCTTGCCTGGGGCCTGGCTCAGGGACCATAGGTGTCCTCATTTCTGGACTAAGGACAGTGCTCCTGACTATTAACATTGACCAAGTTAGAACATGAATAAATGTGATAATACTGATTATTTTGGAATGAGCTGGATTCATGTAAAATGAGCACATGCTGAAGAGTCAGAAAGCCTGTGTTCAGGGTTGGGTCTGCCTCTTACTAATGATGGGATTTTTCTGTAATCACACCCCTGTTCTGGGCCTCTGTTTCCCTACTTATAAAATAGGAAAAGAATCCCTGTCTTGTACTCCTCTACCTCTCTCTGGAGGGAGTATGTGGGCCAGTATCATAAAGGATTGGAAGGCATCCTGAAGTCTGTTGCAAGAATGATGAATTGGAGGTGTCTGAGATGGCTCAGATGGGGACTGCTCATTGACCAGTAGAATGTGGTGATCAAGAGAGTGGGACACCTTCCTTCTGAGCCGCTCAAGACTGTTTGTGCCCTTTCCTCCCTTTCTTCCCTTCTCCACGTCTGCACCTCAAGGCCATGGACCTGAAACTCAGGAAGATGTGAAGTTGCACCTCATTGCTCCCTCCTTCCCTTTTAGTGATGATATGTTCAAGTTAATCACGTGCCGTTTTACTGCTTGCTTTTTTCACAAAGTCATGTATTTTGGGGACCTTCCTATTGCCATATCTCCAATGCACCATTTTCTGAGGAACAACAATTTACTTAACTATTTCCCTTCCTATTGATAGTAAGTCAGATTTTGTTTCTGCTCTGTACACAGTATTGTGGTGAGCATTCTTAGATCCATGTACACAAATTTGTACAATTAGTTGTGTGGGGCACACAAACAGTATTTCTTTTAGAAAGAGCCCTGGTTTCTAACTGGTTTGACTCAGTGGATAGTGTGTCGGCCTGCAGACTCAAGGATACCAGGTTCGATTCTGGCCAAGGGCATGTACCTTGGTTGCAGGCACATCCCCAGTAGGGGGTGCATAGGAGGCAGCTGATTTATGTTTCTCTCATTGATGTTTCTAACTCTCTATCCCTCTCCCTTCTTCTCTATAAAAAATGAATAAAATATCTTTAAAATTATATATAGAAAGAGTCATGGGTGGGATAGCTGGGTCAATTCAAATTTTGATGGGAACTGTCAAATGATGTTCATCAATTGGCTTTACCAGTTTACACACATAATGCAGATTTCCGTTTTTCCATATTTTTGCCAATACTTGGTTTGCTTTTAGTTTTTGTTCAATAATTCTACTTTCCCTGACTAATGCAGCTTTGCATAATTATTAATTGTGTGTGAATTAATAATTTTCTGTGAATTGTCAGTTTTTCCTTTACAGATTTTTTACAATTGAGTTACCTTTTTCTTTCTGCCTGGTTAGAAATGCCACATATTCTGGATATTAACCACTTACTTGTTAGTGGGTTGTATATATTTGCTCCCAGTCTTTTTAACCCGGCTTACCATTTAATTTGGCTTAGTGTGTATGTTTGACTTAGAGAATAACTTTTATGAGCTTAAATCAAGGAAATTTTTATGGTTTGCAGATTTTGTCTTTTGCTTACGAAGACCTTACTATTCTAAACCCACAAACTATTCACCTGTATTTTTTCTAATATTTTTATCCTTTTGCTCTTTAATTCATCTGAAAATTACTTTCGGTGGATAAAAGGTGTGAATTAAGAATCTAATTTAATGTTTTCCCCAAATAAATAGCTAATTGGTCTGATCTCACTCATGTTTAGTTCCATGTTTCTTTTTAAGGTACCACCATTATGGTCTAGTTAATTTCCATATTTACTCGGGTTTGTTTCTAGATTTATGATTCTGTTTCATTGGTCTGTATGTCAATATCTGTACCAATAGACCTTTTTAATCACTACAGCTTAAAGAGTGTTTGGATATTTGGTAGGTTGAGACCTGAATAAAAAATGCTATTGAATTTTAACTGGAACAGCATTGATGACTAAATGTGGGGGAAACCAGTGTATTTTTAATACTAAGTCTTCCCAAGCAGGAATGTCACTTCATTTATTTAGGTTTTCATGTTATTTTATCATCAACTAGATTTTGAAGGTAAGTTTAAAAATTATATTTGTTTCCTAGGACTTTTATGTTTTGTTATAAATTGAATCCTTTTAAAATTATTATTTACTTGATACTAGTATATAGGAGAGCTGTTGGGTTAAGTAAGTGGATGTAACTATCCATAGTTTTGAACTTATTAGTTCTAATGGTTTTCAATTGATTCCTTGAAATTTTTTTTTAGATGGGCAATCATATTATTTACAAAAAGTGAAAGGTGTTTTTTCTCCTTTACTTCCAAGCTTTATGTCCCTATTTTCCTTGTCTTTTGGCTTCCAGGGCAATAATTACTAATATCAATGATAGCAATTAATTCTGTCTTGCTCTAATCTTTTATGGGATCTTCTAAGGTCTCACCATTAAGTATTTAATTGCTAATAATTTCTGATTTTTCTTTATGTTGAGAAACTTACATTCCATTCTGAGTTTCTGAGATTTAAAAAATCTGAATCTTGAATTTTATTGAATTATTATTTTGAGGTAAGTAATATTATCTTATTTTTGAGGCGAATTACAGGATGAATTTCTCTAATGTTGAATGTCCTTTGTCCCATGAATAAGCTCTCCTTGGACAAAAATGTACTATTTAATATATTCTTGGATTTGATTTGTTACTGTTTTATTATGTAGAATGTTTGCACCTACATTCCCAAGTAATAGCATATCTTCCTCTGATCCGTATTCTCCGTGTTCTCATCTCTAGGGTTATCCTACTGTTAGCTATAGACTTGCAGCTAATCTGGCTTTCTTACCCATCTTCAAACACATCAGATTTCATCACACCTCAGAGCCAATATACTCACTGCTCCCTGTACTGGGATGGCTTCCTCTAGGGGGTCTGAATGGCTGGAGGTTGGCTGTTCATTAAGACTCAGGCACCTGGCCAACTCTCCACCATTCTTGACCCCTTTAGCCTGTTTTATGTCCACCACAGCACTATTTCTACCAGAATATATTACTTACCAATTTGTTTCCTTGTTTATTTTCTGTCTTTACTTAAGCTGCCACCCAGGAGAGCAGGGCCAGTATCTGCCTAGATGCTGCTACCTGTCAGAGAGTAGATACTCAGGAAATACCTGTTGGATGGATAAGTAGCTCCCCCCCGCCCCCCCCTCAGATGTGGGGCAGGGGAACAGAATTGTCAGTTTCTCTAGATTTGGAACACATTTCAATTTTGTCTTTTTCATAGCATGCTGGTTGGTTGTCACAGAATTCTAATATTTAAGTTTTGGCTCCTGCATGTGCAACTGGGGATAATAAAGACATTCATCTCCTGGACTTTGTAAGGGCATTCGATGAGAAATATATAAAGTACTTTTCACAGGTAGGTAGCTGGTGTCCAGAAAATGCTTGCTATTATTATTATTATTATTATTATTATTCCTGACTCCCTCACACAACACAGAGGGATCTTCCTGAGCCTCAGTTTCTCCTCACTGGCCAAAGAGGATAGCAATCCCTGTCCTGCTTATTTCACAGGGAGATATGAGGACCAAATGATAGCATGGAATTTGAAAATGATTAAGTATCACGTGAATATTGTGATTCTTTCCTGCCATGTCAAAAGAACCCCGTAAGTGAACCTGGGAAGTGGTGTGTCCCTGGGCAGACAATAGACCTGGGGCTGGACAGACCTGGCCTCCAATCCTCTGCTACTGCTGTGTGACTTTGGGCAAATTACAAGCCCCTCTGGTCCTCATCTTCATGTTATTGCTGTGCATTCTGTAAAACAGGCGATAACACCTCCTTCATGGGATTATTGTGGCAATTAGAGAAAAGTGGAAGTATAAAAAACCCAGTTTAATATTTTTCACGGAAGAGGGTATTTAATAAATGATATCTATTAATATTTGTCTATGAAAAGGATTGGCGAGCCGTGATTTCGAACATTCGCTTTCCAACTTCCCATCATCAAAAGAATCACACTTCACACATCTTCACTGGCAAATTTCACAGCTAGTGCATTCAAGAAAAGTTATTTGAATAACAAAATCTTTGCTCAGTTCCCCAAATTGTGCATTCAAGCAGGGGTTGCTATAGGCTTCCAGTGCGGGGTGGATTGAGGAAGGTGTGGTGATGAAGGTCGCAGAGCTAACATGTGTGGGCAACTCGCTCTGTTTCAGGCACTGTGCTGAGGAACTCCCTCATTCCTCCTCATCTTACAGATAAGAAAGCAGAGTCTAAATAGCTTGCCCCAGGCCACACAGCTATTAGATCTCCTTCAGCAGCCTGCAGGTTGGAATCTTTGCTCAATATTGATATGGAACTGAGGCATCTAGGGAAGGCAGCTCTCTTCTCGAAGCTTGCAGAACAAAGGGAGAGACCAGGCTGAGATCAGCCACATAGGAGCATACCTTCAATCCCATGTGAACGGTGATTAGGGTCATAATAAATTAATATGTGGGGACTTGGGAGGGGACCACGGTTCCTTTTAGCTGGGAGACTCAAAGGAGGTTCATGCTGGATTGGCATTTGGACTGGATCTTACCTGTGACTTCTCATGGGTACAGTTACTTGCTCATAGTATGTGCTTGACCACTACTTTTTGAATGAATGAAGAGTCAACAAATACATGCATAAGCAAATGTAGTCTTCCTTTAAAGACTTCTGAAAACATGACCATAAGAGTATGATGTACATCATATGCTTACTAGAGGCCCAGTGCATGAATTTGTGCATGGATGGAGTCCATTGTCCTGTCCCGATGGGGGCCCATCAGAGCAGGGACCAGGTGGGGGAAGGGCCTGTTGGAGGGCTCCAAGGCATGTCCAGTATGTCTCGCTCAGTCCTGATCAGCCAGACCCCAGAAGCAAGCTAACCTATGGGTCAGAGCGTTATAGCAAGCAGTTGAGCGGCCTTAGCATAGCATTAGCATATTATTCTTTGGTTGAATGGACGATTGGACAACCAGACACTTAGCCTATTAGGCTTTTATTAAATAAGATAAGACTATAAGAGTGTTCGGTAAACAAATCTAAGAGACCACAAAGAAAACCATATAATTTACTTTTAGCTCAGAACTATAGGTAATGCTCAGTCTCAGCATTGATTCTTGGTATATGTTTCCTTCTATTAATTATATTAATATATATGACAAGCTGGCTAGCTGCTCACCAAATCTGGACTTCATTTCTCAGCTTCTTTCCCAGGGAGGTGTGTTATGAAATAGATTCTTGCCAATGGAATGTGAGTAGAATTGATGAGTGTCACTTTCTGGCTGTGGAGGTTAAGAAGTAAGTGTATGTGTTGTCCCTCCTTTTATTTTCCTCATCTGCTGGCTGGATGCAGAGGATCCTGAAGCCCTCGAGGACATGAATGGAGCCACAATGTAAAAGGAGTCTGGGTCCCTTGGAAGACTGTCCACCAACCAGCAACACCTATATTGGATATTTCACATGAGCAACAAAACTTTTATTGTGTTGGGTCACTGAAATTTGGGGTTTTGCTACAGCTCATAGCAATACTTCATTAAAAACTCTCCTTGTAGAGTTTTAGATATATATAGGGGTGGGTAAAAGTAGACTTTTAGTTGTAGTACAAATAAATAATACAATAGTTAATAGATAATAATTCAAGAATAAACTTTTTTTGCCCACTCCTATATATATTTTGGTTCACTTAGTTGTTGATAACTTCTAAAAGTACACTACATAAAAATTAGGGGCATAAAAAAATGCCCTAGAAGCTCTTTCTCTCTCTCTATTCAAGGAACAGAAATGGTCATTATTGTTTACAAGCAGTTTTGCATGTTCATTTAACCTTTATAATTTATGTTGTATTTATTGTTACACAGAGGAGGAGACTGAAATTCACTTAGAGATTTCTCCCAAGTCAGGCAGCGGTGTGGGGCTCAAACCAGGTTTGTCTGGCCTTATTTCTCTGCTTTTTTGATACAGCACAGGAGTAAATGTGAAGTTCTATGTGGATAAGTCCCTTTCCGTGAGTAAGGTGTCCAAGATGGCTCTGACAAGGCCTTGTCCCTTCCTTTTTCACACCTTTGTCTCTGCCAGAGTTTCTTGGGGGTGCAGTGCCCAAAGCTTGTGATTAAAAACAGCTGCAGAAACAAGAGGAAAACATCTCCTAAAAATAAGTGGCGCCTTGGAACACAATGTGTGTGGACTGTTAGGAGGTGGACGAGTCTGCATGACATGCAGTGGCCACAGGGACAGGTTTGGGTCTCCACAAAAGGTGTCTCTTCCTGTTATCAGCTGCCCTGGGAGGCTCCACACACTTGATCTCAGAACCAGGGGCAGACAAATTGGACTCATCTTTCCACTAAGAAATGTAAAGACTTCCCTCAGGAGTTCCATCTGCTTGCAAAGCAGAGCTTAATTAGCCCATGTAGATTGTTATTCAATTATACAATTGGCTCAAAAGTATTTAATGAAATAAAAAATGCTCATCTAAAAAATATCAGATGATAAAATAATACGATGCAAAATAGTATAATCAAAAATTTATTACAATTTTATACAGTTGCACACATACTTGGCAAGAAGGCTGAAAGAGAATACTATTCAGTGTAGCATGGGGTTAGTTCTAGATGATGAGATCAAAGTAGAAATTTATTTATTTTAAAATTTTCTGTTATTTTTAATTTCTGTAAAACAAAGAAACACCACAGAGTCCAATGTGGCTTTGTTGGTTGGAGCACCCACCGGTACACAGAAAGGTCTCCTGTTCAGTTCCAGGTCAGGACACACACCCAGGTTATGAGTTCGGTCTCTGGTTGGGTGTGTGCAGGAAGCAAGTGATAGATGTTTCACCCATGGATATTTCTCTTTTTCCCTTCCTTCATCTATAAAATCAATAAAAGCATATCCTTTGGTAAGAAAAAAAAAAATCCTCCCACCTTTAAATATAAATAAACACACTATTTTTATAATAAAAATGATAAGAAAGAAGTAGAGATTTTTCTTGAACTGATTTAATTTAAGGTTTTTGCTCATTTTAAAATTATAGTTTATTGAGAGGAAAAAGAAAATTAAACGAGCTACAGAAAGTTTGCCATAAAAATAGTCAAAACCATTTATTGTGAATTGCCTAGTCTACTTCATAGAGTTTAGATAACATATAAGTTGTTTCATTTTGTTGTTGTTTTGGTTTGGTTTAGTTTTCCTAAAAAAATATTCAAACAAAAAAATCCAACTCTCCTTAGCTAAAATTATAAAGTAAACTAGATGACAAAACCCATGTATATAAATTTGATAGAAAATTAAGATTTACTTTTTTCAAAAGGGTATTTTAATGAAAAGGACATTTATATTTCTACTCATCTCCATAGATACAAATTTTTAAAATATGAGACTATGAAATTGGGGTTGATTTAATTATTGTTTAGAAATTTTAAAAAGGAATATAAATCATTGCAATTGATTAAATATTTACTGAGCTTCATATTTATTTCCTATGGCATCTGTAACAAATTACCACAAATTGAGTAGCTTAACACATTTATGATCTTATGGTTCTGTAGGTCAGAGGTCAGCCAGGTCTCACGGGGCTATGATCAAAGTGTCGGCAGTGCTGTGTTCTTTCTGGACTCTCAAGGGAAGAATCTTATTCCTCGTCTTCTCCAGTTTCTAGAAGACACTTGCATTTCTTGGCTTGTGTCCCCTTCCTCCACTTTCAAAGCTAGCATAGTAGGTTGAGTCCTTCTCACATTACGTCACCCTGACCTTCTCTTCTGCCTCTTCTTCTACTACTAAGGACTCATCTGAGTCAGCTCCCTCTCGAGGCCAGGTGATTGGTCACCTTAATTGCATATGAAACCTCAACTCCCTTTTGCCAAGCGAGGTAACCTATGGATCATTATTCTGACTGCACGAGCTCCTGCTCGGTGCTACCTGTGACACCAGGAGAAGCGGGGGAAGGGGGCAGGTGGGTTCAAAAGTAAGTTCATGGTTAGAAGCTGAGATCAGCCATGTAGGCGCATACCTTCAATCCTATGTGGACAGTGATTATAATCATGTTAAATCAGTATGTGGGGACTTGAGATGGGACCATGGTTCCTTTTAGCTGGGAGACTCAAAGGAGGTTCGTGCTGGATTGGCATTTGGACTGGATCTTAAAGGATAAGTAGAAGTTAGACTCAAAATAATGGCAGAGGAAGCCAATGGTATTTCAACTAATAGGTATTAATCAAAGCTAGCAAAATCGCCATTTTGGTAAGGGAATATGGTAACATATCGATATTTTTATTTAACCTCATGCATCAAAGCAAAAGGCATGGAGGCAAAGACAGCAAAAAAGTCACAGGAGAAGTTCAGGCAGTCTTTTGCAGCTCCTTTCTAGCTTGGCCAGAACATCTAGTTCATTTGTTTTAGCCACTGCTTGTATTCTTACTTTTCTCTTCACACAGCCTCCAAGATGCCAGTTACTCAGTTCCCTTCTGAAAAAATATAGCTTCTTGACAATTATTTTATAGCTTATAAAGCCTTATGCTTTGAGCAGAACAAATCTCCTGTTTTGATTGGGCAGCTGGAGCTAAAGGCTGCCTAAATTCCTATTGGGTACCCATCATCCAGCCCTACGATTGTATCTGCTTAGGGCACTTGAAAAGGAAACCAAGAGAAAGCAGAAACTCCAGGGGAGAGAGAGAGAGAGAGAGAGAGAGAGAGAGAGAGAGAGAGAGAGAGAGAGAGAGAGAAGCATTGGCAAAGAGCTGCTATTGCATCCTTTCAATAAACTCCTTTTTGAAGGTTTCCTGAGCATCTTCTATCTTGAAGTCAATGAAAATGGCATTTGGCACCAAACCTCGAGTCTATTGTGCCTGAAGGTTATTTTGGTTATTAAGATTTTCATATTGATTTGATTATTCATGAGCTGGCAACACTCCCCTTGGTAGCCAAGTGCTTCTCTTTTGCACCATATCACACTCAACTCCTATTTACTGATTTTCCAATAACTACCCATGGAATACTTTTTTCTCCCAAGTCCTGGGTAGATTCCATATCATATCATATCATATCATATCATATCATATCACATTATTGGTCTGGATTCACAAGAGTGAGGATGCTTCTGAACCCCTATCTCTATAACCCAGAGAATATAGTACTTGGTAGATGGTGTGGCCATGGGCTCTGTCTCAATAACTAACTTCCAATGGCAAAAGTGGAAAGATGGGGTTAAAATGAATTGCAAGCTTTTGCATTCAAATTGGTGGTTTTTTTGTCGCCTATAAAAATAGATCTCTATTAAAACTCAAAGCAGAGGAGGAGTCATGAGGGCTGCTGAGTTACAAGGCAGGCAAACCCCTCAAGAAAGAAAATAGATTAGTTAGTAAATTAATTCAGGAAAGAAAAAAAGGTGTCCAAATGAAACAAGATACCTTTGAGTGGTATTGTTAGTAATTACTATTATAAGATGAAATAAAATGGAAGCAGGCAGGAATGACAGAGAAAAGAAATGGTTCACAAAGCATTTCTCAGAAATTTAGAAACAGAAAGATTTTTGAATCAACCTTTTTTTTTCCTTTTTATAATCACAAGCTTCAAGGAATTATAAAAAGGACATCAGAAACAATGACCAGCAAACTGGAAATCATTACCAGCCGATGGGAAGAAACAGAAAATAGGCTCACAGATGAGAGGGTAAAGATAGCTAGAGCCAAAAAAATTCTGTAAATTGGGCTACAAAACAAGAGAGGGCATTGAGGATTGGCAGAGAAGCGATGTTCCCCAAAGTAACAGGTAAATCTGAAGGAAGTGGAGGAAAAAAACACCAGTGAAAAAGGAAGAAAATAAATAAAAATTCTTACAACAATATGGTTCCCAAAGAACTGTCATAGAAACATTTCAAGAACACCCACAAAAATCAACCCCGATAAAGGTGTACTCTGATAATGAGTGGCCAAAAGATTCTTGAAGTCCACGGGCAAAGAAAAGATCTTAACAACATATGGAAGAAGAGAAATGTTATTCTGTACAACTCCATATACTAAAAATAGTACCATGTTTAGCAACAGCCACTCTAGGAAAAAGCAAAATTTATGGTCTCTAAGTTTAATATACCACCCCAAATAAGAGCCCAGCCCCTGGTTTGGTTTCCAGCCAAAACACATCTTTGCATTTAAGGGGAAGAGAAAATTTTTGCATAGCCAGAATGTCCACAAAAATGAATCAATCTTAATGCTGAGGGAAAAAAAAAACACATTGAGGGCAGAAAAATTTGTTCTTCTGTTACCCCAGGTGGGTTAAGCCAAGCATAGTGCTAGGTGGGGTGACCAGCCACCTGGTATGGTTGGGGCCAAAGGATTTCCTAGGATGTAGGACCTTCAGTGCTAAAGCCAAGCAGATTGGGATGGCCATTCATTCTAGCACCAGTTTCTTCCACGTGAAAACCCAGGCAAGCTGCTAGGCTCAGCGATCAGTAAAATTAAGATTAGTGAATTCTCTAACCTCTTCAGGTACTAACCTTTTCAAGTTTGTTTTATTCTGTCTTCCAGAAAATTGGTTCTGAAATATCCAGCATTTAACCAGCCATGTACTCATCTAGTTAAATATCGACTGCAGGCCTTTTTAGGCTGGGTGTGTGGTTACAACGGAAATACTCCCCCCAGCCTTCATGGGACTTAGAGGTAAGAACTGGGAGGGTGGGGTATGAAACAAACACAGATGTGCAAATCGTTGGAAACGTGATAGGTGGTATGAAGGAAAAGAATAGGATGCTAGGACTGAGAGTGACACAGAAGATGTAGTTTAGATTGGGGAGGGGAGTTCTGGCCAGAAAATTCCCTCTAAGGAAGAGACAAGAAAGCAGAAACCTGAGACTGAGAGGAGAGGAATCAGATGAAGAGTCAGCCTGCAGTTTCAGACAGAGGGGCAGCATCTGCAAAGGCCCTGAGGCAAGAGGGAGGGAGCTTGGTGAATTAAAGGAGCTGAGAGAAAGCCAATAGCTGTCTTGAATTAAGATCCCCTTAAATTAAGGGAAAAGAGAAATGGCTTCACCCTTCAGCTAGAAAGCCAGGAATGATGGTGGCAATAGTGGTCCAAGCAGGAGAGAGAAAGAGAGAGAGAGAGAGAGAGAGAGAGAGAGAGAGAGAGAGAACAAAGGTTAAAGGTTAGTGGTGAATAGTGATCCTATTTGTCTGAACTCTTCTTATTGTATCAAAAGAAATCAATATAGCTGCCCTGAGGTCTCTCTGAGAAAGACACGTTATATAGAAGGCGTTGGAACACAGATGGAGGCAGAAACTCCGGGAAAAAAAATTTAAAAAAACCCACCAGGGAAAAAGGAAGAAAATAAAGCTGAAAACAAGGAGATGACAGAGACTTAGGAGAATGCATTGTGGAGGATAAAACACCACTGAATTAGAGATTTGCAAAAATCTATAAAGGCTGCTTCTAGCTCTGCCCAGTGCCAGAGGAATAAGTGAGGTAAATGGGGAAAATTTCGGTGCTAGCGGATGGTCTCTTGCCCAGAAGAGCCAGAGATACCCTCATATTGTTTAACAGTTACCAGGCTTAGGGAGTCCCCCAAAGAGATACACCTGAGAGATTCTGGCGCAGGAAAGCAACATATTCTTGTTGAGGTTTTTTTTTTTTCCCCTGCACACATGAATCCACAACCTGTTCATTACTCAGGCTAAACCTGGAGGGAAAATTTCTCCATGCTTCTAAACTCCATCTTCGGACCTATTAAATATTATAAGTAAAATCTACGGGAAGATGTTGGAGATGTGCTCTACAGCTTGAAGGCAAAACAAAAGCGGGAGTTGGGTTGGAAATACTGGATTACAGAAAGACTCGGTCACGTGGACCGGATGGGCTGATTGATTCAGAACAAGAGGCTGGAATCTAGCAACGCGAGGAGCCCAGTGTTGACAAGGAGGTGGAACCGGCTTTTCTGTTCCAGAGCCGGGCCTGGCTGGTTGTGGGCTGCAGGGGACCAAAGGGCCAGCGGGGGTGCGGATGCAGACAGGGCACCGCCTCTCCTGGGAGACTGCAGCCCAGGCCGCAGGGTGGCCATCTCCATGCAGTCCTCTGGCACCTACTCTTTATTTATTTATTTTTATACATTTTTTATTGATTTTTCACAGAGAGGAAGGGAGAGGGATAGAAAGTCAGAAACATCGATCAGCTGCCTCCTGCACACTCCCTACCGGGATTGTGCTGGCACCTGCTCTTTATCTGGGGCTTGTGTGTGCTCCCTGGTGGCAGGGGTCTGAGGGTGGGGACACGCGTTACTCCAGGTTCTTATCATGTTCTCCTTTGCTCCCAGAAGGTGGAGTGCAAACTTGCACAAAAGAATGACAACTAAAAATCTCCGGGCACCTTCATGCCTACCAGCACAGGGAATCACTTAAAGGAGGGCCACGTACACATACTGAACAACTTCAGGAATGATGTTAAACCCGAGGAAGTCAATAAATTGTGTGGATTCTAAAATACTGTTCAAGCCACGGTGTGACTCGGAAGTGGGAATGTTGATTTCAGCTCTTGCCATCAAATCCCCACTAGGTTATTTGTTTTCTATGCTTCGAAGAGAAGTTGGGAGGTTTTCACATGGCAAAACCGAGTAAACAGAAATCTCAAGAATGAAGTCAGAGACCCGAGAGGATGAGCTCAGCCCAGCTGGGAGTGTTACTGACAAGCCACTGCATCACATGGTGTGAGTTTTAAATATAGCAGAGCACAGGCTTGGAGTGAGAAGCCCCTGCGTTAAATTGCACTCTGGCACTGAGTGTCGGGGTTAGCATTGTCTGATGATAAACGGGTTAGGGATACTTATTTTGGGAGGATTAATGAGATGATGTCTGCAGACCATTTAGCACAGGGCTAGGAGTGTAATGGATATTTATTATCAAATTTATGATCATTGCTATTATGGTTATTATTATGATTGTTATCATTGCAGGACACTCGAAATCATGTTGAGAATCCTCACTATTAACTGATTTAAAAAATCACTTTAATAATAGACTCAAGAGACAGCTAATCCATTGCATTCATAGACCTAGTAAGTATCCGGAGAAGCCAGCAAATGAAGCAGCATACAGTGAAATCATCGCTGTAAGTCAAGAGAGGATTTCAAAGTCAAGCCTGAGCTTTATGGCCGGAATGTGTGTTTGTGTCCTCCTGCCATTCACATGTTGAAATCCTAGCCCCCCAAAGTGATGGTATTGGGAGGTCATTAGAGAGGTCTCCCGCTTCATGAATAGGATTAGTGCCCTTATTAAGAAGAGCCAGGACAGAGCTGGCTTCCTCCCTCTGCTCTCTGCCATATGAGAATCCAACAAGAAAGCCATCTGCAAACCAGGAAGCTGCCTCTCACCAGGCGCCAGATCGGCCGGCACCTTGATCTTGGACGTCCCAGCCTCCAGCGCTGTGAGCAATGAACGCTTGTTGTTGAAGTCACTGAGTCTGTGTAATTTGCTATAGCAGCCTGAACTGACTGAGAAACTGAGACAATAAGAGTCTAAAGACTAAGAAGACAATGGTATTGGCCCGGTTGCTTAGAGGTGATAAATTTATGCAGTATTTAAGTGTGAGAAATAATACTAGATAACATCACCTACTTAGAATATGCAAAGCTAAAATGTCTATGCCAAAAGGCAGACAACGATGAGGTTTTAATGAAAAGAACAAATGGGATAAAATGACAACAAGCAAAGAGAAAAAGCTAATAATAGATTAAAAATCACACAAAAGAAACACGATTTCACATAAAAGTAAGCTAAATATGCACACTATTTTCACAACCAGAGAAATTTAAATAACTTATTAAAAATAATCTATAGCATCTAGAATCCCCCATGCCAGTAGAAGACACACACAGAAATGTTGATAAGATTATGCTATTGAGAAAATTTTTAAGTAATTAAAAATTAATAATAATAAACACAACAATATAGCTAATAAGAATAACAATCTCAAACATGTGAAAATAGGTCAGAAAGGAAGACAAATATATATATAGAAGACATAATACTTTACATATATTCATTTCTCAAGAAGTAGTTTTGTTTGGTAGGAATTATGAATCCAGAAACTCAAGACTGAAAATATTAAACCAAGAAAACGAATAACATTGGCAACAAGTTGGGTGATGGTCTTTTTAGATACACGACTTAATGTATAGCAGATGTTTTTGGTTGGTTGGTTTTACTTTGTTTAAACAATACAGGACAACAACATAGAAATCTAAATGTAAAAATTATGTGGAGAGATTTCATTCTTCAAGCATGACCAGAGTGATCTTCCTAAGTCACATATCATTTTAGCCTTAAGGAAATCTGAAAGCTCTCCATGAATGTAGAATAAGGAATCTCCTTCCAAGAAAAACTAGGGAAAAGTATGTTTGAAAGTGTTGATGAGCTACCAAGCAGCCAGGAACTAAGCAAGTGGAAAACTATTTCACATTTATGGATTAGAAGACTCAATATTATCACTTGCCCCACATTGGTTTATAGTTTATTCTGAGCCTAATCAAAATGTCAGCAGATGTGTGTGTGTGTGTGTGTGTATAAAAATTAATAACCTATTTCTAAAATTTGTATGGAGACCAATAATACGTAAGGCAATCTTGAAGAATAAAACGGGAAGATTCACAATATCAGGTGAAGCTATAGTAATTATAAGAGTATAGTGTTGGTAAGAGATCAATATAAACCAGTGGTATAGAATAGAAAGTTCAGATATAGACCAACACCTGTACAGTTACCTGGTTTATGACAAAGGGGACATTGCAGTATAGTGAGAAAACATTTGTCTTTTTCAGTAAATGGTTCTGGGTCAGCAGGATATCCATACAGAAAAAAATAAATCTTATCACCTACTTCACACTTTATGCAAAAATCAACTCCAAGTGGAAGATAGCTATAAGTGTAACAGTTAAAATTACAAAGCTTCTGGGGATACCATGGGAGAATATGTTAATGACTTTGAAGTAGACAAAAAGTTCTTAAACATTAGGGGGAAGTAGCATTAGACAAAAAGGCAAATAATAAAAAATTGGTCTACATAAGAACAAAGAACTTCTGTTCAGCAAATACACTATTAAGAGAGGGAAAAGCAAATCACTAAGTTGGAGAAGATATTTACAAAACATGTATTTGACAATGAACTTGTGTCCAGAATATAAAAGGACATATATGATTAATCAGAAAAAGATAGGTAATCCAAAATTTTAAAAATGCAAGAAACCTTGAACAGAGCTTCAGAAAAGAGACATCCAAATGGTTATAAGGATATAAAAAGCAATAAGGATCATTAGTCACGAGAATGGGAATTAAAATCACAAAGAGATAACACTATACACTCATTGAGATAGTTAAATCTATAACACTGATAGTACCACAAGTTGGGGAGGAT
Organism: Antrozous pallidus; assembly: GCA_027563665.1. Taxonomy (NCBI): domain Eukaryota; kingdom Metazoa; phylum Chordata; class Mammalia; order Chiroptera; family Vespertilionidae; genus Antrozous; species Antrozous pallidus. The sequence goes on from CM050522.1 coordinate 59,014,866, forward strand.
GTGGAGCAACTGGAACTCTCATATATTGCTGAGATAAGTGTAAATTGGGTTAAAAACCATCAGAATTATTGATACTCAACTATTTTGACTGCAAAAACTATAATTTCCTAAGGTTTAAACTAACATGACCATTTTGGGAAACTGTCAGCAATTACTAAAGCTGAACATACACATAACTTATGATCCAGTCGCAATTTCACTCTTAAGTATAAAATCAATATAAATGTGTATATGTGGGCAACATAAAACATGATCAGGAATGTCCATAGGAACATTAATTGTAATAGCTCCAACATAATCTATTCAAATATCTATCATCATCTGATGGAAAAATAAAGAAACTTTGACCTATTTTTTCAACAGAATACTTTTCAGCATGAAAATGAATAAACTATAGCTATAGGTGACAATGTACACGAGTAACACACACACACAACATTGAGTGAAAGAAACCAGATACAAAAGAATGTACATTGCATAAAGTTAAACACACACGCACGCACGCACGCACACACACACGCACGCACGCACGCACGCACGCACGCACGCACACCCCCCCCAAAGCTAAGTATAACGATAATGGACAAAGTAGTGGTTACCTTTGGGAAGGGGTATTAATAATTGGAAGGGGACAAGGAGTTCTGGGGTGCTATCAGTGGTCTAGTTCCTGATCTGTCTGGATGTGAAAATCCATCCAACTATACAGTCATGCTTGGTGAACTTCTAAAATGTAAATATACTTAAATGACTTAATATTATTTAATTAAAATCCAGGGGTGATAGAGAGCCCCAGATCAGTTTATAACTCTGGTGCTTCAGTTATCATCAGGAACTCTGGAGAAAATGGTTTTGTAGATAATTTGAGTCTCATGGGCTCACTATGGTAGAGATGTGGAGGGATGGCGTGTGCAGGCAAAGACTGGAGGAAAGCACTATACCACTCCATCTAACTCTCCATGCCTGCATGTATGTGGGAGGGAATCCAAATGTCCTTGAGCTCAGGGGAGACCCAGATCTGCCCAAAAGGCTCATAGACTGTAAGAGGCCTAGAACCAGGTTGGAGAGTTCTCTGAAAAAACTGATCTTACAACTGGAGACCATGCGCAGACTGTGCTTGTCATAGAACATGCAGTGGAGATAAGGCTGGCATATGAAGAGCAACAGATGAGACATCCCCACAAAGGCTAGTGAGGATCTGGAGGAAGCACAGACCAGGCACTCCCCTCTGACACCAGGAGGACCTCCTCCTCCAGGCCAAGGAGGGCAAAAGGGAGGGAGTACTTGTGTGAGGAGGGGGAGAAGGACTATAATGAAGTCTCAGCTCTCCTATTCTCTTCTCCCCTCTACCTGTACTCTCCTCCATCCTAAGTATGTTATTTCCTGTTTTTATTCATTCCTTGGTGTATGGTAACCACTATAAACTGAGGCTCTTCCAGATTTGGCTCATTGGAGCCCGTACATATTTTCTTCTGCCCCCAAAACATTGCCTTTGAAAATGAGATTCTTGATTTGCACAGTTCTAAGATTCTAAATTGGAAGTTAAAGGTTGAACTGACACTCTTTCTTTGCATTCTGGCTTTGACAATCTTACTCTCCTCAAGAGTAATGACCCGCTGGCTGAAAAGGGCAAACTTGATGTACAAAAGAGTGGCAGAAAGGAAAGCACATTAAAATACTTCAGAATGTTATCTTAACACATTAGTTTTCATATTAATTCAATAAAATAAATCATCATACAGCTGTTTTGGGATGCCAAACATCAATACACAGGCAGCACTTAAGTAGTATGGTGTCCAGAACAAGGAAGGCCACCTGCCAGTTTTCCACTGTTCTATGGCCAGATGTTGGTTTCACACTACAAGTGGGTCATTTGTAACCCTCAGCTTGTTCAGGTTCAGACAAAGGATGGAAGGGTATTATAGTAGTTGCTGCGGGCCGTTGTAACAGAAAATGACACTGTTGGTGGAGTGGCAAGGTTGGTTATCATCCTGTGCCCTGAAAGGGCATATACCGGGTTGTGGTTTCATCCCCAGTTGGGGCACGTGTGGAAGGCAACCAATCCATGTTTCTCTCTCATATCAATGTTTCTCTTTTTCTTTGTCTGCCTTCTTCTCTTTAAGCATATCCTTGGGTGAGGAATTTAAAAAATACTATAGATTGGGTGTCCGAAAAAACAAATATTCATTTCTCACAGTTCTGGAGGCTGGAAAGTCTGAGATCAAGACACTGGCGGATTTGGTGTTTGGTGTCTGCCCTCTTCTTGCTGCATCCTCACGTGATGGAAGGAACAAGTGAGCTCTTTGGGGTCTCTTTTATGAGGGCACTAACCCCACGTATGAAGCCTTCACTCTTGTGATCCAGTTATCCCAAAGGCCCTTCTTCCAAATACCATCACATTGGAGGTTAGGATATGAATATATGAGTTTGGTGGAGGTGGGGGAGTCATAGATATTGACACCACAACATATATGGAATGGTTGAAGAAGCTGTATGTTTTAACCTTAAAAAACAAACAAACCCCAAACTTCAGGAGGACATATTAGTTGACTTCAAATATCTATCTAAAAGGTTGTCCCTTATTATCTTAAATAATACTCACATGTGTTTTAGGTTATATCAGCTCATGTCCATTTTTGGGTAAGAAAGAATAGGTAATACATTTCCAAACAAATACAATACAATTCAATTTTGTATACTGATTAGATCCATCTGTTCAACATAGTCCTATAAATAAAAAATTTGGGTTTTTCATTTTCAAATACAATTTCAAGTAAAATAAAGAGGCTTATTTTATTTTTATTTATTTTTAAAATTAATTTATTATTATTTTTTGCAGTATAACTTATATTTAATAGTAGTACATATGTTTTCTTTTTTCCTCCCCATTATCCTCCCCCCAGTCTCCTCCCCTACCCCCCAGCACATGTCCCCACCTGCCCCCCTCCCCGCCCCAGTGTCTTTCATTCATTGGTTATGCTCATATGCATACAAGTCCTTCGGTTGATCTCCCCCAGCATCCACCTCTCATCCACCCCAGCTTCCCCCTGTAGCTTGACAGCCTATTCAAAGCCTCCCTGCCTCTATATCAATCACTCTCCCCTGTTTCTTTTCTTCCAAAATATCTTGCCTCTGCATACTAGAAATAAATGTATAAGAACAAAAAAATGTTTGAGTCTCAGTTTCAATGTCCAACTGTTCTGAGTCCCATTTTCAATGTCAAATAGTTCTTTATGTGTAGATGTCAGCAATGGTATCTAGATGGTGGACACATTGTGGCAATGCAAGTTCCATCCTCTCTGGTTTGGTCCTGGGCCGCCTGCAGCCACACGCAGCTGCCGACTGCTAGCATGGCAAGGTGTCATCAGTGTCCCTCATCTCTGGACCATTCTCGTGACTGGAACAGACAGTTCCTCACTGTAGTAGGAACCTGAATGGTCTTGGAGTTGTTCTCTGAAAACATATAAACAAATTCTCGACCAAAAGTTAACAAAGGGATCCTCTCTGCAAATTAGACTTGGGATTCTTTTTATTTTATTTTTTATTTTTTTAATTTTTTAATTTACAATATAACTTACATTTAATAGTAGTACATATGTTTTCCTTCCCCCCCCTGCATTATCCTCCCCCCAGCCTCCCTTACCCCCCAGCACATGTCGCCACCTGCCCCCCTCCCCACCCCAGTATCTTTCATTCATTGGTTATGCTCATATGTATGCATACAAGTCCTTCGGTTGATCTCCCCCAGCATCCGCCTCCCATCCACTCCAGCCTTCCCCCTGTAGCTTGACAGCCTGTTCAAGGCCACCCTGCCTCTATATCAATCACTCCCCCCTGTTTCTTTTCTTCAAAAATATCTTGCCTCTGCATACTAGAAACAAAGGTATAAGAGCAAATAAAATGTTTGAGTGTCAGTTTCAATGTCCAACTGTTCTGAGTCCCAGTTTCAATGTCAAATAGTTCTTTATGTGTACATGTCAGCAATGGTATCCAGATGGTGGACACATCGTGGCAATGCAAGATCCATCCTCTCTGGTATGGTCCTGGGCCGCCTGCAGCCACACACAGCTGCTGACTGCTAGCATGGCAAGGTGTCATCAGCGTCCGCCCTCTCTGGACCGTCCTCGTGACTGGAACAGACCCGTCTGTTCCTCACTGTCTCAGGAACCCACATGGTCTTGGAGTTGTTCTCTGCAAACACACAAACACATTCTCGACCAAAAGTTAACAAAGGGATCCTCTCTGCAAAATAGACTTGGGATTCTTTTTATTTTTGCCTAAATGATTTTCCTTTGGCTTATTTTGACACCATGTGTGTTTTTTCATGGGTGTCCTGCAGTTGGTTTTACAAATGGAATTTACTTTTCCGGAGTAAGAATTTTCTACATGTATTTTACTTATAGGATATTTTTCCTTACATGATATTACCCCACTGTCCCCCCCGCCCTTTTTGGTTAATGGGGGCTTTTGGAAATTTTTTCTTGCAGTCTTGGTAATTTTAAATTTTAATTTTTGCACACAAATATTACTGCTTTAGGTTCTTTGGATGTTAGGCAATTTTACAGTGAGATGAACTACTAATAGATATTTTAGTTAATGTTTTAGGAATAGCTTTTTGTCCAGTACACTTAGATTTTCTTGAATATTCACTTATTTCACTTGGCCAATTTAAATTAATCTGAAAACTTGATTACTGTCAATTTTAATACTCAAGCAGAAATCTTAGTTTACCCTGTAAATACTTGTGGAAAGGAACATTTGCATTTTTGAGTAGGTCCTCAGCATTCCTGGTAATAAATTGAATTTAGATATAGGGCAGCTATTGCTGGCCAAGTCTCTGTCTGCCACCTGGGTCCTGGTGTGAGTTGTGCGTGGGAGGCGAAGCAGCCGTGGGGGTAGGAGACCTTCCTCAGGAGGGGTGAGAATTCAAGCCCCTGCAAGGTTTGTGGATGAGGGTCTGTGCCCCACTTCTGTTGACCTTTTAGTTCTCTCCTGTTGGCCCCTCTGCAACTGTGCCTGTCTTAGGTTGTTCCTTCCCTGAGGAATCTTACCCGTCTCTGGCTAACCAGCCATCCTCCGGGGCCAAACAGGGTGATGTGAGGTTCAGTTCTGTCTCCTTTGTAGTCTATGCCCCCGTGGTCTCCACGTCCAGCACCTGCTTTGGGGTCCCCTTGCCTGCTGACGGGGTCCCGATACTCATCACATATCTTGGGGGACCCAGGTTTCTTCTCCAGAGAGGGCCCAGCTCACACCATTGGTCGAGAGACAGATCCATGGTGCTAGCCGCCCAGAGGCTTCAGCCACAGCTTGAACTGAAAGTAAAGAGGCTTATTTTATTAAAAACAATTATATATGTGTTTCTGAAGAAGTTCTGGCTGAAGAACAGATTACAAAAGCAAGTTGTTTGTTTCTTTGAATGAATTTATGTAGTAGTTATTTTCTGCTCAGCATAGCAAAACAATACATTCCTAAAATTTAGTACATAGAATTGAAGACCATTCACTGTCCACATTTACTTAAATCAACTTTGGAAAATAAAATATGCACATTGAAATTTCTTTTTATGAAGCTGCAAAGTGAATTGGGATAAACAAAACAATAATAAAACCTATTAAAATATGCATTTGCATGATAAAACAAGTCTTTATTGAACTGTGTAAAATAGGGATTATGGTTCTTTTATATAGAAATAATTCCTTTTTTAGGGAAATAAATATGAATCAGTTACTTGCATTTTCTGGCTAGTATTTTATCTAATGAAATTGATCAGATATAAATAAAATTCTCCAAATGATTACAAATTCAAGGATCAAAACATAGTAGGAGAAGGAACAAGGTTCATGCATGCTCAGCTGAAGTGATTAAAACTTTAAATATCTTTGATTTCACAGGCTTTGCATGAGAACATTAAATGAATCTCCATTTAGGCAATTAAATAACATCCACTCTAATGCCCAATGACTTGGAGAAAACTTTCTGATCAGGAGTTTAATAGACCTCTCACAAATACTTGTAATAATCTGCTGCAAAATTCCTATGTTTCAGAATCATAAAAGACACAGTAACTTTTACATGTTATCTGAGCATTCATAAAATCTTGGCATTTGACATTTTTATCATTATACAGTTTAAGTGTTCCAGTTCCATTGCTTCTGTTCCATCACACCCCACTCCATCCCATCCCACTCCATCCCATCCCACTCCATTCCATCCCATCCCATCCCATCCCATCCCATCCCATGCCTCACACAACCACACATTTTAAAAATTATCCATTTCTTATTTTAAAGCCTAACACAACATTGAGATCTGAAAGGCATCTTATATAATAAAGAGGTAATATGCAAATTGATGGTCACACCCTCACAAGATGGCTGCTTACAACCAGGTCAGCAAGGGAGTTAGTGAGGGATGACCAAATGACTGAACAAGCAGGCTGCATGGGGTGACCAGTCTGGCAGGGGGGGCATGAGGGGCAACCAGGCCAGCAGGGGGGCCAGTTGGGGTGACCAGGCTGTCAGGGAGGCTGTGATAGACAACCAGGCTGGCAGGGGGGCAGTTAGGAGCAACCAGGCCTGCAGAGGGTGGCAATTGTGGATGACCAGGCTGAAGGGGGGGCAGTAAGAGGTGACTAAGCTGGCAGGGGGTGAGGGGTAGTTAGGGGCAATCAGGCCGGCACACAGAGGCAATGAGGGGCAATCAGGCTGGCAGTGGGGGCAGTTAGAGGTGATTAGGCAGACAGGCAGGTGAGTGATTACAAGCCAGCAGACCAGGATTGTGAGAGGAGTCCCAGACTGGAGAGGGGGCAGGCTGTGCCGAGGGGACCCCCCCTGCATGAATTTTGTGCATTGGGCCTCTAGTCTAGATATATTGTGGTGGTGGCTTGAGAAAGAGGCTTTGAGTATGATATTAATGCCTTTATCCATCTATCCATCAATATACCAGTATTTATTGTATATTGCACACAGTAATGCATTCAAGAGAAAACAATGGTAAGACACAAGATTCCTGACCTCTTTACAATGCTTCAGGGACTGAGATCATGTTCTTCCTCTTTCATCTTTCTTTGGAGCTCATTTGCAGTTTCCCCTAATTATTAGCTCTTAAGAAATGAATGGAGGCCCAGATTCCAATTCTGTGCAAGGCACATACATTGGGTGAGACTAACCATATGCCTCAATTGGCATATATATGTTTTTTTAAGAAAGGATTTGTTATGTCTTTAATAAAGATTTAAAAAACAGATGCAGTTTTTATTCTACCACACAATGGAGATATTTCTGAAGTTCATTAGTGAAAATTAACGTAGGGCAGTGACACTAAGTTTCGGCATAGGGATGCCAATTATAATCACGTGTTTGGAACAAACTTACTAAAATAATTGTTGTTCACCTGAAATTCAAATTTAACTGGACATTAGGTGTCTACTCCCGCCCCCCAAATCTGGCAATCTTATTTGGGTCTCATAAATTTTCCAAAGTGTGTCAGGTCCTCTGTTGAGTAGAAGCCAATGCCAAAAAGGATTGTGTATGGAGGTCTGGAGCCTCAGCTGGATGGCTCACTTGTTGGGCATTGTCCCATGCACCAAGGGGTTGTCAGTTTGAGTCCCAGTCAGGGCACCTGCCTGTGTTGCTAGTTCTGTTCCAGTCAGGGCACTTAAGGGAGACAACTGATATCTCTCTCTCTCTCTCTCTCTCTCTCTCTCTCTCTCTCTCTCTCTCTCTCTCTCTCTCTCTCTCTCTCTCTCTCTCTCTCTCTCTCTCTCTCTCTCCCTCTTTCCTCTCTAAGATCAATAAACATGTCCACAGGGAAGGATTAAAAAAAAAGAGGTCTGGAGATCCTTAAGTACCAAAGAGAATGCTTTCCTGACTTTACCAAAAAGTCACCAAGATTATCAGTCAAGATGAACAGAGCCTTTAAATAAACAGTAACGCAAGCATTAGGAAGAATGCAAAATGTTCAAGGACCAGGGCTTTTCTATATTTGATCCTAGAATGAAATCCAAAACGTGAAACTGCTCTGAGGAGGGCATGCTGGTGTTTCAGGTGACTCTCTGGGTTCATGGCATCAACACTGCTTTACATAGTGTTTATCTCAGAGACTAAAACAGTTCCAAAAGAACTTCTCTCACTTGCCAGAAACGAGCTATTTTTAAAAACCCTTACTACAAAAAACAAAAAACCACCCTATTTAAATATCATGGCAATAATCCCTGAGGAAAGGTGTAGTATTGTTAAGAAAATTGCATTGTAAAACGATTTAGGAAGGAACTCTTGGGGGAAAGTCTCTTCCTCGCTGAGACTTTCTGAACTCACATCCCCAAATAATTCCAAATAGATTCACTACTCAGTATTTTTAAGTTATGTGTAGATGAATATTTTACAGTGATTTGAAAGAACAGATGTTCTCAAATTTTCCCCTTGTGCAAATTTTGAAAATAATCTTTTAAAATCTCTTCAATATTCCAAAGTGCTTAACCTTTGCTCTGAGGTAATTACAGGCAAACATCTTGTTACCCACTAGGCAGGTTTTTCAAGGTTGTTCCTAAATCACCTACAAGTCATATTCCAATGTTTCTGGCACCTGGTAGAGTCAACTGAAGAGCAGGATGAGGATTTACTCACACAAATACTCAGTGATTTTGGGAACAATAGTTGATGCTTTTGCTCTCCAACATGACCCAGCTTCACGCTAGAAATAAAAAGCAGAGTTGGAACTAGGCATAGACAGGAGGGTAGAGGAATCTGAGGATGACTAGAATGCAAAGAGAGAGAGGAAGAAGACAGAAGAGCTTTCATCCAAACTCGGAAATGCTATCAAGGGAGAGAAAGGGTTGGGTGGGTTGCATGTGGGCTGGAGTCCAGAGCCAGGATATCTGGGAGAAACTGAAGGGAGGTAGATTTCAGTATGTACTGGAGAAGACCCCCCAATGACAGCAGCTCCCACTTCTCCACTCTACGGAGGTAAACCAAAATAATAGGAGAGCTGGTTTACGTGAAGCCTGGCTTTTCACTTGATTCCATGCTTCACAAAATTCAATGAACAGTGAAGCCAGAATATGCTATTTCAGACTCTGGACACTTGAATTTGAAGCTCAGGTCTAGCTGAGTGACCTTGGGTAAGCTGCTTAAGTTCTGTATCCACTGAAAATCATTGTGAAGATTGAATAGCACTTGAATAATGCCTGGCATCTACCAGATGCCCCATAAATGTTTACCTAAAAAACAAACAAACTGAAAAAAGAAAACGATTTCGCCTGGGCTGGGCTTTGTTTTTCTGAGTTCTGGGCCTCCTTTGAAGGATCACAAACATACACGTGGGAGAAGAGTAGACTGTCCCCAACCAAGGTTTAGTGGGGTTCAAGAGGTTAACAGCCTGACTCCCGGTGGATTCCTAGGAAAGTAGTTGTAGATTTCACAGTAGGTGGATGCCTGAACCAGATTTGGCTTTGCACCTTTGAGCCTATGGGGCTTTGGAGGATGTGAAAGGATGGGTACTAAAAAATTATGACCATCTTTTGACGGCCCTAAATTTGCAGCTTTCTGGGAGATTTCTTTAAAGCCAAACAGTTGCTTAAACAAGGAATCATCAATAGTGTAATTATTCTTTTAAAATACTCCTATTGTCCCTTCCACTCTCTACCAGAATCATTAATATTTTCATGCTTAAAATGGAGGAAATAGCTTGAAGGATTGTTGGGAGGACAAGATAGGATGAGGTGCCTCTCCTGGAGCTGTGAAGAGGAGGCTCTGAGTGAGCAGCAGCCTTAGTAGAGGTTATTGCCATAAGATACAGGCTCTCACGCCTGCTGTTCCATTCATGCCAGTGACAGATTATGGCTTTCTCCTCCTTCCTATTCTTCAGGAATCTGCAAGAATCTTTTTGAAGAACCAGACTTCCCCACTGTGAATCAAGGGGGATTGCCAAAGTAGTAACCCATTTCTTTGAAACTTTATTTGCACGATTTTCCATATTTCATGACATTCCACCAGCAGGATAAACATATATCCAAGGTTGAATCATCTTCTCTTCCCCTTGGATCAGGAACCCAAGAAAACAGGTGCAGGAAGCAGGTGGAAACTCTGGTGAGCAGGATGCTGCTGTGCCATGCTTATATCACTCAACGGCCCCACCAGGGTGTGGGTGAAAGGAATGAGGGGGCTCTTCAGCTGCATAGGGGCTCATCTCTGTAATATACACACAGCAGTTCTACAGAGAAGGGGAATGGAGTGTGGTGCCTAAAAGCAGTTGTCCCCAGAGCCCTTTCAGTCAAGACCAGAAAGAGATAGTTTCCATGGCAGTGCTTGCGGGAGTTTCAAGGGGAGCACATTCCTCCAGTGGCTTAGAGATTCAGGGATGCAGTTTAGCCTAAAAAGGAGAGAACTACGAACAGCACCAACAAGTACAATTTGCCCTTTTGGTTAGAGGAAAAGAGGGGTGACCCCAAAGAATATTTCTCTGAGTTCTTTAAGAGAATAGAACGGTGTCTGGATTGTATAAGAGAAATGCCAGAAAAGTAAAATAATGAAAAGACTTCCAAAGAGATACATAGAAATTGCAGTTTAGAAAGGGGCAAATGGAAGAATGTGGTTATTCCAGAGCATGCTTTGGAGCAATTTGCAGAAATACACAAAATACAAAAGAATAAGAAATAAGTAAAGGGTTTGGGGTTAAAAAGGCCTTTGGGACCAGTTAAAGATGGCAACACACAGGCATTTTTAATTCTCACCCATCCCTATAAACCCATTCAAAATAACAACAAATTAAAAGCAGAGAAGAAAAATGCCCTTCATCTTCAATAATACAAGGAAAAGGCTGCAACCCTAAGCCACAAACTATGAAGCATACCTACTACCTACTGTGAAATCTGGAGGAAAATGAGAGAGAACTAGAGACCACATCAGAGCTTGAGCAAGAAAGAGATTTCCCCAAATGTGAGGAAACCCATCCTAATTAGCATAATATGGCCCTGAGCAGGGTGGGTCATCCTATGGACAGGAAGGTCCTTGAATACAACTGGGAAGCTGGTGCTAATGGCAAAAGCACAAGGGCCCACCATTTCCATGGTCTGAGATCAACTCCTGGGCAAGGGCAACTGCCCAAGGTCTGATGGGTGGAAGGAGGCTGAGGTGGCAGCATTTGCATTTGCCAGAGAGACTGCAATTTAAAGGTTTTGCTATGAACAGCATGGACCAAAAATCTGAAAGGAAATAAGCAACCAACTGCAAAGGAAACAACAAATTTGACAAAAGGGGGTTTGAGACAAGAAAACTGATCCAGAGTTCCAGACTGTCTCCCCAGCTCACTTTTCCGTCTTCCCCCTCCCCTCCTCAAATGAAACTTTGATAAATAAAACTTAGCGGATCTCATTAAAAGTTCAGTAAGGAACACGAAAGAACCCACCCAAGACTTAGGCATAGATCCCAAAGGGAAAGGAGCCATATGCCTATAAAAGAAGTAAAAGCAGAAGAGACATCTTGATTAGGTTTGAAATATCCAAGATGCTTCACTCTGGTGTGTCTGGTGGTGCCAAATTAAAGCATTATTTCTATTGTGAAAAAAAAATAAGACTTGGTCGTGGACTTGAATTCTCCAAGTAAATATTTTCTTGGCAGTGCACAACCTCAGTACAAAATGCCTATTAGGCATCAACTATAATTATAGCATTCAATTAACATTCTCAAGTGATTATCATTTCTGGCCTACTGGTGATTGGGAGGTCTGAGCTCTGCCTAATATCTTTGCCCAGAAACCACTGACTGATACTTGAGTTTGACAATTTGATGTGGTCACACTAATGTGGAGGATAGAGGGGAAGTGTGAGTTATGACAAGTTCACATCACAACTCATGGCAATTTGTTGCCCGATCTTTTCAATAAAACTGATCTTACTAAGGTTTGAAAAAAAGTCGTTTCCAACCCATAGACACTTTTGATATTACTTTACTAGGCTTATTTCTGAGATATGTGGGATTTTGACCACCCTTTTCTGCTCCAGAAGAGTAGAAAAGAAACGTAGAAGGATATAGGTGGAGAACATATTAAACTTCTAAACACAGGCGGGAAGTGATTTATTAAGTGCCTAGTATGAGCCATTTGTCATTATTTCTCTAGTTTACAACCACTCGTTGGAAAAATGGTGGCATTATTCCCATTTTACAGATGAGAAAACTGACTCAGAGAGGTTAAGTAATTGGTTCCAAATCACACAGAGTAATTGGAGGAGCTGAGATTTAAACCCAATGACACGAGAATGAGCCAATTTACATCGAAAGGGTTTAGTATTGAGCATTCCTCAGTCAGAAATGTTTCGCAAGAGAAATCTGCCTACTTGAAAACTTGGGTGGGGTCCAAGATGGAAATATAAATATATGCGTTTTACTTTTCTCTTATGCAAAATATCATTAAAAGGGCCAAAGGAATATAAAAGGAGAAGAAATAAATATGCAGGAAAATAGGGAAGGGTGTTTTCCACTCTAGAAACAATACATGCTTTCTCGGGGACACAATGGAGACATACATGCCTAGACTGAGCAGAGGGGAGAAAGGGGCTGATCAAGATCATTTGATCACATTCCATAATATCCCCCATTTAGTGCTGGTCTGGACATGAAGGTGGGCTATGGAACCTCCAGAAGCTTATTAGAGCAAGAAGGCTACTCAGGTACACCTACCTGCCACATGTCAACCTGCATGGTGACTGAGTGAAGCAAGGGCCCTATTTTTCACCAGCTTCTAATTCAGGCTGTGAATTCCACCTGAGAAGTGGTGGAGCCAGGGTTAAATGGTCTCTGGGATTCAGTCCACTTGTGCCTGGAAAGCCAACTGTTTGCCTAATTGTTCAGGGGATACTGGAGATGAATTCAAAAGAGTCCTTACCTTCCACGAGTCCCGATCTTTGGTAGATGTAGAAATACTGACCTAGGACAAATGGTAGGGAAAGCCCAGAGGAGGGAACGACTGTGTGTGAGGAAGAGAGGGCCTCCTGAAAAAGGTGACACTGAGCTAGACTTTAGTCTGAGGAAGAAACTGTTAATTTAAGGGGAGGGCACCTCTGAATGAATAGCAGTATATGGAGAAGACAAGAGTGCATGGAACAATGGGCATAAGTATTTGGAGAAATGGGAGAGACTGGGCAGTATACCCACATCCATGTACCCCCCTAGGGGCACACTTGCAGGCCTCTGTTGAGAGGTGCCTGAGGTGCCTGAGCAGGAGAGTGGGCAGGGCAGTGTTCTCTGATGCTTTGGAAGGTTTGGGGCTAGTCCCATGTGCTCTGGCAGAAATTACCAGTTGAGGAAAGAGGTAGGATTGCTGCTTTTCATGGCAGAAGGAAACTCCCAGCCAAAAGAGGAACAGTGTGAACTTATAGGGTAAATAAGTGAATCCAATTATTCCACACCCCTGACTCTCAACAAGTAGGATCTAGAAGCAAAAGAGCAATGCTAGTGGCTGGCTAGTACCCACTGAGCATCCATCTGTAAATGGGGGATATAATAAATTCTCCATCATGTGCTGAATGTGTACCTGAGCCTGGCATGTACAGCAAGTATAAATGAAATCATTATTTTTTTGAGCTAATCCTATTTCAAATACAATGCTGCTGCTTCTATTCAATAATGATCTCTTCTGGAAAAGCAAACAAGCAGAGAAGCATATATATATAATAAAAATTAAGTTTTATTTGTACAACATCATAAAATTTGCCAAATTTGCCAATTTCATTCTTCCTATGACTTTGGCCGTGCTTTCTTATGCCATCTCATTCCATGGTTTTGTACATGTCGTTCTCTCTGTCTAAAATAACATTCCTTATTAATTCCCCAATTGACTTACCCTTTAACACTCAGCTCAGCTACCACCTCTGCACCAACCTCCTATCTGTATGTCCCTCCTCTGGTACCTTTTTCCTGGTGTACCTTCGTCCCAGATTATAACCATCAAGACATCTGTCTCTCTCCATAGACTGTGAGCCCCTACGGACAAAGGTGGTGCTTTAGTTCTCTTTACCTACCACCCAGTATGTTGTAAACCTGAACAGATGTTTGTTGAGGATTATCTTGATGCGAGTCTGTAAAATATTAGAAGAAAATGCATTTTTAACTATTCTTGGCATTGACTCATTGTGCTGAAAGAGAAAGATAGATAGATAGATAGATAGATAGATAGATAGATAGATAGATGGAGAGAGAGAGAGAGAGAGAGAGAGAGAGAGAGAGAGAGAGAGAGAGAGAGGAGAGAGGTTCTTAAATTAGATATACTCTCATGATTCATTCATTGAAACAAAATTTTGGGACAACTCCTCTGTCTGGCATTGTTCCAGGCTCTGGGATACAAAGGCGAGTAAGAGAGTCTGTTTCTGCACGCATGCTGAATGACTGTGACGGCAGAGCTTCACATCAGATATCTGGGGTGTAGTTATGACCAGTTCACTCACACTGGGGTGCTGGGACTGCCCCCTGATACCTGATGCTTGTGGTCTGGCCTCTGATGGCTGCATTATAAAGGGTTGGCTAGGAAAGTCCAGAGCTGTTGGAATCTGGCTCCCTCAGCAGGTATAAAATAGTATAGAAAGAGCAAGTGAGGTCTAGGGGTCAGGAGACCCAGATTCTTGTGTGAGTTTTGCTTTGAAAGGTTGCACGACTTTGGGAAACTTGCCGCCTCTCCTTTGAGAGAGATTTCAAGCTGTTATAGATTTCTGCTCACACACAAAAAAGAGTAGGATGAGATCATGTCCAAGGTTCCTTCTATGACAGCTTGACGCAGAGCCTGAAATCCATCAGCAGGAGCACTTCGATTGGGAAGATACCCCATGGCCTACAAATTGGGTCTTTCCTCTTCCCAGCTGTGTGATTGGCATCTCCCCAATACAGTCATAGCCTCTGGTTGAGAGACAGTGCCCTGCTCCTCAACTGTCAGAACCTTATTGCCCAAAGGTTACAGCCATCTTCAGTCTAAACGAAAGTCCATGAAGGAGACCAGCTAAGGGACCTCAGAAAGGAGGGGGTGGAATTCTGAGCACAGTGAGGTGAGTCTGTTTATTTGTTTCCTAATTATAATTAGCAAAAGGAAGAGTGTCAGGAGTCTTTAGTGATTCACATCTTAATAGCCTGGTTATAATTTATTTATCCCTTTCATCAAATTTTCAGCAGCCCTTTCCCCAGGAGTCTAAGACTCACTCAAATGTATTTATTGTTTCTAGGTGGGGTGTCATTAAATATTTGGCACCTCTGGTTGGGAAACTAGATTATATACCATGTGAAAGCACACAATTTCTGAAGGGAAAGGCATGAACTGACATAACACAAGGCAAAATGAGTGGCAAATGCACATACACATGTTTATTCTTTAAAGTATTAATGACCTTATATTTATCTCTAATACTAACAATGCAAGTCTGCTATTTTATTTTCTCCTGTAATTTCTCCTTAGCAGTCCAAGCCAGTGGTTTTCCTTAAAGGGGAATATAAGTACTAATAGGAAATGCGTCATGTTTTAAATTTTTTTAAATATACATTTATATTGTGAAATGATCACCACAATAAAGTTAGTTAACACATCCATCACCTCAGGTAGTTACCATTTTTTGGGTCGTAAGAACATTTAAGAACTACTCAGCAAATTTCCTGTGTGTGCTATAGTATTATAACCTACTAGAGGCCTGATGCACGAAACTCATGCAAGCGTAGGCCTTTGCAGCCGCAGTGGCTACCTCAATCCCTCCCTCGCAGCTTTGGCTGCAGCCTTGGCTTTGTCCGGAAGGTCATCTGGAAAGATGTCTGGATGGCCGTTCGGTTGACTTACACATTACGCTTTTATTATTATAGATAGATCCTCAAGATTTATTTATTTTACTAAAGGTCTGGTGCATGAAATTTGTGCACGGGGGCCATGGTGGGGGAGGGGGGTCCCCTCAGCCTGACCTGCACCCTCTCCAATCCAGGACCCCTTGGGGGATGTCTGACTGCTGGTTTAGGCCTGATCCTAGTGGCAGTTGGACATCTCCCTTGCAATCTGGGACTACTGGCTCCTAACTGCTTGACTGCCTGCCTGCCTGATTGCTCCTAACCACCTCTGCCTGCCCTCTACTGCTGGTCTTATCACCCCTAACCACCTCTGCCTGCCAACCTGATCACCCCTAACCACCTCTGCTTGCTAGCCTGATCACCCCTAACTGTTCTCTACTGCTGGCCTGATCACCCCTAACCACTTCTGCCTTGGCCCCTGCCACCGTGGCTTTGTCTGGAAGGATGTCTGGTCTAATTAGCATATTACCCTTTTATTAGTATAGATAACTGAAAATGTGTACCCTTTGACGACCATGGCTTTATTCCTTCTATTCCCTCTAGTCCCTGGCAACCACCATTCTACTCTGTCTCTGTGAGTTCAACATTTTTAGGTTCCACACATAACTGAGATCATACAGTATTTGTCTTTCTCTATATGACATTTGACTTGCACAATGCCCTCAAGTTTCCTCCATGTTGTCACAAATGGGAAGATTTTATTTCTTTAAATGACTAAACATTATGTATATCAAGTTTTCTTTATCTATTCATTTATTGACAGGCATTTAAATTGTTTGTCTGCATCTTATGGCCGTTGGGAATAATGCTGCAATGAACATGGGGTGCAAATATCTCTTTGAGATAGTGACTTCTTTTCTTTCGAATACCTGTATATACCTGAACTGGGATTGCTGGGTTGTATGGTAATTCCATTTTTAATTTTTTAGAAACTTCCACACTATTTTCCATAATTACTGTAGCAATTTACATTTCTACCAGTAGTACACAAGGTTGCCCTTTTCCCCACATCCTTGCCAACACTTGTTATCACTTGTCTTTTTTATAGTAGCCATTATAACAGCTGTAAGGTGATATCTCATGGTGATTTTGATTTGCATTTCCCTGATGATTAGTGATGTGAGCTATTTGGGCTAACTTCTACCAACTTTGGGCTTCCTTTTGCTAATTTTATTATTTCCTTCCTTCTACTAACTTTGAGCTTAAAGTGAGTCTTCTTTTTTCTCTAGTTCCTTGAGGTACAAAGTTAGGTTATTTATTTGAGATCTTTATTTTTTCTTAATGTTTTTATAGTTATAAATTTTCCTGGATGCTTGAGAAGAAGGTACATTCTGCTGCTATTGGATGGAATGTGATGCATATATCTGTTAGAATCTTTTGGCCTACAGTGCTGTTTATAATATGATTTTTCCTTTTTTTTGACTCTCATGACCATTTTTTTAGTTAAAACTTCTTTGTCTGACATAAATACAGCCAGCCCTGCTCTCTTTTGGTTTCCATTTGATTGGATCTCTTTTTACATCCCCTTCCCTTTCATCCTATATATGTTCTTAAAGCTAAAGTAAATCTTTTGTAGGCAGCATGTCATTGAATCTTGTTTTTTCAATCATTCACCTAGTGTCTGTCTTTTGATTGGATAATTTAATCCATTTATGTTTAATGTCATTGATGGATATGGAATTAACTATTGCCATTTTGCTTTGGGTTTTCTAACTTTTTTGTAGTTTCTTCTCATTCTAAGTTGGTGACTTTTTTTTATATTTTAATCTAAATTTCTTTTTTTTAAATCTTTATTGTTTAGTTTATTAATTACATTGTTTCCCCTTTTTTATCCCCCTATATCTCCCCTCCACCCTGTACCTATCCCACCCTCCATCCTCACCTCCCCCTCCCCAATATCCTCTCCCATTGTTGCAAGATTTTTGTCCAATCTCTTGCTGTACTTCCCACAACCCTTTTCTCCCCAAGAATTGTCAGTCCATTCCCTCTCTATGTCCATGTTTCTGTTATATTCACCAGTTTATCTTGTTCATCAGCCTATTAATTCACTTGATTTTTATGTTCATTTGTTGATAGATGTGTATTTGTTGTTCATAATTTATATTTTTACCTTTTTCTTCTTCCTCTTCTTAAAGAATATCTTTCAGCATTTCATATAATATTGGCTTGGTGGTGATGAACTCCTTTAGCTTTTTCTTATCTGCGAAGCACTTTATCTGATCTTCAATTCTGAATGATAGCTTTGTTGGATAGAGTAATCTTGGTTGTAGATTCTTGCCATTCATTATTTTGAATATTTCTTGCCACTTGTGTCTGGCCTGCATCGTTTCTGTTGAGAAATCTGCTGACAATCGTATGGGTGCTCCCCTGTAGGTAACCAACTGTTTTTCTCTTGCTGCTTTTAATATTCTCTCTTTATCTTTTGCTCTTGGCATTTTAATTATGATATGTCTTGGTGTGGTCCTCTTTAGATTCCTATATTTTGGGGTTTTGTGTACTTCTTGGGCTTTTAAGTCAGTTTCTTTCACCAGGTGGGGGAAGTTTTCAGTCACTATTTCTTCAAGTAGGTTTTCATTAACTTGTTCTCTCTCTTTTTCTGGCACCCCAATAGTTTGGATGTTGGCATGCTTGAGGTTGTCCCAGAGGCCCCTTACACTATCTTCAATGATCTGAATTCTTTTTGTTTCTTGCTTTTCCAGCCGAGTGGATTTTGTTTCTTTGTATTTCAAATCTTTGACTTGGTTCTTGTGGCCCTCTGGACTGCTTTTAGGACTTTGTGTAATATTTTTTATTTCAGTCTATGTATGCTTGATTTCTGGTTGGTCCTTTTTCATATCCATGAGGGTCTGGTTCATATCCTCAGAGGTCTTGTTCATTTCCTTGACGGTCTCATTCATTTCCTTGTAAGTCTCATTCATTTCCTGGTTGGTCTTGTTTATTTCCTCGTAATTCTCATTAAGTTCATCGGCCTTTTCTAGGAGCCTCTTGAAAAGCCTTATAGCCGTGATTTTGAACTCTATGTCTAGTTGTCTTTTCTCCTCCATTTCTTTCACACCTGATTTCTTTCCATATCTCTGCATGGTGGCTGCTTTATGTGGTAGTTATCCTCTAAGGGTCAGTGGCACAGCCTCCCCAGTTATTTGAGATGGGTACTCTTACTGCAATCCTTTATGGGTTGTACAGTATTTTTGAATTTAAACCCAGCTTGTTGTTGTTAGCCCTAGGAGGGTTTGACCTCCAGGCCAATTGGCTGTGAAGGGAGACTGTGTTCAGGTTGGATGGGCAGAGTCTCTGAGCTGCGCAGGCAGCCTCAGTGTCAGCTACGTCCTATGCGGCACTCGCACTTACGGGTCTCTGTTCGATGGGGATAGCTGCAGGCGCCTCCAAGAGAAAGCCACTAGTCTCTTCCCCTTGCCAGACAACTCTGCCTTTCCCCAAATGAGTCTGCACACCCAAAGTCTAGCCCAGGGTTATAAAATAGATGGTTTCCGGGACCAGGAGACAAGTTTCCAGGGGGCAAGTCGCGGGTTTGTGCGACACTTGCGTGCAAACTTCTTTTCCCAGCCTCCGGGTTTCTCCGCAGACTAGGAGACCTCTGCCGTGCCCAGCTTCCAGGGTGCATCCCCCGGACCTCGGACCTCGCCTGGCTCTGGGGAATCTGTGCAGTGGGACATCTCCATGTACCCCAGATCTCGGACCTCGCCTGGTGCTGGGGAATCCGTGTAGTGGGACGTCTCCGCCCTCCCCATTGGCGAAATCCAGCCGGGGTTGCTACTCCAGCCCTACAGCCTGTGCGCGCGACCAGGAAGGCTCCTAACCTGTTTCCATCTTCAAGGCTGCGCTCCCACTGCTCCTCTGAGTCTCAGTGTCCCACCTTTACTCTTATTTGTGGAGTTTTCACTCAGCCAGCTTTCTGGTGATTCTGGGTGATGTCTGCTCTGCTGTTATGTTGTAGTTCTTAAATCGTTGCGCGGGGCAGAACAATAGGTGTTTACCTATGCTGCCATCTTGGTTCTCTCTCTAAGTTGGTGATTTTTTATGATGGTATTTTTTTTTCCTCTGTGGCAAAGGAAGACTGAATATATTTATGATAACTTGATAGTGTGGTAGCAAATGTGGGTATTTCTGTTGCAATTATTGTTTGTTGCTTTTGGAAGCCCATTACGTAGTCTTTAAGCTTGTTAGCCAGCTGGTTATTATGAAAGAACATGACTTTTCAGCTTAGTGTAGACAGTGTGGGCAGCACAAATGAAGCACCTTGGGAGTATGAGCCTCCTATCTCAGAAATCCCATGTGGGACAGAGTGGGATTCGGAAGCAGTGAAAAGGGTTAGAGAAACAGTATTGCTAAGATAATACTAAGTCTGTTGTGATGATTCATGATATTTTCTCTATGGGGGACATCTACGCCTTGGGGTGAGGGGGTCTGATTATTGAGCAGCCCATTGGACTAACTGGAGATAAACAAAAAGGTTGACCTCTGAAGGGTGTACTACATCTCACCTCTGGTGGAGAACAAGTCAAGGTCATGCTTGAATGACAGTGCTCCAAGACAAGGGGTAGGTTGAAAAGTTCTGGGCTCTGCTTAGATGATCCTCCCTTTGCAACTCCAGAGGATATGACTTCAGGTTTCCTCTCATCTCCTAAATAAGGAGTGGCTAAGAGGCCAATGCTACCACTCCAAAGGCCAGTGGAAACAAAAGCGTGGAGTTGAAAAAAGGCGTGAGTGAGCGGCTCAGTCAGGCTGCTGTAAGCTTCAGGCAGTGGCCAGCTTTCTCAGCTCCAGTTAGGGCTCAGCCTGAGAAAAGGGCATCTTATAGGTCAGTTTTGTTTGCTTCTGGACAAGGATTCAAGCCAGAGGTAAAAAATGGAATTCTAGGCTCACACAGCAGTCAGCCCAAACTACCAGGACATTCTATTAGAAGTTGCGGCCATGATTAGGAATGCCTTGTTTTTGTTCATCCTTCAGGGACCCTGCAGGTCTACAGAAAACAGATGCACTAATCCAGACGTCCTGATCCTGGCTTCTTACAGGCCAAATTAACCATTCGCATCTTTAGTGTACAGGTCATATGGTTTAGGAGTAGCAGAATGAGGACTGGCCCTTTCTTTTAACTCTCTTCCCCCATGCATCCCTAGTCTGGAAGTCAGGATGCATGCATTTCATTTTATTTATTTTTATTGATTTGAGCGAGAGGGAGAGAGAGAGAGGGAGAGGGAGAGAGAGAGAGAGAGAGCGCTCAGTTGCCTCCAGTATTTGCTCCAAATCTCAGTTCGAACCCGAACCTAGGTATGTGCCCTGGTCGGGAATGGGGGTGACCCCCCAGTTCAAGACAATGCTTCAACCAACTGTGCCACACTGGCCAGGGCCAGGTCGCATGCATGTTAGCTCTCTCTCTGCCACTTTTCATGGGACACCAGGAAAGCTCTCTCTCTGGGTCTCAGTTTCCTCATCTGACAAATGCATGCTCACACCAGGCCTGCTTCAATTTGACATTTAATAATTCACTACATCATCACAGCTCTTAATGTTTTGGTTAAAGAACTTGGTATTTTAATGTCCTTTTTTTTCTGTCTTAAAGGCATCAAATCAGGAATTCAAGCCTGCAGCCAATGAACTTTTTGCCCCCGTTATGAGAAACAATCTTCAGAATGCCAAGGACTTCCTGGGGGTGGGGATCCTGGATTCTTCGTGTGCATAACTTACTTTGTCTTAAGAAAACAAGACTCTTGTGACGTCCTCCTCCCCAGTAAAGTCAGTGACTTTAGACTTCCTTCCCAAGTCCTTGCCGAATTGTAGGCAAATTGCAGCAGGAACATTTGATCTCCTCTCCAGATGTTTTGATCACAAAAGGGCCACATATGTGCACACATTCCTGGATATTTTTAGATTTTTACAGGCTCCAAAGTTCTAACTGTTTTTTCGCTTTGCACGTTGTGGATGCTGTTGGGAGAGGCTCTGCCAAGGTAGCTGAGGCAAAGGTTGATGGAAGAGAGCCTGGCACCGGGGCACTCCCGAAGCCGCCTCACTCAGTGATGCTCCCAGAGCAATCTTCTCAGGCCAAAGGCTTCAGCCCCTGAGGACTCACTGGCCACGAAGAGGAAATAACCGCTGCCATTAAGAATTATGGGTTATGCAGACACTGCCTGCAAGAGTTCTGGCTGCAAGTGATTAGTAAAAACCACACCAAGACCCCAATTTAGAGGTGATGGGTATAGAAGAGGAGATATTGGGCAGAAAGTTAGATGTGCCTCTGGCTGGCTATATGACAGTCACTTTTCTCTACTGGATCTTAGTTTCATTATCTGCAAAATGGGATGCATTACCCATATAGCCCAGGAGTCTGCAAACTGCAGTCTGCAGGTTGGCTGTCTGTTTTTGTAAATAAAGTCATACTGGGATACAGCCAGTCCCACTGGCTTACATCTGTGGCAGAGGTGACTAGTTGTGACAGAAACCACATGGCCCATACATTTGTCCTCCGGGTCTTTAAGAAAAGTGTGCTGACCCTGATGAAGCAGGTGCTCCATTCACCAATCCAGGATGTACCACAGGCATCTACTGCCAGTGCTGGGATTCTCCTTCTGGCTTTTGGGGTAGGGAGATAGAAGTTAATACCCCAGGAGCAGCTCTCAGCCAATGACTAATGGAAGTTGGGGGTCACTCTCCTGGCAGGTAGGAAATAACGGAAATGTATTTTGTGTTGTCTCCTTGATGGCTCCCCCACCCTAAGATTATGGAGTGAAATCAAGGAGAGCAGTTCCCACTGTTCAAGACCTCCTCAGGCACTAGGGAGACAGATCTCGATGTCCACGGAGCCCACAGTCTCATGGAGCAGACAGACACACAGCTCTGTCATCCCAGCACTTCCCTGTGTGAGTTTTATGGTGGAGGTGCCGTGTCCCATTTCGTGGCCAAGGGGGCTCTGGGAGGCTTTTGAGATGAGGAAATGGCACGGAAGGGTGGGTGAGCACCTGCCAGATAGAAGTAGGAGGAGAGCCTTCTGACAGAGGATATGGAATCCCCTTAAGGGCAAAGGCTTGTGAATGGTTCGGTGGGACCAAAGCCATCAGGAGGTGAGGCTGAAGGGTAAGCCAGAGCCAGATCCTGCGAGGAAGGCTTGGTGCACATGCGGGGAGGTTGGGTTCAAATCTGAGACACTGGGCAGGTGCTGAGGGTTCCAAGCCTGGAGTGACTGTCACAGCTCACCCTGGTCGGGGGAGGGTTCTTTCCTGGGGCCCCGATCATACCTTCCCCAGGAGAGCTGCTTTCTCCATAGAGCAGGGCTTCTGAACCGTGCTGGGTCTTCCTTTGCTGTGGGCGGCTGGCCAGTGCCCTGTAGGACGCTAATCAACAGCTTCCCTGGCCTCTGTGCACTAGGGGTCAGCAGCCTTGGTCCTGCGGTGACAACCACAACTGTCTCAGGCGGCAAAACTGCTCTTGGTTGAGAACTGGTCTAAAGGTTTACCTTTTAGTTTGCTTGTTTTATGTATGCATGTAGATGGCACTGCCTATATTTGCCCTTTTCCTTCCTTCTAAGGCTTGGCAACACCAGCCCTCCAGCCTTTCCACGAGGTGTGTGGCTGGACAGTGCCCTTGGCTCTCAGCACAGCCCGTGTCAGCATCTGTGGCACAAGCTCCCTGCTCATGGGGGCCCTGGCAGGGCTGCTGCCGGAAGCCAGCTGGCAGCAGCTCTCTGTGTCAGGCCAGCAGGGCGCCTACCTGTGAGCACCACGTGCTGCCAGGGAGACTCCTGGACGGGGTTCCACCTCGAGGTCGGCTGGGACCAAAACTCTCTAAGCCTGCTGGCCCAGTCCCTCTGTCACTCAGTCCAGTGGTCTGCCAAGCTTACAGCCTAGAGGGATGAGTCAGCTCAGGACGCCTTCCAGGGAGAGGGCACCAGGCTGGGAACAGAGGGCCGGCAGTGGCAGCTGGAGGCCATGTGATCGCTGGAGGCTATGTGTGTCACAGGGCTGAGCTGGACTGGGCTCATTCCTGTGCTTAATCTGAGCCGGCCTCACATGACTCCTCTGTGGGAGCCTGCATGTCAGGGACAGGAGAGGGGGTGGTGGGGAGGGGGAAGTGATTTTAAGATCCGGGCTGGCAACACAAGATGCATTTGTGAATCACAAGCAGATATTCATCACATGATTCCATGGGCTTTGACGATGCAGAAATCAGGTTTGGAGCACAAAAATGTCTCCCACTCGATGCTCTGTGCGGGCCATTGGGAGCTCAGAGGGGCACCAGGATGTGGACAGGCAGCGAGGAGCCAGTCATACCATCGGCCTCTGTCGCCCTAAATGTCATCACATGAAACCAGGCCCCCATCACAGCACTTTCCATATTTCATTCATATGTTAGTCTCACAACAGCCCCATTTCCCAGTGAGAAAACCAAGGCCCTGAGCGATTCCTCCTTTTCTTCTTTCCTTAGTATGTCCAAGATTTAATCAGGTTTTGGGTATGTTTCAGTATTTCCACTTCAGCTCCTTCTACCTCACGTGGCCCCAAATGATACATGCTGGCAGGTCCTTCTAGCTGATGGGATAAAGTGAGGGGTCCCAAAATCATTCTACCTCCAATGGCGAGGGGCAGGATCCCCCAGCCCAGCAGATTACAGACGCCAGAGACCCGAGTCAGACAAGTTCTAGACTGTGGGCATGAGAAGGAGTCTGGCAAGGCCTCTGAATGCCCATGAGGCTCTTAACCCTCAGGAATGAGAGGAAAGCCCCAGGGTTGCTCCGACAACCCCACCTCACAGCTCCCAGTGGGCCAGGAGCTTTATTTAGTTGTGCTGAAACCCAAGAGGCCCAGACCAGGGCTCCTAACCCCATGTCCTCACCATCCAAGAGGACAAAAGCTCGTGAGCAATTCTATCCTCCAGGGAGGAGCGCCACCTGCCTCGTGCTTGCCTAGTGTTTCACTTCTAGGGTTATTACTTTCAAAATAGCACTCAGTATATTTAATCTCATTACATCAGCAAAACATAGTCAGTGTAGAATACTTGAGAGATTCAGAAAAGTATATGAAAATTCTCCATTACTTCACTCATCAAAGACAACATCTTTAAAATTTTGGTACACAGCTTTCTTCTCTATTATTGAGTGAAGGATATGTGTCTGGCTCTAATAAGTAAAATCACAGTAATACTTTATATACATTTAAAAATTATGGAGGAAAACTGTACATAGTAAAGTGTACAAATCTTAAGGATATAGCTCAATACATATTTATATATTACTAGGGGCCCAGTGCACAAAATTCGTGCACTGGATGTGGGTGGTCCCTCAAACCAACCTGCCCCCTCTCACATACTGGGAGCCCTCAAGGGATGTCCAACTGATGGCTCAACCCCAGCCTGCCCAAGGCCTAAAGCCTCTAGTGAGGCTTTAGGCCTTGGGGACCCAGCCATCGCTCTGCTCAGCTCAGCCCTGGCTGCCTGCGACCACCCGGCCCCAGGGGCTGGGTGCTCACCACCACCCCTGGGGCCCAGCACTCATGCCACTTGGCCCCACCTCTGCTCCTGATTGGCTGGTAGCATAGCCAATCAGGAGTGAAGGTACGGTCAAATTTGCATGTCTCTTTTTTATTATTTATATATTATTGTGCCTGCGAGGCCATTCCTTAGATCAGGAAGTAGCCATTATGCTGGCTTCCATCATTCCAGATTAGCTTTGCCTATTTTTGGACAACACATAAATGGATTCCTACAATATTCACTCTTTTGTGTCCGGCTTTGCTCACCTAATCCATAGGATCTATGACAAGGTTTGGCCTAAGAGACCTGGACTGGGGCTCTTAACCCCATGCTCAACATTGGCACATTAATGGTGTGCTGGGTACATGTGGAATAATTGGATGAATGGGTGAGTGAACCAATGAGTGAGTAGGCTTTGGTTATCTCTTGTGTGTTTCAGTTACCATCTGGTGGTCCCTGTGGAGAAGGGGGAACAATTGGTGGTTTGTGTAATAATCCAGGTGCGAGTAAATGAGCCTGAGCTAAAGGGGAGGCAGTGGGGAGAGTGAGGAGGGAGCAGACTACACAGGCCTGTCTGCTTGGCACTCACAAGGGTTGGGCTAGTGCCCCATGAGCAACAGGACCAGGGATATTTTTAGAAACTCTATCAGAGCAACCACTTGACACTGTGGCTGCCTCATTGTCACAGTGTCACACGGTTAGATACAGAGCCCCACTCTAGGTCAGTCCCCTGTGCTATGAGCCCACTACCTCCTGCTGAGCAGGTGGCTTAGGGTGATGACCAAGCACATTGCTAGAGGGCATCGCTGGAGAATAATCCATTGGGAAATGCAAGCACCTGGCTCATGGAAAAGTGAGTGCTGTTGTCTTGCACCCCAAGAAAGGGATGCTTATTCTCTAGGATCAGAGTCATGGCACAGCTCTCAGCATAAGTAGTCCCCTTCCTATATAAAAGTCTCACCCCTCTCTTGTTCATTGCCCCATCTGGGGCCTGAGCCTCTTTGGCATCCTTTCCAATATATGACCCCAAAATTCCACCTCTGGGTATTTATTGAAAGATAACAAAAACACTAACACAAAGAGATACAAGCACCCCATGTTCATTGCAGTGTCATTTATAATAGCCAAGATATAGAAGCAACTTAGGTATCCATCAACAGATGAATGGTAAAGAAAATGTGCTATATTCATAAGATGGCATATTACACAGCAATAAAAAAATGAAATCTTGCTATTGCAACAGCATGGATGGACCTATAGGGTATTATGCTAAGTGAAATAAATCAGACAGAGAAAGACAAATACTGTATATGGTTTCACTTATATGTGAAATCAAACAAACAAATGAATAAACAAAAACAAAAAGCAGGCTCGTAGAAAGAGACAAAAAAGGCAAAGGGGAATATAATCAATAATACTGTGATAAGTTTGCACAGTGACAGATGATTACTAAAATTAGTGGAATGATCAGAGTGCAAGGTATAAAAATGCTAAGTCACGATGTTGTACACTGAAACCAATATAATGAACATAATATTGTGTGCCAACTACACTTAAACAAACAAACAAACAAACAAACAAACAAACAAACTCATTGCCCTTGACTTTTCCTTGAGCTTGTGATTAGTGGGTTGTGGAAGATGAAGAGGAGGGGGGAGGCCCTAGGTTATTTTTCTTTTTCACTGGGGGGATCACATGGCTTTGGGAATGTAGAAAATCAGCTCTCAATGAGCTTTGGAGGTCTTGGAGTAGAAGGCAGTCATGCTATAAATTTCTGCCACACAGATGAACAGGCCTTGAACAAGCTGTTGGAAGAACAACCAGAGCCGATGTTGAGGGTGCTTGTGCAGCGTGTGGCCTGGCGTGGATGTTAATGCTTCCCCTGAGAACAATAACATGGCAGGTCAGCAATATTTTGGGGCTCTGCTTGGGAAAATTCCACCCATCAGCTAACTAGTGCTGTCCTCTCTTTTGAGTCGAAGGGGAGCAGTGTCATGACACAGCACCTGTGTCCATCTGCCAGTTCAGACAAAGGGCCAAATCACAGGGCCAGTAATGCCTCCTGGGCAGAGACATGAGCCGAGCAGGTGTTCCAACCAGGGCAGCCAGGTCATCATGGGCGGTGTGAGGTCCCCTATGGTCAGAAGGGATCACAACTATGGTCAGGGCAAGGCAGAGAACCTGCTCCTGGCCCCTCAAATAGATATGAATTCAGAAAGCTGGAAAGGAGGCCATTAAGGCCAGGATGGAAGGCACTCCCAGTCTCCCCTGTGGCCAGAGGGATGGATCTTTGATGGACCCTGGGGACACCTGGGAACTGAACAGGTTGCAGTCAAAGGAATCCTAGAATACAGAACATCTCCAAGCTTCATTTTCCTCTTTTACAGAGTGAGTTAAATGAGATGAGGCAGCAAAATGCCCAGTAAAGTGAATGATGTTATATGAATCTCAGGCATTATTTATCTTAGAAAATTTTGTCTTTAATAGTTTTTATCAACAAGTTAAAAAGAAAAACTGGATGTAGGTCTATCAGCTGTGCAGAAAATAAAGCTGAGAGGCAGGCTGAGACATAGGTAAGGGGAAACCTAAGATTACAGGATCTGAAAATCTTATGTTACACTGCTTTCTCTCCCTGGGAACCTTCTCTGCATGACCCTCAGAAAACGCAGTGCCCCTAAAGGAGCTTCATCCCTCAGGTCATGTCATCATGGGACTGCTGTCTCAATCTAGCTCAGGGTTTCTTCATTTGGGCACTATTGACGTTACATACCAGATAGTTCTTTGTTGTGGAACTTTCTGGAGCATTGTAGGATGTTTAATAGATGCCAGTAGTGCCATTCCTCCTCTCCTTATGATAAACAAATCATCCCTGGTTGAAACCCCTTCTCTAGCTTCATTCTTTGTTCTTTTCTGCAGCTCTGGTCATATCAAAGTACAGGTGGATCTTTAAATAAAAAAAAGCTTCCCACACCTTGGCATCTATGGATTCCCCCCATTCCATGCCTTTGCAGCTGCATAAAGTCCTGCCTATCTTTAAAAACTCATGGCAAGCATCCCTTCCTTGAGGGCATCATCTCTGAGGCTCCCAGATGCCAGTGTCCTCTCAGCTTCTTCTTCTGGAGTTCTGATTGGATGGTGGGTATTTTTTGTTTGTTTGTTTGTCTGCCATTTTGCTTGTGATTATCTCTCCCTCTGAACTACATGCTTCTTGGGGGCAAATCCTGGATCTCATTCATCTTCGCTCCCTAGTGCCTGGTGCATGGCCTGGCATTGAGAAAGGCTCAGTAAATCCGAATCTACTGGCTGGTCACAGGACCTATAATGCTGGAGTCCAAATGAGAACCTTTTCTGGATCTGAATAAAGCAGAGAGCCTAGTTCTCCATCCTTAGAAAGCACAACACAATGTCTTCTCTTATGCAGAGAAAAGCCAAATTATTAGTATTTTAATCTCCTAGAAGCTAAAGAGCTCTAGGGAAGTTTCCTCCTGGGAAAAGCCTCTTTCAGACTCTGCCCTTGAGAAGACACGGGCGTGGCTGCCATAGGTAGCACTTTCTCTTTGGAAGATGCTGATGATGGAAGGTGCTGAGGATGGACGCTGGCCCCAGCCAAACTTTCTGTCACTCTACCAGGTCCTTCTGAAATGCAAATGTGACCCCTCCTGTCCAGGAGTGAAGCCTGGGCCTGTAGCTCTCAGCACCCTTGGCTATGGGACTTCCTCCAGCTTTCCCCTCGGCATTGTCAAAACGGGAACAGACTGCACAGAAGGAACACGTTTGGTGCCGAGCCCGGAGCCAGGGCAGATCCAGGCAATCTGCTCTGCTCCTCCCAAGGAGAGCAGAAAGGCTTTTATGACTTGCTGACAACTAAGTCAGCCATGGGAAAATCTCTGGATGACCAAACCTAAGCAAAGCAGGAGACCCACAGGCTACCTGGATGCACCTTGAAAAAGGAAGCGCTTCTGGCTTTAAATGCCCAGGCTTCAGAGTGTGTGTGTGTGTGTGTGTGTGTGTGTGTGTGTGTGTGTGTGTGTGTGTGTGTTTTGAAGGGTGATGGTGATGTGCATATACTAAAAGAAAACTCAGGGACTCAATAAAAAGCTGTGAAGTCCAATCTCCACCAGGCACCGTACCCCCCGCCCCCTCCTCTCTCAGACAACTTCAGTGACAGGGACCTCTCTGACTGTCAGCTCTGTCTACTAGAGAGCTTTTGGTTTCTCTGATGGCTTACCCTTTTGTCCTAAGTCCAATTCTTTGTTCCATTGGGAATTGGTCCAATCCTTCCCTGGGGAAGATTTTCAGAGACAATTACTTTACCACCCAAATCTATTCTTCTGGCTAAACAGACCCACTTCTTTCCACTGTCCTCCTGATGACACAGTTTTGAGTCTCCTCCCTTCCTGATCACCCTTTTCTTGTCACCACAATAGGTAACACAATGCCCCCATTGTCTATGGTTCTCAGAGAGTGAGTTATTTGGTTTGGACTAGCCGGAGGGCCTGGCAGTTAGCTCTTCAACAATACACTCTGAAACAGCATGATAGCAAGGTTTCCAACCTCCAGGATGCTGGTCGATTTCAGTGTGCACATCTCTGCCCATTCTCTCTGACATTTCTCATCACCTCTGACTTCATCTCTTGACACTTCTCCCCATACCTCCTTGCACCTGTTTGCATGACACCTGCCACAAGACTGGACTTTCTGTGCCTTCCCTGAAAGAACTAGACCAAGGAGAAGAAGAATTCAGACCAAAGGCAGACCTGAGAAGCACCTTCCAATGACTGTAGTTCAACAAAGGGAAGAGTGACCCCCCTTTTTTTCCTTTGAATGGCAGGAAGCTCACCACCTCCTGAGACAACTTACTCAATCTTTAAATAGCTTTGACCTGAAATCTGTTTACCTGGAAGCCCCATAGGGCATCTTCTTTTTTATTGTTGACATTATTACAGATACTCACCAACCCCCGCACCCTTCCTCCAGCTCCATGCACCACCCACATCTGGCATTCACCACACTGCTGTCTGTGCCATATAAAATTATGGCTATGCATACATGTCTTTGGCTAATCTCTTCACCTTCTTTTATCTAGTCCCCTAACCTCCCTCTTCCCCTCTGACTTCTATCAGTCTGTTCCATGTATCTATCCATGCCTCTGGTTCTATTTTGTTCATCAGTTTATTTTATTCATTAGATTCCACATGTAAGTGAGATCATATGGCATTTGTCTTTCTCTGACTGGATTTTTTTCACTTAGCACAATACCCTCCAGGTCCCTCCATGCTGTCACAAAGGGTGAGAGTTCACTTTTTTTTTTTACAGCATATAGGGAGGAAACAGGTTATTTATTGCTATTGTTTATGACAAAGACTAATAGCAATGCTCTGTTGAGTACAACCCTGGGCCAGAACTAGGTTAAGTACTTAATAAACTGAACACAAATGTTGCGTTTCTGAAAATTCCAAACCTCATGAAGTCACAGTCGGGAGGTCCCCTAGAAGTCATTTTATCTAGTCTTTCTGTTTCAGATCTTAAGCCACCAAACCTAGCTTGGTCATTGATAGATGAGAACAGAGTCTCCCTAAAGGAGGCCATGGTCACAAAGATATCCAGACATGTCTGTCTTCCTGAGGTTTTCAGGAAGCCAGTGCTGTGGGGATGTAGTTAAAGTGCAGGCTGCCCCCAAGGTCTCCCAGAGAACCTCCACAGTTAGACCTTCCCATCCATCTAGTGCCAAGAGACATGTCCAAAGAGGGATGTTCTGAGGAGTCCGAAGAGGGGAAACGGGGGGTCTTCTCTGGCCACTGAAAAGCAGTGACAGTCTTAGATCAGGTTCTCTAAAAGCAGAGACTGAGAAAAGCATTAGGCACTGTGGCTTACTGAGGGAGTGCTTTTCAGGAGAAACTGCAGGGGAGAGAGGTGGGGAGACAGGATAGGGAGGAAAAGGGATGAACACTGATGTGGTCAAGGGCAGGCTACCCTATACAATATGGGTGAAATGCCAAAATAAATTTGCATTTCAGATAAACATGAGTAATATTTTTATTACAAATATGTTCACAATTTTATATGGGACATACGTATACCAAAAATGTGTGCTTTGTGCACCTGTAATGTAAATTTAACTGGATAGCCTGTATTTTTATTTTCTAAATTAGGCAATCCAGCTAAGGCTGACCAATCAGCTCTGTTTGCCCCAAACTGAGGGATTTTCTAGGATGTGGAGCTTTCTGGGCAAGCAGGATAGTTGGACACCTCAGTTATGATCAGGGAAAGTCTAGCCTTGGCTTGATCTTTGGGGAGGGGTGAAGTGGGCCTGATGCTCTGGAGCCCAAAGCACTCCTCAGCATTGCCCCCTTGATATGAGGGGACTGCCTTTTGGTTTCCCTGTGCCATTTGCTCATTGCCTGGCTGGTGGTGGGTGGGTAGTGTGTTGGGGGGGAGAAAGTTGTAACCTCCTGGAGACACAGCATCTATCTCCTGAGAGCAATTCCCTGAGTAAGGGGGCTTCTGTGAGTCATTGACAGGCAAACAGGTCGCACTGACAGCAGCTGGGTGCCAGAGGGGACGAAGGTGGGATGCCAGATCAAGCCCTGAACTGTCTATGGCCCTCCAGCCCCGAGGTCCTGCTTGGCCCTGCAGGGACCCAAGCCCCTCTTTCTGGAAAGGGTATTTGGGGGATCCCAGCACCCAGCAGCCAGGAGGGTGCCACTGTGTTCACCAAGCTCTCTGAGAGCCCAGAGGAGGGGAACATTATTCTTGACTGGAAAAGAGAGGACCAGAATAGATGTCCCAGAGGGAGCAATACCTTTACCAGGTCTCAAAGGCTGGTAGGAATTTGGCAAGGGTCAAGGGCGGGGAGGCCAAGTGCTGGTGATGGGAAAGGTGTGGCCAAAGGCATGAAGGTCAGTGTCGTGGATGTTGTGGCGTGATGCATGGCAATGCCAAGCCATCTCCTCACACAGTCCTCCAAGGTGCAGTTTCACGGGACTTTAATTCTTTTCTCACACATCAGGCCCTGTGCCGGGTGAGCCCAGGCCTGGAAAGGTTGCAGATTCTGGGGCAGGTTTTGTCTGAACTGACAAAGCATCTGGCCCATGCAAAGGGCCGAATGACTTATTCTCTGACCCAAGCTAACACTCTGGAAAAGTGCTGGCGGCCCTCCTGACCTGGGGATGCCCGGGCACCTGGGGAACGTCCCAGCTCCTGGCCCAGATTCATGGGAAGACAAGCTTCCTTCTCACCTTTCCAGTATATCCTGAAACCAGAAGCCCTGCGACACTGGCTCCTCTGTCACCGCTCTGGGATTTCGGCTCTGGCTGTGGCGGGACACCCACACTGCCGAGAAGCCTGAGAAGCTGCTGGGACAAAGGTGCAGGAAGGGTCAGCCGGGGAGAGCGATGGGATCCATCCCAGATCAGTGTCCCCATTT
Organism: Antrozous pallidus; assembly: GCA_027563665.1. NCBI lineage: Eukaryota > Metazoa > Chordata > Mammalia > Chiroptera > Vespertilionidae > Antrozous > Antrozous pallidus. Next base: position 59,047,575 of record CM050522.1, read on the forward strand.
CTGGGCTGAACTGGGCCCGGCACTGGTGGAGCTCAGCATCTGAGACTTCCAGCGGCTCTGCGATTTCTTTTCAGTCTTTTGCTGAGGGAAACAGGCCCACTACGTCCTTATTTCAACCACTTACTTGCTGTGTGACCCTGAGCATGTCACTTGGCTTTGCTGAACCGTCTCTCACTTCTGTAGGAAAGATAATGTCAGTACTAGGAACTAACAGTCTTTAGCATTGGCCAACTTTGGAAGCAGCACAGCCACATGCACTTTCTTATTTAAACTTCTCTGCAAATTATGAAGGGAGGAGTGGGCAAGGTGGTATTATCATCTCTGTTTGAAGAAATAATAAATATATGCAATGTGACTTGCCCTTGAGTTACAGCTGCTGGACTTCTGGGCTTAGGGCTCCTGACTCTGGGACACCAAGAGACCATACTCTCTCATCAGAGTCCCCCGGAAATGTCTGAGCCAGGGAGTCAGCAATGTGAATGTCTCAGAGATGGGAGCCCGGGGAGCCTCTGAGGCTGGGCAAAAGAGGGGAGGTATCCTATTGTTGGCCCTGTTGCTGTTTCTACTATGATCTGATGTAAACCTCAGCACCTTTCCCCTTAGAAATGTAATAGGTAATTCATGCTGATGCCCCAGCCATACTGATTGTGGGGAGGAATAAAATAAGATTTGACAACAAGGGATTTTTTTCTGGGACCCTGAGGTGAGGAGGAAGCAGTAAGGAAAGTGTGAGATTGGGGGCCAGCATGCAGTTTGTAGCCAGAGACCTAGATTTAAGTTCCGGGAAAGCTACTTGGCAGCTCAGTGGCTTCAGGGCAGTCACCATTCTCTCTGGCCTCCACCTCCTCACCTGTAAGTTGAGTGCGGGCTGGGCCACCCAGCACTGTTGTCAGGGTCCGGGTTTCCACAGCACCTGCACAGTGCTTGACCACAGTGCACCTGTAATGTAAATTTAACTGGATAGCCTGTATTTTTATTTTTTTATCACGTGCAAATTCCATTGCTTCTCCTCCCCGTTATGCACCTATAAGTATGAAACCCCCTCCTATCAAACTGGATAAAGGTAATCTGACAGAGTTAACTTTTAAGCTAAGAAAAGCCTCAGCGTGAACACACACACACACACACACACACACACACACACACACACACAGCTGGAATGCCACAGAGAAGGAAGGCCAGGCTGGACAGTCCCAGCGTCCTGTCCAGACAAACTTGAAGGTCGTAAAGGAGTTCCTGGATTGAGGTGTGTATTCACCGCCCCCGCCAGCAGGCACTGAAAACAGTTCACACCCCGGCACTTGGCCATGCTGCCCACCCTTCTAGTGAGGATGAGGCCCTGGGTGTCCCCAGAAAAACCCTGGAAGCACAGCCTGCCAGGACCTCTCCTGATTTCCTGTTGGGAAAAAAGAAAGGAAGGAATTCGGAGAAAGGAATGAAAAAAGAGACAAGACCTGAAAGGAAGACGGCGGAAGGCAGGGGGAAGGAGAGAGGCCCGGTACAAGTGTGAAATCCAAATAATAGACTCAGGATGGTGAGATGCATGTGAACAGAGTGTGACGTGGGCAACCCCCACGAATAGATTTGCCTTTAAAAATAGCCTTTGTCTAAATGTGGAAAGGGTGTAAATATAGTAGCGGTTTCGGCTTACTACGGAGCGCCCCGGCTCCAAGTAACAGAGGCTTATTATAGGACGCCTGCGTCAGCAGCGGGGAGCAGGAGGGCAGACAGACAACCCCGGGGTGTGGATACAGTACCCCCCGCACCCGGGAGGGGTCAGCCAGCCGGCATCTCCCTGTCCCTGGACAGGCGGTGGATGACTCTGAAAGGCTCTTACAGAACTGGGCTGGGCAGAGAAGTAGCCAAGCTGGGGAAGGAGGGGAGGAAGGAAGGAATCTTGGTGCTTGTAAAGGGTTGTTCTAGGGAGGATTGTCTTAAAAATGCTGCTTATTTTCACCTGGAGTATAACCCAGCTGTGAGGCCATGGTCCAGCGGGCTGCTTGCTCCTGGTCCCTGTAGGAAGTTTTTAAAAGAACCCCCTGGAACCACCAGCTTTTGGATAATCCAGTTTCCTCAGCCCTGTGCTCAAGGGACAGAAAGCCAAAGAAACCTCTGGAAAGTGCCAGAAAGGAGTGTGATTCAAGTCTTAACAACAACAAAAAAGGACTGGGTTTTTAGCTCCATGCCTCTGGCATTCAGTAGGTCTGCAGGGTGTGGTGGCTGGATGACTAGTAGACAGCTGGCTGTGGCTGAGGCTGAGGCGGCTGCTTTCCTGGTCTAAAGCACAACCCATGGAACAGAACTGCTCTGTTGGAGCACCTGGGTCTCCATTCTCGTGATACAGGTGCCAAGGGTTGACTGCCTGTGTCCAGGCTAAGACCTGCTCTGGCTGCGTGTGTCTCATCCAACCCTTTAGGAGTCTCTCATTATTCTCCTGGTCTGTCACCCCTTAACCCAGGTCATCTCTGCTCCTGCTTACCACATATTCCTGCATGTATCACAATCTCTCTCTCTCTCTCTCTCTCTCTCTCTCTCTCTCTCTCTCTCTCTCACACACACACACACACACACACACACACACACACACACACACACACAGTATCCAGCTAGAATTCTGAGGCTCTATTTCTGGCAATAGCCCTCACATCTGCTTTGTCTCACTCTGTCCTCTTGCTCCCATTGCCAGGCTGTGGCCACTGGCTCCTTCTTTCCATTTTCTACCTTCAGCTTGCTCCTTGGATCTCAGACAGACCTGGTTCCTTCATGTGGATCTTCAACTCCTGGCTCCTCTCAGACACAATGGGGGCTTGCGCTCTGGTTGTTCTGCTAGCTTGGGTGACCAACCCACAGATTTAGCTCTGCCCCAGGACTGACACCCTTATCATCTCTCACCCACACCACTTCTAGGGACGGGTTTTGTCCCTCCTGCTTTTTTCCAGCATCAGCCCTAGAAATCACCTCTCCAAAATGTAGGCCGAAAGTGTCACTGTCCTGCTCAGAATGCTGGCATTGGCTCCCCGTGGCTTATAGGAAAAAGTACAGACTTTGGAAGGCCCTGACTTGCCCCCATCTGCTTTTCTAGCTATGTTTCCTGCTGCTCCATACCATGTAGTCCCACCCAGAGACTCTGGAAATGAGCTCCTGTCCCCTGGGCATATCCCCTGTTTGTGCCTGTGCCAGGGACCAGGCCATTTCCTTAAGCTGTCCTTTTCCTCCAAATCTCTGCACCTCAAAGTCCTACCCACCTTTCCAAGCCCCAACTCCAGAAAGCCACACCTCTTCTGGGACACTTTTCTGGATTTCTTCTCCCACAACCACCACCTCCTTCTTCACACCCACCGAGAATCCTAAGTCACTTTAGTGTACTTGGGAGATGGATCAAGAGGCCCAGTACATGTCTGGGTGAGGTGCCCTGGCATGTGCTCTAACAGAGCCATATGTCTCTCTCCCAGGTGCTTACCACTGGCTGTTGGAGCTGTCTGGTCAATCACTGGACTATGACTCTCTTAGGGCAGGATCTGGACGACCTAGTTCACACTGTCTCCCCAGTGCCTAGCACAGTGCCTGGCTTATTGCACTAAATGAAACAGGCCTCCAGGGCTCTCTACTTCTGTTATGGAATGAATGGATGTGTCTCCCCCCAAATTTATATGCTGAAACCCTAGTCCCCAATGTTCTAATATTTGGAGATCAAGCCTTTGGGATGTAGTTAGGGTGGAGCCTACATGATAAGATTAATGCTCTTATAAGAAGCCTCCCCATCTGCCTTCTCTCCCAGCCACCTGAGGACATAGCAAGAAGACTGCAAATTCAGAAGAGGTCTCTCACAAACATCCTGATCTTGGACCTCCAGCCTCCAGAACTGTGAGAAATAAGTGACGGTTATTTAAGCCACCCAACCTATGGCATTGGTTATTACAAACGAAGAAAACTTCCTGGCCTTGTACAGATGTTCCCATCCATTTCCAGGATCTGCTATTTATCACTGACTCTGCCAGGAGGACCACCCAGATCCAGCTTGAGATGCTGAGCCTGGAGTCAGGAGGACTGGGTGAGAGTCTCGCCTCCACCCCTTCCTAGCTGTCTGCCACTGGGCACATCACTTTACCCCTCTGAACGGTTTCCTCGCTGTGAAAAGGAGTGGCACTGCTCACTGCGTGGGGTTGCTCGGAGAATTCAGTGGGAGAGTAGAGCTGAAAGCATCTGGCAAATTGCACAGTGCTCTCCTCATATCGAGGCCATGCGTACAGCCCTCACCCACTTACGGCTGTGCTCTGGAAACCTGCCCAGACACCCAGCGATGTTGACTCCAGCTGCCATTTGGGGCCATAAGAATATCCTAGAAAGTACTTTTGCCACCTCTTTGCATTAACAGCTTGAAATCTCCAGACACTTCTGATTACCAGGACCCTTTTCAGTACACGATGGTTTTCTTTCTCAAAATTCTAACAAAGAAAACAGACTTTTGAATGGCAGTCAGAACTGGCAGAAGTTGGCCTGTCATTGTGAACTGAGGAAGGAGGTTGTGAAAGGAAATGGGAAGAAAGTGGATCTGCTGATAGCCACGCTGGTGCTCTTCCAGGTAAGTCTACCTGCCCTGGCCGCAAGTGGCCCTCCTGGGCGTGGTTGGTCCTGCAGGCTCCCAGGTTACACTCTGGAGTACCCAGTAACTGAGCAGATTGTATCTTCTGCCCAGAGAGTGTTAATACAGTGAAAGAGCTGGGCTCTAGGTTCAGCCCGGCCCAGTTCCCATCTCTGTTATTTCCCCTTCCTGACAGAGTGAACTCTACCAAGTCTCCTAACCTCTTAGAGCCTCAGTTCTTCATCTGTAAAATGGGGATCATTTTGATAAGAACCCAAACCAAATGTGATCATTTATGAAATCTCAAGCATAGTAGTTGTGCTCAATAAATAGGAATTGAGACTGATTTTATTTTTATGTTTTTAGAAGGTGAAGGGATGAACCAAAAAGCATATATACATAACACACAGACACAGACAGCAGTGTAGTGATAGCCCGAACATAAGAGGGGCCAGGGGTAGGTGAGGGGGGCAAAGGGGAGAAAAGCGGGGACAAAAAGAGCCTTGCTCAGGGAGATGGACATAGGATGCAGTGTGCAGATGATGTTTTGTTGAGCTGTACACTTGAAACATGGTTTTGCGAACCAATGTCACCCCAAAAAATTCAATAAAAAAAGCAAAAAGCGAAGATGCCTAAATACATGAGTTAAAATGATAATGAATAAAATCATCATAAAAAGAGATTGATTTTAAATTGATTTCTCCAGATTAGTATTTCATACTGCCAGGGAACAAACAAAGACAAACAAAATGATTCAGAAAACTAAAGTGTTGAAGTAGATTATTTTTTAACACCTCCCAAATAGGTTAAAACAAACTCCACAGGGCAGGCTGAAAAACTCGCCAGGGTTTGGGGGAAGGACAAAGAGAGGGATCTCCTGTAGGATTATACCAGAGAATCAGAGCCTCAAATTGCTTAGAATCTTCAAAAATTGTGTCATAGACTATTATGTAGAAAAATTTCCAGCTAGGAAGTAATATATGTTTCTACATGACATACTAATAAAATTATATTGGGGTGGATGCTTCTGGAAGCATCTCTCTTCATCAGTCACTGTTCAGTAATCATTCTATACTTCCTCTATCTTAATTTTTCTTATACATGCACACATATGTGGTTTCATGCAACAGTCATATGAATAGGTGGGATGGGGGTGTGGTGGAGAGGACAAGAGTTCAGATTTTGAAGAAAAACATTCCCAGTTTAATACATTGCTTTGCCTTGTATTATCTGAATGACGTGTTGGGGAAAATGTATAAGCTGAAGGGGATAATACCTCGACACCTATTGTCTACCTCAAAGACGAGAGATATTATATGTAAAATGCTTAGCATAGTGCTAATGGAACCATTGTATAAATTGATATACACATGCATATAAATTCTCATCCACACATGCAAATATACTCACTCACATACATGCACACTGGCAAATAAGCATGCATACCTACACATGTGTGCATTCAAGTACAGACAAAGACACAGGGTGTCTGGACCTTTGCTGTATAATGTAATCAAGAAATATCGTATTGTGCTGAGAGGTCATTGAGCCTGAATTCCCACGCTGTCCTGGGTAAGAAAACTGTGGGTTTGGGGTACAAGGCTCCTAGAGTGAAGGTGTGAGGCTGAGACCAAGCACCTGATGTGGGTTTCCAAGTGAAAAATATCAGGATTGGGTAAGTGTGGTGGCCAGGAAAATGGACCTTGCAGGCAGGGAGCCCAGCTGCTGTGCACTCATAGCTATGGCCACACTTCCTATGGGCTACTCCTAGCGAACCAGGGACAGGGATGTTAGGGCATACCTGTCTGCAAGAGACAGGGGTGCTTCTCTGCAGGTGACTTTGGCTTGAGGACTCCCTGACAGCTTTGCTGAATCTTCCTAGAGCACAAGACAGTCTAGGAAACTGCTCAACCATCCCTCCCTTCTGTGTCTGAGTCAGATTTGCACTGTGTGGTACGATGGCTCTTCTGGCTACTTCCAGCTCACGCCTCCTTTTCTCTCAGGTGTTTCTCAGAGTAAAATCTGCATGTGCTTAACCTTATCTTGCTATCTGCTCTAACACCATAGGGGAGTGTGGGATCCCAGATCACAGAGAAGTCCCAGGAGCCCAGAAGAGAGAGCACAGATTAGTATTTCTGATCAGGCCTGCTGTACCCCATTTAACCTGCATAGCCACACCACCTGGTGGTGCTGATTAGCTTCCCTGTAAGGTGAGGAGCCGGAGGTCTGAGAAGCTCTATGACTCGCCCAAGGTCAGATCTGAAAGTAGCAGAGCCTGGTCAGGAACCCAGACTTCCTGACCTCCAAGTCCCTACTCATTTTTGCTCTATGCTGCCTACTGAGCACCTTACCAAGAGCATCCACAAACATGATATCATACCCTCAATTTCCCCTGTGATGAGAGTGAGTTTACCTACTTCCTCTACCTCTCACATGCACCTTCACAAATGAGCAGCTCACACTCAGAAAGGCTAGGTCAATTGCCCAAGGTCACTCCGTTAGCAGGTGTCAGGGCAGGGATTCTAATCCAGGGCTTCTTAACTCAGGGCCACATCCCTAGGTCCCCCTTTCAAGAGACCGTAGTCCCTGCAAAAAAACACACAAAAACTGGGAGGTTGTCTGCTCTACCTTCCACTCTCCACAGGTTCTCATTTTTCCTCTCTTCCTGGGAACACAGCCTCAGGGTGAGCGAAGGCCTGGCTGTGCCTGGTACACAGCAGCCTGGGGTCCGGCCTGAGTGTGGGGAGAGGCTCTGCTTCCACTATTGGAAATGCGCCCACGGAGCCGCCTTCCTTCTTGCTTGAAAGTGCTCTAGAGTTTCTGTGCTCACAATGCATTTCTTTGGAAGTCTGCCCTTCGAGGGTTGCCATGGTGACTATTTTGATACTGCATGCTAGAAAAAGCCGAGGCACCTGCTGGTCACACCACCAAAACTTGTCTCTCTCAAAAATCAGCAGATGGCATTTGTCAGAAATTCCTACTTCTTGATTAATTTGGGAACAAGAGAAGTGTGCTGTGGTGCTGATCTCCTTTAACCTGGCTGTGTCGGTGTTTTGGGGATGATGTGAAATCTCTGTGCCCCAAACCCTCAAGCTGCCTTTGTAGTGGTGGGTTATTCAGTTTTCCCAGAGAAGTTATTGAGTGATTTGCATTCTAGTAGACGAAAACAAGAGGAAGACCATGATGTCATGTTCCTATTAAGAGAAGTTGAAATTTCAGGGCTGGTTCTGGAAAAACCCATACCTTCCTTCTAGTAACTTTCATGAATTCTCAAACACTCATCAGGTTGATTCTAGCTTTTAATTAGCACGGAGAGTAAAAAAAAAAATAATAATCCCAAGTTTGATTCAAATCCCATCTTTATCACTTATTTACTGTGATCTTGAACCAATCCTTCAGCCCATCTAAACCTCAGATTCCTCGATTGCAAAACAGTAATAATATTTCTCTCAAGAGACTGTAATAAGGATTAAATGGACTATTATTAGTGTTATTACTATTATCATCTTTTATTAGCTAGAATTTAATTTAGGCATGGAGGGATGGATCAATCTGTATGCTCATGTAGGTTTTACATATAACTATGCTTGTGAAAAGAAATCAGTTAATTTCACTGTCTCACTCTAGGCAGTGATATCACAACTGATACATAAAAAAGTCCCGCAGATTTCTGCTTGCACGTGTACAGAGTGTCTCTAACTCGTTATCTCATCCTGCTTTTCTAGGAACTTGTTTCCCCCAAATCTCACATCCTGGCTTGCAGTTTGCAATACTATGTTCCCAGTGTCACTTAGCAATGCATTGTGGTTGTGAGCTGGTTCCCTAAGCAGACACGTCTTAATTTGGGGGTAGTGCTTTCAAAATCAGTTATGTAGTTTTCTAACCTTCTTTCACCTATTGGGTCTCTGGAGAATGAATCTGGTTTTATGAGGAGGCCTGATAAGTCAGGGCTGGCAAAACCTAAGTGATCACACTCCCCTCCTGTGGTTGGGCCAGACATTGCTAATCAATCATAGCATTCTTCCACAGAGCCACTGAAGAGCCTGAGAACCTTTATGAAGATAGTGCTCAAAGCAGCCACTGCAAATTCATCAGAGTTAGCACAGGAAAGGGAGAAAAATCTGCTCATCCGCCAAGGTGTAGGGGAAAGAAACCTGGACTGGAAAGCAGAAAAGCTAATGTTAATCTCATTCTGCCTTTAACTAGTTGTGTGAACTTGGACTAATCATTTCTTCTCTGAGGCATAGTTTCCATATTTGAAATGAGCTGAAAAGAAAAAAAAATAGAGAAAGGAATAATCTTTAATTCCTTCTAGTTCTAAAAGTCTCCATGCTTTCACCACCTATTCCACCCCACCTCTCACCACATACACACAAGCCTCCTTTCAGGTGAGCTTCTGGCACCCAATGCAGGCTCTGATCTGTTTTTTTTTTTCTTGAATCTTGTCCAAATGATCAGATTTTATCAAACATCCTGGAGTGGGTGAGTGCTAAATAAAACATTATCAGATACTTAGAATTACCAAATCATAGCATTTCCGAGCTGCAAGTCACCTTAGAGCACACTGAGCTGATTCCTTCATATTAAAGACTAGAGAGGCCCGATGCACGAAATCATGCACTGGAGGCAGATTCCTCAGCCTGGCCTGCACCCTCTCATAATCCGAGACCTCTCAAGGGATGTCCACCTGCCAACTTAGGCCTGCTCCCCACAAGGAGTGGGCCTAAGCTAGCAGGTGGACATCCCCCGAAGAGTCCTTAGCTCTACCTCAGAGGCAAGAGAGGCTCCTACCACCACTGCTGCACTCGCCAGCTGTAAGCCCGGCTTCTGTGGGAGTGCACTGACCACCAGGGGGCACCTTCTGCATTGAGTGTCTGTCCCCTGGTGGTCAGTACATATCATAGTGACCGGTCATTCCACTGTTCAGTTGATTTGCATGTTAGCCTTTTATTATATAGGATGAAGACACTAGAACAAGAGAGATTCTGTGACTTCTCTGAGGTCACTCAGCATGTTTCCTAGTTGATCTGGTTTCCATGTGGGGATCCGTCAGGTCTGAGACCAGGTTGGTCTTTGGATCATATGACCTGGACCAATCAGATGTGCCCGTGAAAGGATTCAGTTCAGAAGTGACATGGGCGGGGGGTAGTGGTGGCTCAGAACCCATGCTTTCACCAGAGCGACAGTGGAGGTGTGCAGCCTCAGGAGTGGCAGAACCTGAGGTTTCAAGTGTTCAATGTTCAGTGTGTTGGTGCAACCCATGGTGTCTATGCCCAGGAGTGTTGTCAGTATGTGTGTGTGTGTGTCTGTGGGAAAGAGGGGGGACACTCTTCAGTGATAGAATCTTTCAATTCATGGGCATTTTCCTGGGTGGCTAACTTTACTGTACACTCTTTCACTGTCTTAGAGATTTTGTGAAATATTGAATATTTTTAAATAAATTCCCTTTCCATCGATATGAGCTAGATTGGGTTCTATTGTTTATACCAAGGGTCCTGGCTGGTGCACCTACCCTTGAAAGGAAAGGAAATTCTAAATATACATGCTACTTTGCAGACACTTGTTAATCTTCTCCCTGCTCCTCCACCCTCCTGCCTTCCCTCTGTCATACCTGTCAACTCATCAAGGCAGCTCATCATCGAAGCATTGTGGGACTTGTGAGAAGGATATGTTGGATCTAAATTCCCACAAAATGACACTGATTATTTGAAAACGCTTACAAAGAGGCACTGCTCCTCAGTGGGGAGGGATAAGAATCTCAAGGATTTATGAAAGCTGCCAGGGGTTGGATCAAGGAGGGTACAGATGTCCCTTTAATTCATGGCATGATAAGTATATATGTATAGATAGATACCTCTGTACTGATAAAAAATTTCCTGGAGAGAACATCTCTGCACCTCTCCCAGGTAGAGAAACACTGATTTGTTAGAGTTCTTCCAAAGTGTGCTTAAGGCTGTATGCCCCTTTTCCTGCCACCTTCACACCATCATCTCCAGTATCTAAGAAAAGATAGTGACATGATGGCTCCAAGATGAGACAAGATGACAACTGCATGGGTGAAGATTTCTTCCTGTGGGATCCTGTGAGCTGGGAATAAGCTGTGGGACTTGTGAAGCATTGAGGATGGAGCTGCAAACTAGGAACTGAATAAGCATGATCTGAGAACAGCAAAGAGGCTGTGGAGATGGGAACACTCCTTTATGGCCTCATCCCAGCCCATTTTCAACCCTACAGTCTGTGAGGTTATGAAGCTTCCCTGCGCAACATCAGTATTTCCTATGATTAGCAACCTGTGGAACTCATTCATTCCATAAACATTTACTGACCAATATTTGAATGAATGGTTGGGGGTACTGATAGTTTTAGGATATAATCAAATCCTATTTATCTTAAGAGAGATAGTTGGGCCCAATGTGTGAGAATGTGCATTCTGGAGCCCAGCTAGCTGACTGCATGGGTTCCAATCCCTGCATTAATTGGGCAAATTGGTTAACCACTCTGTGCCTCAGTTTCCTCATATGTAAAATAGAGGAAATCTTAGTTCTTACCACAGAGTTGATATTAAATTGAATGTATTAAGTTAATACATGTAAAGGTTTAAACCAGTGTCTGCCATGTAATAAGTCTTCATTAAATATTAGCTCTTATTAATGTAAGTAGGCCAACCCTACGAGAGAGAGAGAAAGAGGTTGAGATTATTGGCAACTATGCAAGCCATTCCTTTCGAAATGCATGTGCTTCCTAGTATATGCAAGGCATGTTTTTTTTAAATGTATTTTATTTATTTTTTACAGAGAGGAAGGGAGAGGGATAGAAAGTTAGAAACATTCATGAGAGAGAAACATCGGTCAGCTGCCTCCTGCACGCCCCCTACTGGGGATGTGCCTGCAACCAAGGTACATGCCTTTGCTGGAATCAAACCTGAGACCTTTCAATCCGCAGGCCAATGCTCTATCCACTGAGCCAAACTGGTTTCAGCTGCAAGGTGGTTTTAAAGTGTATTGACTAGGTATTGATTTCCCTTTATGAATATACTGTAGAAACTAACCCCTATGTGAGAATAACCCCACTATATTATTATCAGTAGTAGTAGCAATATTAGTAGCAGCAGCAAATACTGAGCACATACATTACCTGGCTAAAAGGCTAAGTATTTTTAAGCTAAGTGTTATTGAACTGATTAATTTAATTCACACAATAATTGGTATTATAATTATTCCCATTTACAGATGAAGGAACGAAAGTATAGAGCAGTAAAGCAAATGTCCAAAGTTACAAGGGACACATGGCCAGGTGAGAGGTAAACTCGGGTTTTATAAGTGAAAATTCTGAGTCTTGGCCAATATGCTATACTGTCCTTGGGGAACTCACAGTGGACAGCTGGCAATTTTAAACAAATTGTCAGAATGGGTTGGAAAAGTGCTGGAAGAGGTGACACTGTAATTAAGCTTTTCACAAACCTGTTCTCTGCCTTCACTTTCTTGTTGGTGCCTCGATGGCAGAAACCAGATCTCAAAATCTTGGTTTGCCTTGCAGCAGCAAGGTGCTCAGTAAATATTGCTGGTGAGCTTGTTTCAGAGTGAGATGTAACAACTCTTTCAGGCGGGTCTGTGCCTGAGCTAATATTTCCCTAGTGTGGATTACAAACCCTAAGGGCATGTTATTGTTTCTGAAACCCGAGCCAGAAAAGACAGTCTCTGTTTAAGGATGTAAGAATGCTCAAGTAGAATGATGTTTATTGCAGGCACATTTGCTTCATGTGGGCTCCTCTGGTTTCTGGGTCACTTACAACTGGCTACCTTGGACTCATGTGTTCCAAAAAGTCCCTGGCTGTTCTGTTTCCCTGAGTCATGAATTGGAAATGCAAAATGAGAAGGCAGACTGTATCTCAGCAATGAATTACATCATTTTGTATGTAAGAGTGAGCTCTGCATCCACATGACCCTTCCCGTAATACGCATGCTCTGGCCTCTGCTCATGCACACAGGGGAAGCTTGATCCCCACCATTCATCCCATCTTTGGGACGTTCTAGCTATAGATCTTCTAGCTGCCCGGCTACAGCTTCTTTCACTCATCCTACCTCTCCAATCCAGGGCCGTGCAGGCACCATTCCTCTATCTCATAATAGCCCTTCAGAGATTAGATATTCCCTCTGCCATACTCACAGTTCCTTTAACCAGCTGTGATTTGGTATTATTTCCATTCCCCTCCCAACCTGTCCAGCTGAAGTGGATGTGAGTGGGAGGCCCAGAAGTGAACGTGGGACTCAGATATGGTTTAACTAGCACAGTGAACGGGAACCATGCTCTTTAAAACAGCTGTGTTGTTTCTGCAGCCATTCCCTGTCTTTGCCGCATCTTGAATGTACAGTGAACTGGATGCCACCTTTCTTTCTCTTTCAATTGCTGTCAAGGCAGATGCTGTGTCCACAGTAAAGTGAGCATCAACCCCAGGACTCTGAGCGCCAGAGGGAAACTGCCCTGAGTGGAGAAATAAGAAGCCAAGCCTCTTCTCCTTGCACAGATGCCTGGGGGTACTGGCTGGATTCACTTGATGAGAAACAGGCAGACGAAGAAGGAAACAGACAGATGAAAAAGGCCTTGAGAAAGAAAGCAGGGCCGGGAGCATACTATTTCACCTATAAAGTAGAGGTGCCCACACTTCTGTTCCCCAAGAGGAGACATGGCCAGGTCAAGTGGCACAGAGCCTAAATATGCTGGTTGACCAAGAAACAGCATCTGATATCCAGAAAGCAGGATCAGCCTATTTACATTTTTACCATGGCCTCTCTTTTTTTAATTTTCCTTTTTAATTACAGTTTACATTCAATACTATTTTGTGTTAGTTTCAGGTGTACCATATCATGGTTAGACAGTTATATATTTTACAAAGCGATTCCTCTGATATTTCAAGTATCCACGTGGCACCACACATAGTTATTACGATATTATTGACTAAATTCCCTATGCTGTACTTTACCAGAAGTTGCTTGGGAAAAATGAAGAGATTTCATTGAGTGAATCACAACAAAATTCTCCTCTGCCTGTGTCTCCCCAACATTGGGTATGCTTTGATAGCTGCACCATTGTCCCCATCTGGAAGCCCCCTTCACCCTTCTCTCTTTCCCAACCCCTAAACCAAGCCTCAGATTGAGAAGGAGGGTCAGCAGGAGAAAACAAAACGCTTGTTTCCCTATCTCCTTTCTTACCTCTGCCTTCATCTGTGTTCACATTTGCTTCATTCTTCCAAGAGTTTCTTAAAAAGCGTTCAAAGGCATATAAGATGCATGTTTTGGTGCTAAAAGAGTGTGCTTGTAAAGCAGGGTTCATTCAACTCAGCAAGATAAAACTTCTGTCTCCTCCTACCCCTGGATTCAAATTGTAGGAGCCTGTAGGAGCTTGGGGTGGGGAGTGAGGATGGAGCAAACAACACAGCCTGGGTTCAAATTCAGCTCAGCCACTTGCTACCTACGTGATCCTAGACAAGTCATTTGATCTGTGAGCCTCTGTTTCATCACCTGCAAAATGGGATGACATACCCACCATGGAAAGATTCTGTGGGATGATGAATGCAAGGCATCTAGTATGTGGCTGGAAACAAGACTCCTCTTCCAAAGCAAGTCACAGTCAGTCAACAACGTTGTGCTGGGGCCTGGGGAATGTGCTCACGTGTTTCAGACTGAATCTGTTTCCTGGGAAAATTCCTGACACAGGAGAGATAAGACAGGCATGGCAATGCCTCTACAGGAAGTGAAGCATGCTGAGAGGGCAGCACAGGGCTGAGAGAGACAAGAGGCTAAGCAGAGCTTGGGAGGCCCCCAGAAAAGGTGAGATTTGAATGGGTTCCTTCTGGATGGTCAGATTTGGCCATAAAGGGAAACAGAGGAAAGGGAAGCATGGTGCCTGTACAGGAAGAGTTGTCACATAGAATCAGCAAATGGTAGGGCTAGAAAGCAGATGGAAGATGGGTATAGTTGATTAAGGACTAACTTTTTTGTCCCAGAGTTAGAGTTACAAACAGACTTTTTTGTCCCAGAGTTAGAATTACAAACAGACCCTCTAAATGGACTTCTGCTCATGCTCACAGAGTATGAGCAAAAACCAGTCTAGGAAGATGTAATGTTTATTCCCATTCCTCCCAAGATGAAGGAGAAGGGGGAGAAACAGAAGGATCACAAGGCAGAGAAGGGTCACTGTTTCTCACTCCTCCACTGGGTTTTGTGCTGATAACTTCAATGGAAGATGGAGATATTCTGACAGCCTGTGGGCCCCAAGGTCACCAGGTTCTTCTGCATCCTCTCACTCACAAGAACAGGATCCTGCATGGGTATCCTTGCTTCAGGCTGTCTTAGAGGGATGGTCAGCAGCTCTCCTCTTTTATGGAGCCAGCTGGTGTATCTCTAACTTTTATTGGTAATCATCTTCAAGCCTGGATTATTTGGGCAAGAGTGAGCATCAGTTCACTAAAAATGTCTATCTGAAAGCCTGACACTTTCACCATTTCAAGCACAGCATTGGCTCCTACATATAAACTGCTGATAGTATCTTTCATCTTTATATTTAAAGCCTTCTTGCTTCAAACACTTCAGGATAATGGTATCTGCTTATGGACTCCATGTTCCCCAAAAAGGATTTCTGTAGGATTATTACCAAGATGTATGTATGAAGGCCAGGTTCAGAAAGCTAGGGGGGGTCTTTCTGTAGGTTCAAGAGAAGGCATGTGAGATGTGGGGTGGGAAGTAAAAGGTCCAGGCAGGAGAAGAGATCAGTAGCAGAAAGACCACTGAGCATTGAGGAGAGGCCTGGAGCATACAGTAATTAGCCAGAGGAAAGATGGGGTTTGGACCAGGCAGGGGGCAGAAGAGAGGATAGACTCAAGAAATAAAGGACAGACCATGAACCTAAAGAGGTGACATAGGTGCCAGCCATGCAGAAAGTCCTTAGGGAGGAGGTAGGCCACCTCTTCAATGACAGTGAGATGAGGGTGCTCCCTCCCAGTCCATCTGTTTTCTTTGTACAAAAGGAGAGGCCATTCTCTGGAGTAAGATGCTGGAGTGGAGGTGTCTGAGGGCCTCAGGTGAAACATCTGGGTGGGATGGAGGCTGGAGCCACAGGGCAGTGGGGACACTAGGGACTCTAGCAGGAGAGGCTGTCCCTCTTCACACTCCTCTAAGTAGAAAAGTGCTAAGTGCAGATGATCAACTGGACCCCAGGGGAAGAGCCTGAGTTGTGCTGGCAGACCAGGTTCAGGAGGTTTGCTGGAAAGGGATGGATATGAAATGCCCAGCAAAGAAAGGAGCAGATAGGTGCTCAGTGTCAATTCACCACATCCTTCCTTTTTCCCATTTCAGAGGCGTTTCCAACTTTACAGTGTTTGAGCTGGAAAGGACCATGTCACCAAATCCTCACGTTTGCCGCAAGGAAGAGAAGCAAGTACATTAAGGAATGATGGGTTTCCCACTCACAGGGTCACATAGGAACACTAGGGAAGGACAGGGCCTGGGGTGACCTTCTCAGGGAGGGTCCCTAACCCAGACGTAGGAAAGAGATCCAGGATTTCTGAGTACTCTCTCCACAGGCTGGAGCAGCCACTGGACTTAGTGGATCAGCGTCAGCCACTGCCCACGCAGCCTGTCCCACCCAGCGCGTTACTGCCTCCCTCCCTCCTTTACCCCCTAGCCCTGGCTCTCTGCTAGGCTTCTCCCACATGCACAGACACACACCCACACTGGCTTTGAGCCCTGGCTGCCCTTGGGAATGGTCTTACAGGGTGGAAAGCTCTTAGGATACTTTGCTAGGACGAAAATTTCATTGTGGAAAATCTCCCCAGGCTCCAACCGCTGACTCATCCCTTGAGCTTTGTCCAGGAAATCAGTTTCCAAGATTGCACAAACTCACAAGCAGAACAGCTATCAATATGTTCACATTTGTATCCATGTCAATCTCCGTTCCTTATTCCTTGATATAATGAGTTATCTAATTATGGTGACATCTGTTGAAGAGAAATATAGCTTCCCTCTCCCCACTCAGAACCCAGTACAGGGCTCTTTTAGGGGAGATGGCATGCTATCGGGTTTGTGTGGGAGAGGCAGGACCCCAACAGGAACCTGCCATGGCTGCCACATGGCTTTTGTTATTCTCAGCAGCCAGCTACTCCGTATCCCAGCACCATCTCAGAGGCAGGCGGACCCACAGAATGAGCTGATATTAGAGCTGTAGACTCACTCACTGTCCACAGGTCTCTGTATTTCCAGCCCAAGATGATTGCATAGTCAAGACAGAAGGTAGAAGAACATGTGCTGGTTGCTTCACCATTATGCAATAAATAACACACAAGCTTTATTTTAATCCAGAGATGAGTTTACATCGGTTAAGCATCATGTGACCTGGGAATTAATATCTACAAATTCTCCTCTCGCTTGTCAGCATTCATTCCTTCATGCCAGATTTTAAGATTTAGTGAACATTCATTCAACAAATATTTATCGAGCACCTACTAGGCACTGGGGCAGGGGGAGAGGGGCTGAGATAAATAAACACCCAGTGATATAAATGATAGCCACACAGGAAGAAGGTGCCCAAGGCCTGAAGAGGGTGCTGGGAGACACTTACAAGACAGTGCCATCCGGTCCAGGGCTCCTCTGGCCTCAAGGGGTCTTTAGAAACCATAGAGTCTTCTCATGTTGAACTCCACTCCCCCCCAACAAAACAAAACAAAACAAAACAAAACAAAACAAAACAAGACTCGCAACAGCACAGCCTAATATGCCAAACTAAAGACTCAGCCATGTCAGTGACTTCCCAGGGAACCTGGATTCATTTAGCTGGTTCTTCCCTTTGCCCCTTTCCCAGGAGAACTCTGATCAGGTTTATTCATGTTTTTAGGCTTCCTGTGTTTTTTCGGGGGGAGTGGGTGTAAAGGTGGCTTCTGTATATATTTCTAACAGAATTTCTCTTTGAGATGTGTTAGTTCTAAGGAAGGTGAGGAAACAGAGGACTCACCTCCCACACAGGCCCTCACTGCATTTGATAAGATCTTCCTCTAAGCCCCAGCACTGTGTCTTCTGAAGTATTTTTTTAATTAAGAAAATTCTTCCACTCATTTTTTCTAGGAAATTCCTAATGGTGTAGTCACCAAAAACTAAGAGTCTAGAGAACTTAGTGATCCTAATCATAGAACTGTAGGGCTAAAATAAGACCTTGAAGATCATCTAATCAAATCTCTTCATGTTTCAGATGGGAAGATCATCTAAAACAGCTGGGTTTTGCAACTCTGCAATTTCAAAATGCTGCAGGGTTTGCTCATGTTCCTTCTGTACTCAGATTCTTAGGTTCCTACTATTGGCCACATAGTTTTTTCTCCTTTAAAGATCAAAGTATCCTTGAATATAATTAACACTTTGTTTATATCATAATTAAATTCCACTCTATAGTTTGTATTCATTCATTCAATTAATCATTTATTGATTCATCCTACAAATATTTATTGTAGAAAGGCTCAACTCTATTATAAAAAATAAGAAAGACACAAATAGCTTTAATATATAACAGTAACAATAATAATAATAATAATAATAATAGCAATTATTGATTATATTGAGCTCACTGTATTCCAGGTACTATTCTAAGCTTATCACATATACTAACTTGTTAAATTTTTAGAATGACTTTAGGATAAAGGTATTCTTATCCCCATTTTAGTCAAATGTGAAGAAATAGAGGCACAGGATGGCTAAGGAACTTACCCTAAGCCACAGAGCTAGCAAGTACTAGAGCTGTGGTTCATATCCAGACAGTCTGATGTGAAGATAAGAAATCATTCATTGCAGTTAGAGAGGGAACATTTGAAGAGAGGTGAAAGCTCCAAGGATGAAAGGGCCCTTCCATTTGGGGAGAGTAGGGAAGGCTTCATGGAGGAAGTGGCACCTGAGTGGAGTTGTCAGACTTAGCAAATAAATAGACTGTGCCAACTTGGCGAGTCTTGGTATAGAGGTGGACGCAGGAGGTAACTGCATCAGGGCAATGTGACCACATGTGCAAAAGGGGGACCCTAAGAAACAGCAGTCTCCTTCTCCTGGACACTCTTCCACTCCTTCCACTCCCTCACACCCATTTCACCTGGAAAGAGCAGGATGACCATGTCCTTCTCTATTTAAAACCTTTACCCATTCGCTGCAGGGCCCTCAGGATTCAGTTCTGACTCCACATGAGTTATGCCCCCTCCTTCACTTAATCACATCCATTTACTCATCCATTTCATTTCTCAACCTTATTGCAGATGAACTTCCATCACCATAACAACTGAAACCTTCAGTGATTTCCCACTGCCAAATGGTACTGATTCTCCAGACTGGCTTTCAAGGCTTCCCATAGACCAGATCCTCATATCCAATCTCCTTTCCCCAAAGAAACAACTTTTCTAATGGGGTTCTTCAGAACCAGGAGCACATCTTGCTCATGGCCAGCCCCACGCCTTGGCCACCACATCCCAGAAAATGAGTCATTCTTGGGTCTGGCTCCACCTATCCCTCTAGCCTAACTCCAGTTGCCCTCCCCCGTCCACAACTTTGTCCGTCTTTGCTGACCTCTCTGCTCTTCCACACTCACCACCATGGTGGGTCCCTGATTCTGTTCCCAGCAGAGCTGCAGCAGGCCCCTTTATTTCCAGAAGGGTGTCTGAAGTGTCATCCCTAGGCCTTTTCTTGCAGAGAAGATTATTTTATTTCGATGTGTTTCTGTTGGCAGCGGCCTGATGCATCACACATCCAACTCAATGTGCGATGTGCATCACACAGTGCTCTTACGAAAGGAGTAAACAGTGAGACAAGCAAGCGGCTGTCATTTGTCTCAAAATGTCTCCATTCTGAGAATTGCAGACTGCAGAGAAGAGCTGTCAATCAATAGGCATGAACATTGTGAGAACTGACAGAGACACTTTGCAAATTTTTTAAAAGAAGACAGTCCAAACTCTTTAGCCAAGCACCTCAGAGCTCAGTGATCAATCAGTGAATCAATCGGTAAATATTTATGGAGTGCCTATCACATGCCACGTACTTTGGTAGGTGCCTCAGAGAGTATGGCACAGAAAGGACAAGGGCTTGCTCTCCTGGAGCTTGTGTTTTAGTAGAGAAGTATACAACAAGTGCCTAAACCAGGGGTTCTCTGACTATGGCCCATAGATTAAATCCAGCTTGCCACCTCTTTTTGTAAATAAAGTTTTATTGGAACATAGCCATGTGCATGTATTTATGTACTGTCTATGGCTGCTTTCACACTGCACCAGCAGAGTTGAGCAGTTGTGATGGAGACCGTATGGCCCGCAAAGCCTAAAATATTTATCATCTGTGTCTTTATAGAAAAAGTTTGCCAACCTATGGCCTAGAAAAATAAGTATGCAATATGTCAGGTAACAATTCATGGCATGAAGAAAACTGAACACGTGTAAAGATAGAAATGATAGAAAGGAGTGTCCATGCATACACACGTTTGGAATCTGATCATTGAGGACAGAGTTGATGAGGGAAGGGAGTCACAAGAAACCGATAACTGTGGAAAGGTGTCGGAGATAGGGGACAGCAAGTGCAGAGGTCAGGCCACAGAAGCATGATTGTGGTTCAAAAATACCAGGAAGGTTGGGGGTTTGAAGCTGAGTGAGATAGGAGAAAAGGAATAGAGATGGGATCAGAGAGATTATGAGAGGCCAGATCATGGTGCACTTGAAGGCCCTGGTGCAGATCTCAGATTGATTCTGAGTGAAGAGTAAAGCCATCGTAGGCTCGGGGCAGAAAATGGTCTAATTTTGAATTTTAAAGGACCTTTTACTGCTGTATAGAGAAAAGGATGCCGGGTAGAAGCATAGAGGCTAGTTAAAAAGCCACAAGAGTTCCGGGAAGAGTTGTTAGTGTCTTGGACCAAGTTCACAGCCGCGGGTGGTGAGAGAGGTCTGACCAGAGTTCATTTTGAAGGCAGCATGCTAGGATTCCAAGATGAATTCGATGTAGGGTGAAAGAGACTCCACAGTTTTTGGCCTGAGCATCTTGAAGAGTGGAATTGGCATATGAGAAGGGAAAGATGAGTTGGAGCAGGTGAGTGAGTAGAGATTGCTTTGCATGTGTTGAGCTTGTGAGGTTGGCAGGTAGTGGTCACAGGGACCAGGATGAAGAGGGTGTGTTATGACATGTGTCCGTCATCTCTGAGGCAAGAAAGCGGGATTGAGGTGGATTATCTGCTGACTCTCAGAAATCCTGCCTGCTAGTGACATGTGATAATATACAATGTAAGGCTTAGGTGAGTGATTATAGGCTCAGCACCTGTATAATAGCATCTAAAGAATTATAGACACTTACTAAATGCCAGGTATTCTTATTATTAATTAGAGGCCTGGTGCATGACATTCATCCCTGAGGAAAGAGGTGTTCCTCAGCTTGGCCTGCGCCCTCTTGCAGTCTGGGACCCCTTGAGGAATGTCCCCTCAAACACTGCCACAGAGGCAAGAGAGAGGCTCCTGCAGCCAGTTATGAGCCCACCTTCTGCGCACTGCATTGAGAACCTGCCCCCTGGTGGTCAGTGCACATCATAGTGACCAGTTGTTCTGCCATTTGGTCTATTTGCATATTAGCCTTTTATTATATAGGATATTCACAATAACCCTGCAATGTGAATATTTTTATCCTCATTTTATAGGCTCAGAGAACTCACATGAATTCCCCAAAGGCCACATGGCCAGGAACTTCCAGAGCCCGCAGGTCCATCTGGCTCCACGTGCCTTTTGCCTTTTGCAAGATCTCACTGCTGCCGGGGTTAGTGATTCTAGTGATTGCAGATGTCCAGACAAGAAGTTGGTCTCCAGTCTCCTTACCTACCCTTTGCTGCCTCTGACCTGTTTTGTTCGAGGCCATCCACTCAAATGGAAGGCCGCTAGAAAACACTGTGATGTACATCAAATGTTCAAAGCATTATTGGGCTGATCAGGGAGCATCATCCCCATTTCAGGGGATAGTGAGGTTTACAGAGGCTGGAGGATGTGCCCAGGTCAATGGGCTCTTGAAAGGCAGAGTAGAGGGAGAAGCGAAGTTGCTTCTCTTAGTTCCTAATTCTGAGCCTTTCTTGATCTCTCAGACTTTCCTATGGCTCCTGCTAATTTCCTACTGTTCCAATCCAGCCAGTGAGAACTGCCATTGATTTAATGCTTGACTGAGGGAATGTAATACAAATCCTGTGTAAGTGGTCAGTAGCATGTACACATTGTATTTCCTTTAACATTCCTTTAATGGAGTATCACTTGGGTAAACACTCTGATTAGCAAATGTGTATGCTTTGTGGATTTGACGAAGTTAGACTTTTCCAGTGACTGGAAAATACTGAGTGCTGTGATTATTTTGATTTTCGCGAAGAATCCAATGGAAATCCAGGGTTTCCAGTCAGGGTTCGGCGTCCTAGGCTGACCCAGCAGTAGGAACTTGCGTCATTGACATTCCCAGTGACAGTGAACAAATTCCTTCTCCTCGCTGGGCCCCAGCAACTTGCTCTGGGAAACAAGGGGGTTGGACTAGATAATCCCTAAGGGTCCTTTGTAACGAGAGATTTTGACGACTGACCCCCAGGCCGGGGTTTCTAGGAGCACAGGGATTCTTTCGCAGCCTGCATGCAGGGTCTGCCCTGGGTCTCAGTCCCAGGAGGGCTGGCTGACGCCCAGGGTCCACTCTGCAGCCTCGCCCTGCGGGCCCCTGCCTCAGGCACAGCCCAGCCCAGCCACTGCTCTCTGAGGTCACAGGGAGGCTGCCTGCTCCAGCCATAGCTCTTCTAGCCTGAATGTTGCCCCCAGCAGTTGGGCTCTCCTTGGCCATGCAGAGACCAGACAGGAGCCAATCTTTTGGCTCTGCCTGTTTTGAGAGTTTCAATGGAGGGGGTACCGTGTGTGGTTGAGGGCCAACAGTGACTGAAAATTCAACAAATTCATTTACTGCGTCTTTTTATTTTTGCCTCCCTCCTTTTTTTTTTTTTTAAATACTTTAATGATGACCTTTTCCTTACTTTTTACCAGGCATGTTCAACTTATTGTGTATTTCCCATAATATATACCCAGCGTGCATTATTCTTTAAAGTGCGAAGTCACCTTATATTCTTGAGGGAGCCTTAGAACCCAAATATGCTCAGGCCTAAGCAGCATGGGGGTACATGTGAAGTTCCGGTGACACTAATGCCCAAGACTCTCAGCCATCAGCCCCAACAGCGATGACCAGAAGACACCAGCAGCCCTCTCCCCAGCTGGTCCCAGGACCACCTGACCTGTGCTCCCCAACATGTCCAGCTGTGCTTTGCTCTGTCCTTCCCCTCAGACCCTCCCTCCACCCAGATCCACTGCTCAGTGTACCTTAGCGTGGCCCTAAAGCCACACTCTGCCTCTGGTACAGAGGGAGGAAGCAAGTGGTCTCATCTGCCCTGGGGTGAGCTCCTTGCATGTACAAAGCCTTTTAGTCTTTTGTGAACACAAACCCTCAATTTCAGCCGCACTTCCTCCCAGGTTCCAGCTTCCCGGTCTATAGAAGGGGCAGACAATGTCCTATCTTAAGGTTTCTCTTCTTCGTATACTCCCTCCAAATGCACCCCCAGCCTTAATCAACAGTAAAGATCCCCATGCCAACAGTATTACAAAAGGCATTGAAAGCCATTCCAGTTCCATAAAGCAGTCTTTGCACCTCAGTTTGGTCTGTATACTTAATTTTTTTAAAAATAATTTTACATTTTAATTGATATAGGAGGAATTCTAAGGTGAATTTATTACAAAAATAAATCTTTCAATGTCAAAAACAGATAGCAAATAGGACCAGAATATTTGAACAGATTAAAAAACATATCAGTGGGCTGAATTTTAGGCAACTGGTCATTAATAATTCGGCCAACAGAAGAAATGGATTTAAGTGGTGTCATTTTAGCCTACGGGATCTCTCAAAGAGGAGAGTCTACCTACAATGGAATGTGGATTTTGGGGACCTAGCCCAGTGCTGGGGCATAATAGAAACTCAATAATTACTTGCTGAATCAATGAATGCATGCATGAAGGAGGTAAGCTCAGTTATTTCTAATTTAGCTTTGATGTTGCTAGGTAGAATCTGGGTGGGATGTCTCTATTTTCAGGATCATCACAAAATTTTTAGGACATTAACAAATTCACTTTCACTTGGAAAATAAATCAGTGCCAGGCATCTTTGGGAAAGATAACAGAGCAGAGATGGTCCAGAATCCAAAGGCCTTGTCAGTCCAGGTCTGGCTTTCCCTCCTGAAAAAGTACAGGACACTAGAGGTAGGACTAATGGCCCCACCTGGGTCACTGGGGAGGGCCCCTAGAGGATCAGGACTTGCAGAGGGTCTGCCAACCTTGACTTTGTTGCATCTTTCATAGCTCAGCTGTGGGAGAAAGGATGGATTTCTGAGTTAGCAATACATTTTTCTAGAAGCACTAACTGGTTGAGGTGGTCCTGGTAGGACTAAGATATACTAAATTTATTCAGTTATTTGGTTCACAAAATTGAGCACCTATTATGTTCTTGGCTCTGGAGCAATAGAAAATCAGGCAATCCTTTCCTTCAGGAGCTCACACTTTTGAAGCAGGTTAAAGGAAGATTAGAATGTATTGTGATAATTAGAAGTACTTAGTGCTTTGGGGCTAAAAGCACCTAAACTCACTTTGCAGGGTGAGGAGCTGAGTTCTGAAGGATGAGGAGGGGTAAGTGAGGATAGAAGTATATAGGCCAAGGATGCTTCAGGAAGAAGGAACTGCAAATGAATTGGTTGAAGCAGAAGGGAACAGCTCAAATTCAGTTCTCAGTGCCTCCAGCTGGAGTGGGCTCCTGGAGAGTGGGGCCCGTACCACTTGGGATTTCATTGCTAGAGGTGTGTCCATCATCACTTTGGCTTATACAAAACTCAGGTGCATCAGGAATCAGGTCCCAAGCACTGGGGCTGCCCTCCTGGAAAATAAGCATCAGAATCCCGGGAAAACTGCACAGCTTCTTCCCCTCTCGAGGTGAGCTGTGGTTTTAGAAGGTGAGGCAGAAAAGTGAGGGAGTTCTAAGAGTTGTTTACGAAGTACGGAGAGCATCGTATTCAGAGGCTACAGAGATGACATAAGAGGCAGTGGGTAGGCTAGGCACATGGAACCTCAGGGAGATTGTGAAAGGAAGCACAGGGGGCCTTTAAGGGAATTGTGGTCAGACAACCCTGTAGGAAGGGGTGTCTGTGAGCTTTGAAACCTACAGCATGACAGTGTGTGGGTAATAATCTATAGGCGATAGCAAGAATGGAAGCAGACAAGCATGGGAGCAGACAAGGATGCCCAACCTGTTGGGAATATGGGCTTCAGAGAAGCCAAAAGATTAGAAACAGAGCAAACAACCTAGGCAAGTCAGATATCTGGATAGAATCCCTTTCTGCTGGAGTGTTAGAACTTCATTACCACCAACAAGTACAACTGGCTGATGGGTACCACAGGGATGTGCCCATCTTGCGATATCATCTCAGAGCTTGCCACAGCAAAAGGAGGAGATTCTTGTCCAAGTCTTTAGATTTGGATAATACCCAATGCATCTTTGATTCATAGATGTCACTTAGCCCTGGGCGGCCTGCAGAGGGAAGGGCAGATCCCCTGGGGATGGACAAGACTAGTGAGGTTCGGAGGGCCACCCAGCTAGTGGGAGAAAGAACCAGTGTTCAAACTCCCATGCTTGTCTGCTTCCATTCTTGCTATCGCCTATAGATTATTACCCACACACTGCCATGCTGTAGGTTTCAAAGCTCACAAAGGTTTAGAGACCTTCCTTTAAGATGTGATTCCCACGGGAAGGCACTTACCATACTTTGCTACACGAAAAAGGTAGTTTACAAAACAGAATTGTAGTACGATTACATCTTTGTTGAAGAAAAGCATGTCAACACACACTCTTTATATGACCACTGGGCAATGTCTGGATGAACAAACACCAACATCTGGCAGCAGTTGGCTCTGAGTGATGGAGTTTCCAGGAATTAAAAGAATTCTTGCTTATCTGCATTTTCTCATTTTTCTACAATCAATACAAATCACTTCTTTAAAACTGGATAGTCAAGGTGGAGATGGGTGGGGGGAGATTTCACAGCTCGTAGCAACAGTTTCTCAAAGAAACATTATCCATGAAGGCTAGTCTGTTCTAAAATAGAACTCTGTTCAGAAACTGCCAAGTGAGCCCATGTCAAAGTATATCAAAGGGTCCGCACAGGGTCTCTTTGAGAACTCAGCCTTTCAGGGCCACAGAGGGGCCATCCCAGATGGAGACAAGCCAACTGCCAGGGGATTGGGACAAGCCATCTGCTGCCACTGTCAAATGCCCAATGACCCCCAATTTTAGGCAGTTCTGACTGCCTCTTTAACCCTGGCACTACCATACTGAATTATTATTATTCAGATGCATGCCATATCCCCAAGGCTATGAGTCCCAGAGAGCAGAGCCATGCCTTGAGATAAACTAGGATGTTCTGTAGAGGACTAGTGAAGAGCTCAGACTTAAAGCAGATAACCTGGGATGAAATCTTAGCTCTGTCTACCACTAACAAGTTCTCTTAACCTCAGTTTGCCCATCTGTATAAGGGAGAATGATACTAATTCCTACTTTATAGAGCTGTAACAAACATTGGATAATGCATATATATCTCTAGAATTATATCTGATACTCAATAAATGGTGCTGGGAGTGTATTATTGGCATTAATAATCATCGTAGTAGTAGTAGTAGTAGTAGTAGTAGTAGTAGTAGTAGTAGTAGTAGTAGTAGTAAGCTCAGAATCCCATTGCCCAGCCTGGGTCTGGTAGGCACTCTATAAATATTTACTTAATAGAGAGGTGGACTAGTAAGTTCATACACAATCTTCCTCTCCCCATCCCCACCCAGCACAGCTCAGCAAAGCACCACCCCCAAACCTCCTCAGAGAGCAGACAGAGGCAGGACTAGCCTATGACATTCTTCTACCTCTGGTCCTTAGCCTGACACAAGTATGATCCCAAGGCCATACTTCTTGAAATTCAGTCTCTTATATTCACAATGTTGAAGTGATTAAAAATGAATGTTTCAAGCCCACCTTCCATTCCCATAAACCAATATTTGGTTGGTGAGAATAAGGGGATTGCTACTTCTATGAAGTGGATGCTCACAGAAAAGGCCTAGCTTGCTGACAACCTCTTAACCAAGTTTCAGAATCAAGCGGGAACCATGGGTGGCTGAAGTAGTGCTGAGGCCTGAGAGCCTAGGAGGGTGCAGGTGCCCTGAGGGTCTCTCATGGTGGGAAGCAAAAACCAGAAGCTCTGAAATCAGGAAGAAATGAGTTTAGATCATGTCCCTGCTTGCTCTCCAGGGATTTGGCTGAACAAATTATTAAGCTCACTGAACCTCAGTTTCCTATTTCTCTGTGAGAACTAAATGAAATGACAGAAATTAATATCTGCCTGACTTTCAGTAGCTGTTTAATGGATATTAATCTCCTTCTCTTGGTTACCATCTCACTCAAGCCTCATGGGAGAATTGGACATCTCCTCAATTCTGAGCACCCCAAAACTTTATGGAGGTAAAGGAGATAGTATTTGAGCTTGATCTGGAAAAAAAATGGATGGAGTATGGAAGTATGGATATGGCGGGAGGACATTCTACACAGAAATAATATAATGAACAAAGGTTCTAAGCAACAATACATGCTATGTATTGTCAGGGTGAAATGAATCAATTACACTTGGGCCCTATTTAATCAGGCAGTTTAGACAGAGCTTTGTTTTTCTTTTTCCTTTCTCCCCCTGTTTGCTTCTTCACTTATTAACTGTCTCGGAGAGGTTAAAGCAATCTGAATTAAGTTAGTTAAATTGACTTTTATTATTGAATTATAATCATTTGTGCAATTATGAAACCAGGTGTTTCTGATTGAGATCAATTATTTCTTCACCTGATCACTATAGAGCTAATAAGGACTTAGAGTTGCTGTTCAAGTATACTTCCAGCCGGGTTGAAGCCTTCTGGAAAGGCATTTATTAAGCCAATGAGTGGTGGAAAAAAATCCCGGG
Source organism: Antrozous pallidus (assembly GCA_027563665.1). Lineage (NCBI taxonomy): Eukaryota > Metazoa > Chordata > Mammalia > Chiroptera > Vespertilionidae > Antrozous > Antrozous pallidus. Next base: position 59,075,236 of record CM050522.1, read on the forward strand.
GAGAACAAGGACAAAGATTAAAATCCTTTAGGAAAAGGCCTAGAAAAGCTGATTTGATCATTAAGGAGCCTTGATGGGTGGCTGCTGTTGAGGTGTTCCTCGGGAGCTTTGCTGGGGTAGGGTAGAGTGGGGGCGGTGTTGGCATGGGGAGGGTGGGAAATCGAGGACACAGACACTCTAAGAGCCATTTTCTGCTGTGCTCCTCTGCTGGGGTGGAGTTGCCCTCTCTCCCTCTGAAGACTTCAGTCCTGACCCCTGGAAAGATGGGAAGACTCCACGATCTCCTGTCCTTTGTGTGAGGCATGTGTGGAGTGAACATGCAGTCTCCCCTCTAGGAGACGCAGTTTTGGATAGTTGATGATTATCTAGCTTCTTCAGTAGGTTCCTCCACATCTGGTCCCTCTGAGACCTCGGTGAGGATAGCAGAACAATAGTCATTATTTCCATTTTCATGTGGAGGCTTGAGGTTTTGTTAACAGACTTGCCTACCGTCACAGAATTAGTGATTAAGACAGGACTTGGATGAGCTCTTCAGATGCCAAGACTACTGAATGTTTTTTTTTCCTTCACAGCCTTATTGCCACATATCTCATTCGTAGGCAAAGATGGTGAGTTCATCATCTCTGTTTGCAAGCCTAGATACATATTAAAATCACATTGAGAGGTTAAAAACACATAGGTTGCTTAGGCTGTTTTCTAGATCAGTTCAGTAAGAGTCCTGAAGTGGGTACCATTGTGCCTTAAAACCCCCAAGGAAATTCTAATGTGAGCCAGGGCTTTAAAGCACTAATCTAATGGGTGACTAGTTAAGTGGAGCCTGGCCTGGCCTTGGGGAGTTTGGCAGCTACGTAAATCTTTGGTTTGCAAATGACAGATACTTATTCAGCTAAATTGGCTTGGTTATTTGCAAGAGGATTTATTAGAAGGCTTGTTTAATCAAGTGGCATGTAGGGATATAGTGAGATCTCAAGGACAAATGGCACATGGAAAAGAAAACTTGAGCTCACCTGACCCATGCCCACAACCCTCATCCCTCATTCCAAGTTCTCTCTGTGTAGCCTCTTCATTCTCTCTCTCCCCTCAGACTATTTTTGCCACAGTACCAGGGACCTGGTCACTGACAGCTCTAGACATTTCCGCTGTTGGAGAAGATCTGAAATTTCCCATTCTTGGGTAGGTGCCCACTCTAGGCCAACCACTTGGGTCACATGGCTGTGTCAGTTACTGGCAATCCCCATTCAAACCACATGGCTAGAGTGGGGGAAGGGGTTACATTCCAAAGAAGGAAAAGATACTGTCTATAAAGACATACAGTAGAAGTTCCCTAGCCATCATCTGTGACGTTCACATAGGATCCCTGATGCTAGACCACTTCCTAGAAAGAAAAGCCTTCAGTAGTTGACTTGAGAGTCCTGCTGGTCGGGAACCTCACACCACCAAGGAGCACAAATTGACAGCTTTGAAAGCACGACGACCCTGGACACAATCATTTCATGAATGTTGAGCAGCAGGAGTTAGGTGCTGAGTCAGTGTAGACACCACTTCCACCCCTGGTGGGCCAAACACTCACAGCCTTGGATTTGGATGGGGTTTTGTATTAAAGATCTTTGGGTTGCAACTCAAACTGGTTTATACACATAAGAAAAGAAATCTCTTGGCTCACATGATAGTAACACTCAAGGTATTTGCTTTAGGGGTGGCTAGATGCAGAGCCTGGACAATGTCCTGAAGACTCAGTCTCCCCCTATTCCTCTCTCAGCTCGGTCCTCCTCTGGGGGGTCCCCTCAAGAAGGTTCTCCCCTACCAGAAGCTAGATAGTCATCAGCTTCTCAGATACCCCTATAGACAGTCCAAAATCTCCTCTCTCCTCCACCCAATAGCATTAACAAAACTCCAGGGATGTGTATCAAATAATGAGGGTCCCAAATCTGAGCCTGTACCTGTGATCAGGGGATGAAACTGCAGGGATAGGGGTGGGGGAAGCACAGTGAGGGTGGAGATTGAGTAGAAGGCAGGACAGGACAACAGATGTCCTTTAAAGACTTTAAAGCAAATCTTGTTTGACAGGCCCCAACAGGGAGAAGCTCACAGCCTGCCCAAACATGATGCTCTCTGAAGCCTTCTCTGACCAATGGCCTGACTATGGTTAACACTCTCTTTTCCACCTCTCATTTTATCTATAAGAAATACACTAAAATCACTCCTGGAATGAACCTGCCGAAAGATTGCATATGAACCAGTTACCTTGGTACCCTTACAACCCAGCACTAGGCTGTGACAGAGAAACTTATTAGAGTTCCATTGAATCACAGAATTCCCATGTGCCATCAAGTTGAGTAGGAAAGGGGTCTCCAAGGGTCGTAGGCAGAGATCTGAAGCTCGGTGCAGATCCTCGGTGCTCCTGGCTCACTGTGCTCCTCAGACATACCCCTTCTCAAATCTGGGCTTTGTCCCCAGGATCTTGCCCCATGTCTGGCAGGATTACTCAGAGGTTTGTGTTAATACATGTGGGATCAAGTTGCAATAGTCAGAGTATCATTGTTTCTTGCCCATAAAAAAGCCAAGCTCCGGTTTCAGAAAATACTGCATTAGGAAAAACTGTTTAAAGGTCAAAAAATCATGCAATGCTGGGATTGCCATCCTATCTAATAAAAGAGTAATATGCAAATTGACCATACCTCTAATCAAGCCATGCCCACAAGCCAATCAGGAGCAAATAAACCCCAACCAAGATGGCTGTGGCCACTGAGAGCAGGAGGAAGGCAATGGAGGAAGCCAAGCTTTCTACCTGCCATTGCTGGCCTAGGCCTCCACTCAATGCTACAAAGTTTCAATTATAAAAGACATATCCCAATAGAAATGGCGATAGCCATGGAGCTGGAGAGAGCAGAGGCTAGGGTTGCCAGGGCGATGGAAGAAGCCAAGCTTCTGCAGCTTTGGCTGGCCTAGGTCTCCACTCCAGGCTACAATGTTTCAATTATAGAAGGTAAATGTCCCAACAATAATGACTGTCACCACGGAGAGAGCAGAAAGCTTGGTTCTGCTCCAGGCTACAAAGTTTTAATTGTAGAACATAAAACAAATCCCAGATATCAGGGCCTGCACTTGGGTCGCTAGGGGGTGTGGCCGACCTGCAAACCACCATATGCCTCTCTCCCAGGCCATCCCATACCCCCAGGGAATCCCCACCCTGATCCAGAACACTCTTCAGGGCAAACCAGCTGGCACCCACCCAAGCACCAGGCCTCTATCCTATCTAATAAAAGAGTAATTTTCAGATTGACCATTACTCCAACACACAAGAGGACTACCCTCATGTGGTCAAAGATCCTGGCCCCATATGGACACAAGATGGCTACCACAAGATGGCCAGCAGGGGAGGGCTATTGGTTCCAGGCCTGCAAGGGAGGGCAGTTGGGGGTGATCAAGCCTGAAGGGGAGGGCAGTTAAAGGTGACCAGGCTGGCAGAGAAGGGAAGTTGGGGGCAAACAGGCTAGCAGGGGAGCAGTTCGACATCAATCAGGTTGGCAGGGGAATGGTTAGTGGGTGATCAGGCTGGCAGGCAGAAGCAGTTACAGGTAATCAAGAAGGCAGGCAGGTGAGCAGTTTGGAGCCAGCAGTCCTGGATTGTGAGAAGGATGTCCGACTGCCTAAACAGGCAGTCGGACATCCCTCAAGTGGTCCCAGATTGGAGAGGGTACAGGCTGGGCTGAGGGACAACACCCCCCCCCCACCAACACCATGCACAAATTTCGTGCATCGGGCCTCTAGTATAGTATAAGGGAAAAAGCCCAGAGAAAAATAGTTTTAATATGAAATATGTGCTTTGAAGAAAACAATAGAGTGGAGATTGCAGAAGACCAGAAACAGAAGCCAGAGGTCTGTGGAGCAGAACCTGAGAGGACGAAGGTGGCCATGCTGGAAAGGAACCCTGAACACAGGCAGCTGCTGAGGTATTAGCTGGAAAAGCCATGGGGTGTGGTCTTTGCAGGCCTGGCCATGAAGAGGTGCTGCTTTGGAAGGCCTTGGCCCTTCTGCTCTCTGTCCAGTCTCATAACCAGAGCCAAGGAGTCGGGTGAGCTTTGCAGGCAGATTACAACCAGACCCCATTCCGTCTTCTGACACCATGGCTGCTCCCTTCCCCATCATCGAAGGGCGTCTGGCTTTCCTCACTTTGTCATCTTGGGCTGTATGTAACCCACTTAAGTTACCATTGGACAGGAGAAGCTCACAGGCTGCTCTGCTGCTGTCCTTCTATCCAAGCCATTAGTATGTTTAATAGCTCTGGCCCCATGCTGATTTCTGACATGCGGTAATTAATTCCTTTCCACTCAGAGACTTAGCCATTCACAGGTTTCGATTCAAAAATGTCTTTTCTCTGTTCCTTTTGAAAAAATACTTAAAATGTTAACCAGTAAAACCATTTGGCCTTTTGTGAAAACCCACTTATCTCTATCCCATCCTTATAGGAAAATAACTTCTAGGTGTATTGATGATTTAAATGTAAAATATAAAACTATCACAATACTCTCAGGCGAATATTTATGTGATCTTAGGATGGGAAAGGTCTTTCTAAGCATGCAACTCAAGGCAGAAAACATAAAGATCATGAGTTTGTTCACATCAAAGATTTAAACCTTTCAGTGGCCTACATGAATACAATAAAATGGAATTAAATGAAAAGAAAATGACAAATTTTGGGGAAACTACTTGGAATGTATAATGGCTACTACCTGTAAGGATGATGAAGGTGCTAATATTTATTTCTATGTGTCAGACTATATGTTATTATATAAAAGATACTAAACAGTTTAATTCACAAAAGAAAAAAATAAATGGTAAACATAAGCGAAAATATTCTATCTTCCTTATGATCAGAGAAAAGCAGCAGTAAAAGGCTGCTTCCAAAATTAACCAAGATGATAAAAACAATAATAATCAAATATATTATGTTCACTTTCAGACATTGTTTAAAGTCTAAATTAATACAAACTTTCTGGAGGGAAAATTTATCAAAATTAAAAGTATGAATCCATTTCTACATCAAAGAATCTATCTTGGAGACATATTAATATGCACAAAATTGAGTTATATTATGCTATTTTAATAGTGAAGATTGGAATGAATTCAAATGCCCAACAATGGAAGATTTGCTAAATGAGTTATTATATACCTATACTGTACATATATTAAAAATGATGTTGAAGGTGCATATTTACTAACATGGAAAAAAGTTCACATCTATTGTTTGTGAATGAAAATTGATTGTAAGAACATATGCTCAGCATACAAAATAACTTTTTAAAAAAATTGTAAAAGACATCTGGAGAAAATATACAAACAATAACATTGGTAAGGTAATCTCTGGGTAACTTTAAAGTAGATTTAAATTTGCTTTTTTGTTGTTTATAGTTTTTCCAATCTTTCTATAATCAATCAATATTATTAAACAACAGGAATAATAAAAGTGCTTATCTTGAATGATTAATGTGAAGATTAAATAATGTAATGGAAAGTGGTTATGTGTCCTGGAATGGTAACTGTGATTTCCAAAAAGTGAGCCCCAAGTAGGAGGACAAGTTCTAAAGTGAGGGTGGGTAGAAAATACAGCCATAGACTTCCTTTTTGGAGAGTTCTATAGAATAGAACGAGAAGTGATGATAAACAGAACCAAGAAGGGCAGAGGGTCAAAAGAAGGACTCCAGTGTTTTCTCCTTTTATTTTTGAAGATTATGAAGCTCTGAGAAAGTTTGCAAGTGGAAAGGGCCATGAAAACTCATGCAGAAGTGTGTACATAATCAATTTGATTCCTAGTTCATACACTTCTCCTGGATCTATGGCACCTGATGTATCTTACATATAGGCGGCCTCTGTTTCATCTGGAGTTCCTGCAGATGATCCCCACCTCTCTGCAAGCTTTAAACAGTTGTGGTGCTATTTAACTCAGGATAGTGAGTGACCCAGAAACCTGTGCAGGCTTCTCAAGCCTACACGGGAAAAGTCAAATTACAAAGGATTCCAAGTGTCCTGGTCAATGATGTCCCATTCTTATATATATATCATTGGCAGCAGAAGGAAACTTGAGGATGACCAGGCCAATTCTTAGCCAATACTAGACTCTCCTTTTCAGTGATCCTGACAACTAGTTGTCTAGGTTTGTTCATGTTCCTTTGGTTTTTCAAAGAACCTCCTACCATTATCTCCTTTATCTAAGTAAGTCTTTGCATACATATCTGATCATTTGTTTAGAATAAACATGGAGAGTTCTCTCCTTTCCTTTGTACTCATCCTTCCTTTAAGGCTCCACTCAGTATCTCCATCATTCAGAAGGTCTTTCTTTGCTGCCCTTCCTTGTCCAAGCTCTCCTCTTTGGACAGCCTTCTTGCCAATGTGTCCCAGGATTTCGGAATGGAGCCACTAAAAGGAACATAAAGATCCTCTTCTCATCCTACAGACGAGGAGATGAAGCCCAGTGAAGTGAAACAACTTGCCCAGGGTCCCACAAAGAATTACTGCTGTGCTTGAGACTAAACCCCCAGCTCTCCTCACCCAGCCTGGCAGTGTTTCCACGATCATATGCGAGCCCTTCATTATGTTGAGCCAAGCTTGCCTTTCAGCAACTTCCATGTAGTAATTAATCAAGAAATGGCAAGATGTGTGTCTTCTAAATCTGGGAAAAGCACCAAAGGAACTTGGTACATTTTTATGTAATTTATATCTGCCTAGTTCTGAGGATAAAGGTCTCCATCCCCAAACAGCTAGGAAGTAATCAACAGACACTCTTGGAGAAAGTAACAGTTCACAGGGCTTTGTTGTAACTGTCCCCTCTTTTATTTAATTTCTATCTGCGAGACCTCTGAAATCTAAGGAGCCCTGAAACACCACAGAATACACCCACTGTCCTCCTGGACGGATCCCAGTAAAAACAGCTTCTAATTAAATAAATGAGCTCTGCCATGTTCGCTTCAGATAGCAGAATAAGGCTTCCAATGACAAGCTCGTTTGACTGCAGTTAGCTTATTACTTGTTAAATAATCATTGAGTCTTGCTGTTCTTATCCATCTTACAACCTTACCCTAACTGATCACAGAAGAACTGTAAACCAAACAAGCAAACAAACAAATTATCGTAGGAAAAAATTGCAATGCTTAGGGGAACTTGAATGTCTGTAATGAAATCCATTAAGAAAGGAAGTAAAATGACTAATTCAGGAACTGGGAAATAACTCATTCCATCTAATTTCTTGAACTCCTGGACTCCAAACACTTCCCTGACCACCATATGTCCTCCTGAGCACCACCTGATATAAGCTTACAAGTCTCTCTCTCCCTCTCTCTCTCTCTCTCTCTCTCTCTCTCTCTCTCTCTCTCTCTCTCTCTCTCTCTCCTCCAGCCACCATTGTCTTCTTAATATTTCTGAAACACAGCCAATTCTCCCATACTCTGCCTTCCGGGATGCTATGCTCTCTACATTGCAACGCTGTATGCTGTTTCCTCACTGATCAAAATCCTTTCAGCCTCAGGGCCTAACTCCAGCTTCCCTGAAGGTTTCTCAGGAATAAAGTTCTCATCCCTACCTGTGCCTCCTGTACTCACCCCAATCGGGATCAAGCCTGTAACCTAGGTATGTGCCCTGACCAGGAATCAACCTTCACACTCTTTGTGACACATTTCAATGCCTTCTTTCTCTCAACTATGTTTTATTCCTTAATTTTAAAAAATCCTACTCATTCTTCCAGGTCTAACTCAAATGTTACTTCCTCCAGGAAGGTTTCCTAATTTTCCCTGCTCCTGTTAGTTCTCCTTCCTTCCTCTGTGCACCCTGAGTACTTGAATCATGGCTCAAACTCTGGTGTCTGGATTCCCTAATCAGATCTTGTTCTGACTCCACTCCATCTCAATGAGAAGTTTCCACCATGGATGGGGCTCCGAATCAGCCAGGGAACTTTGTAATATACAAATACCTAGTCCCCAATTCCCAAAATTCTGATTTGGCAAGTCAAATGTAGGACCCAGACATTCATATTTTAAAAAAACAACAACCCACAGATGGCTCTGAGTGAGCCACAGTGATGAGCCATGGTCTGAGTAGTGAGTGGCACTCTAGATAAGCCTGTGCTGAAGTCAAGCAGTGTTTTGGGTACCCAATGAACACTCCTATCTGTTGGCCATGCCCTTAGGTTCTGAGGGTGGAGATGACTGAGAGTCAGTCCTTCAGGTCACTTCCAATCCAACCTTCTTTATCCTGATGGCATTTTCTGGCATGAGGTTCAATTTCATGCACCCAAAGCTGTGCCATCTACTACACCAATATCAGGAGAAGGGAACAGGTGCCAATTTCAGATATAAACAGGATTTGCTTAGAATCGGTTAGTATAATATCCCAAGTGGGGAAACTGAGGCTCAGAAAAGTGAAGATAGCTACCTGAGTCTCGTTTTCCTGCCCCAATCCCACAGGTACCCTCACAAACATTGTCAACCTCACTCAATACCAAGTCCCTGTAGGGTGGATATTTGAAAATAAAAAAGGGCTTGGACCATGCCCCTAGTGTATATCCAAGCAAAAAAATAAAAAAATAAAAAAATCCTACACTCTGCCCACCCAGCCAAAATGTAATTTTCAATGAGACCTAGCTTCATAAAAGATCCCCCCACACATACCCTGCAAAATCTCACATAATTTAACAAAACCCTCTTGTGCAATATTATTCAAACCAGTGTAAAATAGCTTCATTAAAAAAAACAAAATTAAAATTGAATTATGAGATAATTCAAGAGGTATTTCAAAGGATAAAAGTTTTAAAAAAGCCAATATGTGATGATCGAATATGCGCGACCACAACCCTTAATCTCTGCCATCCTCCGACGTGTAAACAAATCTGCCGATTGTTGATGATATTGCTGAAAACATCACAAATCAAACCTTAAATACCAAATACGCTTAAGCAAATAACACTCTGGTTAGAGTCGTTCTCCCTAATTGTGAAGGAAATCCAAATCGAGACCAGTTTGGACATGGCCAGAGCGAGACCGCAGCTCGGCATTAATTGACCAAGATCCTAGAGGCAGTGCTTTCTCTTAAGTACAGAAGGCCTGAAATATGAAAGGAAATAAGGAAGAAGTCCAGGAGGCAAGCGCTAATGCAATTGCAAACTGGAATTACATCAGCAGCTTTAAACAGATGGCAGAATGGGAATAAATGTGTTAGCTCCTTTCTCTTACTTGGGCTTTCATTGTTTATATCATTAAAAATAAGGAGAGTTTAAAATAACATATAGCGTCATGTCACAGAGACACGCAAAACTAGTTTGAAGAAAAGACTGAATTTGGTCCTACTCCTGGTTGTTTGGAAAACAACTGGGGGAATTCAATTAAGTCGCCAGCTGGTTATTTACAAAAGAGAATAAAACCTTGTACAGGCTGGCTGATTATGACTGAGCCGGTCACAGAAAACGCTGGGTACTCCAGAGATTGGTTCAGGACATTTCTCTTGTGTGGGAGAAGGTGGCAGTGGGTTATAGAACTTCATACTCCTGAAGTTCAGTAGAACTAACTGATTGTCTACTCCAGGGCTAGCAACAAGATATATGACTGTCACCACCTCTGCAGCCATCACTAACCTATTATGGCATCCTTCCTGTTACCTGAGATTCTTCTCAAGACAGCCCATGCAGCTTTTCCATGACAGAGTGGGTACACAGAAGCCCATTCCCATCCCCAGGCTTGTCCAATTCATTCATTTTTCAGATGAAGAGATTGAGGTTCAAGAAGAGTAAATGCCCAATAATATTGATTACAATGCTTTGTTCTATAAATGCTTATTGGTTGTTCATGACCCTATAAATGTGGTGTTTGCTTTTTTTTTTTTTTAATGAGAAACCATAGAAAGGTCAACTACTGCTCTTCTTGTCAGGATGAAGAAGCACACAAATGATTTCTCTTCTTTGAATGCAAAGGAAAATATTAGTAAACCTTTAAAATGCTTGAAACACACTGGGAATAAAGGGAACATCTTTGTTGGCAGAAAGAAGGAGAGAACCTATTTACCTATTGCGTAGTAAAATAGGAGTTGGGAGGTAGGGGAGAGCTATGGGCTCCACCCCAAATGCTGAAAAAAAAATTTAATTTTACACAATTAAGGCAAAAGATAAAAATAATTAGGATTGGGCATGGAGATATGGGCTCCACGCCAAATGTTTGGGGGCTCCAAAGAATGCCTGAGCTTGCATTCTTACCTGCATATACCTACCTTCTCTATTTAAAAGTTTCTGATGAAGTTAGGACAGGGCCACGGAGCGGAGTAAACCTGTGCTGCACTGAGACCCACCGGCTTCCACTCTGTGAGGTATGGCTGACAACCTGCCTCAGAGGACTTGGGCTCATGTCCACATTCCAGCCTCTTTGGGAAGGCAGCTTTCACCCACTGGGATGAAATAGTTTCTTCAAAACGGAGTATTAATGTGTTTTTTTTGTTTGTTTGTGTGTGTGTGTGTGTGTGTGTGTGTGTGTGTGTGTGCACGCTCACTCTCACAGGTTCTTAAAAATATATATAGTAGGCAGCCTCCGAGATGGCCCCAGTGATCCTCAGTGAATAGTGTCCATGCCCTTATATAGCTCTTGCACACTGAAGGGGGCTGACTTGTTTAACCAATGGGGTAGTGTAATAATTGTGGTATATGCCTTCTGAGGCTATGTCATAAAAGATATTGCAACTTTGCCTTGTTCTTTCTTGTATCACTTGCTCCAGGAAGCCAGTGTCATGATGTGACACAAGTAGTGTGATGGAGAGGTCCACGTCGCTAGGAACTGAGGCCCTTGCCAATAGCCACCACCAATTTGCCATCGAGAGGAGTAAGCTACCTGAGAGCAGACTCTCTGGCCCAAGTCGTGCCTTAGGATGACAGCAGCTCTAGTTAATATCTTGAGAGCAACCCCAGGAGAGACACTAAGCCAGAACCACTTAGTTAAGCTTCCTCTGAGTTTCTGCCCGCAGCCAATGTGAAATAATAAATGTTTACTGTTTTAAACCAGAGAACTTTAATGACTATAAGGTGCTCTCTTTTTCTACCTTAGGAATAATTTTTATATCATCCAAGAAATCCCAATTTCAGGTCACTGCATTTCTACTTTATTTTGTATAAGTCACTTAACCTTTCCCCTTGTTCCTCCTCCTGGGAGGGAGGAGTAGCAGAAGTAATCCAGCACTGGAAGTCATTACTAACAGAAGGTAAGAAATCTCAAGTCCCAGGCTTGAAATGCAAAGGGCTTAAACTAACACTATTTCCCCAGTCCTGGTCTATGGAAATGAGGATTTGGGATGGTATGCTCCAACATGACACCCCTGAGACCTCATTGCCTTAAATTAGCATCCAGGCTGGTCAGCTTTTTGTTAACATTTCACCCTAAGCCTGATGAATCCCCTTGATGACTTTTACATACACTAATTGAAGGCTTTACCTTAAAAGAGAAACTAATGGATAAATGTTTTCACCTCCTTCAGGTGTTACCAAAAAAGAAAAAAAAATACACATTATGGGTCAAAGTTCATCAATATTTCATCTAAGTAGTTACACTAAACAAAATAATAAGCCCCATCTTTCCTGTTAGTTTTTCAAATCTTCCTTTTCTTCCAAACCAGAGATGGATATCTCTTTGTTAAGAGCTAATGTTTTGTGAGAGGAACCAAGATGGTGGTATAGGTAATGCCTGTACTTGCTGCCTCTCACAACCACATAAAAATTACAACTAAAATATAGAACAACTGTTATTCAGAACCATGGGAAAGCTGGCTGAATGGAAGTACTACAACTAGAGAGGTAAAGAAGAAAGTGCATTGAGAATGGTAGGAGGTGCGATGGCATGGAATGGGCTGGTCCAGCACCCTGGGGTGCTGCTTTTTTTATCAGGAGGGTGACGCCTCTTTGGAGGCCACCTGAAGGAGCAAGGGATCCCAGCCCCACACCAGACCCCCAGCCCAGGGTTCCAGAGCTGGGAAACGAAGTGCCTACAGGCAATAAGAACTACGGACTGTAAAAACAAATGCGGATTGGGACTGAGTGACACACAGGATGCTATAGACCTAGCTGCTCCTCTAAAAGGCCAGCACCGTGAAGTTAATTTACAAGCTCCTGCTTGCTCTGAGCTCCAGTGCCGGGCCAGGCTCTGGGGGACCCAGACAGATACAGGGAGAAACTGGACTGTCTGACACTGGGGCAAGAACAGGGCGGCTTTCTTCCAGCTGAGGTGCTTGCAGTGGTCATTGTTCCCATGCTGGGATCTCCCCTGTCCAGAGCTGACTGGCAGACATTTCTGTTTGCTCCTCCCTGGAGATTCCCCGAGACTCCACCCCATTCAATTTACAACCCCATGCAAGCTGTGCTGCAGTGGATTTTGCATATGAATGGCCTGTCCTTTCTCAGTTTAAAATCTGTCAAACAAGCTGCAGCTGGGTCAGGAACTCCAAAGCTATCAATAAAAGGTCCAAGGCTGGCACCAACACCAGCCTGCCTTGCTTCACAGCTGGGCCTCACCTGGGCACTTCCAAACCTGATGCAAAGAGGAGGAATCTGCAGATCTCTCTGTAGCTCCTGCTGGATGGCCCCAGGCAGTGGCTGACTTTGCACCTCCTTGGAGATCCAAGAGCCAGTGTACCCAGTGGTTAGTGTGAGACCATACCAGATTACAACTCTACACATTCATAAGTGACACACTCAAGGAGCAGACTCAGTGAGCACCATTGAAACAAGTCCTGCCCATAAGGGTGTCTCCTGCACAGCAGTTCTCCCACTGTAGTTGCAGCTGGTCCCTTCCTATAGCCAATTGGCCTGGAGGTCAGTTCCTCCCAGTGATACCAATAGCAATCAAGGCTTAACTACAACAAGACTGTGAACACAGCCCACAGAGGGGTGCACCAAGAGTGTCTAGCTCAGGTGATTTGGGAGGCTGAGCAACTGGTCCCTATAGGACACCTACCACGCAAGGCCACGCTATCAACTCAAGGAGTCTTAGCAGCTATCCAATACATAGAAACAAACACAGGGAAGCAGCCAAAATGCAGAGACAAAGAAACATGTCATAAATGAAAAAAATTGAAGAAAGCAAACTACTGCATATAGAGTTCAAAACCACAGTTATAAGGTTATTCAAGAATCTTCTAGAAATCTCCAAGGAACTTAGTGAGACCTTTAAGGATCTTAGTGAAAATGCAAAATAAATAAATAATAATAAAAAGTAAAACAAAAAGGAAAAGGACCAGTCATAAATTAAGCATACACTAACTGAAATCAAGCATAATAGACAGGGATTCAACAGTAGACTAGAGGATCCCAAGAATCAAGCCAATGATTTGAAATACAAGGAAGCATAAAATACCCAACAAGAAGAGCAGAAAGAAAAAAGAATAAAAAAATATGAAGATAGTGTAAGGAGCCTCTGGGACAACTCCAAGTGTACCAACACCCAAATTATAGGGGTGCCAGAAGAAAAGAGAGCAAGATACTGAAAAACCATTTGAAGAAATAAAGAAAACTTCCCCTTCCTGGTGAGAGAAATAGATTTACAAGTCCAAGAAGCACAGAGAACCTCAAACAAGAGGAATTCAAAGAGGACCACATCAAGATACATCATAATTAAAATGCTAAGGGCAAAAGACAAAGAGAGAATCTTAAAAGCAACAAGAAAAAAACAGTTAGTCACCTACAAGGGAGTACCTATGACTGTCAGCTGATTACTCAACAGAAACTATGCAGGCCAGAAGGGAGTGGCAAGAAATTTTCAAAGTGATTAATAGCAAGAACCTACAACCAAGAATACTCTACCCAGCAAAGCTATCATTCAGAATTGAAGGCCTGATTGCCTACAACTGCCCTCCCCTGCAGACCTGATCCCCCCAACTGCCCATCCCTGAAGGTGACTGGGCCTACATGGACAGGCAGTTGGGGGGATCAGGCCTGCAGGGGAGGGCAGGTGTGGGCAATCAGGCCTTCAATTCTGAATGATAGCTTTGCTAGGTAGAGTATTCTTGGTTGTAGGCTCTTGCTCCAAACAAGAAAAAGCTAAAAGAGTTCATCACCACCAACCCAGTATTATATGAAATGCTGAAGGGTATTCTTTAAGAAAAGAAAAGAAGAAAAGGGTAAAGATAAATTATGAACAACAAAGTGACAACAAGTACATATATATCAACAAGTGAATCTAAAAATCAAATGAATAAAAAATCTGATGAACAGAATAAATTGGTAAATGGAATAAAGTCAGGGGCATGGGAATGGAACAGACTGATGATTTTCAGAGGAAAGGTGGTATTAGACAAAGATTGTACATACATGTATGCAGTACCTATGGACACAGACAATAGAGTGCCAAGGGCCTGGGTTGTGGTGGGAACCGGGTGGAAGGAAGCTATTGTGGGGGGGCGGGGGAGGGACATCTGTAATAATGTCAACAATAAAGATTTAAAAAAAGATAGGTAAAGAGAAAATATGTACAGCAAGGCAAAGAAAAATAAAGAAAAAATACAGTATGACATACATAATGTATAGGATGCATTTTCTGTCTTGTGAATTTCTCCTGAGCTTAGAGTCATACCGACCATGATGTGGAATTCCAAGGATAACTAATAGATGAGAAAATGGGGCAATATATAAGATAATGGGTGAAATTTTTCTAAACTGAAAAAAAATACAGGGTGTCCCCCAAAATATATACATACATTAACAGCTAATAGCTCAATTTTAAAATGTATCCTATCTAATAAAAGAGTAATATGCAAATTGACCATCACTCCAACACACAAGATGACTGCCACAAGATGGCCTGCAGGGGAGGGCAGTTGTGGGCAATCAGGCTATTAGAGGAGGGCAGTTGGGGGTGACCGGGTTGGCAGAGGAGGGCAGTTGGGGGGGACCCAGGCCTGCAGGGGAGGGCAGTTGGGGGTGACTAGGCCTGCAGGAAAAGGCAGTGGGGGCGGGGATCAGGCCTGCAGGAGAAAGCAGTTGGGGCAAGTAGGCCTGCAGGGATGGGCAGTTGGGGGAGATCAGGCCTGCAGGGGAGGGCAGTTAGGGGTTACCAGGCTGGCAGAGGAAGGCAGTTGGGGGGGAACAGGCCTGCAGGGAAGGACAGTTGTGGGGAACTCAGGCCTGCAGGGGAGGGCAGTTAAGGGAGACCTGGCTGGAAGGGGTGGGCAGTTAGGGGCAATTGGGCCAGCAGAAGAGCAGTTAGGCGTTGATCAGGCTGGCAGGGGAGTGTTCTGCCAGGAGGTGTTCTGGCTGGCAGGCAGAAGCAGTTAGGGGCAATCAGGCTGGCAGGCAGGCGAGTGGTTGGAAGCCAGCTGTCCTGGATTCGGCCTAAATGGGCAGTTGGACATCTCTCGAGGAGTCCCAAATTGGAGAGGGTGCAGCCTGGGCTGAGGGACACTCCCCATGCATGAATTTCATGTACCAGGCCTTTAGTTTTAGTATAAAATGAAATGTATTTTAATAAAAACTGCATTTTTAATTATTCAAAGTGTGTGTACACATTTTTTGGGACACACTATAAAAAAAGAGCTAATGTTTTATGAAATTAATTTCTTTCATAGTAATTTGGGAATTTGGGGGGAATTTTTCTGTTTTAAAGGTTCAAAGCTTTTCAAATACTTTCATCCTTGGATTAGAGTGATATATATATATTTTTAAATCACATTGGGATTCCAATTATTTAAATCATCATATTTTTCCATATTTGTAGGTATGTTTTTATTTATATATTTTAATGTTGAATTGAATGGATGATGAGCTGGACATTTTCTTTAAAAGAATTACCTTAGGCATGGCAACGTTTTCTAGGTAATGCATTATTAGGAATTTGTCTTACAGCTAAGAAATTATGTCATCAGTTAAAAATATTTTTGTATTCTTATGTCTAAAAGAGCAAATCCTAGTTATTCTTATCTTTTACCTTAATTTTGTAAAATTAAACAATTTTCAGCTATTTCTTACATACATATTAATTTTGGAAGCTGTCCCCAAAGCACTATCACTGAAGCCCAGATGAACACTATAGAGAACCCAGCAAGTGGAGCTCAAGGACATTAGGATCCATCTGATATGATCACTGGGGGATTGTGAGACCTATCATCCTCTTTGGGACTCCATGCCCTCATCTATGAAATACAGTGTCTGGTGGGTGATCTCTTGAGTCCTTGTAGGTCTAATGTTCCAGGTTGACAATGAAACATTGCAGACCTGCCACCTTGTGATAGCCTCAAAAGTACTGTTTCCTGGTATAACACGATGGACTTACATCATCTCAGACTAATTAAGGACCCAAACTACACGTTTCATCTCTGACTTCAAGCAGGTGCAGAGTTGCTGTTCCCAATTTAATACTAAGAACAAAGTATTTAAGGTCTCTAACCATGAGAGATTTGAGGCCCACCTGGGTAGATGCATGCAAAAAATGCCATGATCATCTCTAGGAATTGGAGATTGTGGTCTTAATCTTATCCGTAATGTTTTTAATGTCTTACAAGCAGATCAAAATAAATTAAGAAGCATTTATAGATATTAAAGAAATAAGTCCATTACAGCAAAACAAATACAGAAAAGAAAAAAAAAACCAAAACAAAATCATAACCCAACCAGCTAGATATTTGGGGTCTATTTCTTTCCTGTCTTTGGCTATATTTATATCTATAATTATTGTAATCCTTTTCTCCCCTTTTTACACAAAATAAGAATGGTTATTACATGCTGCATTATCCCTTTAAAGTTTGTGAAGATTTTCTCCTTGAATGTTAGGCACTAATCCCTGACTTTGCAGTCACATGCCCTCTGTCCTGTCCTTCCCTGAGAGCCAGGCTGGGATAGGGGTTTGGCATTCGAGTCAGGGTTGGGGTGGGGGATATAACATCACATGAGCTATCACATTTGGGTGTGTGCGGGGTTTTCCTAACCTTGTTATGGACACTGGTGTTCCTAAAATGGGATTTAAAGTCTGGGGGAATGGAAACCATTCCTTTTTAACATATGAATTTGTCGCTTGACTTGCAGACACATTTTTAATCTGTATGAAAGTAGGGAGTTGCCTGAAATTGATTTCATCTCAAGAAATGGGACCAAAGTATGCCAAAGGATAAGAACTGGGCCACAGGAAAGCATCTGAGACCTCGAACCCTCCCAGGGGATGTGATTGTGTCTTCCAGTCTGCATGCCTGTATCATGAACCAAAGTGTCTGTCCCATGCTAATTTCAACCCACACATGTTTATGAAGCACTACACTGGGAGGGGCACTGGATGGAGACGCCATAGGAAATGCCTGTTTGCTGCTCTGTGGGTTCGTGGCCAAGAAGGGAATATCCAAACACACAAAAAGCCCAGATTCAAGGCAGAAGTGGTGCCCTGTAACCAGCAGGGCTCTGACCAATCTGTCACATATGGGTGTAATATTGGGGACAGTGAGATGAAATTCTCCTATTTCTAATATCCATATTCATGGGGTGAAGAGAGTAGTTTTCCTAAATGCCTTGCATCAGTTCATTCTTGAACTCATAAACTTGAACCCTGCTGTGGCTAGAATGCCCCCCCTCTTCTCGTTCAGGGCTTTTTTGCAGCCTAGAGAAGTAAGGCTGCAATTTGTTAACCTTAAATATACGCAGTCTGTTGGGAGGCAGGAGGCAGTCTGAGCTGGAATCTTTCCAGGTTCCACTTCCTCATCTGTAAGGTTAGCATCATTTTGTCTACATCCCTCTCATTTACCTCCTCCCATCCCCCCCCCCCCCCCCCCCCCCCCCGGCTACCACCACATCACATGAGTTAATGGATGTGAAAGCAGGTTCCACATTTAAACAGCTATAGAAATGTAAGGCCATTGTATAGATTTTTTTTTTTTTAAATCAGAGCTGCAGCTTTATCAAGTGTTTATATTTCATCCATGGGGAGTCTTGCTTTTATTTGAAATGCAGTATCCTAATTTTTCTGACAGAATAATCTTTATATCCAATGTCTCCAGTCTGTTTACTAGAAGGCTGTCTAGGTGACGATGTTGATATTCACAAACAAATCTGAAAACACTTCCATCTAAGAAGTGCCAAAAATCACAAATGTGTATCTTTTTAAAAATTGACTTTACCCACTGTTTTACAACCCTGGTGAAAAAATTGTCAGTGTTAGGTGTATGTCTGCTCTAAATATTTCCCATACTCTTCATGAGCCTGAACGTGGTTCTTGATTTATTCCTTTTAAATAACCTGCTGATCCCAGGGGGAATATCACAATCTATAAGCATCACTATTTACAATAAGATGGATTCTCCTATATTGCTAATTACAGTATTCATTTCCATTTACAAGTTGGTAATTCCTAGCATCAATCCTTTTCCTGTCATTGGGGTGGGGCCATTGTGTTCAGAGAAAGCCCCAGGAACATCTTTTTAATTCTAATCTCCAGTTGTACTACCTGTAACAGGAAATGAGGGGAAAAAAAAGATAAGACAATTTTCTTGATGGTGGACTAAGCAGGCAGAAATTGTGCACGTTTCTTAACATACCCCACACAGAACCACACCACTCAGGGTTTCATCAGCATCTCAGAGTCGTTCTCATCGTACTCCCTGCCTCATCCTTCCGGGACTAAACCAAACCTCATCCCCATACCGGGTATGAGAGCATTACCATCATTACTGCACTATTTATGCTCCCATTCCACTCCTCCTTGCATATTTCATTCCATCGCCAGGTGTGAGAAGGAATTCATG
Source organism: Antrozous pallidus (assembly GCA_027563665.1). NCBI lineage: Eukaryota > Metazoa > Chordata > Mammalia > Chiroptera > Vespertilionidae > Antrozous > Antrozous pallidus. The sequence continues at coordinate 59,093,968 of CM050522.1, forward strand.
CAGTGAAAGCATTTCCCACATCTCCTGTTTCTCTGCTTTGAGCCCTCAGTCCCAGTGCCAGCAGGAGCATCTCGAGGGCTTTCAGAAATTCAATCAGTTCCTAGATAAGAGCATAATGAGATAATAACTTTCACACTGTGTTCCTCTATGACTTAGATTTTCCACTTTCTCAGTAAAGTCTAATAATTTTGCTTCTAATGGGACAAAGAAGTAACAAGAAGTATGGAGATGCACAGCAAAGAAAACCATCAACAAAATGAAAAGGCAACCTACTGAATGGGAGAATGTATTTGCCAATGATACATCTGATAAGAGGTTAATATCCAAAATTTATAAAAAACTCACACCACTCAATATCAAAACAAACAAACAAATAATTGGTCAAGTTAAAAAGTGGGCAAAGGACCTGAATAGACACTTTTCCAAAGAGGACATACAGATGGCCAATAGACATGAAAAGATGCTCAATATCAATAATCATCAGAGAAATGCAAATTAAAATCACAATGAGATATCACCTTATACCTGTTGGAATGGCAATTATAAAAAAGACAAGACATAAGAAATCTTGGTGAGGATATGGTGGGGGAAGTTAGAAGAGGGTAAAGGAGAGATAAATGGTAACAGAAAAAAATTTGACTTTGGGTGGTAAACACAATATGATATACAGATGATGTATTAAATAATTTACACTTGAAACCTATATAATTTTATTAACCAATCTGTCCCCAATGAATTTAATAAAAGAAAGAAAGAATCCATATGAGACCCCATGTTTTATCGCCCTGCTGAGCTCTCCTTTCACATAGCTGATATTCTAAACCTTTCCTGGCCCATTTTCCACATTTTATCAAATGAGCACCTTTCTTTTTCTCCTGATCATACCTTAACAAATTATCCCCAAAACTTAGAGGTTTAAAGAAACAAACATTTTTCTCACAGTTCCTGAGAAATCCAGGAATGGCTTGGCTACAGATAAGGTGTCTCCATGGCTTCATCCTTCCGGGATGAAGGCTTGACTGGGCTGGACACTCTGCTGCTAAATTCACTCATGTGGCTGGTGGCCTTGATACCTTCACCCAATGGGCCTCCCCATTGGCCTGCTCATGACATGGCCAATGGAGAGAGAGGGGGGCGGGGGGGAAGAGAACTTGAATATCAAACTAAAGAACCTAAACTTTGTTTCACATAAAATGGGAAGCCATTGATAACTGATGAAAATTGTTGAGAATCTTCCCCCAGTCTTTTTGGGGATTCATCATTGATGTCAGATTACTTGTATGCATGCATATAAGCATAACTAATGGATACAAGACACTAGGGAGGGGGGGCAGGTAAGGGCATGTACTGGGGGTTAGGGGAGGCCAGGAGGAGGTCAATGGGGTAAAAAAAAGGAGACATACATACTACTATTTGTAATACTTTAAACAATAAAAATTTTTTTAAAAGATTATTGTTTTATTGTCTGTGATGGCCAAAATACTGCAACTAGTAGCTGACAGAAACTCAAGAAAACAAAATTTAGCAGCAAAAATCCTAGAACCATCCTTAAGTGGCACATAAACACCACACAAAGGGAGGGAGGGGAAGAAAACCCCAAGTGTCTCATTGGAATAATAAGCCAGGGAGAGAAGAAAAATTGATTTTTAAACTTTTCCTTTTACAAAACTTGGAACCACAGACCCTATCAATTTAGATTTAGAACTCTGAAATTCTCTAAATCAATGTAAGTCTATGACACCCAGATCCATAGCTTCAGCTTCAACCATTCCTCTGGGCTCTAGGCCTGTCTACACAGCTGTCTGCTAGATGTGTCAGCTGGTTTAACTATGGGTACTTCCATTTCAGCATGTCAGAAAATGGATTCATCATTTTCCCACCCTCTTCTGCTTTGGGTATTTTATTTAATTAAATCACCATCTGCCCAGTCACCCAAGGCAAGAGCTAGTAGGCCATCCTCTGAATGTGGGGATCCCCAGATGAGTGGGTATCACCTCCTGATTCTACATTTGAAGCACCTCTAGCTTCCCCCCAACTCTCAAGCCCTCAAATCGATTGCTTCTTCCACATGCTGGCATCATCAAACCTTCTCTCCCTTTCCTGACTCCAGTCCTTTAGAAATGTGTTATCCGTTCCCAGAATATTCTTCTCCCTTGCCTGACTGGAAAACTCTTACAGCTTTCTCAGGATCTGGTTGTGTGGGCTCCACACATTACCACCAACTTCTAACATCGTTATTGTTTACATGTCCCATCTGTTCCACAAAACATCTCTATCTCTCTCTCTCTCTCTTTATTCCCTCGTTAGGAAAACTCTGCTTTTAAAGACTAAGTGACTTAGTCAATTTCAAGTTCACCCAGTTTATCACTATCAGAGCTAGGATTAGAAGATATTCTTAAAGCAGGGATCATGCCCAAGGGTTCCCTACAATAAAATATGCACTGCTTTGTTGACTACGAAAATGTATCTACTGGGCTAACTCCATGGTTGTCTTTGAGGTTAAAGCTGTACCCTCAAAGACATGTCTTGTGTTGGGGTGCCAGGGCCTGCCTACTGACAACTCAGCCAGTGGGCCCAGGAGCCCGTGCATCCAGGGGCTTGGTGGGGATGTTCAGGCCTTGCTCACAGGATGGCCCATGGAGAGGAAGTGCCACTCTGATTGTCAAGTCACCCATTTCCACTCCACAGAGGCCTTGTCAAGTAGGAACCTGTCAGCTTTCATCTCCATCTTTCTTGCCCCTGGGACCCAAAGTCAAATTCAGTTTCTGCTCACTTGTTTGATTTTTAGTGGCTCCTCTGGCATCCCAGCTCCAGAACCTTTAGCAAGTGGCTTCTTTTGAAAGTTTAAGGTGGAAATCTCTAAGCTGGGTCTGAGTTTAGACAAGTGTGTAATCGACGGGAAATCTCTCACCGGAGGCTACCCAACCTGAGTCTTGCTAAAAGGCACTTTCGGAGATGGGAAAGGCACTTAGAGACATTTGCAATGGACTCAGCTGGCCTAACAGCGCCACCTTTTCCCTCCTGGGTGACTATTCACTATCACAACCTCTCTGGCAACCAGGAAGAAAGTGAGGATACAGACAGAATGGAAATCACTCCCTTAATTCATACAGGACAGAATGCTCTTAGAGGCAGGCAGAGAGCAATGACTTAGAAAAATATTGTGATGGGTGAGTGGATGCTAGGGGTTCGGTTCTGTCCTTCCTAGTAGCCTGTCTGGAGGTTCTTTGCCTTTGATTCCTATAACCATCACCACACCTGGCCCTTTCCTACCAGCTCCTCAGGAACACAAACTCTTTCCCTATTTCTCTTGAACATAATTGAAATGGGGAAGTACTTTCCAAAGGGGCTTCACTAACAGACTAAATAAAACAAGTACAGAAAGCACCAACAGTATTAAAAACAATTAGTTTACTCAGGTTCACATGTTTACCATGAGAATCTTGGACGCAAGCATAAGAGACCCTCATCAAGCTTCCCCAACACCCTATCTAGCACCACCCCTTGTAGTTCCCTGCCCTTTTCTTAAGTAGAAGGCCTTTGGATACCATTTCGTCTTCTGGCACCTGGAAGATAGTGTGGGAGATCCTTTCATTCAAATGAAATCAATGCAGGAAGGAGACCCATCAGGAGATAATTGAAAGCTAAATTAAGGCAGCAGAAGTAAAGCTAGGCAGCAGTGTAAAGGATGTAAGGAATATTTAGGAGTCAGCATAAATACAATTTGAGAACCTGTTAGATATGGGGTGGAAGATTGAATCTTCCTTTTCATGTTTTATAAGGCATTTGTTGAACTCAAGCTGGAATTCCTTATACCATTTGCATATTGAAAATAATATTTAAAAAAATTGGCCCAGCATTAGGTTGGGAAATGCAAAGTTTACACCTGATAACCAGGGCAGTAAGAGTAATTAAGCAGCAGTCTTCCTTTGGGAGAACGTATTTACTCCCTTATTGCAGTGGTTCCTATCTCAGGGGTACTGGACTTCCTGATGCAGATGAACGATTAAAGTGAGAAAAGCTTCCTTTTTCCCTGTTTTGTGGCAGTTACAATTTTGACTTCAGTCCTGAGAAAAACTTCAGATTTTGAAAACACCATGTCTGCTCCTTTTTGAATCCCAGGCTTTGAAAAGCATTTAAAAATCCCAGTCTCAAACTCTGCACTCTAGTACTGCTGTTGAGATAATACATCATCTGTTTCTTAGTTCATATAATCTTGGGATAAATACATACACGTACATATACATATATACCTGATGCCAGATTTTTTATAAATATTTCCATCTGTAAATATTGGTTCCTCTAAGTTCTTTTAGAAATTTAGCGCAATGTATTAAAATCAAGTATTAAGAAATTTCATGGTCTCCCCTACAATAACTTTTATTTTGTAATTGTATCTAACTCTGGGTTACAGTTTAATTATACTCAGTGCTTCTTAAGGCTTCATAAAGTATTTTTTCCAACCTTTAAAAAAATTTTTTTTTTGGAAAGTCGGGAAGCACAGACATACATAAGAGATATGGCAGAATTTTGGTTATTATAGATATATATAATGACATGTTGCTTTAAAAATGTTATTTATAAAGGTATAATTTGCATACGATAAAGTGCCCACATAGTTCATAAACTGTATAGTTCATTGAGTTTGACAAACATATATACCCATATGACTACCACCTCAATCAACATATAGAACATTTTCATCACCTCAGAAGGTTCCCTTGTGCCCTCGCCCAGTCAATAGCTCCACCCCACCTCTAGGCAACCATTGATTATCTCTTTGTCACTATAAATTAAATGTGCATGTTCTAGAATTTCATATAAATATATAGCATATAATCTTTTGTGTCTGGCCTTCTTTGACTCTGCATTATTATGTTTTTGAGACTCATCCCCAAATATCAGTAGTTAATTTTATTCTATTTCTGCATAATATTCCATTGTTGGGACATATCACAATTGTTTATCCATTTACCTGCTGGTGAATGTTTGGGTTGTTTCCGGTTTTTAATTATTATAAATAAAGCTGCTCTGAACATTTGTGTGCAAGTTTTTGGTGAACATATATTTCCATTGTCTTGAGGAAATACCTAAAAGTGGAATTGGTAAATATGTGTACATTAAACTTTATAAGAAACCAGCAGCTCATTTTTAAAGAATAAAACACTTCTTATCATTATTCACCATACCTCAAGAATGAGGGAAAAATAATTTAACTCAATCCTACTTGAATTATATTATTTAAATTTATGGGATCTGAATTCATGAGATTAAGCCATTATAAAATGTTAAATTAATCTAAAAATAGTTTGGATTTTTAAATTCATATGAAAATAATATTTCTAAAGGAATATGACATGTACCAAGAGGGGAGAAATTTAGTGAACATTGTATATTACCCCCCTCCACACACACACATACAGAAAATAATATCAGTACATTGTTACTTTAACAATGGGATTCAATTATATAATATTAAACTATGAAGTGCTCTATAATATACACAGGATATTATTGTTTTGCTTTAAGTGAAGCTGTTAGGGGACTTGTCCCATTTTTTAAATATAAAATCATATGGATTTAGTGTATGTCATGATATCCTTCTGTGCTGACTCAGCCAGAAAGCTGGGACACGTATGTTGCCAGGTAAGCCAGCAACTTGGAAAGGTGTAGCTCCACTGTGCTTAAGGGCTCCCTGTGATTGGGAGCCTTGACATTGCCCCTAAGGGCCTAACATCTCCAGGAGTAGCCTAATCATTGGCTCAGAAATTTCTTTAGAAGCTGATTGACAGCAGCTGCCAATCTAGATAATCACCAGAGAGCCCCAATTAAAGCGCTGGCCATCGATCTCACCACCAGGATTTGGGACTTTAATATAAATCCACAAGTGGAAAAAATTACCCCCTGAGAAAAAAAGCAGCAATTTTTGTAGTATGCACCAAATTATACCACCCGATTATACATTATTTATAAATCATAGATGCATTTTTAATCCATCTTCTTAAATGGTGCATCGTTAGTCTAATAAGGTTGGTGTGCAGACTTTTTTTTTTCTTCTTCAATTCTTCATTTTGGAAAGGGACATAGAAAATCTGGAAGAGTATTTTTAGCACTGACAGAAATAGGAACTATTTTAAAGTCATTTGTAGTATTGTCATCGCTGGGGCCTTCATTAGCCACCTATGGAAGAAGCGCCCAATGTTTTCACTAATCCTCCAGATGAGGCCAAGTTTAAAACACACGCTCTCTACAGGGATTATGTGAAGATGTTAAAACCTGGCCAGAAAGGTGACAAGGTATCTAGATAATTGAGACAATCCTGGAAGTCAGCTGATCTATCCAACAGCTAAGAACTAAGGTAATCAAACACAGCAGGTCTGCACGAATACTGGCAAATGCCAAACGGCTTCCTGTATGCATGGATTTAGTTTAATTAGTGACAGAGGAGGAATAAGCACATTTAAACTCACCCAAGAAATCATTATTGTTCAAGTTGCTTATACACAAACATAAAAATTGTTGCCCCCTTAAAATAAGGAGTGCTGACCTGCAAAGAGAGGGCCAAAGAGATACTCAACTGACCTTTATGTAGAGGAACTGTCCAGAGGATGAATTCTCTCCGTTATTTCTCTTTTTGGTTATATCCCAGGCTTATTTCTCAGTAGCTCTATTTCACCCAGTGGATAATAATTGCATGGTGTATGCTAACTCAGGAGTGGTTACTGACAAGAACTATGGTAAGAGATCAGCCAAAGAACTTGTATGCATATATGCATAACCATTGGACACAGACAATAGGGTGGTGAAGGCCTGGGGCAGGCTAGAGGAGGTCAATGGGGGACATATGTAATGCTTTCAACAAAAAAGATGAAAGCAAACAAAAAGTCATGACATTTCCAATCACAAAGATGGTCTCCTTTTGGTAAATAAAATGACCAGTTGAAACATAATTGTCAAAACTTAATTCAAAGTTAAAGCTCTCGACTGCCCTGGCCTGCCTCAGGCATGGATTGCTGTTTTGGGTCAGTTTCTTTCCTGTTCTTCCCTACCTTGCTTTTCTAATTCTTACCCCCTCACTGGACTATCTCAGGCTTCCATGGGATTGGAAATGAGATGGGAGAAAGTGGAGAGGGGTTAGAGAGAGAAGTCAGAGACAGGAAAGGTGCTTTGTCCCTGGTGTAGATACAGTCAGGGCCATGGGGTCTTTGGGCAGGGACAAGCCCCCTTACTGATTCTATTTATTGAGAGATGCTTTCATGATGACTCAGAGATGTCCCCTCTACAGCTTGATTGACCCCTGGATGAGAGAGAAGTGCATTTGGGGCTCTGAGTATCTGTAGGCCCTTCTTGTTATCCTTGCAGGCAGTGCTCCCTGGCAGATGACCCAGGCTAACTCCTTCTTCCTCCCTCTCTCATGCCCTCTCTCCCTAAGATGGCCATATTGTAAGGTTCTACGCCGCCGTGAGAGAAACTGCAGGCAGGGAGTCCGAATGAGTGAGCGAATCAATCAGGCTTTATTGGGGGTCTCCGGGCGGGTTCACAGGCTTGGGGGGAATGGAGCCAGGGAAGCTGCACCCTGTGACTGGGGCCAGGGGAAGGGGAAAAGAGGGGACCCAGTCGGACCTCCTCCTGGACTGCCTGGGAGAACAGTTCGGGAGAAAAGGTGCCATGTGGCACACTGAGACATCCTTTTAAGGGCCGGAATAGGCAGGAGTTGGACCCAGGGCGGAATGGGAAGGGTGTGACACAGGGCACTCTGGTATGTGATTGATTGGTGGCTCAATGTCTCTGTCAATTACATCATAACTCTGCCCACCAGTTGGGCGGGGGTACCTATCAATATCTGCTTCCTGAAGTACCCCTCTCCCCACAGTGCCCTACTGTTTGTGGATGTGCAGCTTCCTCCCAACCCAGTCTCCTTCAGTTGTCATAGAACCTTTCTGCAGGGTCTTGCTTATGGATCTCTTTTTTTTCAGGCCTGGGTCTGGCATTAAATCCTATACCCCAGAATTCCAGGGGTCACAGGTCCAATTGCATGAACAATTTCCTCAGGACCCCTCTCTCAGGGTCTGGGAAACTAAAACCCTGATTCCTCCTCCTGTGGACAATGGGGGAGAAATACCACAGCATATAACCAACTCTCTTATAGCCTCTCCAACTTCAATGGCTTTATGCCTTCAGGGTGGATGATGAGCTAAGAATTAGCAAGCTGGTTTTCCACCACCACTTTGCAAGATCTACTCAGTCAGTGCAACATTTTGCCTTAGGATGTGGAGATATGTCAGACAATTGCTTCATTCTTAGCCAGTCATTGTGACCTCAAACCAGAAATCAAGTCCTATTTTCACCTCTGGTATGCATTGCTGGGATAGGAAGCCTTTCCCTCACCTCACCTTATTTACACCTTACTGAGCAAAGTCTACCTCTTTCTGTGGAGCTTCATTTTTGTGTTTACTTTCTTTCCTAAACTGGCTGCTCACTTTTCCTCCTTAGGCCTCCTTAGAATCTCTTCCTTGATCATTTTCTCTGTGTGCCTTCATTTTCAAAGAAACCAAGTTCATTTTAACTTCTTTGAGGGTTGGAAGAGTATTGATCTGAAAAAAATTCTATATTCTGGAATAATTTTCTCTCATAACTTGAAATAAAGTCTAGACTAAGTGGGAGGAAGAGGTACAGGTGAGATATGTGTAAGAATAAGATGCCAGTGGGGAAGAAATTAGAGCTGAAAGTGGCCCTGGAGCATAAGCCACTAGGAATTCAGACATCTTAGGGGAAGGAGAGGACATTGAAGTGGGCAGAGTCTCAAGCCAACATTATTTGAAACCTTAAAGAGCAGAATAACTTCAACTGACACCTGGGGTATATGATGATTATCTGTTGAAATGTTGGTGGACATGGGCAGGTTGAGGGCATGCCCCAGCAAAGCCTTGGGGAGGCCTTCTTACGGAACAGTGACCTGCTGAGATCCTCGCAACTCAGCGAATGCTGAGTATTCCTGGGTCTTCCCAGGTGTTCGTTATGTTCCTGCTAGGCCGTCACTTCCCATTGCATTGATTACTCTCTGCCCTTGTTTACTTGTAGTTGATTCCAGTGCCGCATGTATCTATTCTCTGTTCTAGAAATACGGATATGCTTATATTGGTTGACCTTTCATGTCTGTGATTTCTTTCTCGAACAATTTATAAACACCCTCTTTTCATTTTCCTGAATTCCCTCAGGCTCTGAATTCTGGTTCCTGCAGCTTCTAAGGTGGCTCCTCTTTCTGTGGAGCTTCATTTTTGTGTTTACTTTCTTTCCTAAACTGGCTGCTCACTTTTCCTCCTTTGGCCTCCTTAGAATCTCTTCCTTGATCATTTTCTCTGTGTGCCTTCATTTTCAAAGAAACCAAGTTCATTTTAACTTCTTTGAGGGTTGGAAGAGTATTGATCTGAAAAAAATTCTGTATTCTGGAATAATTTTCTCTCATAACTTGAAATAATTGCGTTTTCAATGTGAATTCCTCATCTGGTTTTCACTTCTTAACTTGCCTCACTCTTTTCAATTTTGTAGTGTGTGCATATAGGAAGTATAGTGGGTCTTTTAAAATGATCTCTCCTTTGAGACAAAGGCTGTTCTACCTGAGTCTGCTATTTGCTCCAGAGTGGTGTGTTTGGTTGGGGCAGAGAAGGGATCTGGAGCAGCTGACAGCTTCTGTCCAGATTTTTGTTTCAGAAGATATTCAGAGAGAACCTTTTTCTTAATTTTTATTGTTGGCCCATTTCAGCTGAGCAGATAACTTAGATAGGAGGCACGGCTGGCTCACAGAAAATCCCTAACTTACAAGCAATGTCCATCTCACTTAATCCTAGAGAAATCTGGACCCTGCCTGGGTCTGCAGGGTCATAGATCACCACTCAGTATCCTTCAAATGGATCGCAGACTCACTGCGTTGGCAGATATTCTCTTTAGCCTGTGAGGTGGAAGTTGCAGCTCTAACTATACTTGTTGGAGATGCAGTTCTCTTCTCTATGTATGTTCTTTGGATTATTTTAATAGGTTACAAAGTGAGGGGCTAGGGCCAACAGGCTTTTTACCAGAAGTCCAATGTTGTCTTTCTAAAATAAAAATCTGATGACGACACCCCTCCCTCCATTCTGCTGCCCCATTATGATCTGCTCTCCTTCTACACCTCCAGCCCCTTCTGGCTATTTTTCTTATTCACTCTTCTGCTTCATGGGATGTTGTTTACTTGTTCTCCCTCTGAAATCTGTCCTCTTGTACCTTTTGTTCCCTCTGCCCTCACTCCCTTGCTTGACGAATGACAAACTCCTCTTATACTCCAGGCTCAGTTTAAACGTCACTTGACAAAGGATGCTTTTCCCAAACACTAAATTTATATCCAGGACAGGTCCCTGCATTTGCTATGTCAAACCCCCCTTTACATCTGGTTAGCAGGTCCCATCATAACATCGTGATTTCTCCTGATGTTGTCATAGTGTGATTTGAACAAAAAATAATGAATTCAAACTTTAAACTGAAGTTTTCAAGAGAATATTTTTTAATCTAGACTGGACACATTAGTAAAAAAAAAAAAAAAACACCTACAAACACATTGTGAATTGACTTTGAAATATTGTGGATCTGTTACAGATATTCATGCTAACCAAGTATAGTATAGTGAGGGTATGTAATAAAAATGGGTATTTCAGAAAGCTGTACCATAAAGCCCACCAGTGAGTGCATAGGTCAGTGCTTGGCACACAGAAGATGCTCAAATAATACTTTGTTCAACAAATGAATGATTGATATTTCCTTGAGGTTGAAATCCCTACCAAACACATAGTCCATTCATATGCAAGTAAAAGGTAATTCGGACACAGGAGGTTCTGTTGAGGTGGAAGAGAGAACAGTTCCTCAAGCACATCAGGGCATTGATTCGAGTAGCTCTGCCAGCTTGTCTCCTTTTGTTTCTATTCGTCCTGTTCATAGGTACCCACTGTGTAAACCTAGATACAAAATGGAAGGCCTGTGGATTCCGCACTCACAGGCTGTGGAAGGCATCCTCAGCATTCCTCCAGGCTGTTAGACAGCCGGCATCCAGTGTTCTCACAGTTGCCTCAGCTCTTCTCAGCCATGTTTGCTCCAAGCTTTTATCAACTGCCAGGAAATGGGCGGCCATGAGTTCCAAACCTAGCAGGTATGTGGAGCTGTCAGCACGCCCAACTGGGATCAACCAGAGAGGAAAAGTTGTGCTGTGGTCAGCAGGTATTTGTAAGCTTGGGGCTGCCACTGAACCAGAGGATTTCTGTAGAGAGCGCTCAGCTGGGGACTTCCACCAAGCAGCACCTGGCTTCTGGGCTGCATTTAGCCCCCAGGGTCCTGTCCTAAGAGATGCTGAGTGGGATTCCCAGGGCACAGTTGGCTCTGGTAGCCGCCACTGCCCTCAGTCCATGGACTGCCCTAGATTAATTCTAATGTCTGGGCACTATTTACAGTGTGGTTTACTGTGATACTGAATTTCTTTTACCTGGTTTTAGAGAACAAAGAATGTAATTACCATTTTCTATTTGTTTTTTGTGTTGCTGTTTTTTTGTTTGTTTGTTTCCAGCTCTTTATGGTATTGAAAGTCAGCTACTGTAAGCTCAGGGACGTTTTTCATTATTTTACTAGCTCTCAGGTTGTAGCTCAGCATTAGTTTTTGCATGTAGTGCATTTTTTCAACTAATTACTTTTTCAATGTGTTAGGACTCCTTTTTAGGCTACTACCATTTTATCTTTTAAATTTCATTGACTTTTATTTGGATGGTTTTAAGAGTTCTCTTAGTGTTGAAGTTTCACTCCATTACCTAGAATCATAGACTTTCAGAGCTGGGAAGGCCTCTGAAATCTTTTCTAAATCTTCCTTTTAGAAGTGAAGAAACTGAGGCAAAGGTGTTTACAGATTTGCTCAGATTTTTACAGTCAGTGGTGGAGCTGGGATAAGGAAAATCAGGTTTCCTAACTTTTAGTGCAAAGCTATTTATTTTTTACTACAGCTACTCATCTTTTTAAGATATTTTCATGGGCTACATTTCCTAGCTTATTCTAAGCACCACCACTGTGGATGAAAATGCATATACCCACTCGAATGAAAAAGAAAAAGTCAGTGAGTTATAACTACAGTCAATGTGATTTTGTCAATTCCTTATCCAAGCCCTAAGAAACACCAATACCCGTGTCAATGAGTCAATCAATGGTTAATTCATTTTGAGTGCTTCTCTATGTCAGTGACAACTGCCTTTGGTTTTCAGGATAGTGTCATAGGAGTGACATTCTGGGAAGAATATCAATAATATTGGTAACGAGATTTAACAGTGGATATTGGGGGGAGCAGGGTGCTTGGAGGCCAGATATATTCAAATTACACATCACAGGCTAAGAATAGCAGAAAAATCTTATGAGCTCTTTTAATTAGTAATATTGATGGAGTATATTGGATTTAGTAAGCCTTTATTTTTTAATAAAAATATTTTCATGGTACCTTAAAGTTTGCAAATCTCTTTCATATGTACAATCTCATTTAATTGTCACAATAAATATTTTAGACAAGTATCTTCCTTTTCAAAGGATGACACTGAGACTCTAAATCTCACAGCATATTCCTGGGAGAAATTGGATTTCAACCCAGCTTCTTTCTATTCAAAGTCTCATGGTCTTTTCATTGGCGTTTCTTTCTGCCTCCCTCCTTCATGAACAGTGTTTAAGTGCCAGAGACTATAGCAAGGAATGAGTCCATCAAAAGTGCAAAATTGGTTCAACATGAGGAAAATTATTAGCCTAATCTATCACTTCAGTAGACAAAGCAGTACAAATTAAGTTTTGTGGCCACATTAGAGCATTAAGAAACAGCTCTCTTTGGATTAGCTCATCCAAATTCACATTCTACAGATGAGGGAAATCTGGCATGGAGCTGGGAAACAGTTCAAATACCCAGGAGACAGAGGCAGCTGTAAACCGAGGAGCTTGGGTAGTTCTAGTAGCTTCTCAGGAGACACACAGATCGTGCACTTGCTAAAAATCTTTGTGCATTTGTGAAGAGTACAAATGGGTACACACACACACACACACACACACACACACACACACACACTAATATTGTCTCAATGGAGAAACTGCTGAAAGGCATGCCCTCAGAAAGAATAGGATATTACAGTTTTTAAATGTATATTACAGATACTCTGTAATTACAGATTTTTACAAAAGGAAATTCACATAGAAAAGGGAAAGAGAAAAAAATATCACCTTCTAAAAATTCAAGGAAATTGACCCAAAATCTAAGAAAGGTAAACCAAGTAGTAGAATGTCAAGTAGATGTATAGTAACCAATTTCTGAGAACCTGAGCTAAATAGCCAGAAACTATCATAAAAAAGCTGATTTATAATAGTAACACACATTAAACATTTTACTTATTAACTCAATGGGTGTTTATTGAGTGCCTACTACACCCCAAACAAGATTCTGAACACTTAGGTCACAGCAGAGAGCAGGTAGACAAAGACCCTGCCCTAAGTCGATCACTCTGGTGACAGTGTTGAACTAATGGCTACTTGATCACCACCCTATCTTACCCTTTCTGCTACTCTGGCTTAAACCTCCACCTTCTCTCACCCTGATTATTGCAGACTAGAGGGCTGGTGCATGAAATTCATGCACGTGGGGCAGGGGGTGGGGGAGTGTCCTCAGCCCAGCCTGCACCCTCTCCAATCTGGGACCCCTTGAGGGATGTCCAACTACCTGTTTAGGCCTGATCCCAATAGGATCGAGCCTAAACGGGCAGTCGGACATCCCTCTCCCAATAGAGGACTGCTGGCTCCCAACTACTCGCCTGCCTGCCTTCTGATTACCCCTAATCACTTCTACCTGCCAGCCTGATCACCCTCTAACCACTCCCTTGTCAGCCTGATTGATGCTTATTGCTCCCTGCCAGCCTGCTTGCCCCTAACTGCCCTCCCCTGCAGGCCTGGGTCCCCCCCAACTGCCCTTCCCTGCAGGCCCAGTCACCCCCAACTTCTCTCCTCTGCCAGCCTGGTCACCCCTAACTGCCCTCCCCTGCAGGCTTGATTGCCCCCAACTTCCCTCCCTTGCAGGCCTGGTCCCTCCCAACTGCCCTCCCCTGCTGGCCATCTTGTGGTGGCCATCTTGTGTCCACATGAGGGCAGGAACTTTGATCACATGGGGGCAGCCATCTTGTGTATTGGAATGATGGTCAATCTGCATATTACTCTTTTATTAGATAGGATAATGGTGGTTTGGGCCAAGGTAAGGGAAATGGAAGTGACAAGAAGCCAAATTATGAATATATTTGAAGGTAGAGTCAAGATTTCCTGACGTGATAATGGTAAGGGTATTGGCCTTGATCAACTGGAGGACTTCTGAAAGAATATGCTAAAAACCTCATAGAATACTACCAGACCTAGGGCTTCATCTTTCTTGTTCTCTGTATTCCTGGAGTCTAGAACAATGTCTGGCACACAACAGGCACTCAGTAAATATCTTGTTGAATAAATTGATGAATGAATGAATGAATGAATAGTAACTACTGGAATCTCCTCTCAGGTATAGCTTAAAGCCAACAAATTCTCAAACTCTCACATGCAACAGAATCACCTTGTTAAAACACAGATTTTGGGCCTCTTTCCCAGAGTTTCTGATTCAGTAGATCCGGATAAGACCCAAGAATTGGTGTTCATAACACATTCCCAGGGGATGCAGATGCTGTTGGCTAAGAGAACACACTTCAAGAACCACTATTTTGAACATTGTGCTGATGCATCTGATATTGAGCACGTCCCCACCAAGCCTGAGGCAAATTTAACTGCTGTCTGTAATAAGCAAACACCATGCAGGCTTCATTATGGTTCAGATTTGCATTTGTTCATTTAAGTATTAAAGTCATTCTAGTGTTTTATTATTTCTCTTCACATGTGTTTTCCAACCAAATGTTAACTTTCTATCCTATATGATAGCTTACCTTTTAATTTTGGTTCTGCCACAGTGTCTTAATTTTTTAATATATTTTTATTGATTTCTGAGAGGAAGAGAGAAATATGTAATGAGAGAGAGCCCTTGCTGGTTTGGCTCAATGGATAGAGCATTGGCCATCAATTCCATTCAAGGGCACATGCCTGATTGTGGACTCGCTCCCAAGTGGAAGGCGTGCAGAAGGCAGCCGATCAATGATACTCTCATCAGTGATGTTTCTACCTCTCTCTTCCTGTCCCTTCCTGTCTGAAATAAATAAAAATATCTTTTAAAAAAATAGTGAGCGAGAATCATTGATCGGCTGCCCCTGCACGCCCCACACTGGGGATTGAGCCTGCAAACCAGACATGTGCCCTGATGGGGAATCTAACCGTGACCTCCTGGTTCATTGGTCAGTGCTCAACCACTGAGCAATGCTGGCCGGGTTTATTTTTTAAATTGTAAGATATGCCAGTCTTTGTTCTTTGTGACTTCTTCAATCATTTGTAACCTTCCTTGCTTTCCCTTAAACTCTGGGAGTTTTATGTTTGTATGTGGCTTTTCTCTTATATTCAATTAGTTATTATGCTTGAAACAATTCACTTCTGATATTAGAGTAAAAATGAATTTTTAAAATTTATTGATTTGAAAGAGAGAAGTAATTTGTTGTTCCATCCATTTATGCATTTGTTGGTTGATTATTGTATGTGCTCTGACCAGGTATCCAACCTACAACCCTGGTGAATGGGGGTGACATTCTACCAACTGAGCTACCCAGGTAGGGTGGAGTCTAAACTAATTCCCCCACCTCAATTGTTAATCAGTCTTCTTTATAATCCTATTGCCTAGCACAAATGTTGACAGAGTCTGTTCTCATTAAATGATTTTTATAATCAATGGATGGATGCATCTCTGTATTGTGTAGCAAATGATCGTCCCCTCTCGTCAATGAACCCTATATAATTTGGGGATTTGATGAGCACATTGTTCACTTTCCAGTCACCACTGCCTACCCACAGACAAAGACTTTGGGCAAAGCAAATTTCTCTTGGAAATGTTCAGGCATTCCCAAGTAGTGAACCTGCAGCCAGTTGGAGGCAGTCAGGAAAGACTGGAGCATTTCCCGGAGGGCAAGGTCCCAATGTCTTTCTGCGTATCTAACAGCACAGCCCTGGCAAACTGGAAAGGACGAGATACGCACTGGCCTGGCCTGAACCTGGAAAACCAGAGTTTAGAAAGGACTCCCACAGACAGCAGGAGGACATGGTACAGTAGCGCGTTATAAAAATTAACATATGAGAATTGGTAGTTTCCCCTTAATCCAATTATGAACACACTGCATATCAATTCATATTGAGGCACATTTTATAAAATAACTGGTCTGTACTCTTCATAAATGTCAAGGTCAAGAAAGGGGGTTGGGAGAAGGCCAAGAAACTGTTCCTGAGACAGGTGTGATGCTGGACTGGATCCTGAACTGGCAGGGAAGAGGAAGGTGGTGGGAGGGGCAAAAATATAAAGGATAGTATTGGTTGAATTGATGTAAGTTAAATATCAGATGTAGATTAAATACTAGTATTACAGTGTTAAATTTCCTGAACTGCATAACTGTGCTGTGCCTATGAAAGAAAATGCCCTTACTTTTAGGAAATACACACTGACTATTTCAGAGTTAAGGAGATAAATATATATATATTTTGTTTTTGCTTTGAGAGTAAGTTGGAGATATCATGCTCTTTTACCCTATAAAAGTTTGCCAAGAATTAAACTTTTGGAATGGTATCTCCATGTCCTTTTCATTTATGTTTCACATACTGTGAGTTATATTGAGCATCTTTCATATGATGAAGATCCATTTGCATTTCTTTTTTCCATGCCAGTTTTACCCATTTTTCTATAGATCATTCCTCTTTTTATTTTCTATTGTTAGTTACTTATTTATTAGGTATAATGACCTATCATTGTCTGTGATTTAAGTTAATATTTTCAGCTTATTTACCTTTTATTGTTTTTGATGTTGTTTTGCTATGTGTATATATTATTATGCACACATATTCATATATGTATATACTAGGAGCTCAGCATGTGAAATTGCGTGGTCCCCACCCCTTCACACACTCCCCCCTGCCTTGACACCTGAACCTCTCCACCTAGAGCTCCAGTGTGCCTGGCCCTACCCCAGCCCCCTCCAGCCAGAAGGCCGCTTCAAGCCCCGCCCTCAGTCCCACGAGTGGCCTCGGGCTGGTCCCACCTCTTTTGGGCACCTCCCTGCTTCTGCCCTGTCTCCAGAGCAAGGGGGCAGCTCGAACCCATCATGGCGGGGAGGAGAACGTGGAAGCTCCTGCCCGCTGTGCTGCACTCCTTCCCCTGGCAGGTGGTGGGCGGGGCTCTCTGAGTGTGAGTGGTGGGTGTCGAAGGACTGGTTGAGGGCCATGCTACAGGCTCTCACTCCGCCCTCCCCAGCGTGGGATGGTCCCACCTCCTCCAAGCACCTCCCTGCCCCTCCACTCACACACAGACAGCCTCCTGCTGATCGGTTGCTACAAGATGGCCTCCCAACCAATTTGCATAGTATCCTATCATTAGATAGATATGTATATGGAGAGAGAGAGAGAGCGGGTGATAAAGCAAATTTGTCAAAATGCAAACAATAAGTGAATCTAGAAAAATGTATATAGATGTTCCTTGTACAATTCTTTCACCTTTTTATAAATCAAACATATCACAGTAAGATAATTATATAAAAAGTAATTACACAAATTAGTTAGAAGAGAAAATGGAATGTAAGGCCTGTTTACACAAACCAACAAGTATCTAGCATAAGGCCAGTAAGAATATCTAAAACTTTATAAGAAAAGTGAAAAACACACATACACATAACACTCCCTAGCGATACAAAAATATGTTTTGACAAATGGAAAATGCTCTTGGTTAGAAAGATTCAATTCAGAAAAGTCAGTTCTCCCTAAGTTAAACTACAAATTTATTCTGAGTCTAATAAAAATATCATAAGATATTTGTTTTTTCCTAAGGACTTTGGCGAGTTGATTATAAAGTTTATTTCAAAAACAAAATTAAATAAGAAATCTCTGGAAAATAAGAGCAATTGGGGAGTGGGGTTAACACTCCTCGGTATTAGACATATTTTAAAGGTTCTGTAATTAAATGTGTGGCATTGAAATATAAATAGACCAATAGAATAGAAAATCCAGAAATAGGCCCAATTTAAAAGAAAATTTTATGTACGCCGAATTAAATCAGTAGAGAAAAGATGATTTGGGATAACTGGATAGCCAGATGGAAAAAGATAAAATTTGGTCCACTCTTAACATTATACACTAGATTTAAATGTTAGAGAGAGAGAGAGAGAGAGAGAGAGAGAGAGAGAGAGAGAGAGAAGGAAAGAAGGAAGAGAGAACCACATAGGTCCCAGAAGAAAGCATAGGTCAATTCTTGTACAACATGGGAATGGGAAAAAATTTTAACCTATGGTTCAAAATATAAAGACCATAGAAAATGATCAATAAATTTGCCTATATCAAATTTTTGCAAATAAACTTTTACAGAGCAAAATCACACCAAAAAAGTAAAAGACAATAACAAGCAGAAAAAATATTAACCTATATCACAGACACCAATGGGTCAATATTCCTAATATATAAATAACTCAAAAAAAGAAAATAAAAAGTGAAATGATCTATAGAAAAATGGGTAAAACTGGCATGAAAAAAAGAAATGCAAATGGCTCTTCATCATATGAAAGATGCTCAATATAACTCACAGTGAGTGAAACATAAATGAAAAGGACATGGAGATACCATTCCAAAAGTTTAAATCTTGGCAAGATTTAAGAAACAGACATTGTCATACATTGTTGGTGGGATTGTAAAATGTAATATCTATAGAGAGGAATTTATCAATAATCATAAAAAGTCATATATGTGTGTATCCTTTGACCCAGCCATCCCAATTCTAGAAATCTAACCCAGAGACACATTGGCAAAAATAAAAGATATATGTACAAAGCTACTCATTTCAATATAACTTATTTTATCATCTTGCCCAATAATTGACTAAATAAATGATACATTTACACAATTGAGACCCACAAAGAAATACACAAAATTTGTGCATGGGGGGGGGGGGGGTGTCCCTCTGCCCAGCCTGCACCCTCTCCAATCTTAAATCTAGTGTATAATGTTAAGAGTGGACCAAATTTTAATGTTAAGAGTTGGACCCCTCGAGGGATGTCCAACTTCCCCTTTAGGCCCAATCCCACTTAAACGGGCAGTCGTACATCCCTCTCACAATCCAGGACTGCTGACCCCCAACTGCTCACCTGGCTGCCTTCCTGATTGCCCCTAACCACTTCTGCCTGCCAGCCTAATCATCCCCTAACCACTCCCCTATCAGCCTGTTTGCCCCCAACTTCCCTCCTCTGCCAGCCTGGTCACCCCTAACTGCCCTCCCCTGCAGGCTTGATTGCCCCCAACTTTCTTCCCTTGAAGGCCTGGTCCCTCCCAACTGCTCTCCCCTGCTGGCCTGATCGCCCACAACTGCCCTCCCTTGCAGGCCTGTTCCCTCCCAACTGCCCTCCCCTGCTAGCCATCTTGTGGTGGCCATCTTGTGTCCACATGGGAGCAGGATCTTTGACCACAAGGGTCAGCCATCTTGTGTGTTGGAGTGACGGTCAATCTGCATATTACTCTTTTATTAGATAGGATACACACACACACACACACACACACTTTGTCTTAGCCATTCTATTTCTAGAAATTTATCTCATACAAATAATTAGACATATTAAAATTTGACTATATGAACATTCATTTTAGTATTATTAATCATATTGAGCCATTAGAAATAATCTAAATGTTTAGCAACAAGGGATTAAGTGTGTGTTCTGAACACAGAATTATTAGATAAATCCCCTCTCCAAAAAGTCACCCATTCACACAGAGCATTATGAGTACCTTTCCATGGCACTCGTCACCTTATACCTCACTTTTGATTCATATGCTTCTCCCCTAGAATATAGTTTCCTAGGTCCAGGGGACACTATTGCTCATCTCCATATCTCTTCCACCCTGACTCTTACCTTTGCCCCTCAAGACTGACCTGTACCTTACATACACCAGGCCAAAAATGTCAAAAAGGTTTCAATAGCAGCATTAGTCCTAATCATTTGATAATGTTTCCTGGAGAACTGTGCTGGGAATGATTCTGACTCTGAGAGCAGTCTTAGTGAAAAATGGTGCTACAATAAATTCTATCTGTCACACAGAGGAGAGAGTACAAAGGCACCTATGCCATGCCTTCATGGGAAACTATAACATGGTCACACCAACTGTGAGTGCTCATCACTCTCACAAATGCATTGACTCATCTCGAAACCCCTGGTCATATAAAAAACAAACACACCCACAAATAACCATTGTCTATAGCCCACTATGTTAAAGGCATTTAGGCAATATATAAATTATCACAGTTTTTAATTCCAAAGGAAAAGACAGCTGGGGAGACCAGAGTCAGCTTTAAGGAGGACGGAGCTTGAGTCAGGCTATGAAAGACGGACAAAACATCCAAATGGAAACAAGAATTAGAAAGAAGGGCCCTTCAGGCAGGGAACCAGTGTGAACAAACACAAACACAGATGGGAAAGCACGGGCCAGTTTGGTGGACTGACTATTCAGCATTCCGTTTCTTCCTAACTGAACTCAAATTTCTTTTAGATATATGCCCCTGCCTCATGCATCAAGAAGACGGACTTCTCTCCCAGTTCTAAGCATGGCTCTGTCCAGTTGAAGAGCAATTGCCATTCATGATGTCAATGATCTGTTTGGGAACAGCATGCATCTCGTTTCTGGAGGATGAGATTGAGGGTAAGTTTTCTAGGGGGACTTCTTAGAAAATGTATCTCTTAGAATAAGAAAACCACCAAAAATACAGTGTCCTTTGTTCCTCAGGATGTCTCCATGCCTGGTTATGATGCTTGGAACAGTGGCAGCCAATTGCTTGTGGTCTGAGGTTGAATCCAAACTAAGAGTAGCAGAGCAGAGAGGTGGGATCCCTGATGCCATCTCTGACCTGCTATGTCCATCCACCCTGTAGCCCACCCAATCTCTGGAGTCCCCCTTATGTGAGAGAATGCGCTTCCTTTCTCTAGAAGTCAGTTGAGGTTTCTGATCATGGTGACTAAAAGCATTCTGAGTGGTGAGGACATGGTGAGCAGTGCTGGTTGGTTAGAGCAGAAGGCACCTGAAAGGAACCTGAGGGAGAGATTGCTGGGGAAATCGGCTGGGGCAGACCTCACAAGATCCTGCACACCAGGCTAGGGAAGTTGGAAATAATGGGGAGCCACTGAGAGTTTTGGTAAGTAATGGGGAGCAGATTCTCAGAACAGATGGGACAAATACTCGTACAAATGCACGGTGCAGCTAGCAAAGGACCCAATTTGATGGAGACTTCTTTCTCCTGAAAGAAATATACATCTTCTGAGTAGCATCTTAACCAGACTGAGAACAATATGGGGAGGACGTGGGCGGGAGTGATGATCCGGTTCTCCGGCACTGGTCTCAGTGGTCACACTCAGACACAAACGCTGCCCTTGGCTGCAGTCTCACCAGCATCATGTGTGAAGCCAAACAGTTGGTTTCTCCGCTTTCCTTGGCAATGGCAGAGCCCCAGTTGGAGCCCCATGTTTGTGCTAAACTCCAGGC
This sequence comes from Antrozous pallidus, assembly GCA_027563665.1. Classification (NCBI taxonomy): domain Eukaryota; kingdom Metazoa; phylum Chordata; class Mammalia; order Chiroptera; family Vespertilionidae; genus Antrozous; species Antrozous pallidus. The sequence continues at coordinate 59,115,667 of CM050522.1, forward strand.
GGCACAATTCTGATTTATAACTTTTTAAATTATTATAAATGTGGTTTCTTTCCATTGTGGAAAAATTGGAAAATACATGTAACAAAAAGAAAGTTAAAATACTTCTCAATCTAGCTCCCAAAGATAACAGATAACATTTTGTTGTATCCATTTCAGACTTTATCTCCCTCTATGCATATACTGTACATTTAGCAAACAAAAATGATACCATTATATGTATATTGTTTTGTCATCTTTTTCAGTAATATATTGTGAAAGACTTCTCATGTCAATATACATTTTTCTATAACATTATTTTTACTGGTTCCATGAATTTTATTTACTCTGCCAGTGCCCATGTTTGACTATACCTATTATTTTTTTATTTTTTTAAATTATATTTTATTGATTTTTTACAGAGAGGAAGGGAGAGGGATAGAAAGTCAGAAACATCGAAGAGAGAGAAACATCGATCAGCTGCCTCTTGCACACTCCCTACCAGGATTGTGCCCGCAGCCCAGGTACACGCCCTTGACCGGAATCGAACCTGGAACCTTCCAGTTGCAGGCTGATGCTCTATCCACTGAGCCAAACTGGTTTTGGCTATACCTATTATTTTTAATGTTTGCTATTATTTACATAGATGTTCCTGCAATAACACAATTTGTATACATTGTCCTGTTATCATCTTAGAATATAATCCCAGAAATAAAATTGCTAAACAAAGGTAGAATAAAAAACAAAGTAAAAATAATAATTTCTAAATCTTTTCTCAGCAAAGTGTACCAATAAGGAAACTGTCTCCTTCATATAAGGCCTCCAGGCTACATTTTACAAGCTTTTAATATATATTTAGATATATATAGATGTTCCAACACATCTATTTATAGAATTCAACAGTATATGTCTATATACATGTAAATTATAGATTTATTTAAAAATAATAGTTCTGTTGTGCTCATATGAAGATTTGTGAGTAATTCATATCACTATCTTAGCAACACTCCCATCTTCCTCCCAAAAGTGGATCGGATTATGCTTCCACAGCTGAGCCCCCAGCCCAACTAATGCCAACAGGTATAGCAAAATAGATTATTGAAATTATTGCCAGAGGCAGGTTCACCGTGAATTGCCCTCCAAAACCTTTTCATTTTCTTGTTCATTGCACCTAAGAATGACTGGGTGCCACTCCCCGTTTCTGCCTGTTGCCATGATGCACATATATAGGCAGTGTCCAATGATTTGGCTCTACTGCTGACTTCCTCAGTGTTGCCATCCAGCCTCCCTGTTACTCAATTGTACAACCTGTGAAATGGAACTGAAAGGTGTGGTATAGTGTGATGGAAATATCCAGTTCCAGGATAACAATGGACAACTAGCATTCTAGGAGACCAGATTGGGATGACAGAGTCAAGTTGAAGCGGTTTTCTAGAGTCACAGTGGACAATGCCAAGAGTGGAGTCAAGCGCAAGAGTCAGTGTCCATGCAGGGGTGAGCAGGAAATGAGCTCTGGAGGATCTGCATGGCCAACCAAATCGTCCCTCTGGGCTGTGATTCCCTGGCATGAGTCCCCTTTGTGGAGCCAAGCACACACTTCCCTGGTTATTCTGTGGAACATCTTAGAGGCACCATTCATTTGCTAAGGGTTGAACCAACCATCTGAAAGTTAAACCAGAATATTGGAGTCACTTTGCGCCATGGTTAAGACCTAGAAATCAAACCACTGAGTACACACATTTTTGTAATATCAACCACATTTGTTTATTCGTTTAAAAATACTTATTGAACATTTGCCATATTTAAGTCCGGTGCTACGCTTGGAGGATTCAGAGGTGAATAAGGCATAGTCCCTATCTCTAGGAAAGGAACATTTTAATGGGATTGAGAAACACACACACATTCAATAGATTGTGTTGGTCACAATGATAGAGACTGGAAAAATTGTTCTGAAGTACTTTTGAGTAGTGGCTCATGGAAGACTTCATGGAAGAACTGGCATTCAAGCCAAGAACTACAAATATGCAAAAGTGAGTCAGATGAAGATAGAATGACACGAGCGTGTTCAGGTCCAGGTAGCAGCTCAAGCAAAAGTGAGAGCTTAATTGACTATTGAGGACTGCTTGGAATTTGGAGGGACCGGACAGAGGGAACAAGGGGGAAGCCAGAGAAGTAGTCAAGGGCCATGCAAGAGCTTGTAGACCATGCTAAGTGTGGACCTCACCCTAGAAGTGAGGGGACCACTGAAATGTTTTAAACAGAAAGATGGCCAGATCGGTATTTCAGAAACATCATCAGGGTGAACGGAAGGAGCGAAGCTGCAAGATTTTCTTTCCCTACTTAGCATCTGTTTTTTTAGTCATTAACATTTGCTGAGTGTCTACTAAGTATCAGAGCCTGCATTAGGCACTCAAGGTAGAAAGAAGAGGACATTCACCTTGCTAGAAAGGAGTTGCCCAAGGTGTTGGGCGGCTATGTGCTCATGTGGTGATTTGTTTGAGAGTGCGTGTCATTAGAACTTAAGCAGCCTGTATTTTTTCTATGAAAAGCACCACGAAACCTCCCCCTTTGCTTTGGTTTCAATAAGAAGGCAGCACTCCCATCCCCCGTAATCCAATTAAATCAGTTCTCGGTGGCTGCGAACGCCAGCCTGGCCATGCAGAAAGCTCCTGGCCATGGACCATGTCCCATTCCTCGAGCTCGGCCTGAGCTGTTGGGCCCTTGCTCCTCCCCTGAGCCGTTTCCATGGGCTGCTGGCCATACTCTGAAAAATGCTCAGGTTGCCAAACTGTCAGCAAAAGCTTTAATGAATGGTTCTAATTACATTCAAGTAGCAGAGCCCACTGCCATTTTAATCAAATCTGGGCCTGGCAAGCTCTCTGGCAGGAATTCAAGAGAAAGCCTCATGAAAATCCTGCCAAAACACTAATCACCTTTTATCCGAAATTTGCCTGATGGAGGCCTGGATGTAAAACGCTCAGGGGGGGAGGAAAAAACCCCAACAACAACAACGGTTTGGATATTTTAAGGAGCTTATTTCGGGGCTTGCTATAAATTATTCTGTGTGGGGAGGGGAGAAAACTCCAAATGAGGAGTTGCCTGGTGACTTCCCTTGGGGAACCCAGTCCTCAAGCATGAGGAGGGGTGAGCCCCCAGGGCCTGAGACAGGCCTGCTCAGCCAGGTCCAACTCACCTTACACACGGACAGCCAGGGCCACGTGGCCCTGCCAGCATCCAGCTCTATGTCCTTGCATCATCCTGAACCTACCCCCTGTCACTAACTGGAGTTCTTCCAATCTGAACCAGGACGGTAATTAATAACTTAAAAAATAAAAGATGGCTTTCAGATGAACTACTGCAGTTCTCAAAAGCTAAAAGGACGGGGCTTCTTCCACTGAGCTATTCGAGGCAAGGACACAGGCAATAGGAAAACTAAAACCCAGACAACTCGCAACTATATTTCAGCCAGGGCGAAATAGAAAGGAAAGGTTTGATGACAAACCAGGTTCCTCTCCTCTGGGACAGAACAAGAGGAGAAGGATTCAAATTGCAGCCGGAGGGAATTCTTTACAAATAAAAAAAGAGTTTTTGACAATGAGGAGAGGCAGTGAATAGGGAGCAGAGATAAGGGGCAAAACCTCCTTCACTCATGGCTTCTCCCCTTGGAATACACTGCAAGGGGTTCCCACACACCATCCCATTTCTAAGAGCTAGTTGCCCTCAGGTAACAAAAGGCAGGACTCAGTATCTAATCCTAACTCCTTAAATACCTCAGCCAGGAGTGCTTTTTTTTTTTTTACCTTAAAATCTATTTCCCACAATTTTATATCTTCCCCCCTGTAATGAGGCCTCCAAGCACCTAGGATGCAAGGGGTCTGGAATCCCTCAGAGTGTTTGACACATGAAATTGGAAGCTCTGTTTTCAAATCCAATCTCTGCCATTGGCTGGTTATATGACCAGAGCCTCAGGTTTCTGTCACTTATAAAATGAGGCTTGAAATACCTACTCTGCCCACACTACAGAACACTTGTAAGAATTGCATATGATCATTAAAAAAAAAACTGCACTGCAATCATAAAAGCCTTTTATAAATATTTGCTCATTTCTTTTTTTTTAAATAAAAGTGGTGATAGAAGAAGAATCTGAAGATTTGAAGTTAAGTCTTAAATAGCACTTATTCACTGTCCGCATAAAACCACACTTTAGTTTTCTCATCTGTATAATGGACACAGCACTGCCTCATAGACTTGTTGAGAGAACTGCATACAATAATGAAAGTGAGAGCACTATGAACAATAAAATAGTAGAGAAATATGATTACACCAAAACAAGGTTACTGTGGGTCCTAAATTATACTGGTTGGATCCTGGAGATAGGCCAAGATTAAAAAATTGTTCAAAGTGTGCAATTTAATTTGGGGAGAACAAACTTCCAACAAAATGAATGTCTATTCAAGCAATAATTTTCCTGACCCCATTCAGGTGATGGAGTCCAACTAGAAAGTTTGTGGTCCAGGCTTCCATAATCAGCACTTCCAGAAAATAGAGCATATTCCAAAACATAAAATGTAATTTCTCCAGGACTTAGGGAAGAACATTTGGTAGGCAAATTGTCAATGGACTGATAACATTTTTACTCCTTATCTGTAAAATATCTTAAGATCATAGAATAAGCCTCTCTTTTATCTTTGAAAAACTTGGTCTTTAAAAAAATGGCCACAACATGGAAATATGGTCACATAACCAAATCCTATATAATCTATATATATAAAAGGCTAATATGCTAAGTGTCCAATTATCCAACCAGTTGGTATGACACACACTGACCATCAGGAGGCAGGTGCTCAACATAGGAGCTGTCGAGCTGCAATGACTTGGCAGCAGGAATTCTCAGGTGACACACCCCAAAACCAGAGAGGAGGAAGCCTGATTCCTTGCAGGGCATGTGATTTCACCTTTGGCCATGGGTTATGTTGTTGCTGGGTCACTGTTGCCCCAAATCTGGTTTACTGCACACTTTCATTTGCATTCCACACCCTATATGACACAACTTTACAGAGTGCCCTCTCACACGCTGGGACCCCTTGGAGGATGTTGGAGAGCCGGTTTTGGCCTGATCTCCACAGGCCAGGCTGAGGGACCTCACCTGCTGAAGGGACCCTGCTCACTCCGCAGACACAGGGGAGGGACCGTGGAAGATTGGCTCCAGAGTGTGTCTGGCCTATCTCACCTAGTCCCACCTCACAGGCCACCTTCTAATTAATTTCCTTTCAATGTGCACAAGTCTGTGAACTGGGTCACTAGTCCTATGTAATAAAAGCCTAATATGCTAAGTGTCCAACCATTCATTCAACTGTTCGGCCAGTTGCTATGATGTACACTGACCACGAGGGGGCAGGCACTCCAACTGGTAGGTTAACTTGTTGCTGGGTCCAACCGATTAGGTATGGGTGAGATGGGCCAGACATGCCCTGGAATCCTCTTGCGGTCCCTCCCCGGCCCCAATCGTGCACCAGTGGGGGTCCCTCACCCTGGCCTGCACTCTCTCACAATCCAGGACCCCTTAGGAGATGTGGGAGAGCCAGTTTTGGCCTGACCCCCACAAGTCAGTCTGAGGGATCATACCGGTGCATGAATTCACACATTGGGCCTCTAGCATGAATATAAAAGTGTGGTGGGGACACTTAAGAGCAGTACTATAGGCCATGGATGAGGTATTTTACTGAGGATAGAAAAGAGGAAAAACATAAGCAGGTGAATAAGTAAACAGACAAGATTAAGGTAGGCTCAATAATGGCCATATCCTAATCTCAGGAATAGGTGCATGTTACCTCATATGATAAAAGGGACCATATGGCATGTGTGACTGAGTTAAGGATTTTGAGATGTGGAGATTATCTTGGATTACCCAGGTGAGCCCTTAATGGAAACATAAGGCTCCTTACAAGAGGGATACAGGACTTTCAGACAGAGGAAAAGGTGATGGGATGGTGGAAGCACAGTGAAAAAAGACTGTGGTGTGGGGACACAAACCAAGGAATGTGGGCAGCTGATAAAGGCAAGGAGCTGGTTCTCCCCTCAGCCTCCAGAAGGAACCAGCCCTGCCAGCATTCCCTGACTCATTTCAGACTTCTGACCTCCAGAACTATAAGAGAATAAATACATGTGGTTTTAAGCCACTACGTTGGTGGTAATTTAGTATGGTAACGACAGAAAACTAATACAAAGATTATATTAGCTGATCATATATTCTATTTTAGCTAATAGAATAAAGGGTGACCTGATGGATGTGACTGGCTGGGGGTGGGGACAGGGTTCTGCTTTCAGCGAGGTGGTCAAGGCAGGCTGCTCTGCAGGGGTGTTTGTGACAATGTGCTCAAGACAGAACGGGCCACCTTCTCCGTTGCCTTGTCCTCTCCACAGAAAAGGAGAGGACAGGCCGTGGAGAGTTTGACATTGTTTGTACAAAGCATAAAAGTTCACTCAGATCACCTCAAAGAATGAATTTATTGAAAGGATACATGTGGAAGTAAAGAAACCGAGATCCTCACACTGGGACAAGTTTCAAGGAAATGGAGGAGGCAAAAATCTTCCTTCTAGACACAGAACAGAGTTGTTCAGAAATGGGAAGTTGCTCAGAATCCAGTGTCTGACACCAGCAATAATAGAAATAGAAAATCTCAGCCTCCATCCCTTTATTTAGCTGACTTTTGTCTCTGTCTCTGCTTCTTTCCATGTGTCTTTTTGCCTTGGCTCCAAATATCAATGGCTTGCTCTTCCAAACATGTTCATTAAACTCCCCAAAAAGAAGACACTGGAATTATCTAATTCTTCCTCATCTTCCCTCATTTGCAATTAGCCAGCCTAGAGATTGGCTGCCTGTGGGTCAAGTGTCCATCCCTGATCCAATCAGCTACTGCCGGAGTAACCAGGTTGCTAGAGCACCAATAAGTGTGGAATGGCCAGGAGCACAGCAGAGAGGAACAGGGTCAGGCCTGCTGCTTCCTCCTCAAGAGTCTGTGAGTGGGGCAGGAACACACCCCAAAGATTCATCTCAATAAGCCCAAACTCCCAGAGCATGAAGCCTGCTTCCCCTCTATATTACCTCACCAGTGTCTCAGTGCTCTTCATAAGTAAAGAAAGCACAAATCTATGCAGAACCACAATACCAAAGCTTGTACATACCTCCTGTCATTTGAGGTAGTCAAGCAGCAGCATTGTCAAGATTATACGGACAGGATTTCTTGGCTCTGGGGTCTGACCCCAGGGGTTTTCTAAGAAGCCACCTGCCTTTCCTGAGCTGTCAGATGTGTGGAAGGATCATCTGAATCTTTAACCAGTGGATGCAAGGGAAGCTGATCCAGATGACCTCTAGGTTGTGACCCCTGCCTAAAGGCATGATTCTCTGACATTTCAGATCAATTCCTGTGGGATGGAGCAGGAACAGAGAGCAAGGAGGAACCAGAGGTCAAGAAAAGGTAAGAGAGCTCAGTTCCTCTTCCTTCTCCAGAGCCCACAGCTGAACCCCAATGGGTGTTTCATGGGGTCAGGGAGAGCAGACCTTTCTTCCCTTCAGCCCCTGTAGATGGAGCCCCTGTGGAGACTTCGGGGACAGGTGGAAAGTTCCTATGGGGCCCTGAGCACCATGAAGGAGGAGAAGGTAGGACTCAATTGTTTTAGGGATCCCAAGTATGAAGATCCTTTCATAGCGTATCTTTTTAAGTCCTAACAATAGGCCAGAGCGTAAGGAGTTCTTTATTAGCCCATTTCACTGATGAGGAAATGGGAAGTTGTACAGGTGACTATGCAGGATGCCCAGAGATCGCTGACCTCTCTGTAAAGTATTAGCCCACCTGGGCAGCTGACAGTGCAATGAGTTTCTAATCCTGGCTTCTTTCTGCCAGCTCTCTGCCCCTGCCATCCCACACACAGCCTTGTGCGAGCAGTCCTTCTGCATCTAACAGCCAATACTGAACTGCAGACAAACCTAGAACACTGACAAGATCTGGCCTGGGACAGATGGTCACCAGGCACAGCTGATGGAGGAGGAAGAGGGAGCCCAGGCTCCATCACTTATAAGCAGAGAGCCCTTGTGAAAGCCACTTCACCTCCTAGCCTCTGTGCCCTCACCTGCAAGATACTTAAAAACACTGCCAAATCACAGGGCCACTGTCAGGAGTAACACAAAGACAGTTTGTGAAAGTGCTTTGCAAACAATAAAGCATCCTATTATTGTAGCCAGAAGGAAGATTACTTAGCCAGACTAGACTATCTCTAGCTGAATTCTCTTGTCTCCTCATTCACTGTCCCAAGTGACTCCCTGCTCTCTCACTTCCAATTCCAGCTGCAATCAGCAGTACTGAAAGGTTGGGTTCTTCCTTTGAACATCTTTATATTCTCACTAGAGGCCCTGTGCACAAAATTCATGCATGGGAGCTTTGAGGGGAGGGAAGTGTCCCTCAGTCCAGCCTGCACCCTCTCCAATCTGAGACTGCTTGAAGGATGTCTGACTGCCCGTTTAAGCCTGGTTCCAGTAGGATCGGGCCTAAACAGGCAGTTGGACATCCCTCTCACAATCCAGGACTGCTGGCTCCCAACTGCTCACCTGCCTGCCTTCCTGATTGCCCCTAATCACTCCTGTCTGCTAGTCTAATCACCCCCTAACCACTCTCCTGCCAGCCTGAGCGATGCCTAATTTCTCCCCTGCCAGCCTGTTTGCCCCTAACTGCCCTTTCCTGCCGGCCTGGTCACCCCAACCTCCTTCCTCTGCTGGCCTGATCCTTCCCAACTGCCCTCTCCTGCTGGCCATCTTGTGTCCACATGGAGGCAGGATCTTTGACTACATGGGGGCAGCCATCTTGTGTGTTGGAGTGATGGCCAATCTGCATATTACTCTTTTATTAGATAAGATCAGCCCAATAATGGAATGAATGATTGTGCAGTGTTTTACGTTCTACATATATTTTCATGTAAACTATTTTGTTCATTCCTCACAAAAGGCCAATGTTCATTATAATCCTATTACATGAGCACTAAGTGCCAAGCATTGCTACTAGCACCTTTATCTCATGTAATCATCACAACAACTCAATGAGGCAGGTATACTATTATTATTATTATCTCCCTATTCTAGATAGGGAGCACAGAGATGTCAGGGAAGCTGCCCAAGGTCACACAGTAAGTATGTAGCGAAGTTGGGATACACTCCCAGGGTGGCTGGCTCCAAAGACTATGCGCTCTTTACAACATGCTAAGCTGGCTCCCAGCAACTTCCAGGTAGCATCTACTTCATTTTACTTTACATATGCTATGCCATTCAACCATCACAACAGCCTTACGAGGTAATTTCATTACACTAAAAAGAAGCAGTAAAATGATTTTTATGGATCTTCACAGTCACAGAATGGGATTCAAACCAGGCCTTCCTACCTGAGTCTGGTTCTCTTTCTGCCACATGTACCTCTCTGATAAAAGAGGTGAGAAAAAAACAAGCCCTTTTAAAGGTGCTTTGAGATAATTGAGATAACAAAGGGCAAGTGGTTTGATTTTCTTGGGAAGAAAGGTTCTTGAGAAACTTATCATTTGATTATTGTTCCTGCGCTTCCAGTGAGGAGCAGCAGTGTGGGGGTGATGCCAAATATCAATCAGCCGACGAGGACGACGAACAAATCAGTCATCTTCTGGGTAAGTGCGCACATCAAATTAGCATTTGAGGAGTGAGGCGAGAATGAGATTTCTAATAACCCTCTCTTCAACATCTACACCAGCCTCCAGAGATTCACGTTACGTATTTCTGACAGCCAACATTCATAGGACTTTCCCCAAGAAAGTTAGTAATCCTAAAACTCTCCCAGGCAATCAGCATCTCAGCTTCAAAATGGTAACAATAATTCTGAAAAAAAATTAGTAAATTCTACTTCCTTATTTTCCAATTTCACATACCCCACAGTGGTCAGATGTGGGATGTTGTTGATTTCTAAAGAAATCACTAGTTTTACCCAGTGGAATTTTTGCAAGGGTGGATACTTATAAAAGGTGGTTATTTAGTCAAATAAATAAACAATCATTCCCCATAGATACAAGAAAGTTAAGTTATAACCTTCCACCTTGAGTAACTTGAATTGGCCTACAAACATGAAAAAGTATATGGTAGCAATAGAGGCCATTTTTCCTCCCTGGTAAATTCCACTTTTATTCTTCTGCCAAGATTAGTGTAAAAATTCTAATTATTTTTATGGTTCTTAATATGCTCCATGAACTCTTTTTCCCCCAGCATTATTTGAGATCTAACTGACATATAATATTGTATAAGGTTAGGTGTACAACATGATGATTTAATATGCATATGTTACAAAATAATTATGACAATAAGGTTAGTTAACACATCCTTCATCTCACATAATAAATTTTGCGTGCATTGTGAGCACATTTAAGATGTACTCTTTTAGCAATTTTCACATACTAGTATATATAACACAGAATTGTTAACTAGTCACTATGCTGAATATTAGGTAAATAGAACTTTTGCTTTGTAACTGGAAGTTTGTACTCTTGACCAACATCTCATTTCCCCCACCTCCAGCACCTGGCAACCACCATTCTACTCTCTGTTTCTATGAGTTCAGGGGTTTTGTTTTGTTTTGTTGTGTGTGTGTGTGTGTGTGTGTGTGTGTGTGTGTGTGTGTGTGTTTAGGTTCCACATGTGAGATCATACAGAATTTGTTTTTCTCTGACTTATTTCACTTAACATAATGCCAATAGAGGTCATTTTGGAGTATATGTCTCAGCTCTGCTACTAGCTCTGTACTTTAGGGCAAGATAATCTCTTTATCCCTTAAACCTTAGTTTCCTTCTCTGCTAAGTGGGAACAATGATAATACCAATAACAGTAAGAATCAATTGGGCAACTACCATATATCAGTTACTGGTAGAAAGCTGAAGATACAGCATATAACAAGACAGGCAAGGTTCTTGATCCTATGAAGCTTATGTGATAGAGAGACTCACTAAATTGTAATTATAACATAGTATTAATATTACTTATTTATTTGTTGATTGGAATTTGGCCCTTTCTTTTTACCTGACATTTTTGCCTTAGAAAAGAATGTGTTATTTCAATAAAAATTATTTTCTTTTTCATACTTAGAGATTGTTTTTTACTGTTAAAAGTAATGGTGTATGATTTGCCTTATAGGCAAAAAAAAAAAAAAAAAAGATGAAATTTGCTAGACAGGCCAGGCCTGGCAATTTCCTAAGACATCAAAGAATCCTGGGGAGACATAAGGTTTTCTCAGAACAATCTCTGAAAAATGCACCCTCATTATTGAGCCCTCTCTGGTTGTATACTCTGCAGATCTCTCAGAGAGGTGGAAACGATCGCTGATACAGCATAGACAAACCCACCTGAGGACTTCTCTTTGGACTCAAGCCGGCTTCTCAGCTTCTGAGGCATGTAAACATTTTATCTGGAAGCTCCACCAAGGCTCCAGGACCTCCTTCTGTAAGTCTGCACGTCACTTCCACCCAGTCTTTACTGCTGGAAGCAAAGCTTTGAAACAAAGGACACAGAGGTGAAGATTTGACTCTCAACTCACCTCTCCTTTTATGTATTAATAAAGATACTCCTAATTGATCTCCTCCCCCCTCTTTCTTTTTCAGAGAGGAAGGGAGAAGGAGAGAGAAAAAGAAACATCAATGATGAGAGAGAATCATTGATAGGCTGCCTCCTGCATGCCCCCTTCTGGGGATCGAGCCAGCAACCCAGGCATGTGCCCTGACTAGAAATAGAACCAGTGACCTCTTGGTTCATGGGTCAACATTCAACTACTGAGCCATTAGGCTGAACTAATTAGTCTTTTTGATAAGTGGGTAGGCATTCTAACAGTTTTTAAAAAATTAATGGGGTAAACAGACCTGGAAATTCAGAACAATAAAATATTAGAGATAGAGGGACACTTGAGTCTATGAATTCAACCTCCTTTGTTTAGAGCTGAGGGGATGGGGTTTTAGAGAAGGGAAGGTCCTATAACTAACACCTGGGAAACCTGGGACCATGAACCAGGTTTTCTGACTCCCAGTATTCCCTCCACCTCTTGATCAATTTACAACCTGGAGCAGGAAATTTGACTCTCCTTCTAATCTCCTCCCAACTTGTGCAGCTACAAAAATAGATACAATCTGGAAGCCCAGCCATGCCAAATATTGTGGCAGACTTCCCAGCCTCACTCTCCTCCTCCCCCAGCTGATGGGAAGTTGAAGCTCCATAACACTCTTGCTAGAAATATAAAAATTAATTCTCTTTTATTCTTCTTTAGATCTAAACCCCACTGCCCAACTAGATTCAGTGCTCATTCAGGATGCTCTATGCAGAGAGGAGGAATCAGATAGGTCATCAGATAAACAGAGTCTCCTATTTTAGATTCTACAGATTTGAAAGTATGAGACAATTGTGAATATTTGTATTTTTAAAAAGGCCTGGACCAGTGGTCAGCAAACTGCGGCCTGCAAGCCACATGCGGCTCGCGAGCCGCAGTTTGCCACTCTGTTGACTATGAGTTTGCTGACCACTGACCTACACTCTCAATTCCAATAAGTATAGGCTGTTGTTCCTTGTGATTAAGCCCCTAGACCAATGATAAAGAAAAAACATGAAAGCTTCAAGGAAAACCTAACATGGCTTCATGAGGTCTTTCTACAAAGAAGAAATGTTGAAAAGAGAAACACAGAAAAGATTGGGTTTATTAAAAAATTAATTTCAAATGTTGGCTGAATCCTACAAGAGAAGCATCACAGAAACAAAAGACAAGAGCATTTGAACATAGAAACTGAATTCAAGAAATTGTTTTTCTTCATGCTGGTACTTGGCAGAATACTGGAAATAGTACATGGAGACATAAGCACAAGGATGCCCATTGCAGCATTATTTGTAATAGAAAGAAATGGAAATAATCTAAGTCTCCCTCTAAAGAAGGCTGGTTAGAATAAATTACAGTGCATCTATATTATGGGATATCATGCAGTTGTTTCAAAACAGATGGTTAAGCCAAATGTCCTGACAGAATGGTGTCCAACATACATTAAGATCCTAAGTGGTAAACAAGCAAATAAAAATATTATATAATATGATTTCATTTGACCTAATAGAAACAATTATATTTTAATATATACAGAAAATTTCTAGAAAGATATGCAAGAAAATTAATTGCTGGGAAATATTAATAGGAAGAGTAGGAGAATAAGAGGTGTTATTGTTGCCTTTCATCCTTCTAATGTGAAGGTTTACCATGAGAATATAATACTTCTAATATATTTTTTAAATCCTACAAAAATATAATTTTTTAAAGAAACAAAAATATTCCAGAATTTATTTTTAATCACAAAATTTATTAATAAAGGTTCAAAACATAAAAAATTAATATAAAAAATGTCTTCTTCTATCTCTTTTTTCAATGTCCTATAGTTTTCCGAGTGCAAGGTCTTTTACCTCCTTAGTTAAGTTTATTGCTAGGTATCTTAATTTTTTTGGTGCAATAGCAAATGCAATTGTTTTTTTGTTTTTTTGTTTTGCTATCTGTGAGTTCATTATTGGTGTATAATTTTGTATTCTGCTACATTGCCAAATTCATTTATTAACTCTAGCAGGTTTTTGATGGAGTCTGAGTTTTCTATGTATAGCCTCATGTCATCTGCAAATAAGGACAGTTTTACTTCTTCTTTTCCAATTTGGATGCCTTTTATTTCTTCTTCTTGTCTGATCACTATGGCTAGCACTTCCAGTATGATATTGAATAGGAGTGGAGAAAGTGGGCATCCCTGTCTTGTTCCTGTTCATAGGGAAGATAAGTTTAGTTTTTTCTTTTTAATTTCTTTATTGATTATGGTGTTATATATGTGTCCTTATTCCCCCATTATCCATCCTATCCCCCTCCCTCATGCCCTCACCCCCTGTTGTATATAAGTCCTTTAGTGGATCTCTCCCCATTACCCTCACCCTTCCATACTTTCCCTGTGAGGTTTAATGGTTTGACCAATGTTTCTCTATCTCTGGATCTATTTTTGTTTATCATTTTATATTGTTCATTATATTCAATAAATGAGTGAGATCATGTGATATTTACCATTCTCTGACTGGTTTATTTCACTCAGCATAATGCTCTCCAGTTCCATCCATGCTATTTTTACCACAGCATAGTATTCCACTGTGTAGATGTACCACAGTTTTTTAATCCACTCATCTACTGATGAGCACTTAGGCTGTTTCCAAATATTAGCTATGGCGAATTGTACTGCTATGAACATAGGGATGCATATGTCCTTTCTGATTGGTGTTTCTAGTTTCTTGGGATATATTCCTAGAAGTGGTCAAATGGGAGTTCCATTTTTAGTTTTTTGAGGATCTCCACAGTGGCTGCATCAGTCTGCATCTCCACCAGCTGTGCACAAGGGTTCCTTTTTCTCCACATTCTCTCCAGCACTTGTGGTTTGTTGATTTGTTGATGATAGCTATTCTGGCAGGTGTGAGATCGTACCTCATTGTCATTTTGATTTGCATCTCTCGGATGATTAGTGACTTTGAACATGTTTTCATATGTCTCTTGGCTTTTCTTCTGTCTTCTTTCAAAAAGTATCTATTTAAGTCTGTTGCCCATTTTTTGATTGGGTTGTTTATCTTCCTTTTGTTAAGTTGTATGAGTTTCCTGTAGATGTTGGAGATTAAGCCCTTATTGGCGATAATATTGGCAAATATGTTCTCCGATGCAGTGGCCTTTCTTGTTGTTTTGTTGATTATTTCTTTTGCTGTGAAAAAGCTTTTTATTTTGATGTAGTCCTATTTGTTTATTTTCCCTTTAGTTTCCATTGCCCTAGGAGCAGTATCAGTGAAGAAATTGCTTCAGCATATGTCTGAGGTTTTGCTACCTATGGATTCCTCTAATATTTTTATGGTTTCCCATCTTATGTTTAAGTCTTTATCCATCTTGAGTTTATTTTTATGGATGGTGTAAGTTGGTGATCTATTTCATTTTTTTGCATGTATCTGTCCAATTTTCCCAACACCATTTATTGAAGAGACTGTCTTGACTCCATTGTATGTTCATGCGTCATTTGTCGAATATTAATTGAGCATAGTGGCTTGGGTTGATTTCTGGGTTCTCTATTCTATTCCATTGATCTATATGTCTGTTCTTGGGCCAGTACCAGGCTGTTTTAAGAACAGTGGCTTTGTAATACCGCTTGATATCTGGTATTGAGATCCCATCTACTTTGTTCTTCTTTCTCAGGATTGCAGTAGGTATTCAGGTTCTTTTTTTATTCCATATGAATTTTTGGAAAGTTTGTTTTAGGTCTGTGAAATATGCCATTGGTATTTTAATGGGAATCGCATGGAATCTATAGATTGCTTTAGGTAGTATGGACATTTTAATGATGTTGATTCTACCAATCCATGAATATGGTATGCTCTTTCATCTGCTATGTCTTGCTCTCTCTCTCTTTTTTTCAGTGTCTTATAGTTTTCCACATATAAGTCTTTTACCTCCTATGTATCTTTTTTTTGTGCATTGGTAAATGGGATTGCTTTTTTAGTCTCTCTTTCCGTAAGTTCATTATTGGTGTATAGACATGCCATAGATTTCTTGGCATTAATTTTGTATCCTGCTACATTGCCAAATTCAATTATTAAGTCTAATAATTTTTTGATGCAGTCTTTAAGGTTTTCTATGTACAGTATCATGTCATCTGAAAATAAGGACAGTTTTACTGCTTCTTTTCCCATTTGGATGCCTTTTATTTCTTCTTCTTATCTGATCACAATGACTAGTACTTCCAGCACTATGTTGAACAGGAGAGGTGAGAGTGGGCATCCCTGTCTTGTTCCTGTTCTTAGGGGAAATGGTTTTAGTTTTTGCCCATTGAGTATGATGCTGGCTGTGGGTTTGCCATATATGGCTTTTATTATGTTGAGGTATGATCCTTCTATTCCCACCTTGCTGAGAGTTTTTATCAAGAAAGGGTATTGGATTTTGTCAAATGCTTTTTCTGCATCAATTGATATGACTATGTGGTTTTTATCTCTCAATTTGTTTATGTGATTTATCACATATATTGATTTGCGGATATTGTACCATCCTTGCATCCCTGGAATAAATCCCACTTGGTCATGGTGTATGAACTTTCTAATGTAATGCTGAATCCAATTTGCTAGAATTTTGTTGAGGATTTTAGAATCTATGTTCATCAAAGATATTGGCCTGTATTTCTTTCTCTTTTTTGGTGTCTTTATCTGGTTTTGGAATTAGGGTAATGCTTGCTTCATAGAAAGAGCTTGAAGTGTGCCTTCCTTGGAGAAAGACATAAATAAATGGAAGAACATACCATGTTCATAGATTGGTAGAATCAACATCATTAAAATGTCCATACTACCCAAAGCAACTTACAGATTCAATGCAATCCCCATTAAAATACCAATGGCATATTTCAAAGATCTAAAACAAACTCTCCAAAAATTCATATGGAATAAAAAAAGAACTTGAATAGCCACAATAATCCTGAGAAAGAAGAACAAAGTTGGAGGGATCACAATACCAGATATCAAGCTATATTTCCAAGGCATGGATCTCAAAACTTCCTGGTACTGGCACAAGAACAGACATATAGACCAATGGAACAGAACAGAGAACCCAGAAATAGACCTAAGCCATTATGCTCAATTAATATTTGACAAAGGAGACAAGAGCATACAATGAGCCAAGATAGTCTCTTCAATAAATGGTGCTGGGAAATTTGGTCAGATACATGCAAAATAAATGAAACTAGCTCACCAACTTACACCACACACAAAAACAAACTCAAAATGGCAAAAGGACATAAATGTAGCACAAGAAACCGTAACGTGGAAGATAGTATGGAGTTTCTTCAAAAAGTTAAAAATGAACTCCCATTTGCCCCAGTAATCTCACTTCACCCAAGAAAATAGCAATACCAATCAGAAAGGATATATACATCCCTATGTTCATAGCAGCACAATTTACAATAGCTATGATTTGGAAACAGCCTAAGTGCCCATCAGCAGATGACTCGGTTAGAAAATTGTGGTACATCTACACAGTGGAATACTATGCTGCTATAAAAAGTAAGAACTTTTACTATTTGCAACAGCATGTATGGAACTGGGGAGCATTATGCTAAGCGAAATAAGCCAGTCAGAGAAAGATAAATATTGCATGATCTTACGCATATGTGGGATATAATGATCAATATAATTTGATGAATAAGGATAGATCCAGAGACAAATGGCAGGAGAGGGGGGATTAGAGAGCAACCAAAGGACTTGTTTGCATGCATATTAGCATAACCAATGCACACAGACACTAGGACTGTGTCTGGGGTGGGAATGGCTTGGGGAAGAGGGGAGTTAATCAGGGAAAAGGGAGACATATGTAAAAATTTAGTCAATAAAAATAAATAGTAAATAAAAAGAATGTCCAAGAGGTCTTCAACCAAATAAATCCCTTTTCTTCCTTCCCAAAAACTGCAGCCCTTGGATAGAATTTTTATCCTTCCCATCCTTGTCATCACCCTCTGTAATGCTGACAACATGTGCTTTGTTGGCCTCCTTGATTCACAGATTCCACATTCATTCTATATCACCAGCCTCTGACTACTTGTTGAACTTCATTATTATGCCTAACGCTAGAACTTGGAACATCATTTCTTTGGTCATACAGCCCAGAAAGCTATGATCACAGATGCCCCAACATGTCCAAACAAACCATCTTAATTCTCCTTTTGGTAAAATTACAGATAAATGAATTTCCTTAGTGGTTTCCAATGAACTGCAGCAAGACCTTTGCCCCAGGCTCTGCAGTATATTTGTGGAACTGCATATAGAACAGTGGTCTACAGGGCTTTGGGGTGGGGTCGTTGCTCCAGATTTAACAAGTCTGTTCACAAAGTATAGGTTATGGATTATGGATGCATGTAAATGTCCGAAAAAGGGTCCAGATTTGGGTCCTTTCTTGCTTAATCTATCAATGATTTGGAAGAAGACTAAAAAGCCATGTTTTCAGTATTCACTAACTTTTCACTTATTGTACTAATTTTCTTTTCTTCCCACTTTATGAAAGCATTTCAATCTCTGAACTTGGGATGGGATCATTTTTTTATGTTAACAACTTACCTGTTTACATACTGTCTGATTCTATTTACATATATGATGTTCTGGAAAAGGCAAAGCTATAGCAATGGGGAATAAGGATTGGGAGTGGAATAGAGATTGACTACAAAGGGGCAGAGTGAAGATGAAATCATTTTGTGTTATGATTGTGGTAGTGGATACAAAGCATTTGAAAACCATAAAACTATATACCATAAAAGCATGAATTATATGGTCTGTAAATTTAAAAATAAATCCAAAAAATCTTCCCTTGACACCCTAATCTCTATAATAAAAATAGTAACAATAGCAATTGCAAATCATAATACAAGATTCAAAAATAAATGCTAGCTTCTCAGTTCAACAACTTACAACTGAAAAGGGTGAAAATATCTGGATGGACATACAACTCATATCATCATCTGGGCCCTGCCTGCCTATCCAATTTCATCTCCCGTCACTGCTCTTCCCTTTCATTTCTCATTCCTAGTCCTAAATATGCCAGGTTGTTTCTTGCTTTTATTCCTTTACACAAATTCCTAACTGGCAATGTCTTTGCCCCACCACCTCCATACACCACCCTTGAAAACCCTTCAGCCTTCAAAACCCAGCCTAGCCATCATTAACTCCCTGACTCCTGATAGAAAATATGCTTATTTCCATTGCCACCCTCGTGATGTGTGGGACTGTGATACTCAAGGGCACCTTTCTCACAGAGGTGCTTGCAGCGATTGCCTGCAGATGCTAGGACCCAGTGACCTCATGGGTTGGGGCTGACTGGAAGCCAAGGCTGTCGGCTCCACCCTGAAATTCCACCCTACCCAACCTGAGCACAGAGACTTTGACAAGTTTGCAAGCCCTGGTACATAAGGCTGTCTCCTAGAGTAGACACAGCTGATCCTCACAGCCAATTGGCCTGGAGGTCAATTCCTCCCAGTGATACCAACAACAAACAAGACTTATCTGCAAAAAAGCTGTACACACAGTCCACAAAGGGGTGCACCAAGAGTGTACATCTCAGGTAACAGGGGAAGCCGAGACACCTAGCACACAAAGCTACCCTACCAATTCAGGGAAGTAGTGAAAATGGGGAGAGAAAAAAACAGATTGCAAATGAAAGAAATGGAGGAAAACAAACGACTGAAAACAAACACAGTTATAAGGTATTTATTTTATTTTATTTTATTGATTTTTTACAGAGTGGAAGGAAGAGGGATAGAAAGTCAGAAACATCGATGAGAGAGAAACATCGATCAGCCGCCTCCTGCACTGGGGATGTGTCTGCAGCCAAGGTACATGCCCTTGACCGGAATCGAACCCAGGACCCTTTAGTCTGCAGTCCGATGCTCTATCCACTGAGCCAAACCAGTCTCGGCAGTTATAAGGTATTTCAAGAGGCTCCTAGAAAAGGCCGATAAGCTTAGCGAGGATATGAGCGAGACCCTCGTGGATATGAAAAAGGACCAACAAGAAACTAAACATATGCTGACTGAAATAAAAAAAAATTTTTCAAAAACCCAGCAGCAGACTAGAGGAACACAAGAATCAAGTCAAATATTTGAAATATCAAGAGGCCAAAAACATTCAACCTAAAAAGAAAAAAGAATCCAAAAATTTGAGGATAGTGTAAGAAGCCTCTGGAACAATTTCAAACGTACCAACATCAGAATTATGGGGGTGCCAGAAGAAGAGAGAGAGCAAGATAATGAAAACGTATTTGAAGAAATAATGACTGAAAACTTCCCCCATCTGGTGAAAGAAATAGACTTACAAATCCAGGAAGCACACAGAACCCCAAGCAAAAGGAATCCAAAGAGGACCACACCAAGACACATCATAATTAAAATGCCAAGAGCAAAGGACAAAAGGAGAATATTAAAAGCAGCAAGAGGAAAACACTTAATTACCTACAAGGGAGCACCCATCCGCTTGTCCGTGGACTTCTCAACAGAAACTATGCAGGCCAGATGGGAGTGGCAAGAAATTTTCAAAGTGATGAATAGCAAGAACCTTACAACCAAGATTATTCTATCCAGCAAAGCTATTATTCAGAATTGAAGGTCAGATAAAGAGCTTCACAGATAAGAAAGAAGAAGCTAAAGGAGTTCATCAACACCAAACCAGTATTATATGAAATGCTGAAAGGCATTCTTTAAGAAGAAGAAAAAGGAGAAAAAGGTGGCTGTTTCAAACTAGAGCATGGATGGAACTGGAGAACATTATGCTAAGTGAAATAAGCCAGTCAAAGATAAGTATCACATGAACTCACTCATTTATGGAATATAATGAACAACATAAACTGATGAACAAAAACAGATCCAGAGACAGAAAAGCTCAAACCTCAGAGGGATGGTAGGGGAAGGGAGGGGTAAAGGGGAGAGATCAATCAAAGGACATTTATGCACGCATATAAGCCTAATCAATGGACACGGACACCAGGGGGTGAGGGCATAAGTGGTGATGGGGGGAGGAGGGGATTGGAAGGGGTGATGGGTGATGAGGACACATATGGAATACCTTTATCAATAAAGGTATTAAAGAAAAAGAATCAATGTGTCATCATCTATTAATCTGATCTCCTAAAGGATGGATACTAGTTCTTTTTATTCATTTCTGAATCCCCACAACTCAGTACAATTTGGTTGCACAGTCTAGCATAGTCAACAAATATTTGTAGACTTTAAACAATTTTAAATGACTTCTTTCTCTGATTAGGCAAACAAAATCCCTAATTATGTGTTTGAAGGAGACTGCATTTCTTTCCCCAAAATTTTTTTCTTTAACAATACAATCAGTTTTCCCTTTCCAGCAATTTTGCTAGTATTTTGGAGTAATTTCATATAGAAGCAATCAGCAGTAATCCATGTTATAGTGTGTTTTGCAAGAAGCATTCCCAACATCTCACATTGGCCTCTTTTTCTCTAGTTTTTGGGTACTGCTATAAATAAGCTTGTGATACCTGATGCAGTGGTCAGTTTCTAATTCTTCCCTGCAGCCCCTTATACTTAAGAAGACTGAAGTATATTTTATTTCAGCTGGGACTTATCCTGATGCATCCAAAAGCAAAGGGAGAAATTTTGGCAGGCCACAAAGACTCTTTGAAAGGACTGTGATACATTGCTGCAGGAAACTTAGACTGTTGCTTACAGTAACACCCATGTGCCTTCCCCAAATATTCAGAAATCTGAGGGATTGGAGGAAAGTATTTCCCACCCCTGTATTCTGTGTTCACCAAAGCTGATCTCATTCCCTGGCTCTTGTAATGGAATAGGTCAAAGACATCTGGCTGTTGCAGGCTGGGATTTTGGCGATGGTTGAGATGAGCCCTTGCATCTGATGAGATTGCAGTAGCCTGGGTCAACACGGAGAGCCGTCATCCTTGTCACACTTGCCTGGGTCAAGGCAAGTCAAGGGTCTGGATGAATTGAATATGCAGTCAGACCATTAGAGTTCTACAAGAATGTGAGCAATGACAAGGTCAAGGCCAAGGGCTTGGGAACATGGCCCAGGAGCTTTGGCAACATCACTCAACACAATACCTTAGAAGAAGAGTGGTGTAGGAAACATGAGCTGTCATCTCACTTATCCTCAGTTTCCCTATTTGTCAAAGATTGAGGATTAGAACTAGTGAATTCTAAGGCTCCCTATCCAACTCCAGCTTAGGTAAAATGACTTGGTCACATACAAGGCCGGAGCAGAGGAACAGAGGGCAAGCAGCTCAGAGTTCATGCTGGACTAGGACTTCGTGCTGAGCTTCAGAGGACACAGGTCAGAGTAGCCTCGATAGGTAGATTCCTGGATGGCTCCTGAAGTTCCCTAAAGGCCACAGAAAGCTGTCTCCTAGACTGGCCAGATGTCCCAGGCCAGTTGACAATTATTCTCAGGGGATATTTGACCAAGGAAAGTTCTGCTGAGGCCCATGGAGCAGCCCATGGGCAATTCATGAGGCCTCAGCATCTTACGCTGGATATTTCTTATCCAACCTTTCCCACCCCATACTGGCCCCAGGTTTGGCATAGCCCCTCCACCTTCTTTTAAGCACCTTCCCTCCTATTTCCCAACCACTTGCAATGGATACTTCATTAGGAAACAGCGTATTTGGTGGCAATACAGCCACTTTAGTGTCTGAGCTCTGGATTTGAGTCTCAGCCCTGACTACAAGGTATTTATGTGACCTTGGCTAAATTATTTTTCCTTACCTCCACCTCAGTGTTCTTCATCTATGAAGTAGAAATTGTATCACCCACCTCCAGTGATGTTTCCGTGATTCAAATCAGATCACCAAATAGCTGTGCTCTGTAAACTGAAGTACTAGATAAACCTAAGCCATTAGCAATGTCAGATTATTTTGGGAAGTTGTTGGTATCCAAATGATGCATAAATAAAACCAGAGCTGGAGAGAAAACCTCTCTGCACCCGTGCAGACTCACTGTCTCCTATCCGTCATCTGGCGGTCCCCCCAACCCTCCCCTCCAGCCTTCCGGGCTTGGCTGTGGGGCCAGCCAGCCGCTAACAGGATGGCTCACTGCTCAATCCAGACAGTCCCCAGGGCTGGAGGCTTGTGCCTGTCAGCCTATCAGTTGGCATGCTGACAGACAAGGAATGTGGCCAATAAATATCTAATCAGGAAGGTACCAATTCTCAAACCCGGCAGTTCAACATAATGATTTCAGTAGCAGACTGTACTAAGAATCAGAGTGGGCCACACACCTTGGAACTCCAGGGCCGCCGGCTATTATGGAAGAGTGGAGGATCTGGAAAACACACACACCTGCATTCTTTATGCAGGAGACCATGTGCAGCAGGGGAAACTGCCTGCACTTTCTCCAAACACTCAAATACCAAGCTCAGCTATGCAGTTTATTGACTATATATCCTTAACTTCTCTAAGCCTTGGTTTTCTCATCATACAGTGGGTAATACAATAATCAATTAATTCTAATAGCTAGTAGGGTGTGCCAGACACTGTTGTTCCATGTCTTCTGTAGATGTAACACATGTAATGTGCTTCTCAGTATCCTTCTCAGGCAACTGCGTAAAGTACCTGATAGGCTAATAGGCATTGGGCAAGAATGAGCCTTCTCTCTGCACCCTTCTGCCCCATGAAATTTGATTGCTCTAGGGCAGCCAATTCTCTTTCTTTGATCTGCTTACCAGCTGTGTAGCCCTGGGCAAGCTACTTAACCACTCTGAGCCTCACTTTTTTTTCATAAGGTAAAACAAGGAGTAATGACCTCACAGAGTTGTAGAAATGAAATGAGATAAAGACAAAGTACTGAATGCAATGGGTAATACACAGTAAATTCTCAATGAATATTAGTTGCTTTGATGATTATTTATAACCCCTCATATCTATGTCACATTTTTCACTTTATGAAGCCCCTCCATATCTCTTAACTTTTTGGATTTATAGTCTAAATTACTATTAGAATTGTTATTCCTATTTGACATACAAAGAGATGGAGGTTCAGAATGGTGGAGTGACT
Organism: Antrozous pallidus; assembly: GCA_027563665.1. NCBI lineage: Eukaryota > Metazoa > Chordata > Mammalia > Chiroptera > Vespertilionidae > Antrozous > Antrozous pallidus. The sequence continues at coordinate 59,139,280 of CM050522.1, forward strand.
TATTCTAGGTCATGTGATGAATGAGAAGCAGAGATGAAACTTAAACCCAGATCTCCACCTCCCACCTCCCCAACACCCCCCTCCCCGCCCCCAGGACTTTTTCTCTTTCTAGAAGCTGCTGAGAGTCACAGGCAACTGTGGAAGTCAACCCCTTCGAGCTGTCTCTTTGACCTAGAAAGGAGTCCCATCTTTGAAGTCAGTGGCAGTTGATGGTGGGTGAAAGTCAGGACCCTGAATGAGCCCAGAGTTTCTGTGGCTGCTCTACAAATGGGGGGCAACTAGAAGCCCTTGAGGATAATTTCTAGTAGGCACATTTACAAGATAGAGAGAAGAGAGCAATGGCTCTAGGTGGAAACAATTCCTGCTGAAGTCCTCCGACATCATAGGGTCCCGCAAGTTAAACACTAAACTGTAGGCACAAAGGCTCCAGATGGTTTTCTGAGGAGAAGGTCCAAAGCTTTTAGTAGATTATCAGAATTAACCCTGACTCACAGAAGGAAAAGAACAGCTGTTCTAAGCTGCCACGTGAGTTCCACACCTGAGTCACCCTCTTCCAAGTCCTGCTCCCTGGGAGTGGCTCCTATGGACCATGACTATGGCCATGACCATGATCAAAGGAAATAGCCAACAACTTCTATCTGCTTTGCCTGGTGTGATTTTTATTTTCTTCTTATATTCTTATCTATATTTGTCAAATTTTCTTTAGCAAATAAAGAGTAAGTCTAAAACAACAAACATATATTTTAAAGTTTTAAGTTCATTGTTTAACTCAAGAAACACAAGTTAACATAAGCAGGGTTTACCACTTTGCCTTAGCAAATACAATTTAGTTGTGCTGTTTCTAATGAAAACCAAAACAGAGCAAATAATTAAGTTAAAAACAACAGCACCAATTTAGTGGTTTACCAATTAGCAATTCAGTCCAACATGTATCGAGTAAATGCTGAGCTCACAGAGCACCATGCTTAGTGCTCCTGGCTTAATTGGCAGCTCTGCAGCATTTGGCATATCTGGCCTCTGTCATCTCACCATCTTCCCTTGGACTTGGTGAAACACACTTCTCTCACTCTCTGTGGGTTCCATGTGCATATTCTCATGTAGGTTTCTCTTCCTCTGCCCTCTCCTTATTTACTGGTTCTGCTCACAGGACCCTTATTTCTGGCTGCGGTTTCCCTGATGGTTTCATTTGCTTCCATGACTTTGGCAATCATTTATATATTAATGATCCCCAAATATGTAACTCCAGTCCATCTATCTCAAAAGAATTCTAGGCCAATAATGCCAACCTGCTCCTGGACACCTCCATCTGAAGGTCCCACAGGCATTATAACTTAACACGTCAGAAGCTGAACTTATCCTCAATATTAACCCATTTCCAAACTATGATCTCCCTCTTGTGCCTCCTATTAGAGAATCTAAGCAAGAACCATGTTTGATTTCCTTTTTCCTACTGTCACGTGCAGCAATACTAAACATGCTGGTTCTTCCTCAGTACCTCCAGTAACTATCAAATACCTTGGTTACTCTTTTTACACCACTCACCTGGATGATGGTACAGTCTTGTACAGGTGTCTTTGCCTCTATTCTTGTCTGCTTTGACTTATTCTTTCCCAAAATGCAAACTAGATCATGTCACTCCATTGACGTCAACTCTCCAGTGACTCACCAATGCCTTTAGGATAAAGTTTAAACATCTCAGGATGTTTTACCTGTTCCTCTGTGTCTGACTTCTGTCTCTCTGCCTTCTTCTTTAGACTCCATCTACTGCCATTTGCATTAGTTAGGACTGAGGCTCCAACTGCTATAATAAATATCATAATGTCTTAAAAACAAGGTAGATTTCCTCTCTCTCTCTCTCTCTCTCTCTCTCTCTCTCTCTCTCTCTCTCTCTCTCTCTCTCTCTCAGCAATCCAAATGTAAGCAGTACATGATTGATACAAGAACACAACTCCTACCCTGTTGCTCCATTAGCCTCACTAAGCAGCTCCCACCTAACGTGATTTGACATGATTGCTCCTGCTCTCATCATCACTTTCTTTTTCATCCAACAGTGAAGAGCTAAAGGGACAAAGGAAGAATTCAGAAGAGGTAATACACCCAACCTCATCCCATGGCTTGTAATTTAGTTTCTTGCCCACACTTGGCTTCAAGAGTAGCTATGAAATGTAGTGTTTTACTGAGAAGCTATGTGCTAACTCATACTTGCTTCCATTTAAGTCTTTGTAACCACTGAGAAGCCTTTCTGCCCCTGTACTCCCCCCCCCCTCCAAATAACTCATTGCACTAAATTATAAGGACCACTCACGAGTTCTCTCATTTGTCACCCACCATCTGTTATGGACCTTAGACATCAACACACTGTCTTGTCCATATCGAATGAAGTGATCTCGTTGGTGGAAACAGTGCAGGTCAATCTGTGAAAGAAAAAATTTCCTGCGAGAGCCTGCAGAGTTTGTGTCGCCCATGGAAAAAGGAGTGAATCTAGATACTTATGTAAATTTTGTTTGGTCCCTCTTCATAGAGGAAAATGTTTTACGCAGTACCAGACATTAAAACAGTACTAGGAACTTTAATTGTTTAATTGTTTTTGTAAATAAAAATGTTATAATTATTGAAAAACAACACCTAAAGTGCATTATGATCTATAGATATGATGATTTAAGTAACGTGCAGTTTGCCCAAAAACGTGCGGTCCCTGATTATGTCTTAGAGATTTCTATGTGGCATGCAATATTCATCTGATTACTTATCTATTTTCCCATCTAGGCTATGTGATTCTTTAGAGCTAACAAACACTGTATCTTGTTCATCTTTGTTTCCTTGATGCTGGACAAAATGCCTCATGCTTAACAGGTTATAAATAACTGCTTGCTGGTTGAATTAATGAAAGAAAACACTAAAGTAGGATCCCAATTTATATAAACATGCTATGAACGTAACTATGAAAAAATACAAACAAACAATAACAACAACAAAACAACAACAACATAAAAAGAGTCCTGAATGAAAACATGTCAACATGTTAACAGAGGTTCCTTGTAAACATCAAGATTATGAATGGTGTTCTGCTTCTAGCATCTTACCACCCCTTCTTGTAATAGGGGAAAGGGGATAACATTAAAAACAAAGTAGAGAAATTTTGTTCCTTTTAATTCAGAGTAAGATCTTTAAAAGTTTTACTCAAGAATTGACCATTGCATTGTTTTTGAGCTATTGTTCTTTCAAAACAACAGGAGCCACTGGAATAAACATTTTTTAGGTTAACATTTAGAGTGATTACTAGGTGCAGCCTGGTCATTTCATAGATGGGAAAATCGAGGTCCAGAGAGAAGATGGGCCTCTGTGTCTAATTATTATTATAATTATTATTGTGGTAAGAACATATAACATGAGATCTACCCTCTTTGTTCTGGGCTCTCTATTCTGTTTCTTTGGTCTATATATATGTTTTCATGCCAGTATATTACTGTTTTAATTACTTTACAGTATATTTTGAAATCAGGAAGTGTAATAGTGTGATGCCTCCAGCTTTGTTCTTCTTTCACAGGGTTGCTTTGCCTATTTGGTGTCTTTTGTTGTTTAAAAAAACTGCCATTGGGATTTTGATAGAGATTGTTTAAATCACTTTGGTTAGTATGGACATTTTAACAGTATTGAATATGGGATATCTTCCCATTTACTTTTGTCTTTAATTTCTTTCATCAATGTTTTATAGTTTTCAGTGTATAAGTCTTTCACTTCTATGGTAACATTTATTCCTAAGTATTTTATTCTTTTTACTACTGTGGTAAATGAGATTATTTTCTTAATTTTCTTTTTTATATATATATTTTTTTCTTTATTGTTCAGTTTATTAATTACATTGTTTCCCCTTTTTTATCTCCCTATATCTCCCCTCCACCCTGTACCTATCCCACCCTCCACCCTCACCTCCCCCTCCCCTATGTCCTCTCCCATTGTTGCAAGATTTTTGTCCAATCTCTTGCTGTACTTCCCACAACCCTTTTCTCCCCAAGAATTGTCAGTCCATTCCCTCTCTATGTCCATGTTTCTGTTATAGTCACCAGTTTATCTTGTTCATCAGCCTATCAATTCACTTGAGTTTTATGTTCATTTGTTGATAGATGTGTATTTGTTGTTCATAATTTATATTTTTACCTTTTTCTTCTTCCTCTTCTTAAAGAATATCTTTCAGCATTTCATATAATATTGGTTTGGTGGTGATGAACTCCTTTAGCTTTTCCTTATCTGCGAAGCACTTTATCTGATCCTCAATTCTGAATGATAGCTTTGCTGGATAGAGTAATCTTGGTTGTAGATTCTCGCTCTTCATTATTTTGAATATTTCTTGCCACTCCTGTCTGGCCTGCATCATTTCTGTTGAGAAATCAGTTGACAATCGTATGGTTGCTCCCCTGTAGGTAACCAACTGTTTTTCTCTTGCTGCTTTTAATATTCTCTCTTTATCTTTTGCTCTTGACATTTTAATTATGATATGTCTTGGTGTGGTCCTCTTTAGATTCCTATATTTTGGGGTTCTGTGTACTTCTTGGGCTTTTAAGTCAGTTTCTTTCACCAGGTGGGGAAGTTTTCAGTCACTATTTCTTCAAGTAGGTTTTCATTAACTTGCTCTCTCTCTTTTTCTGGCACCCCAATAATTCGGATGTTGGCATGCTTGAGGTTGTCCCAGAGGCCCCTTACGCTATCTTCAATTATCTGAATTCTTTTTGTTTCTTGCTTTTCCAGCTGAGTGGATTTTGCTTCTTTGTATTTCAAATCTTTGACTTGGTTCTTGTGGCCCTCTGGACTGCTTTTAGGACTTTGTGTATTATTTTTTATTTCAGTCTGTGTAAGCTTGATTTCTAGTTGGTCCTTTTTTTTTATCCGTGAGGGTCTGGTTCGTATCCTCAGAGGCCTTGTTCATTTCCTTGAGGGTCTCATTCATTTGCTTGAGGTTCTCATTCATTTCCTTGTAATTCTCATTCATTTGCTGGTTGGTCTTGTTTATTTCCTGGTAATTCTCATTAAGTTGATCGGCCTTTTGTAGGAGCCTCTTGAAAAGCCTTATAACCGTGGTTTTGAACTCTATGTCTTGTCGTCTTTTCTCCTCCATTTCTTTCACACCTGATTTCTTTCCATGTCTCTGCATGGTGGCTGCTTTATGTGGTGGATATCTTCAAAGGGACAGTGGCTTAGCCTCCCCAGTTACCTGAGGTGGGTGCTCTTACTGCAATCCTTTATGGGTTGTATTCAGTATTTTTGAATTTAAACCCAGCTTTTTGTTGTTAGCCCTAGGAGGGTTTGACCTCCAGGCCAATTGGCTGTGAAGGGAGACTGTGTTCAGGTTGGATGGGCGGAGTCTCTGAGCTGCGCAGGTAGCGTCAGCGTCAGCTGCGTCCTATGCATCGCTCGCGCGTGCACGCACGGTTCTCTGTTGGATGGGGATGGCTGCAGACACCTCCAAGAGAAAGCCGCTAGTCTCTTCCCCTTGCCAGACCACTCCGCCTTTCCCCAAATGTGCCTGCACACCAAAAGTCTAGCCCAGGATTGTAAAAATAAATGGTTTCCAGAACCAGGAGACAAGTTTCCAGGGGGCAAGTCGCGGGTTTGTGCGACCCTTTCGCGGAAACTCGCAGTTCAGGAGCCTCTGCCGCACCCCGCTTCCAGGGTGCGTCCCCCGGACCTCGGCCGGACCTCGCCTGACGCTGGGGGCTGGGGGATCCGGGCAGTGGGACGAATCTCACCTGGTGCTGGGAAATCCAGGCAGTGGGACGGGCATTGCTGCTCCAGCCCCAGCCCGTGCGCACGCGACCGGGATTTCTCCTAACCTGTTTCCGTCTGAAAGACTGCGCTCCTGCAGCTTCTGAGTCTCAGTGTCCCACCTCCACTCCAGTTAGTGGAGTTTTCATTCAGCCAGCTTTCTGGCGATTCTGGGTGCTGTCTGTTCTGCTGTTATGTTGTAGTTCCTAAATCGTTGCGCGAGGCAGAACAATAGGTGTTCACCTATGCCGCCATCTTTTTTTCTCTCTATTTTCTTAATTTTCTTTTCAGATAATTTGTTGTTAGTACATAAAATGAAACTTATTCTTAAACGTTGATTTTGTATCCTGCAACTTTATTGAATTCATGTGTTAGTTTAAATTAATTAGCTTGTGGCTCTGGATGTATTAGGCTTGGTTTCATACTTTTTTTAAGGATTGCCTTTGATTGGTATTTTTCATTTTAATTGTTCTCATTTTCAACCATGATGAACTGACAGTCCAGAAACAATGCATCCCAATGTGTGCACAGCTCACATTGGCTCATTTGCTGGCACATTGGATATAAATGATGAAACCAGTCCTAGTGGCCCATTCTAGATGCCACCATATCATAGCATCCTCAGACAAAGCCATTTGTCAGCAGCTCTTCTAGGAAGAGGACTCTGGCAGAGCCCATCAAAATAAAAGACGAGGCAGCCAAATGTGTTTCTTTTTCTTGATATTTGTGTGAAGGCCATTTTGTAGTGATTAAAATACATATGTGAGTTTATTCTTTTTTCCATTTAACTCTTTACCCATTGGTTATGTGGGCAGCTAGAGGGCACAGAAAGGTGAGTAATTTTTTATGGACTTTAAAATCAAAACAAATTCAAGGGGAATTGGAGACTTGTCTCTCCATCTCTCTTTTGTGTGCCATGCTCTGAGAGATTAGACTCCTTCCTCAACATAAATACACGAGCATGCCTAGTTTGGCGTCTTTGCTCACAGCTTCTCCTGTTCCTTGAATTATCTCTCCCAACCCCCATATCCAATGGTTCTACCTTCTCCAGGAAGCCTTCCTGATATTCCTGGCTCTCTAGTCTCACCTGCTTCAGAACTCCTAGTTTATGGTTTATATATGTGTATTTATTCTTTTACACTTCCTATATACACCTTAGATTGTGATAAAATTTACCATGTGAATCTTCTATGTTTCCCAAGATCATGGCTTTCCTGAAGTAAGGGCCTTATCTAATTCAACTCACTTTATTCAATGACTTGTCCTCAGGAAATTCTGATTGAATCAATAAGATCATCCAAGATCCAACCCTTGAGAGCAGCTTTACTCTGGGGTTTGAGCCAAGATTCCCTTCCCAGCTAACCCAGAGCTTCCAGCTTTCATTCATAGATCTTTTGAACTAAGTTGTCCATGTAGCCCTTCAGCTTGAGGGAAAATGGAGATAAAAAAAGTGTGGAACTGGTGAGGAATTTCTTCTACTGCTAATTGAATAAGTCATTTCATATTTTCCAAAAAGAGGGATTTTTCCCCCAAATGCAAAATAGTTGTTGTTGTACTTCACAAGTTGTAAGGATTCAATATAGTAATACACACACAAAAAGCTTGCAAGTAGGCTAAAACACGAAAAGGCAACTTTGTGCTTTTGTGAGTATTACTTTTCCTTCTCCACTTACAGCCATCACTGTTTTTTTCTCTTTCCTTTCCATCCATGTCTGATCTATTCACAGTGTTGCTATTCACCCTAGCATAAGATGTTCTTGCCAGAGCAAAGAGCAGTCTTCAGAAGTTCAAATTTCATAACTGTAAAGGAATCATCCAAGAATACCAAGCTCAGGCTTCTACATAGGGGCTCCAGAAATAGCAATAAAGATCAAATGGCCCCTCTATTTTTGTAGAGAGTCAATATAGTCTGGAGAGATTCATCTGAGTAGCAGGAAGGTCCAATGACAATAAATGGGATGTGTAAGTGGGATTGTTACAAATTACACTGGGCATCCTGTGCAAAGGCCCAGTGTCCAGCTCCCTTTGTTTATAATGCTGCCAGCACATCAGCATTCTACATTTGCCTATGGCTGAGGCCACTTTGGAGAACCTCAGAACACTTCTGCGGCCCTGTGAGTGTGTGTGTGTGTGTGTGTGTGTGTGTGTGTGTGTGTGTGTGTAATAGGGCCTGGTCATCTAAATATAACATGGATCCTCCACCTTTCCATGATTTCTGTATGTAGAATTTATACAATGTAAGTGTTCATCTTTTCTCTTGATGCTAGACTTGGGGGAGGGGAGTGGCTCATACATGAGTCAAAAGAATTATCATTGGTGCCAAAATGGGAGGAGGGCCAGATTCGTGTGAGGCTTTTATATAGTGCAATATGCCCAAAGGCCAGCAGTAAAAAGTATTATTGGGTGAGACTTTAGGAGACAAACACCTCTGAATTGGGGCAAAGGTCACAGTGACAGATTGTTTATTCTGTCTCTTCTGCAAATAGATTTCTTATGGGATGAGGGTTGTTATGGTGATGGAGGTAAGGTGAGACTGAACTTAGAGGGAAAGAGGACATATTGGTCCTGGCTTCTCTGCTCTCTTGCCATCCTTCATGTCTCCATTCCCAACCACAGTCAAGTCAACCTCTACCAGCCATAGGCTTTCTACCTTAAAGCCACTGCAACCCTTTCCCCACACATCTCTACCCAGTAGTAGCTCACTTTCAGGTACTTCTTCTCTAATGGGTTCCTTTCAGACTTGACTTCTCTCCTATGCACTGGAGGCCCAAGGCAAGGGAGGCACCCACAGTTCCTGAGACACTGCTTTTGCTTAGACATCTGAGCAACAGGTCCTCCTCTCTGAAAGAGAAAGCTGGACATAGCATAAACATATTCTCTATGATAAGTGTATAATGTCCTGTAAGATTATCTCATTGGATTAGAGCTCAGTTTGACCCTTTGGAAGAATATGTTTTCTTTGCCACTAAATGAGGAGCTCTGTTGTCTTTAGATAAGGGTTAAATTACACATTGTTTACTCAGCTAGAAGATATCTTTGTGAAAAAGAGCTTGGAGCTGAAATTGGCTGTGGGCTCAGCAAGGGTGCACAGTAGGACATGACCAATTAGCAAGCCTATGGCATCTTGGGCAACATTGGTAAATGAGAGGAAATCAAATGAATGGGAAGGAAACAGGCAGCCCCATTCTACCCTGTGCTGGTAAGGTAAGTCCATAGCTGGATTACCATTCTCCCTATGACAAATCCCTTCACAGAAGACAAATCATCTGAGTCCATAATAGGAAGAGAAGCAGGGTAGATGAAGAGTCAGATATATATCAGATCTGAAGAAAGTGGAAATCTTTAACTGGTGGAAATAGGCATTTGAGGCTCTTGGAAGAGTTGTCTCCAACTACCTGGAAGGCTGTCATTTGGAAATAAGATCAAACACGCTCTATGTGAAAACTGAACCAATGGCTGAAGATAAGTTCCTTTAGGCTCAATGTTAACTACATCTTTTCTAACAGAGCTGGCTGTCAGTGGAAGAGGCTGTCTTGTGAAAGGAAAAGCCCCCACCAGTGGGAGCATTCAAACAGAGGTCCATAACAAACTATTAAGAACATGGTCTAAGAGATTCTAAATTGTGGGACTCAAACTTGATGACCTCTAATGGCCTTCTCAATTTCACAAGGTGTCGATGACAAAAGGGAGCCCACAACCTAATTCCAAAGAGCAGCCCTTTCTCCACCTCCCTTTCAGTTCCCAGCACACTAATTTTCTCTCCACCAGTGCTAGTAGGAAGCAGGATTCTGTGAGAGCTGGTAAGTGAGACAAGGCTCTGCCCAACCCTCTCAGCAGGACTGGCAATTAGCTGGACTCCAGCCCCCCAGGACTCACAAGCTCTCAGCAGGTCTCAATACTCCACCAGAGCTTATTCAGAACCCAGGGAAGGAGGTAGCCACAGGTAGCAGGGGCTTAATTCTGAACCCACGCTAACCAAACATTAACATTTGCATTTAAAATCAAGAGCAGAAAAAAGAGCAATGAAAACTCTACTCAATTAAAGCTGTCTGCAAATGCAAATATGCTTGACAGAAGAGAAAGGGGCTCTCTAGTGGCCACCCCTCTCTGCTGACATTTGTGACCAGATAGGAGAGGGGACTGTATACATATGTAGGAAGAAGAAATTAGACCAGAGAGAGGAGGGTGAGTGGAGGAAGGGGAGGGACAGAACATAATTGTGATCTATACCATGAAACCTATAATCTCACTTTGACATGAAAATTGGCTCTGGAGCTAATTAGCTTTCTAATATCATTTGCTGCCATAGAAAAGATACAGTTTATGAATTTATGAACCTACCTGAAAAAGAAAAATGGAGTGTAAGTTTGCAAGAGGGTATTAGCTGATTCAAATTATAGGGGCCATTTCAGGGGTTAAGCCTGTCCTGCCTTTGAACCCTGAAGAGCCTCCAGAGTAGGCATCCTGCGGTGCTGTGCTCCATCAACCCTGTGGCTGGCTTGGCCTCTCTGAGTGAGCCTTCCAGTATCTGGAAAACCCTGCTGGAAAGGGTCTCCTCATACTATGTTGGACTCTCTCCTCCACAGCTCCCCACCACTGGTTCTAATGGTGTCCTCTGGAGCCACTGAGCACAAGACTAACCTGCTGTGACTTGGATTAATTTATGAATCGGGTCATGAGTCCACTTGGCAGTTGGCCAGGTTACCCTATCAAGCATCCTTCCTTCACCTCTATGGATTGCTCTAGTCCCCTTGGCCTTCCCTACAAAGCTCAATGTGACCCACTTAGAAACCCAGCCTGGCCTTGGGCAATTTTTTCCTTACTTTTATTTTCTTTAAAATATAATCATAAGATGTCATCAATAGAGCAGAATAGGAGGTTGTAACCCTCACAACTCCCACAGAAGCACTGGTTTTTAACAGCCACTCATAGATGAGAGTACCTTTATTGAAGTCTGGGAGTATAGCTGAGAGGTTCCAGGTGGAGCTAAATATCCCAGAACAGATGCACTGCAGCGCAGTGTCACTTTACCTCTGCCAACCCTCCCCGAAGGTGGAACAATAGTGTGATGCCTGCAGCTTTGTTCTCATGCAGGATGGTTTAGGTTAATCCAGGTCTTTGCAGCTCGCTGATTTCCATTTTCATTAGCTCCATGAATTCTCTCCTTCCCTAGGGTGTAAGTGAGCCATACAGAGGTTGAGTGGTCTGCCCCCTGTCCACAGCTGGCAATTGGTGGTTCTGGGGTTGGAACCCAGGCTCCGTTTCATTCTCGCTGTACCACAGTGCACTGCCATACACCTACCTGCTAACTATTTTGTCCTATTGTCCCTAAAATTGTTTTCTTTGCATTAACCAATTTTCAGGATTACTACACCTTTCATAAAAGACAACCAATAAGCTTTAACAAGTGAGATGAACAGAGCGGGTATTGAATGCCTGCCAGTAATTAAACTTATTTTTAAGGCCCTTTTCCACGGGCCCTTAAACATGATGCAATTGCATTCCAAGGTTTCCTACATGCAGATACATACCAGTTCCCAGCCACATGTAACCACCAGGCTCTGGGTCCAGACCACCACAGTCCAAAACTTGTGGGGATGGGAATCCTTCAAAGAAGGGCCTACCCAGATCCCTTCCACACCAAGCTCTCCCCTCACAGGTCCTTTCTAGCTTTGACTACAACTCCCACACTGACCCCTAAATTCCTAGATCAGCAATCTTGGCTAGGGCCCATGAATGGTTCCTCTTTAGCCTCCCCAACCATGTTTGAGCTCCAGGCCACATGATACCTATAATCAGACCCTACTTTTTCCAGATTTCTTGATACCCACGGTTTGTAGTGATCTCAACCCCAGACAAAATACTTTAAAAATAAAGAATTATATTATCTATATATCTAGTAAAGTCCACAGTACATGGAACCTCATGAGTACAGTGGATCCTCAGTAAAAACCATTAATTAAGCTGAATTTTAAAACATATTTAGTTAACACCCTCTTTCCAAATATCCTTATGAACTAGAGTTCCTTAAATGATTACATTCATTAGTTATAAGAAATTTATTTAGAGATATCTTAAAAAGCAAACTTGAAGAAGAATCAAGCAATGCTCCCTGATACTGAAATTGCTCAATTTCTCATACTATCTAATAAATAGGAAATATGCAAATTGACCCTCACGCCCTCACAAAGATGGCAGCGCCCACAGCCAACAAGAAGGGATTATGCTAATTAACTGCCACACCCCAAATATGGTGGCTTCCACAGCCACAAAATGGTGATGCCCAGTCCCCTCAGCCCCACCAGGGTGGCAGGCGTGCTGCACGGCCAGTCCTGTCCTCAGGCAGGTCCAGCTGCTCTGTGCACCTGCCTCCAGAGTCCCCCAGACCCTCCAGCCACCAGAGCCAACCCAAGGCACAGGGAAGCCTCTGATGGACTAGCCTCCCAGGGCCACCCAAGGCTCAAGTAACCAGGGCCAGCTGAGGCTTGCGCTGCTAGCAGTGGCAGCAGGAGAGGTGTGATGGGGGTGTCACCTTCCCCTGATTGGCGGGTCACCTCCCACCCCTGAGGGATCCTGGACTGTAAGAGGGGGCAGGCCAGGCTGAGGCCCCCCCCTCCTCCAGTGCATGAATTTTCAGACACCAAGACTCTAGTATAATATAAAAAGAAAATTTACTTTTAAAACATCCTCTTGCAGGTTATAGGGCCTAGGCAACTGATTACAATTGCTATTTGGCTACATCTATAAAAAGTCTGTGATATTCAATAATAGTATTCTCAAAGAAAAATGAACATCTTTAGAATCCAATTCATGAATATTACTCATAGCAGCTTATGGAATCCAATAAAAAACACAGCCAAGGGACCAATGCCTGGTGAGTATTCAGAAATAGCCAGACCTGGTTATCTGGTCAGAGGCCTCAGCAGTCCAACCAAGGAGTGTAATGGGACTCAAGCGGGCATGTGAGTAAATGCTTCCCACAGTACCCCAAAGGTGGCCATCTGGCTCAAGTGCTCCCCAGAGTCAATGTCTCATTCCCAATAGTGCCATTAAGAAAAGTCAGCCTTATTTATTGTAATAGGAGTGCCTCCAGTTTTGATGCTCTCATGCCTTATTTAAGAATGCACCCCTTCTTTCTGTTTTTATAGACTCTTTAGCACTTTTAGAGTTGAGCTTCACCCATATTTTGGTAATGATTTTTGTCCTTCAAAACTTGTCCTGAACTCCTGTTTTCCTTACAAATGATTAAGAGAGTCTCTGTCGTCCAGGGAGCTGCCTTTATCTATTTATTTATTTACTTATTTACTTACTTACTTACTTACTTACTTATTTACTTATTTATTTACTTATTTACTTATTTACTTACTTATTTGTTTGTTTGTTTATTTTACTGACCATGCGTTGTTAAACCCTGTCATTTTCTTCTTTAGTCTCTCTGAAGTGGGTCTCACCTGAAATAGACTTGCTACCCTGTTCTCTAAATGGGTCCTCCATTCATTTTTCCATGTATCTCCTACCCAGCTTCTCATTTCCTCTGTGGACTTCCAACTCAGCCCGCACATCTGAGCCATTCTGGCAGCCTTGTTCAGAAGGAACTCCTTTATCCCAGCTGTTTCTTTGCTGTGCCTCGTTTAGCCTTAATGATTCTGTTTGACCAGCATCATCTTGGTTTTCCCCGTTGGTCACTAAGCCCCTTCAGAAATATAAAGGAAAGGAAATTAAGTGGGAAGGATGGCTTTAGAAAACTTGAATGCAAATTGTACTGCTAACAAACTATGTGACCTAAGGAAAGTCGCACAGTATCTCTGAGCCTCCATTTGCTGTTTTGTAAAAGCAGGTTTATCATCCCAGGGTTGGAGCAAGATAAAATGGAATGATAAAAGGGAAGGAGTTTCACAAATCACAAGGAATTGTCCAGTAGAACGATGTTTACATTCCTGCTTTCATCTGGGCAGATGTTAGCACAAGTTTTGTGTTTTTTTAAATTTAATAAATCTTTATTGTTCAGATTATTACAATGTTGCTCTTTTTTCCCTCCCATAGCTCCCCTCCCCCCAGTACCCATCCCAGCCTCTGCCCTTACCTCCCCCTCACTGTCCTCATCCATAGGTGTATGCTTTTTGTCCAGTCTCTTCCCGCATCCCCCCACACCCCTTTCCCCTGAGAATTGTCAGTCCACTCCCTTTCTATGCTTCTGATTCTATTATATTCACCAGTTTATTCTGTTCATCAGATTTTCAATTCACTTGATTTTTAGATTCACTTGTTGATAGATGTGTCTTTGTTGTTCATAATTTTTATCTTTACCTTTCTTCTTCTCCTCCTCCTCCTCTTCCTTCCTCTTCTTCTTCTTCTTCTTCTTCTTCTTCTTCTTCTTCTTCTTCTTCTTCTTCTTCTTCTTCTCCTCCTCCTCCTCCTCCTCCTCCTCCTCCTCCTCCTCCTCCTCCTTCTTCTTCTTCTTCTTCTTCTCCTTCCCCTTCCCCTTCCCCTCCCCCTCCCCCTCCCCCTCCTCCCCCTCCCCCTCCCCCTCCCCCTCCCCTTCCCCCTCCCCCTTCTTCTTCTTCTTCTTCTTCTTCTTCTTCTTCTTCTTCTTCTTCTTCTTCTTCTTCTTCTTCTTCTTCTTCAAGAATACCTTTCAGCATTTCATATAATACTGGTTTGGTGTTCATGAACTCCTTTAGCTTTTGCTTATTTGTGAAGCACTTTATCTGACCTTAAAATCTGAATGATAGCTTTGCTGGGTAGAGTAATCTTGGTTGTAGGTTCTTGCTATTCATCACTTTGAATATTTCTTGCCACTCCCATCTGGCCTGCATAGTTTCTGTTGAGAAATCAGCTGACAATCCTGTGGGTGCTCCCTTGTAGGTATCTGTTTTTCTCTTGCTGCTTTTAATATTCTCTCTTTATCTTTTGCTCTTGGCATTTTAATTATAATGTGTCTTGGTGTGGTTCTTTTTGAATTCCTTTTGTTTGGGGTTCAGTATGCTTCCTGGACTTTTAAATCTATTTCTTTCACCAGGTGGGGGAAGTTTTCGGTCACTAATTCTTCAAATAGATTTTCAGTATCTTGCTCTCTCTCTTTTTCTGGCACCCCCATAATTCGGATGTTGGTATGTTGGTATGCTTGAGGTTGTTCCAGAGGCTCTTTACACTATGTTCAATTTTTTGGATTCTTTTTGCTTCTTGCTTTTCAGGCTGAGTGATTTTTACTTCTTTGTTTTTCAAATCTTTGACTTGATTCTTGCGGTCCTCTAGTCTGCTTTTGGGTCTCTGTATAATATTTTTTATTTCAGTCAGTGTATGCTTAATTTCTAGTTGGTCCTTTTTCATATTCTCCATAGTCTCACTCATATCTTTGAGGGACTTGCTCATATCCTTGAGGGTCTTGTTCATATCCTCCAGGGTCTCGTTAAATTTATTGGCCTTTTCTAGGAGCCTTTTGAAAAACCTTATAACCGTGGTTTTGAACTCTATGCCCAATCATTTTTTTCCCTCTGTTTCTTTCACATGTAATTTGTTACCTTGTCTTCGCATGTTGGCTGCTATCTTGAGATGGTCGAGTAGGTTTGTGTGGTTGGTGTCCTAAGGTTTTCTGGAGCCCCCAAGCTATTCATAGGCCCAAGGAGGGAAATCCTTCATAGTTGCTTAGATGACCTATGTTCTAGGACATCTACCAAGATAATCCCCTTTCTCATACCATGCTCCATATCGCCAGAAAATGGAAATAATAAAAACATAATTATTGGATGAATTCCAAACTGAACCACTCACTGTTTCCCTAAATAAGCCCTTTATATTCTTGCCTAAATCCTAGCCATCATCCAATCTCATGCTCTCTCTTCCCCCAGTGTTCAGAGTTCTTGGTTAACACGTTAATGTTCTCTGCCTGGATGGCAGAGATCCCACTACTGTCTCACTGGGGAGTTCAGAGAGGGGCCTAAGGGAAAGAGAGGGTAGAGATGGTGGAACCAGTGACTGATTCAGGGGGAAAAAGAAGAGAAATCGATGAAGTAAGGAAAATCTGAATATGAAGACAATCCCATGTTCAGACAGCGTTTTCATGAAGGGAAAATGCAATGTAGTATAGAAACCACTTGAGAGAAGAGTGTTGGAGAGTCTTTACCAAGATAGAAAATATCCTCACAGAATTAACATTAGTGTTCAACCTATGCAGGGATGATCTCCACCTATCAGGCAAACTGGAGAGTCTCAGAACAGCAGAGATGTTCAAGGCATGCCAGAGGGCTCCCCTCTTCCGGGGAGTTTTGTTGTTCTTAACATTCCTTTTCCCTGCAATATCCTGTGTATTATGATTGTACTCTTTTGGGGCTCCTCGGAGACAAAGCTGAGTCTGAGTCCTGCCTGTCCTCTTGGTACCCAGCAGAGGCTTAGCCACAAATTCCTCCTCCATCCCTGGGTGCTGGACCATGACTCCTCACACCTGAGTGAGCCCTCTATGCTAAGTCACAGTTTTCATTCTGAGACCAGCATCCTTCCAATGCAATACAATAATCATGCTAGCTGAGAGACCTCCATAATATATGCTGACTGAAACCTGCCTACCTCCTGATCCCCTCTTCTTTTGCCTGTCTAATCCTGCCAATCCTTCCTGTAGCCACCCCCCCTCCCCAACTTTTGAGATAGACTATACTTGAGGCTGTTAGTCTATTACATGCTTACTGACTTGCATGGTCAATGCTATCACTTTTAATACTACTTTATAAAAAGTAGTTGATACCAATGGATCCATCCAGGGGGACTTCTATCTCACACAGTTACTAAGAAACTTCTTCATCTGACTCCGGGAGTACATTGCTGAGTGAGACAGGCAAGATCTCTGCTCACATGGATTTCACATTTGAATGGTTCTTAAACCAGGCTTTTTTAGAAATAATGAATTCTTGGGACCCACCCTAGACATACTGAATTCACCCAACATTTGGAAACCAAATGTCCTCAACTACTTCACCTGCCATATACCCCATAACCCACAGAAATGGTTTCCCCTCACCACTTCACAGAAGTGTGTCTTGTTAACATCGCCAATGAACACTTGATAGCTAAGTGAATGGATTAGTCCTCCCTTCTTATTTTTGAAAGTATTTACTTTCTCCCTTTGTGGCATGAAATATACAGCTGGCCTCTACTTCTTAGAATCCACCTCCTTTGGCTTCTGACAACGTTCTCTTTCTACCTTCACTCTGGTTGCTCCCTCTTAGTGTCTCCATGTTAATCCTCTTCCTTTCCCACTTGATCAATGCTGGTATTGCTCAGCATTCTGGCTTCAATCACGCCTTCTCACTCTCCAAAATGTCCCTGCTGATTTTCTCCGTAACTCTGGTTTAAGTAGTCTATGTCAATAACTTGGAACCCTGTCTACCAGACCTTTTCCTCTAAGATAAGTAACACTCTGTAGCATACAACACTCAATAGACCCAAAGATGTAACCTATTTATTCCTGAAGGATATGTTCATTAAGCTGTGGACCACCATCTGGGATTACCTCTGATTATAATTAAATCCATGAAGTAATTTAATTCAAACTACAGGGTGAATTTCTTATTTATTTCTATGCTCTCACATAATTTGAGAATACTTTATCAAGAATATAATACAAAATAACCAATTGAAAAATTGATTTGTGTCTTGTTTCTCAGGAAAAAAATTGAAAATGTTAGCTTTTCCTGGCTCAGGAAGTTACCTAGACTTTTGTTTTAGAGAAGTCACCAGATGAGAATGGGCTCTTTCAAAGATGAGTGCTCAACAATAATTTTGTGTTTTTAATTCTGCAAGCCTGAGAGGGAAGAGGGGATGAAAGCTATTTATTGAAGGCTGAAGGGAAAGGAAGGACAGGGAAAAAGACAAGGGTGGCATTAATATGACATGCTTTATACACATATGTATCCTATATAATTAAAGGCTAATATACAAATTGTCCCCTCCACCGGAAGTTTGACCAGAGGGTGGGGCCGGCTGGCCAACTGCCCATGGCCCCTCCTCGCTGCCAGTCCTGCCCCTGATCAACCCCCCAACCCCAATCAGGGAGAGCTGTCTGGACCCCACCTGTGCACGAATTTGTGCACTGGGCCTCTGGTATAGTGTATGCATATATATGTATGTATACATACTATATATAATATATGGAGATTGAATGTATAAAATGAAGTAGTAGTGTTACAGAAGTCCAGAAAAAAAAAATCAAGCCATGCTTAGAGAAAGGGAGTTACATTTTATTAAGCACAGGATCAGAGAAAAATGTGCCTTTCCAATTCTGGGACCCCTACATGGAGGAAATCTTTTCTATTTATACTTTTCCTAGTCATTTTGTTTCCCAAATTTGGAATGAGTTTTCTGGGCTTTCTGGGAAAGAAGGCCTACATGCTGGGAAGGGACCATGAAACCTTATCTCAAGGCCTGGCCTGGTGTCAACTGACAACTCTGTCTGGGGCATAATCCATGGCCTCTCTGGAATGGGAGTAGTCTTATTTTCCTTATTATTTAAGCAAGCGAGCAATTACAGAAGCCAAAATAGCAAGGTTAAAATTTTACAACAGCAGTTTTTATATAAAATGGATGCTTCAGTAGTACCTACCTCCTGTGATTATTATGAAGAGTAAGTTAACTAATGTAAATAATAACACTGAGCACATATTTGGTTCTCAAAAGGGTGCATTAATGTTAGCACCCTTCCACTCCCCAAAATCCTACTTGCTTAAGCAAATACAAAACATTTATATTTAAGTCAGACCCAATTGTTAAGCATGACCTTAGGCCAGAGGGTAAGTAACTGTACTCTTGAAACTTTAAATGTTGTGCAAATATGCATATGTTTGTTTTTATGAGGATAGAAGCCATAATTTTCATGAGATTTTCAAAGGAGTCCTTGTCTCTTGAAATGTCCAAAATGTCTGAGTATTATCTGCTGCTCAACTTTCAACAACTATTACCATTCTCTCTAGTTCCCAAGCTCAACACTTTCCTATCAAGATATGCACCAGTGACAAAGAAGCTCCTTTTCAAGGAGTCTTCATTTATTCATTTATGCATTCATTCATTCACTTGTGCAATAGGCAATCATTTGTACTGCTTCTTTATGTGGTCCATAAACGTACAAAGCGATTCTATGGTACTAATGTTCTATCCAGCTATTCTGTTATGGCCAAGATGGCATTAGCCTTTGCAACTCGAGGATAAGATGGCTCCTTCCTGAAAATGGCCAATAAGTTTGGGCCAAGTTGTAAACGTTATTTACATCAACTTTAGATTGCAAGCTGACTCTGTGGTCAGGGTGCCAGTAACTATATGAGAAAATCAGGCAGCCTTAATCTCTGTAACACGTGAGAGAAAATAAAGACCACCTTGACTGATGGTTAGCTTGATATGTCTGAAGAGGATTAAGTCTGGCTGCCACAGAAATGGCTAGGGGACCAATGTGAAGAGAGCTCGGTGAGGTATGGCCTTCAAACTTTAAACTTCTAATCTCCAAGGACCAGAGTGACTTCGTAGAGAATTCAAGAAGAACGCAATTTACTCAACATATAATAAGATCCTGAAATCCTAAGAATGTTTCCTGAGGCCAGAAAAAGGAAAGAATTGTACTGGTGCCCACCGTGGGGTGAAAAGTATCAGGCAGATGGCAAGCACTACTTTGATAACTCAGTGCTACGCAGGTATTAGAGAATTGATGACATTTGCAGGTGTTCACACCTACCCAAGCTCATCCTTGGAGAGCTTAATAGATGGAAGAAAATGGCTCAGCATATCCATGCATTCACCCAAACTAGCAAAGAGGCAAAGCCAAGCCCAGAAATAAATAATTTCTGGAGTTTAACTTTAAATTCCATCATTGGATTTTTGAGGAGATTCTCTGACTTTTCCCCCACTGCTCTCCCACTGTTTTTTTTTTCTCTGTAGGAGGAAATAAGTTCTAGTTGCATTTGCAAACTATATACAGTGAACTTCCAGACTGACTTCTCAGAGGGCAAGGGAAATAAGAAACCCAAAAGTCAGAGGCAAGTGGGAGTGTGAGGCTCTCCTTTCCCTCCATTCTCTGGGGAGTCCAATTCATTCAACACACTCACATTCTGGTTTCATTTTCATTTTTCTATAATAAGAGATGAAGATGTAATATGTGAATGTTGATGTATCAGAGAGATGATGAATTCCAGGCTAAAACACGGCGACATCTGCTTGGGAACATGATGGAAGAAATTAGGATGCTTACCATGATTATTTTCCTCCTGAGCAAATTTATAGTATCTTTGGTCTCAAGGGCAGAAATTCCAGACAGATTAGCTTTTCATCTCCTAGGTAACTCTCTGAACTACATAGCTATAGAAATTCATTGCTTTAACACTGGGTGTCCTTATTAAGGAAATATCTTAAATTCTGTGCCAACAAAGAAACTCATTGACTTACTAAGCAATAGTCATGAAAATATTTATGACATGGACTACAAACAGGTGCTCCAAAATGAACAAAAGCTGGAATTATTCACCACTTGGACTAACTGGAAAAATTATTTATATCTAGCACAATATATTTTATGCTTTTAGTAAATATTTTTTCAGGGTTATGTGTCCTTATATTGTAGGAATGGTAAATTTGCTTAAGTACCAGAGGGATTAGCAAATGTGAACAGAGCTACATAAATGATAGGTGCTAGAAGTATATAATTGCCTACTGGTATACTACACTCATTCCTAAATTATTCAACAAGGATATATCCATACCCTACTGCATGGTTCGTGTTAGGCACTGGAGATGCAAAAATAAATACTCTATGACCATGCCTAGTTCAAAATTTGTTTTATTTACTCTTTGCAAACATCTTAGGAAACTGTGCAGGCATAGTATGTCCATTTTATAGATTAGTAAGCTGAGGCTGGGCAAGGTCATACACCAGGAAGTGCCAAAGTCAAGACTGGCAAATCTTCTAACCTTCTTTTTTAAAGTCCAGCACTCTGCCCACTCCCTCATATACTGACATAACTGAAACGAGACATGAATGGGGTTTTAATGACCCAAGGGCAACTACTCAGTGTCTGAGGAGACCAAGGCTAGTTTTGACCCAGTATTAACATCCCAATGCATCCCATTTTTATTTCTCATCCAGATGTTTAGCATCATGTAGACACAGCTGTGGTCAATCAGGACTAAGTGATACTTTTCAGGAATTACTGAAATGCTCATTGCAAAACTGTTCTCTTCTAATTGTGTTATGAAGTGATCCAATGGGAGAAAGGGTTTAGGCCTTTTTGAATCAGCCTTTTGCTTCTCTCAGAACTTCAGCAACAGGAGTTAGTTATAAAACATTCTCAAAAATATTGCTCGGCATGAAAACCTCTTTCAATGCAAATCAGCCATTGATAAAAAGAAATTCATTAAGGGAGACAGGAGTGTTGGGGTGAAGCTCATTAGCCATTTGGTTGCCAAGGGAGTAAAGCAGCCTTGAGAAGTCAGGATTGGAGAGGAATGCCCAGAGGGGTCGGGGAAGAGGGGGGTAAAAGGGGAAGTGGGGGAGGGCTTGGCTAAGCACATGAGTTATTTGCAGTCAATAAGGGACAAAGAGGACATTTTATACCCATCTCAGGTACTATTGATTTGTTTTTTTTTATATTGAATAATTAATATGTGACTATTCCAAAATAATCATGACAAAATGGAAACAAATGGAAATGATTTTAGGGTCAAAAAACCTAGCTTGAGGTTTCCCTCACCTGCTAGTTGTGTGATCTTGAGCAAGTCAGTGAACTTCTCTGTATTTCCATTACCTTGTCTCTAAATTGAAGATAATAAAGCCTCAGCTGGGTAAAGTTAGAGCATGGTCCTGAGTTAGGACCATGGTTCAAACCCTGGTCAGGGCACATTAAGGACCAAACAATGAATGCATAAATAAGTGGAACAACAAGTCACTGTTACTCTCTCTCTCTCTTTCTCTCTCTTTCTCTCCCCCTCTCCTTTCCTTTCTCTCCTCTCCTCTTCTCCACTCTCTCTAAAATCAATATCTCTCCTCTCTCTAAAATCAATAAATTAATAAATTGAATAAGAGCTCTACAAGAGTAGCATTTGGTCTTTTTTATTTATTGCCATAGCCCCACCACTTACATTAAATTGATACTGGGTGGACACTTTCAGAGGCTATGTGATACATCCCTGAGCTCATCAGGAGACCAGAGCTGCTTTTTGTTGGGGTCATACTGAATCCAGTTTGGTCCATGGTATAATCAAACCACATATCAATTCACAGGTGTACCACCTGGAGCTGAGGAATACCAAGCAGTGGCTGAAGAACATTAAGATCCTGTGGATTGCAGCACAGCCAGGACAGAGGTGCCTTGAGCTCCAGCACTCCTGGGGGGCTGGGAGAAATCCTCTCAGAACAACAAAGGGCCCTGGCCTCAGGAGGGCATCCACAAGCCCAGTTCTCCTGGATCTGATTTCACCCATGATCATGAGCCCGAGAGAGATGGCCATCCCCTAAGTCAGCGATTTTCAACCTTTTTCATTTCATGGCACACATAAACTAATAACTAAAATTCTGCAGCACATTAAAAAATAGTATTATACTTTGATGATCTGACAAAAAATAGATATAATTTTGATCCATTCACACCAGAAAGTTATTGCTGTGTTGGCTATTGTCACTTTCTAATGGACAATCTAAGAGAAAAGGGGTCCATGCCCCTGACTAAATAGTCAGGTATTGCATGTTTTGAAAATTCTTATTGCACACCGGTTGAAAATCACTGTCCTAAGTAAATGAGCAGAACAAGGAGAAACTTCTACTTCCATCTCTTCTCTTACTGACAAAGGTTTAATCTGTCATTTGTTGAGGGCCTGGTGCTGAACAATGTGCATGTGTTAACATCATTTACATTTTTAAGAAATAAGATGTCATCCCGTCCTGACAGCTGAGAAAACTGAAGCTCTCAGGAGTTAAGTAACTTGCCCAACATTGTACAGATAGAAAACAGAAAAATTGAAATTCGAAGTAAAAGGGCTTAGAACCTTGCCATCCCAGGGAACCAAGATGGCAGCATAGGTAAAACACCTATCTTGCCGTCATATACAGCAATTTTAAAACTACAACTTAACGAAAGAACAAACACCTTCCAGAATCACCAGAAAGCTGGTGGAGTGAAAATTCCACAAATAAAAGTGAAAATAAGACACTGTGACTCAGAGGAGCGGCTGAGGACAGCGTTGAAAATACATGCGGAGAGAGGTTTGGAGGAGCCACGCGTGCCAGCAGATAGGGCGGGCAGCTGAAAACCGGCCAGTTTTCTCGAACGGGGGAGACAAAGACGTCCCACTGGACTGATTCTCCAGCTTTGGGTGAAGTCCAGGGAAGGGAACCCACTATCATACGGGGTAAAAACTGGATAGTGGGAGGGCACGCCAAAGCTCGGGTGCTGCAGGGGTCTGCCAGCTTGTGGAGAAGGCGAGCTGGCACGTGAACTTGGGGACAGTGCAGCTGTGTGACTGCGTAGAGAGCACTCGCGACTTGCTCTCTCATTTGGGAAACCGTCAGACTGCTTTGTTTTACGACCCTGGGTGAGACGTTGGGTGTGCAGACTCATTTGGGGAGAGTCTGAATTCCCTGGCAGCCAGTGGAGCTTGGCAGTGGCTCTCTCTCAGAGGTGCTGGCAGTCATTGCCCCCGGCACAGAGTCCCTGGGGCCTCATAGGGCAGAGCTAACAATGTCTGCTTTGTCCGGAGACTCCGCCCATCCAACCTGAGCACAGCTGAACTTCACAGACAATTGGCCTGGAGGTCAACTCCTCCAAGAGCTAACAACGATTAACCTGAGCTTAACTTCAGCAAGACTGTGCAACCCATATTCACCTCAGGTAACTGGGGAGGCTGACCCACTGTCCCTTGTAGGAAGTCTACCACACAAAGCTAATTGACCAACTCAGGGAAGCAGCCACCATGCAGAGACATGGAAAGAAATCAGATGTGAAAGAAATGGAGGGAAAAAAACGAATGGACATGGAATTCAAAACCATGGTTATAGGGCTTCTCAAGAGGCTCCTACAAAAGGTCGAGACCTATAAGGAAATAAGCAAGACTGACAAGGAAATGAACGAGACCCTCAAGGATATGAACGAGACCTGCAAGGAAATGATCAAGACCAACGTGGAAATGAATGAGTCCTACAAGGAAATGAATGAGACCTACAAGGATATGAATGAGACTCTCAGGGATATGAAAAAGGACCAACCAGAAATTAAGAATAGACTGACTGAAATAAAAAAATATTATACAAAGACCTAAAAGTGCTCTGGAGCACCCCAAGAACCAAGATAATGATTTGAAATACAAAGAGGTAAAATCCACTCAGCTGAAAAAGCAAGAAACCACAAGAATCCAAAAAATTGAAGATAATGTAAGGAGCCTCTGGGACAACCTCAAGCATACCAACATCCGAATTATAAGGGTGCCAGAAAAAGAGAGCAAAACAATGAAAACCTATTTGAAGAAATAGTGATCGAAAACTTCCCACACCTGGTGAAAGAAATTGACTTAGGAGTCCAAGAAGCGCACCGAACCCCAATACATAGGAACCCTAAGAGGACCACACCAAGGCACATCATAATTAAAATGCCATGAGCAAAAGACAAAGAGAGAATATTAAAAGCAGCAAGAGAAAAACAGTTAGTTACCTATATGGGAGCACCCATACGATTGTCAGCGAATTTCTCAACAGAAATGATGCAGGCCAGATGGGAGTGGCAAGAAATATTCAAGGTGATGAACAGCAAGAATCTACAACCAAGATTACTCTATCCAGCAAAGCTATCATTCAGAATTGAAGGTCAGATAAAGTGCTTCGCAGATAAGAAAAAGCTAAAGGAGTTCATCACCACCAAACCAATATTATATGAAATGCTGAAAGATATTCTTTAAGAAGAGGAAGAAGAAAAAGATAAAAGTGTAAATTATGAACAACAAATACCCATCTATCAACAAATGAATCTAAAAATCAAGTGAATTAATAAGCTGATGAACAGGATAAACTGGTGAATGTAACAGAATCACAGACATAGAGAGGGAATGGACTGACAACTCTTGGGGAGAAAGGGGGTGTGGGAAGTGCAGCAAGAGACTGGACAAAAAACATGCAACTATGGGAGAGGACAGTGAAGGGGGGTGAGGGCGGAGGGTGGGATGGGTACCAGGTGGAGGGGAACTATAGGGGGGAAAAAAGAGGGGGAACAATGTAATTAATAAACTGAACAATAAAGATAAAATCTTAAAAAAAAGAACATGCCATTCCAAACACACCATTTTGGGACATGGCTTCTTTGGACCTGAAAGCACTTGACAAACAGCATATGTAGGAAGGGCTCTCTGGCCACCTCCTTTAGACCTAGAAATGGGTTATAAAATTTTCCATGAGAAAGGTGACCTCCTTGCACCAGGAAGAAAAGATTGCTTTATCTCTGAGGAGATTCAATACCAAATGGAGCTGTATAAACAAACCTACTACCATGGTCCTTACTCTCTGTTAGTTACCCACACACAATTCCTAGTCACTTTCCCACTACCTACTGCCCCTAGAACTTAGTCTTTTCCTTTGTCTTGTTACTTTTCTACAAATGTGTCATTCTTTGTTAAGAATAGGTATGTAAGCCTTCAGTCCTAGGGCCTCTCAAGGTCTTCATTCTTTTTAAGGTGCTCCTATGCATATGTAAAAATATTAATAAAAGTTGATGCTTTCCTCCTGTTCACCTATCCTAAATCAGCTTAATTCTCAGATCCAGCCACAGAACCTAAGAGGGAAAAGGAAAAGTTTTTCCTCTTCTATAGAGCCAAACTCTACAGAACATTGCTACCTCCCTAATGCATCTCAACCTAATGGAGTGTCCCTGTGGTATCCCCCAGAGGTAGACGAACTGAACCTCTGAGTCAGTCCCTGCAGATACTGTAGAGTTTCTAGTGCTGATCAGCAGAGACATTGAGCCTGGACCATGATGGCCACCCCAAGGACCTCTGGTGGCTGCTCCTCTGACACCCAGGAGGCTGTCTGAGGTGCGACCTCTTCTCAGGCCCTGGGAGTGTCTTCTCAAAGGAGACTGCAGCTTATTGGCTCAGCCTGAGCTGGTATTATGGGATTTGCCCACAGAAAGGGTGAACTACAGCTTGGTTAATGGTTGTGAAACTCTGTAGGTTTCAGTTCCTAGGACTGCCTCTTTCTCTAATTCTCTTGAAATCTCTCAGCTATGAAGCCAGTCTCCAGAAAGTGTTTCTAAATATTTTTCAAGGAGGTTGTCCTCTTGGAAATTACATCCTGACCTCAGAGGCTTATCCGATCCTCCAAAGTTGGCAAAGGAGATGAACCAAAGATCTAAGGAAGAGGACACCACTGAGCCTTGATAGAGACACTGCTCTCCTGTCGCTGAGAGGCTGGGTCCTATCCCTTCTCCAAAATCCTCATGCACTCTGAAGTGTTGTCTTAACCAAAGACAGACGAAGTGAAAGCCTTCAGCAAGACAATCAGATCTCATACAAATATCAGTTCTGTGACACCCCTGCCCCTCCCCAAACTCTCGCTATGCTCAAAAACCACAGTTCTCTCCAGAGCATGCTGAGAGAGAAAGCTATTTCACTGCAGATTGTTTCTTTGACATTCACGCTCCAACAAGGATAGTCTCTTATGGGCCTAATTTGACTTCTTTATGTGCCAAGAGGAAACTTTCTACCTGAAGGGCAGGCATACAGATATCTGAAGAGGTCTTCAGGAGGCACTTTATAATTTCCTTGAATTTCCTCGAATGTTTGGAGAATGGTGTGTATTGATTAACTGTCTCTTTCAAAATGCTTAAAGTTCTCCTAGCCTTTCGTTTTTTAAAGGGAATTAACAGTGAAGAAAAAATATGTACCGACTCACCATGTTTTCTAACTAAAAGGAGTATGGCCTAAAAACCCCATGAATTGTGATGGAGTCCCCCAGGACAGAGGAAGCCAGGCGGCTATTCCTGATAGACTTGGAATTGGAGCCATGGAATATGAGAGGTGGCAGTGTCTCCATGAAACCATGTCATAATCTGAATCTGGCACTAGGATGGCCGGTGTAACTGCACTGCGACTCAGGGTCTAGGGTTGAGATGAGGGACACATGACCTTCAGCTGCTCAGCACAAAGGGCAGTGGGCATCTGACAATACCACAGACAGAGTAGTCTGTGCCATTTCATGTACAAAACAGGGGACACGCCTAGGCCAACGTTCTGATGCAGAATTCTGCTTCCAAATAATGACTTGGCACAAAAACAGTGACAAAATGTAAAGCTATGGCCAATGATGTCACATAATAGCAAGACTAGCATATCAGAGGTTGTTTGTTTTTTTGTATCTGTAGTGCCATACATGTGGTGTTTCTGAACCTTTTTCTTATAGCCCAGGCCTTTCATGGTTACCTCAGATCAACATTTTGGCATACTGATGGGCTGGCACATGGATAAGCCATACCACACAGGTCGAAGCTTTGCTAGTGGAAAGAGCACTGGATTTAGACACAATATCTGGTCATTGCTGCTAGCTGCATAACTTTGTACAAATTACCTAATTTTCTGAGTCCTGTTGCTGCATCTATAAAGTGCAAGAACTGGAAAATCCAAAGGCATTAAGATCCCCATGTACAGGTGAAGAAACTGGCCATGGAGTTGTTAATAAGGAAAAGAACCAAGTAACATGATTCAGGTTACATTTCTAGTGTCTGTCTACACCAAGCATGTCAAACTCAGAGGCTAACAAGGGTCAAATAAACGAGGCATGTGGCCCGTGGGCTGCAAGTTCGACATGCTTGGTCTATGCCATGATCCCTGGGACAGCCTTGAGGGATGACAAGGAGGGTAGGGAGTGGATGTCCCAGCTGTGAGAAGCCCCGGAGGGAAGGAAAAGAATGGCAGTGGAGCTGCTGCTTAACCATCCTACACAGCCCACTCCCACCCCTGGGATCTGGCCTCATGGTTTTTAAACCTCTGAGGACCAGGTAAGTGACGTGCCTCACAAGTGCAAACAAAGTCCTGGTTTCCACTCAAGGGACTGGATGATTCTGAAGCCTTTACTTTTACATTAAATGCCTTTTGCATTCAATTAATTAATTAACCCATCATGCAGTAAAAGTTTCACATTGAACTTCCTCCACTTAGTCCCATTTCCAGTTTTAGGAGGCAAAAACTAACAGCTCCTGAAACCATTTTCTCTTTTTTTCAAGGTGCCCTTTGAGGAAGTTTCAGTTACTACAAAGGAAGTAAAACAAAACCTTTGTTTGGGTCTTCTTTCCAGCTCTTCCACCACTCTTGGGTCCACCCTCAGTGCCAGCCCTACCGCCTTTCCTCTGATGGGTCTCAGCTGCAGCCTCACTTCCTCAGGGAAGCCAGGTTTCACTTGTCAATGAACTCCCCACCCTTCCCATGCAAATAATCTGGAACCTCCCCTCTGCGCATGTCCTACAAGGATGCTTGTCATCCAACCAGGGCATGTCTTCCTGAGAGGCACTGAGCTCCATGAGGACAGTGACCATGAATGTTTTGTTCACTGTTGAGCCTGCAGAGCCTAGGTCAGTGTCTGACACATGTGTGTAGGTGCTGGATAAAGAGGTAGTGGTTGAACCCGCCCTGTTCAGTAGTTTCTTGTTCCCGATAGAGACCTGAATCACCCACCATCATGCCCAGTGTGTGGTATTGTGTTGGGTGTCATGGAGCCCAGGAACTTGTATCCACTCTCTGAGTGAGCTGGCACTGAGACAAGAGGCAGCTGTCATTGTGGCATCTCAGAAACAAGTTTGCAATCAGGACACTCTGCTTTGAATGTCAGTTTCCCCAGCTGAAAGAGGAATACAAACCCCTAATGCATTTGCCTTCCCAGATCTAAATTCCTAACTCTGACTTGTGAAAACCACAAGAAAATCCAAATACACACACACACACACACACACACACACACACACAGAAACAAAAAACAAACAAAAACAACAACAACAACAACCTCATGGATCTTCAGTGAGCTAGAAACACAGTCTTAAGTTCATAAGACAAAATTTACCTACATTTGACAAAGTAGAGTGCAGTCAGCTTGATATTTGGCCTTGAATATGAAAACACTTCAACTAAAGTGGTTTCTTCTAGTCATTAATTCTCCCTAAAAGAAATTTACCTAAAAGTCACCTCCTTTAAAGTGTTCTTGCAAATGAGATAAGATTAAAATAAGAATGCTAAAAAATAATTAGGCAATTGTTTCAGGTGGAAGATTTTACTTTATTGACCTAGAGCAGTGGTTCTCAACCTTTCTAATGCCGTGACTCTTTAATACAGTTCCTCATGTTGTGGTGACTCCCAACCATAAAATTATTTTTGTTGTTACTTCATAACTGTAATTTCGCTACTGTTAATGAATTGTAATGTAAATATCTGTGTTTTCCGATGGTCTTAGGCCACCCTGCTAGCGGTTCTCAACCTATGGTTGTGACCCACAGGTTGAGAACCGCTGCTGTGGAGCCTAAGACCATCGGAAAACACAGATATTTACATTACGATTCATAACAGTAGCAAAATTACAGTTATGAAGTAGCAACAAAAATAATTTTATGGTTGGGAGCCCAAAGGAAGTGAGTCTTGAACCCCCCACATCCCATTCTCTGGATTTCCTCCTGCACATCCTCTCTGCGTCACATCTTGAATGGACACCCTGTGGCCCATCCACATGGCCACTGGGCGGCCTGGTAGAGTTGGTCTCCATGAAGCTGTGAATCTGTGGACAGAGGCCCTGTCTGGATCTTAGCAATCCCATGCCTGCGATGTTTACGGGCCCCGCCCCACAGGAGTGGCTAAGCAGGCCCAGCTGCTCCTCCCTGGGGCCTCGATGTTCCCAGGGCCTCGCAGGTGTGGCTAGGCAGGCTGCTGCCCCTCTCAGGGCATGTGATGGATCCGGACCCTGCAGGTGGCGTCTGGCACTGCCCACCCTGCCTCCCAGGGCCCCAGTGAACTGGTACCTTGCTAGCTGGTGTCTGGTGCTGCCTGCCAGGCCTTCCCTGCCCCCGATGGACCTAGAACCCCAGGAATGGGCCATGGCACTGCCCACCCTGTCTACGTATGCAAATTTACCTGCTATCTTAAATTATGAACAACAAATACCCATCTATCAACAAATGAATCTAAAAATCAAGTGAATTAATAAGCTGATGAACAGGATAAACTGGTGAATGTAACAGAATCACAGACATAGAGAGGGAATGGACTGACAACTCTTGGGGAGAAAGGGGGTGTGGGAAGTGCAGCAAGAGACTGGACAAAAAACATGCAACTATGGGAGACGACAGTGGAGGGGGGTGAGGGCGGAGGGTGGGATGGGTACCAGGTGGAAGGGAGCTATAGGAGGAAAAAAAGGGAACAATGTAATTAATAAACTGAACAATAAAGATAAAAAAAAGATTGTTGGAGCCCTACAGGGTTTAGCTCAGTGGATAGAGCTTCCAGTCAAGGGCATGTACCTTGGTTTCCAGCACCTCCCCAGTAGGGGGTGTGCAGGAGGCAGCTGATCCATGTTTCTCACTCATCGATGTTTCTAACTCTCTATCCCTCTTCCTTCCTCTCTGTAAAAAAACTAATATATATTTTTAAAAATAAAGGTTGGTGGACCTTGAGGCTTCAGCAGGGCTGAAAATACATATTATCGCCTGCTGGCATAGCTGAAAGCATTTCCCCAAACCTGAAAATCTGCATATATTATTGCCTGCTACTGGAACAGCTGAAGGCAGTTTCTCTAACCTAACAATGCCTAATGTGTACCAAACTTTACCTTTGATATGTATGTCTGCTTTGCTTTAGGGCAATTTGTATTAATAAAAAGCTAGGGGTCCAGAGATTCAGAGAACTTGGTTACTGAAGTAAAGTTTTCTCTGGCTCCCCAAAATGCCTTCCAAATTGAAAAAAAAGAAAAAATAATCATAATGTAAATATCTGTGTTTTCCGATGGTCTTAGGTTCTACAGCAACAGTTCTCAACCTATGGATCACAGCCACAGGTTGAGAACCTCTAACAGGATCACCTAAGGCCATAGGAGAACACAGATACTTACATTACGATTCATAACAATAGCAAAATTACAGTTTTAAAGTAGCGACAAAAATAATTTTATGGCTGGAGGTCACCACAACATGAAGAACTGTATTAAAGGGTCACAGCATTAGAAAGGTTGAGAACCATTGTCAGGGAATCACTGATGTAGGAATTAGAAAAAATTGTCAGCAGATCTCACACATATTTTATAGACAGGGATTCTTAGAAGAAATGCGTGAGAAGGAGAAAGAACTTGGACTTCAATTGAACATACCTGAGGTTGATTCCCATCCTACTACTCGCTAATTTTGTGACATTAGACAATGTATGCCCCAGTAAAGTACTCAGTGTCTAGCCTGATGCCTGTCCTGGCACTAAATATTTAATTATTTAATATTTAGATAATAAATAAATAAATAAATAACTAGAACCTCTCTGGGAGCATATAACTGTATTGTCACATATTCTGAGAATTAGCTACTAGATAGGCAACAATAAAGGCAGAGTCCCAAGACAGTGCTTGGTACCCATAAGGCATGCAATAAATCATAGATATTATCAATATTATGGAAGGATCTTCAAATATCACCTAATCCACTCTTCTCATTTAGAAGATGAGAACACTGGGAACCAGTTAAGAGAAAGGATTCTTTATCCAGTGTGTTTTTTAAATTATATAATAGCCTTTCACTTTCTTCTCGTGTCTGAATTGTTTTCGTGTAAATGCCTACACTGACTTCCAAAAAAATCAATGCTTCTGTTCAAACCATCACTTATAACAGGAATTGGGATGTGTTCACATAAGCCTTCAGGTGACTAACTCAGCTATGTTAGATGGCAGAATGTAGCTCTTTATAACAATCTGTGGAACATCAAATCTGAGATGATGACCTCGAGATGCCACAGGTCTAAGTCACTCTATATATTGAAGGCAATTTCCCAGGGTTCCCCAGGGAGTAAATCACTCTTGCTGATTTTCAAGAGTTTTCTCTAAAATGAGGCTTCAAAGCTCCCAAACTGTCAAGACCTCAGTGACCTACCAGCAACCCACAATGCCCTGAGTCAATTATTCACTGACAGGCCCTACAGAGTGTGGCCAGATGAAGGCACACAGACCACCTATGGGGCCTGTTAAAAATAAAGATGCCCAGACCTGAGTCTTTATTTTCCCAGACTCCCTAGTGACTCTGACACTTGCTAAAGTTGAGAAGTATTGTCATTCTGGGAACCACCTGGTAGTGCATTCATTCTGGTGTTCGACATTTTATTGAGCAGGTACTCCAGGCAGGCCCTGGCCTTGGCACTATAATTATAGTCAAAGAAGACATCATCTTTATTCTCAAGGAGCTCAGAATCTTCCACAGGATAGATAAATAGAAGATAATGCAATACAGTGTAATCATTCATTTGTTTCATTTAATCATTCAACAAATAATTATCAAGAACCTACCATATTCTAGGCATAGAGTCACAAATAGAAAGGTTACATAGTATAGTGGCTAAACTATGAACACAGCACCAATCCTAACTGGGTTTGCCTCCTAGCTCCTTTACTCACTTACTGAATGACCTTGGGCAAGTGGCTTAATCTCTGTATGCCTCAGTTTCCTCATCTGTAAAATTGAGGTATTAATTACATGTCCTTCACATGATAACTGTAATGACTCAATGAGTTGATATATGTAGATCTTAAAATAGTCTCTGGTGCATAGTAAGTCCTGAGTGTGTTTTCAGAAGAATCTAAGCTCATGAAAGCAAGGATTTTTTTTGTCTGTTTTATCCCTAACACCTAGAGAGATAGATACATGCTACATAGTAGGCAATCACTAATATTTGCTGAATGGATAAATGAATTTCTGTAAGAGATTGCCAGTTGTATGACAGGCTGACTTGAAATTAATTGATTCCCATCCCCCACTTCCAGCACAGAAAAAGAATTGCCCTGTAATTCTTCTTGAGACTTATCTTCACTTAACCATCATTATCATCATCATCACAATTCCCATCACCATCATCATAACCACCATTAAAATAATTGGCAATTTTTGAGACTCCTATTGTCCCAGTTTCTCCTTAAATCTGCCTGTGGTTTCTTTCTTTGACATTTTAGTACCTGGGAACTTATTTTTCTTTTGAGCCCAGTTATGTATTTTTAAAACATTTCTTTATAAAGTTATTCCTTCCCCAACTTTTGCCTGTGGTACCCATATATTTATTATATAGACTGTGATCTCCATGAAAATGGAGCAACCTAGTTTATCTCTTTATCTCAACTGTTTAGGTTCTTTGCATGATTATTGCACTTCATAAGCTGAGATTTTCCTAAGGCACTTTCTTCTGATCTTGGAGCATCCATACACATAGTCATAGACTCACAGACTCTAACATTTAGGAAACACATAACATGTCAACCAGTCCAAACTTCCACCCAGTGTTCAACTTCACAGCTCACCACAGCCACCAAAGTCACCTGCCCAGCCTTCTGATCAAACTTACATAAGTCTGTTCGAAGAGATTACTGTTGAGAATTCCTTACAGTCTGCTATATATAACCTGTTCTAGCTCTAGCTATTTAGCATACCAATCTATAAAGGATGATAAGACATTGTTGGGATAAATAGGAATATGGTTCCAGCTAATTCAGGTTTCCACACAGGTCCTTTAAATAACTGACAAAATATAAATGGGACCTGCTGAAACTAACATAAACAGCACATTGGAATAAAAATTTTAAAGGTATTCTTAGCTGGCAATCCAAGGTGAGTACCTTAGTTCTTTGTATATGCAAAGTATTCAGTACAACTATGGGACGCACCTCCAACTCTGAGACCAGCTAGCTAATATTCTAAAACCAAATAGTACATAATGCAGAGTTGTTCATTGGGGATGGGTGATTCATTTTAGTATTCATATTTCAAACCCTCCAAAAAAGCTTTCTGATTCTAAAATAATCACAATTTCTAGACAATTCTAAGTAAATTTAAAGTGTTATGGTACATTGAGTAAACACAATAAAGCCTTTATTTTTTAAATGAAAACAGGTATACTATTTTTATTACTAGAAAATCAGTTTCTCTCCAAACTTACTAAAATATTAAACAAGTATTTAGAGGTTCTTTTTTTGCAGAGATGCTCACATGTCTCAGTCTATCCCTGGTTCCATCATTACAAACACCTTCCCAACTACAACTGTCTCTGATCCTCCAAATACCCTGCCTCATGCTTGGACAGTCTCTGAAAGCCCAGTTTGCTTCTAGATAATCAGGACTTCCTGGAGGAAAGGTGACTTGGGAAGACCTCAAGTTCCTTTCCCACTGTCAGAGGCATGGTACACCAATTAAGGTACTGAAGTCAAACTACCTGGCTTTACTTCCTGGCTCTAGAATGATCATGTGACCATCCAATAACCATCTGACCTTCGGCCAATATCTCAATTTCCCTGAGTCTGTAACCTCATCTATAAGACAGGGATGAAAATAACATCTTACTCATAATGCATCTGTGAGCTAAATGAGTAAACACATGAATAGCATGGAGAAAAGTGCTTGGCACATAGTAAGTGCCTGATACATTACTATTACTAT
This sequence comes from Antrozous pallidus, assembly GCA_027563665.1. NCBI lineage: Eukaryota > Metazoa > Chordata > Mammalia > Chiroptera > Vespertilionidae > Antrozous > Antrozous pallidus. The sequence goes on from CM050522.1 coordinate 59,173,689, forward strand.
TACTTACTATTACTATTACTATTACTATTACTATTACTGTTACTGTTACTGTTACTGTTACTGTTACTGTTACTATTACTATTACTGTTACTGTTACTATTACTATTACATAGTAAGTGCCTGATACTTTACTATTACTATTGTTGTCACCATGCCTTCTCTAATTCTAGATGACTCTTTGCTTCCTCTCTACTGGCTTGGGTTCATGCCACCTCACTCGCAAATTTCTGCCAAGATTTGGGGCTGGTAAGGGAATCCAGTAGTAGACATTATGAAAGATTTCATGAGGGCAATAAACATTAAAGTTGGACCATAAAAAAATTACTTCCTCCCATTTGGGTACTTATCAGAAAATTAGGAAAGGAAGAAATTAAAGAATTGAATAATCTTCTATCTGCAATTCATTATGGGCCAATCAGGGCCCCCTTAACTTCCTTCTATATATTCTCAGACTGGTATATTTAGCTCTCTTTCTGTCTCTCTCTGTGTGTCTCTCTCTCTCCTCTCTCCCTCTCCTTCTCCCTCTCCATCTATGTATCTATGTAACATCTTTCCAATCTTATTACTCATTTTAGCCATAAGAGTTTTTCCCCTAATTTTATCTGTTCTAAACTTTCTGAGCCCAAAGGAATGCCATGTGCCAGCTCCAGTAGCACCAGGCCTTCGCGGAGCCGGGTAACACATTCAAATGTTCCCTGTGCTCTCTAGTCCTAAGAATATGATTAACTTGAGAGAAACCACACACAAGGGGAGCACTCTTAACTGCTTCTGTAGCTGCCTGATTTAAATAGATTTTTGCTCAAATAAACTCATAAAAAATTTAAAAAAAGAAATCACACACAGACTTTAGTTAGGCAAAAATATGAAGTGGCTTACTGAACTCAAATTGCTTTTTATTTGTGCCATTTCTATCAGTGTCACACTTGAATTTTAATTATGCTAAAAGAAGAATTATGAGCTGACTGTCAAGAGCACAGACTCTGAAATGGCAGGGTTGCTGCAGGTTACGAACGATGTTCAGTGCACAGAGTCAACCAGCTAAGGGGTTGGGACCTGAAATATAGCCTCTCACTCAAAGAATCATGTACAGGCTGGATTTACTCAGAAGAGGGAACTTTTTCTATTTTATACAAAGATACCATATGCATTAGTAGTCTTACATTCAGGGGCATTGATTAAATAAGTAAATATATTGAGAATAATAGATCCAAGGTTTCTCATTATCTGAGAAAAGAGTTTCAAATTTGGAAGGGGGTAGTGGATTGGATTTATACATATCAATGTGAATTCATGGCTTTTAATATTATTGGATATAGCTTATGTGGATGTATGGAGTGGTGTATGAAATATATTTTGTGACTGTTTCCACCAAGAGGGCCTAGAATCCAGGATACAGGAGTAGCAGTGATCATACTTGTGCTCATACCTTGGTTTCTAAAATCTATTCTTCACTAAAAGAAATCAGAGCCCTTTGGAAAGAAGGAGGATTCCAGGGCTGGGACAATAAAGGTAAAGATGAGCCAGGAACATCTGTGGTTCTAAAAAGTAAAAAAGTGCTCAGAAATCTTGAAAATGTGTCAAAAGTTCACAAGGCCACCTTAAAAGAGCTCTTTCTTACCTGTGTCTAGTCTCCCAAACACCTATACTTAAACCTGGCCAATCAGACAAAATATGAGCAGCAAAATAAGCAATAACAGTTATAACTTTATAACCCACTAAATAAAATTATAATCTTGAATTCATGTCAACATAAATGAATAAAAATAAAGTAATGGGAAAAAAGGTAAGCTGTATCTTAAAACAGAATGCAAACTCGTAAGTGTAGAGAGAATAATAAAATTAGAAAATTGTCATTTTGTAACCATCACAGTCATAACTGATTCAGGAACAATCATCAATGGATGCTAAAAACAAAACAAACAAACAAAAAACGGGATAAAATCTGATGGGGAAGAGGATATTTACATACTCCCAGATTATCATCCCATAAAATACTTATTAATTAGTAAATACAAAATACACATTCATTACTTAGTACAAAGTAGTTATTCATTAATCTTAGAGTGGATAATCTAGCTAGACACAATCTTAACCAAGTGACAAAAGTTAACATCACCAATAATGAGACAAGTCAACATTATGTGCCCCCTAAAACATACCGTGCTGAGAAAAATATGTCATTGTGTCTATAGTTTTCCTGACAAATATATATAATCTGAATCCAATCATTAAGAAACAGACAAATCCAAATTGGGAGACATTCTACAAAGTAATGGGACTATACTCTTTAAAATTTCCATATCATGAAAGGTAAGAGTAAAGAATGATGCCAAAGTACAGTGGCATATGACCCTGCATTAGGAGGATGTCTGTAAAACACAGGTCTGAACTCTATGAAAATGTCTTACCTCTACTGAAAAAGTTCTTTAAATTCCTTAGCGTTGTGCAAATTCAGCCACCTGTCCCCAGGCTGGGGCACAAGAACCTGCCAAAAGAGATCAGCCCCAACCTCCTGGTCACCATCCCCACTTCTTTTGGCTGTCCTAGGGCAGGTCTGGTCCTGCCTGGTTGCCTGGCCCTTTGAATGGTGGGCCTCCTCAGGCTATAAATCTAAGCCTGGGCCTCCCTCACATCTTGAAAACACTCTGTGAACCCTCTCCTTCTTCACTCCCCATCTGGGGGTGAGCCTTCATCCAGCCCTCACTGCCAGAACCCCATACCAGGCCCAGGCTCTGGGTACCCACTTACCTAGGAGGAGAATGTGGGTAAGAATTGTATATTAGACTGGCCACAGTTCAGCCTCCTGTCTCAGCCCTCAAAAAACCTGAGAATGTTTACCAATCCCTCAATGCACTGTGTTCTTTAACATGTGCTCTCCCTGCTGCCTTAAATACCTCATCCCCTCCTCACATACACTGCCTTTCACCCTCCACATCTGTCTGTGGCACTCCTACTCATTCATCAAGGCCCAGCTCAAACATCATCTTGTCTCTTCATGCACCCCTATCAGAATTAAATATGGTTTTGGTGGTTATGCTATACTCTGACAGGGGTATGTATGAGTCTCAGTCTACAGATCAGAGGCTTCAGAAATATAGGAACCTCGTCCTGTTCAATGTTATATACCTAAATTCTAGTTCTGAGAATTAAAAGCAGGAATTGTGCCATCATTGAATGAACAAAGCTGGTAGGCATTAACAGATTGTCATTTAATAAATGAATAAATGTTTTAGAGGTGGCTTCTGTTTATTCCACTCTTGAGCACCATCATCATCAGCATGAGGATGTACATTGAATTGATTCATTCATTTACTGAACCCCTAATATTTCAACATAATGAGCTAAATGCTGGGGATTTGAAGGTAAATAAAACATAGACCCTGCCTGCAAGCAGTCAAATTCTCCTATAGTCAATTGTAAAACAATGTCAAAATGTCTTAATAGACAATGTTTAGGGTTAATACAGTTTAAAGAAGCATATTCTTTTAAAGCCACATGAGTTCACATGCTTGTGAAAATGTTATTTAGTGGCTGGTAACACTGTAGAGATGTGGAAATGGTTTCATCACCAGCCATTTAATTCTCTGGGTGACTCTGGTTGACACCAAGCTCATCAAGCAAGCTTTTAAATAATACTTATTTAAAGCTGAAAATGTGAATGAGTTTCCACCTGAAAGAAATGATGAGTCCTTTTCCAAAAAAAGAGATAATTGTTAGCAATTTCAGAAGGTGAACTAGTAAAGGATTCATTCTCACATTGTTCTCATCTGTCTGATGAAGATGGGAGGTTTATATAGGCTTGACTAGTCCCCATGGCAACAACCATTTCCTGGGTTACCATAGGAATTGTGAAGGCCTTTATAAACCTCCCTCCATTAGCAGAGCCTAGGCCAGCAGCAGTCAGAAACATCTGCCGAGGAAGACACTGCAAAGTGTCAGCAAGGGCATCTGGGAATTAATTTACCTTAGAGTAGATGTGCGGGTCTGTTAGGCCCCCACATCTCCATCTATGAATGCTAGATAACACCAGAATCAGTCCGATGCCTTGAACACTTCACACAAAAAGGTTTTCAAAATCTAGCCACAAACACATATGATCATATTTCAAAAGATTTTTGAGGCACTAGAAAGGAGCCTGTTCTGACAAAGCTTCACATAGAAGAGAGATAGCGTCATGCCCCTCACCCTAGGAGAGGGCATTAAAGCTATATTAATAATGAATATAGTGATGGAATGTGGTGATGGTTATGCAACAGTGCAACTGTTCTCCATACCACTGCACTGGGAAAATTTTATCTTACGTGTATTTCACAAGTAAAAATAAAAAAATTAAAGAGTTGTGATTATGATACTACCAGTACTGAGCATTGACTATATCCCACGCATTAATGCTAGGAGCCTCAGATATTCTATGTCCATCATCCCACAAAGTCTGTGCATAATTATATCTACACTGAAGATTATTATTTCTACTTTGAAGATGAGGAAACTGAGGCTTATAGAAATAAGTGGCTACATGGTACACACTAGTAAGTGGAGAGAACAGTCAAACCCAGGTCTCTCTGATTCTGGAACTTCATCATTAACATCACATATTCTATAGCAGCTCATTGATACAGTAAAGACACATTCTGTTGAACTTGTGTGAGAAAGTTGTTGTTGAATTCTGTTTGAATGTTTGTTGTTGTTTGTTTTAAGACATAAAGGATAATCTCTTAGGATGCCAATGCAGGAGGACTTTCATTTATAATCTAACCTTTGAATTGTTTTTTACAACAGACATGTATCTTTAGAAAATACAAAGATATTTCTATTTTCAAAAAGTTGCATGGCATTGCATATAAGCCTAACCAATGGACACAGACACCAGGAGGGTGAGAGCATGAGTGGGAGGGTTGGAAGGTAAGGGGAAGATAGGGACACATGTGATACCTTAATCAATAAATAAAAAAATATGAAAATAATTCTAAAATACAAAAAAAGTTACATGGTATAAAAATAACTTCTGGGACTTGTATGCATGCATATGAGCGTAACCAATAAATGAAAGACACTGGGGCAGGGAGGGGGGCAGGTAGGGACATGTGCTGGGGGGTAGGGGAGGCTGGGGGGAGCATAATGGGAGGAAAAAGGAAAACATATGTACTACTATTAAATATAAGTTATACTGCAAAAATATAATAAAAAATTAATTAGAGAAAAAATAAAAATAACTTCTGGAGCTTCCAAATAGCAATCTGTATTAAAAATAAAATCATCTACTAAAATCTTCAGGAGAGTTGCATATGTGGAGAAATTGCTTAGGAAATAGCCGGAGAATTGCAGGCAATTTTTACACACTGGAAAGCCACCTCTAATCAGGACAAAGAAAATTATCATGTGTCATGCTAGAACATGTGGAATGCATGTGGTAGTAATCTCCTCTGAGTTTTGGTCAGGCCATATAGAAGAAATACAAAAAAAAGAAAGAAAGAAAGAAAGAAAGAAAGAAAGAAAGAAAGAAAGAGAGAGAGAGAGAGAGAGAGAGAGAGAGAGAGAGAGAGAGAGAGACGGAGGGAGGGAGGAAGGAGGAAGGAAGGAAGGAAGGAAGGAAGGAAGGAAGGAAGGAAGGAAGGAAGGAGAGAGAGAGAGAGAGAGAGAGAGAGAGAGAGAGAGAGAGAGAGAGAGAGAGAGAGAAAGAAAGAGAATTCCAGGGAGAAGGAATTCTAAAAACACCATGAATTTCTTTAGTAGCAAGAAGGAAGGCAACAACAGAAATTGATTCTTTAAAAATAAGCCTATGGGCCTTAGTCAGTTTGGCTAGGTGGATAGAGCATCAGCCTCTGGAATGAAGGGTCCCAGGTTCAATTCTGGTCAAGGGTACATGCCTGGGTTGTAGGATCCATCCCCAGTAAGCAACCAACCAAAGATTCTCTCTAATTATTGATGCTTCTCTCTCTCTCTCCCTCTCTGTTCCTCTCTGAAAATAATTAAAAATATATATTTTAAAAATAAGTCTATGGGGCATGCCACCAGAGAAGACACACGTTCCCCTTCAAGGTTTCTTCTGCATGCAGTGAAGGGCACTAAGTGGGATCCTTTTACTGAGAGCCAAAAATCTGGGTCACAGCCCCTGAAGCTCTCAACCCTCAGCAGGTAAATGGAAGTAGAATTTTTTTTCTTCAAATACTTAAGTGGAAAAGAGAATACTAATTAGCAAGCTATGAAAATATACCAAAATTGCGTCTACTTTTCTTTATTTTGTTTTTGAAATACAGTTTCTTAAATATCTGGCAATGTTTCTCTTTAGCTACTTTAATAATTATTTCTTTTAGAAAGCACACTTGAAAGGAAATAAGGAGTTGTTGTTTAATGGGTATAGAGTCTCAGTTTTGAAAGAGATAAAGACCTGGAGATCTGATACACAACACAAACACTGATACACAACACACTGATACACAACAGTGTGAATGAACTTGACACTACTGAACTGTACACTTAAAAATGGTTATGATAACCAATTTTGTTATGTGTTTTATACCACAATTTTTTATCTTATTTTTTAAAATATATTTTTATTGATTTCAGAGAGGAAGGGAGAGGGAAAGGTAGAAACATCAATGATGAGAGAGAATCGTTGATCAGCTGCCTCCTGCATGCCCCCCATTGGGAATCAAACCCGTAATCCAGGCATGTGCCCTTGACTGGAATCAAACCTGGGACTACTCAGTCCGCAAGCCAACGTTCTATCCACTGAGCCAAACCAGCTAGGACTATACCCCAATATTTTCAAAAGGTAAAATTGATGACATCTTTCTTTGTTAGCTCAGGCTACTATAACAAAATACTATAGGTTGGGTGGGTTAGCCGAGAGACATTTATTTCTCACAGTTCTGGGGGTGGTGAATCCAAGATAAAGGTCCTGGCAGGTTCTGTTCCTTATAAGGTCCCTCTTCTTAGTTTGTAGAATGGTCACCTTCTTGCTGTGTCCTCAGGAGGTAGAAAGAGTAAACTCTGGTCTCTCCCTCTTCTTGTAAAGATACTAATCCCATCATGCAGGCCCCACCTTCAGGAATTCATCTACATCTAGATGAATTCAGAAAGAGAGGGCTCTGGGCACTGAACAGACAAAATCGAGAGTTCTCTCGCTATGCTCTCATGTTGACTTCACTTTCAGGCCCATGTCTGCATTCACTCACCCCTTGATCTCTTACTTTGCCTTTGCTCCTGAAAATTATGATGGGCATGACTTCTTTGACCTTGACCCTTAATTTTTCTCCTGAGTCCTCATGTTGAACTTGCCCTCAGGGTTGATCTCTTTCTGCCTCATTCTGAGCTGCCATCTGGGCCCAGGTCTCTGAATCTTATTCCACCATAAGGGCCCAGCCTGGCCCACCTCAAAAGTGGGATGTGTTGGACATAAAACCAAAGGTATTGTCAACTCTCTGGACAAAAAATATTATAAAACAATAAGCTAAATTTTAACAACAATAAATTTAACACTCTGCTCTTCAAGTCAATTGTTTCAATCTAGGATTCCAGATGTGGCTTGATAGTAATTCATATAATATAGATTTAGGGTCTTTATTGACCAATACCGGCAAATCCAATGTTAATCAACAGTACAATAAGGTCACTAAGATGACTAATATGTTTGGTTAGATTAGAAAGTTGGCAAACATTTTTTGTGAAGGGATAGATATAAATATTTTAGACTTTGTAGGCCACACAGTCTGTCATAATTACTCAACTCTGTCATAATCTATGAAAAACAGCCAAAGTCACTGTAAAAACTTTGGCGTGGCTATGTTCCAAAAAAACTTTAGGGATCAGTTTGCTGGTCCCTGAGCTATAAAGTATAAAGCCAAGATCACAGAGTTGATATTTTCACTGCATCTTGCAGGCATCAAGTCACAAGCCAATTCTTGAGTTTATTTCTGGGCTCTAAAAGTTTAATTGGTCAAAAAACTAGGGAGAGGGAGAGAGACTTCCCCATTGGTCATTATTGGCTTATTAATTCATCAACTTTGAGCACAGTTTTTCAGTTTGCTAAGAATCTACCTAGAAGTACTGACCTTCCATTTGAATGTTTCCATCTGGTCCTCAAGTAAAACATTACCATCCTTATCAAAGTCTTGCTGGAATCAGACCACCCAAGTCTACCACAGCACTGCCAGTCAAAGAGGGAAGGGATGTTAGCATGTGGCATGTTGGTCCTTAGCGAACCATGTAGCTCCTAAGGACCATCAATCCCTTTAAAGTGCTTGCCAGGTGATCTTATAATAGATTGTACTAGTTTCTTAGCTATAAAGAGACAGATTTATGGGCAGAAGTCACAAACTGGTGGCCTCTTCACCCTATCTGTCCCCACACTTGTTTAATACACTCTGCAAAATGTTTTTAAATTTTAAACAGTTATCCTCATTTGAAAATAATAAAATTCAACATAAAAATGTTGACGTTCTAGCAATTTGGGACAGGGCTACAGCCAAGTGCGCTAAATAACAGCTGTTCCTTCAAGAGAGAGCCTGCCCTTTCTAGCTCACTAAGGTTTCCATCCACCCTATGTGATTCTTTTTAGTTGTACGCTAGCTGATAAACATTCCAGTTTACAATCCTTCTACATAACCCACCTTTTCCTCTTTTAGAAAAGCATGACTATGCTTAGTTGATTCCAGTCTTCTGACACCAACCCCCCCCCCACCCCATTTTTCACAGCTGCCTCTGAGATAACCAAAAGCATTTCCATAATCTCATTTGCAAGGTCTCACAGTTCTCTAGAATACAATGTTCCTGGGCGAGAGACTTGAAACTCATAGTCTCTCCACCAGTTTAGCCTTCAATGATCTTTTTTATGCTCCAATTTGTTATACCCTTTCCATTCATAAGGTCATTCTCCTTGGAAGAGCAAATGAAGGCCAAGAGTTTTTGAACAGCTTTGAAAGGCATTTACCCAGGACATTTTCTTTTGCCTTTCTTACTCTTCAGCTTGCTCCAAACAGAATTTTGTGTCTTTTATGATGTCCTGAGCATTGTCCACAAGTCACAATTTATCCTGAGCTTTTGCTTTTTTGACGTCATTTGTACAAATCGTCATCATCCTTTATATTGGTTCTTTTGTTCTGGTCCTGTCTTTTGAAGACCTCAGCTTGAATAGAGTGGAGGATTCTTTCTATTTAGAGACCACTCTGTTTGTTCATCAGGATTGCTTACAGTTTCAGAGACAAATTGTCCACACGTGGACCTCCCCAACCCTTGTGAGACATCTACCACTTCAGAATTGCAAGACAACTGAATCTCTTCCCTGGGTTTCTTTTTTTTCCCCCATGGCTAGTAGAAGCTATTTCTGATTCCTCTCTTTTTTAAACACTAAAAATTAAGTACAGAAAGGGTCTCATCACTTTATCTACCTGCTGGGAGGAAAAACATTGTGGGGCGAAGAAGGAGTTATTAGAAGGTGGGTGAAATCTGAGATTTGCTTAGGTCTGACATCCTCTAGTTTCTATCTTTATCCTTTGAATTATATGGCGGTTGAGGAGCCTCCTAGGGGTGGGGGGGGGGGGGGAAATTCAGATATTCATGGCTCATCAGAGTAAGTGAGATAGGGGAACTTAAGAGAAAGTAAACTGCAAAGGACTTGCAGGACCTCTTGGAGATAATTTCTTCAAAACAAGAGAAACCTGCATGACTAGTTGAACTCAGTGATGAAATCTGCGGGTTTGTGGGGAGAGAGGTTCCAAGTATCAAGATGGGGAGATTTATTTGAACCTACTCTGAGGCTTCAATCCAGGCAGATATATATGCATTAGAAATATGGGAGCAGTGAGTCAACTGAAAGAGGTTTCCATCAAAATTGATGTGGACTCCTCTAAGACACTGAGATGTGGAGGAAGGAAAGGATCACCCAGTCAGAATAGCAGTGGGCATCAAGTGATGGTATAAAAGCAAGCTGGGGACAATCAACATACCACACCTACACACCTTGCTTCCTTACCAGACCTATGATCTGGTCATGTCTTCTGAAGACCTCTGCCACTTCAGAATTGCAAGACAACTCAGTCTCTTCTCCAGTTCTCTTTTCCCCCATGACTAGTACAAGCTCTAGGTCAGGAATACATTTCCTCCATCTGGCTGGCTGATCTTCAGGAGGTTCTCATGTTAATAAGAGCTTCTTTTATACTTTTGCCTTCTTCAATATTTGATTCACAGGCCAATGCATCTCTATTCAAGTATTTGTCCTGTGATATGTAGCACTTCCACACCTCTTCTTCTGAAAAATCTGTTTCTTTATAACAAGGTGAACTCCTCTATTAGAATATTTAGGTGTGAGGACTCACCCATCAAGTCTCTGAGACCCCCTAAGACCATATACTTCTTGCATAAAAATATCAACATTAGTCTATTTTACAATACTAATAAGTCTTTTTAACTCCTTTCTTAGTTTCCGTCTTTCATTCCCTGAGCTTATCCTCCTCAGTCTTCTGGATGAGTAGTAACCAGTTCTATAATTATATTTGAAACAACACTAAAAAATGCCTTGAGTTTGCTAGTTCTCATGTTATAATAGCTACTAATAATGATAATGATAAGTACCACTTACTGGATATCTACTATGTAATGCTTACATATATGGTATTCTCTCCTATCATTGCATGTGATATTTTCATTCCCACTTAATAGATGAAAAAACTGAGATCCAGGAACCTGAACAACTTCCTGAAAGATCCAAACTTATTAAGTGGGTAGTCTGGTCTAACAGGGTCCAAATGAGAAATGATTGAAGATTTTAGTGAACAGATCATTTCAGGGTATGAGCAAAATTATAGAAAACCTGCAAGGAGGCATAAAACAACTCTTGGGTAGAAATAGCAGAAAGCTGTTACTATCTTTAGGCAAGAAGGGACAAGAAAGACCAGTGGTCACTAGGGTCTGGAGAGAAAGCTGTAGGAGAAGGACAGGTGTCAAAAGCATCCATGGCCAAACTGAAGCCCAGCAGAGAGAGAGCTGGAAAAATAAATATCCTTATCTCACTTCCCCCCACCAGTCAGTAACTTCCCTTGGCTAAACTCAACAAGAAGCGAGAGAGCAAATCTTAGGTCAACTTCTCAGCACACAGAGTAAGGTGGAGAAGTGTACAATGTGCATCTGGAGGAAAATGGAGAACATCCCAGAGAGCTGAGATTTGAACCCTGCTTTGCCTAACTCCAACTCTCTTTTCAAAATGCCACAACACCTTTATCTCAAACTAAGAGCTTATATTTTCAGTTTCTAATACCTGGTCTCCAAATCCAAATTCTATACCCAGATATGTAACTTAGGAAGTGAATACTTCCAAGATAACCCATTTCTTCTGAGTTATTCTTCCAAATAATGGCCTGAAGAAGCAGAGAAGAAAGCCATTCTAGTACCCATCAGTGCTGCAGTTTCCTGTTCAGCACAGAAGAATCCCTAAAGATACTGATGATAACATTTGCCACACAAATGATTTGTTGAGAGGTATATCTTAGCAGACTCTGGCACAGGCTAGACACATACTTCATGAAGAATTCTCTCCTAATTGGATGTCTGGCCCAACCCACAATCCCTTCAAATCCTTTTCTCCTTGATTTTATCTTTGGCCTTCATTCTCCTGCCTCATCTATTGCTTTCTTTTCTTTCTGTATTTTTTAAAGTCCTCACTTGAGGCTACACTTATTTATTTTAAAGGCAGGGAGGGAGGAGAGTAGCATTGATCAGTTGCCTCCCATACATGCTCCAACTGGGGACTGAGCCTACAACCTAGGTATGTGCCCTGACTGGGAATCGAACCTGCAATGTTTTTGGAGTATAGAATGATGCTCCAACAAACCAGTTGGCCAGGGGTCATCCGCCTCTTTCTTAAGGAGAAGTACCAGGAGGCATTCATCAAGCTCTTTCACATCATCCTCAATCAGGGAAATCTGTTAAGACTTCCCATGACTGACTTACTATATAACCAACATGCCCTCATCTATGCAGGGTATTGTCCATGAGTTCCCCAAAGATGGGGAAATTGTAACTGTAGTGGTCAGTTTCCAAGACAAAAATTGAGTAGTATCATTGCTTTAAAATTTTATCCTCTCTAATAAAGAGGGAATATGCTAATTGACCATCACAGTCACAATGATGGTGGTGCCCACAGCCAATAAGGAGGGAATATGCTAATTGACTGTTATGCCCTCAAAGATGGTGATGCCCACAGCCAATAAGGAGGAAATACACTAATTGACTTCCTCACCCTCAAAGATGGCACTGCCCAGTCCCCTTAGACCACTGGGGTGGCAGGCTCTGTGCACCTGGCTTTGGAGTCCCCTAACCCCCTCAGTCCCTCAGCCTTCCAGCTGCCCAGGGCCACCCAGGGCTGGCTGAGGCTTGTACTGCCGGCAGTGGCAGCAGCATAGGTGTGATGGGGGTGTCACCTTCCCCTGATAACCAGGTTGACTCGCACCCCCTGAGGGCTCCCAGACTGTGAGAGAAGGCAGGCCAGGCTGAGGGATGCCCCCCTCCAGTGCATGAATTTTCATGCACCAGTGCTCTAGTGTGAAATAAAACACAATTACATAGGCAGAAAATCCAAAATCTACAAAAACAAACAAACAAAAAAACCACCCTGCTAAGACTAATAAATGAACTTAGCAAGGTCACAAGTTACAAGGTAAATATATAAAACCAATTTTATTTCTTATGCTCTATCAATGAAAATTTGAAAACAAAATCAAAGGAACAATACCAATTATAATAATAGAAAATGAAATAAATTTAACAAATATATGCAAGACATGCACACTGAAAACTATAAAATTAAAAATATCTAAATAAATTAAAAGGTATACATGTTTAGGCATTGCAAGTCTCAATATTATTAAAATATCAATTCTCTCCTATTGATTTACAAATTTAATGCCGTCCCTACCAAAATCTGAGCAGTCTTTTCTGGTACAAATTGACACATTGATTCTAAACTGTATATGGAATTACAAATGATCTGAAATATCCAAAATCATTTTGAAATAAAAGCACAAAGTTGGAGGACTTGCCTACTTGACTTCAAGAGTTACTATAAAACTGCAGGAATGAAAACAGTGTGATGTTGGTCTAATGACAGACAAATGGATCAATAAAACAGATTAGAGAGTTCATGCATACATGTTTCAACACAGCTGCCAAGATAATTCAATGAGGAAAGGGCAGGCTTCAACCAATGTTGCAGTAATGACTGGATAGCTATATGGGGAAAGATAAGCCTCAACCCTTACCTCACATCACACACCAAAAAGTAACCTGGAATATGCAGTGCCCTCAGTGATCCCCAGGCTCTATCTCTTGCTTCTACAGTGCTTGGATGGAACAGCTCCAGGGATGCCCCTTCTTCCATGGATGCCTCTTCTTCCAGCCTCTGCCACCCCGAAGCCTCTTTTCTAGTCAACACCTTCAGAACCACTTCAGCCATCCTCAGGTTCCAAGACCAGCCAGCACCGGATTTTTTGTTGTTGTTGTTGTTGTTGTTGTTGTTGTTGTTGTTGTTGTTTTTACTTTAACTCCGTATTGCAGAACAACTATGAGCTTCCAAATTCATCAGAATTATTTTACCGAGGTGGAGGCTGCCATCAACCACCCGGTCAATCTCCATCTGCAGGCCTCCTACACCTAACTCGCTCTGGCTTCTATCCTGACCTCAATGCTGTGACTCTGGAGGGTGTGGGCCACATCTTCTGAAAGTTGGCCAAGGAGAAGCATGAGGGCACAAAGCATCTCTTGAACATGCAAAACCAATGTAGTAGCCACCTTAATTTCCAGGATGTGTGGAAGCCTTCATAAGATGAGTGGGGTGAAACTCAGGACACCATGGAAGTTGCCATGGCCTCAGAGAAGAACCTGAACCAGGCCCTTTTAGATCTGTATGCCCTGGGTTCTACATCTGTGACTTCCTGGGTGAAGAGGTGAAACTTATCAGGAAGATGGGTGATGACTGACTAAACTCCTCAAACTAGTGGATCCCCAGACTGGGCTGGGTGATATCTGTTCAAAAGGCTCAGCTTCAAGCACCACTAGGAGCCTTTGAAGCCCAGAAGCCTTTAAGGGGTTCTTCTGCATTCCCCTAGAGTCTGGCTTTTGCCAGAGCCTCTCCCTGAAACCACTAGTCATCTTTTTAACTACCCTGCAGCCCTCTCCCATGCATTGGACCAAATGGAAACAATAAAGCTTTTTTGGGGGGTGAGGAGGGGGCACCTGAAATAGATCACAGAACAAAACATAAAGCTACAACCATAAAACTGCTAGAGGAAAATATAAGAGAAAATCTTTAAGACCTGGAAACAGGCAAAGATTTTTTTACTCAGGACACAAAAGGCCTGATACACAAAATAGAAAACGGATGAATTTAACATCAATAGCCACTGCCCAGGCAGTTTAGGCCACCTTGGACGCAGATGAATCTCTCTCTACTTATTATTTTTTCCCTTGTGTTCACAAGCATGTTGAACTGAACCTTGGCTGAAACTTGAGGGAGAATGTCTCGGCCTAGGCTATCAAAGTTCTCTGCATTAGCCTCAGTCCCAACAAACAATGAAATGTGAAATTGCCTTTGTTCTCTGTAAATGTATATTTTTGTAAATATACAAGAAAAGAAGAGGCTGAGCCAAGAATTTATGTTTTCCTGAGACCTATGCCAAAATAATATCTAATACTGTCAATGCTCCATGACTAGCACAGGCTTCATGCACTATTGTGATGCTTTATCTCATTCCATGGTTTAAGAACAAGTGTCCCCTCCTTGTTAAATTAGAATCTGTGAATGGAATTAATTAGAGGCCACAATTTCTGACCCTATCCTAGAGACGGTAAATTCTTCCCAAGAGGATATTTCAACCCTAATCCACACTGCCACCTTTAAATAAGTTTCCTAGCTTGCTGTGGCTATTGTCCCCGTTATTGAAACTGAAGTCCCACTAAAGAACCCAACCTGGCTTAACTAAGGATATGGACATTGATAAAAATAGAGGGCCCACAGATGTTTTAACTGCGTGAAACTCCTGTAACGTTCCCTTCGACGATTAGGACAATGAGGAGGACCACAGAAACCTAAACATAAAAGCAGCTAAGCCCGAATACATCCTTTTTGGAAAGAGCACGCATCAATGGTTTTATAGCTATGAAACCATTGACTCTACCTCTGGTTTCATCCCTTTCTAGCACTGGGCCTATGGACTTGAGTCTTTATTCTTCTGTATGAGCCCAGCAGCTTGTGATCATGCTGAAACCTCCCGTCAGCACCATAGGATTCTAGTGATGTCTACAGTTCCTTTGAATGTCCCAGCCATTGGTCACTTATTCTGTTCTTTAATAAGAACAAAGAGCTGAGGAAGGCTTTTGAGGTTTTGTTGCAGCTCCATCTCAGACTGTTCAGTTCAGTTCTTCACTGGCCCATGGAGACACAATTTCATTGACTTCCTGTAAATTACCCTAGAAACTTGAGCAAATCCCATACCTTTTTGAGCTAAGACCTGCCCTGCTGACATGTGTAATGAATGACTTCACATACACTCTGTGCATGAGGAATGTCACATAAAAAGGTGTCTTCTGTTATAGACTGTATTATAGATGAAGATCTATAGAGATCTTCATCCTGAAAACAATAAAGTCCTACAAATTAACTAATTAGCAGGAACCTTTCTTGAATTCTAGATTGAAACACAGACTGAAAGGAGAATGTGTGAGGTAGGGTTTCTGTTTGGGGTCTCTTTTCAACTGCCATCCCTTACGGCCTGGGCCGTGTGGATACGAATGGGAGAAGCTACTGTGCCCCGAGAGGCCGCCGCTCAAGCGTGGTGTCATCTCCGCAAGCCAGACCATTACCGGGAGTGTGCGACCCAGCGCCCCTCTCCCGCACGCTCTTCGCCGCCATGGCTGAGCTGATTCAGAAGAAGCTACAGGGAGAAGTGGAGAAATACCAGCAGCTTCAGAAGGTCTTTCCTGCCACCCACACTCCCCCATCTCCAGACTTGAGTAAATCCATGTCAGGGCGGCAGAAGCTTGAAGCACAACAACAGAAAATAATATCGTGAAGGAGGAACTGGCCTTGCTGGATGGGTCCAACGTGGTCTTTAAACTTCTGGGTCCCGTGCTGGTCAAACAGGAGCTGGGGGAGGCTCGGGCCACAGTAAGGAAGAGACTGGACTATATCACAGCTGAAATTAAGCGATACGAATCCCAGCTCCGGGACCTCGAGCAGCAAGCAGTCAGAGCCACAGAGGGAGACCCTTGCTCAGCTGCAGCAGGAGTTCCAGCGGGCCCAGGCGGCAAAGGCAGGGGTTCCTGGCAAGGCCTGACCCTACAGTGTGGGAGGGAAGGGAGGGGACCCAAGGCAGCTCTAGGGTCTGTACTGTAGCCAATAAAATGTGAAAACACCTGTTTTTTAAAAAAAAGATTGAAACACAAAATATAATGACTTAAGCAGTACGCTGTCTTTATCTCCTTTGTATTTCATTAAAGATGGTATGTATTTCAGCTCTGTTTTAAAGTGTTTATTGTTTTCACTTAACAAATGGCCCCTTCAGCTGGACATCTGGGCCACTCCTCTAGCCAGAAAGGACACTCTACATTTTTTAAATTTTATTTTATTGTTTAAAGTATTACATATAGTAGTACATATATCTCCATTTTCCCCCCATTGACCTTCCCCCAGCCTCCCCTACCTCCTGTCACATGCGGGAAGGCTGGTAGTGTTGGGGAGAGGAGGAAAGAGATCAACCAAAGGGCTTATATGCATGCATATAAGTACAACCAATGGACAGAAGACGCATGCATATAAGCACAACCAATGGACAGAAGACACAACCAATGGACAGAAGACACATGAGGGCATAAGACACTCTACATTTAATAAGCTTCGGAGACAATACTGAAATGGGTCCTCTGCTATCCCCAGAGCCTTCTTGGATTGTACCCTCATTCTTCAGAGAAAGGGCTTATAAGTACCCTATTCTCAATATAAAAGTAAAGCCTTATAGCTGGTAAGTTACAGACTTAATGCATGCTTAGCTTTCCACTCTTTGCCTCCTCACTCCTACTCTGTCATTTGTCTACATGTCTATCTCCACACTGGATCCTAACCTCATTTGGAAAAAAAAGCTCTTTCTCTCTCTCTTTTTTTTCTGTGTCTCTCTTTTTGAGGAGGCCTCTAGCACTGTCTAGTTTAATGCTTTGCACACAATACATCCAATAGACGTTTGAAAATAAATTGATCAATACTCTAAAGCCTCTCTCTCAAAAAAAATTATCCTTGGGAGCTGGATATAACCAGTAAGGACAGTGGGACCATTGCTCCTTTGTCTGGGGTTTGGGCAAATGTGAAATGCTCAACAGAGAAGTGGGGTTACAAAAGGCACTGTTGTCAGAAATTGGAAAGTTGCTAATATGAGCCCAGTCTTTCTCAGAGACACCACTGGGAACTTGGGAATTACACACCATTAAGCCTCACCTCGGTATCAGGACAACAGATTGAGATTTAAAGAAGGACAGACTAGTACAACACAGATAAGGTAGATGTGACACTAGGTCTCAGCATGGCTTTCCCTGGGGAGACTGAGCCTCTGCAGCCAGGGAGAGTTCTTTGATAAGGAGAATGAAGGAACAGACCTTTCAACACAGTCGTACTAGGATCAGATTTGCTCGTTTTCAACCAGTTGGGTGATGAGTAGAACACAGATGCTTGAGAAGAAGTAATAGACAAGTCTGCATGGGATCTTGTCTTGATACAAGCATCTTTCTAGCAGAAAACAAATATAATTAACTTGGGTAGCAGTGGGCTGGGAATTCCTACAGTCGCTTGATAGAATTACACTCTTCCTAGGTTTGCTATAGGGGATGTTTCTGTTGGTGAATCTTATATTCCTACTAACTGTATTTTTTTTTTAAAATATCAAACAGATATCCTTTTGGAGTAGAGACCAATACTCCAAAAAAGTATACCAAAATATTGATCATAGGCAGGGTGCTAGACCCAAATGGCTGTTGACTCTTCCTAACTCGATAGCTTGCCAGCATCTGAATCATCTGGATCCCACACTAGATCATAGACCCTCCCAAACTCACTTTCCCACCTAAGCTTTCTGTTTCTAAATTGTCCTCCCAGTCACAAAGGTGGGAAACACAGGAGCCACCTTTAACAACCCCATCTTGGCAGTTCTACTCCTCTTCTTCATGCCCATGACCTCTGCCCTCGGTCAGATTTCATCAGGTCTCCCTGGACTAAAATGATATCTTCCCAGTGGGTTTTTCTGCCTCTGATAGTTACCTTCAAGCTCATTCCATACAGTGCCTTCCAATTCAGTCTTCAAGAAGCATTTATCATTGTGTCACACTCCTGCTCATAACTTTAAAAGACTCCCCCTTGTCCAAGCAGAATCAAACTTTGTAACCTGGAATTCAAGAGCTGCATAATCTGGATCCAACACATTTTCCAAATCTTTCGTTATTCTTTTGAATTTCTACTTTTCTCAAAATTTAACATTAATTAAAACAGTATCTACTAGTTATTGAATATAGGCCATTTTCTCTATCTCTATTTTTCTCTCTCCCTCAGCCCCTCTATGAGATATATACATTGATCCCACATGATATCAGAGAAAATGGAAACTAAAGTCCAAACAGTTCAAATAATCTGTGCCAAAGGCCATCTGATCAGTAGGTGGAGGACACTTCCTCCAGAGCTCAGGTTTTTGGTCTCGGCCTCTGCCCCCTATAATTTCCCTGTTCAGGGAGTACTTCTACTGCCTTCTCTTCCCTATAGATGAGAATGTTTATGTTACTCCTGCCCAATGCTTTTAGTGCCTGGAACTAACTAGGAATTAGTGGGGACTGGTTCACGATGGAGCAGGGACTCAGGGGCACAGTGTATTGGGGTGGGAAGTCAATAGTGAGAAAAACTTGGATCAGTTAAGAAATGGGTGGAAGACCAACAGGAGAAGACTCAGGTGTGGACTTGCATGATGAAATAGAGAACTGCTGAGATGAGAGGCCCAATCAAATATTCTAACTATGGCCCATGTGCCTATAATGCCAGAATGAGCCAGGGTCTCAAGCAGTGTCTGCCTGGTCTCACGGAGACCATGAAGTCTGCTGGAGGTTTGCAAACAGATCTCAAGAGGCTTCTTCTTGTCTCCCAATATTCAAAAAGAGTATTCTTAGCTCATCCCAAATTATTTTTTTATCCAAAATAAGTATTCCAATTAAAAAAGTCAACTCTCAGTCTTTTTAAATATGCTAAATTAAAATGTGCAAAATGACTATTCTCTTCTTCCTTTAAAGAGAAACAGAGAAGCCTTTACATCTGCTTTTTCATATTTCAGAGGGAAAAAAATGGAGCAAATGATATGATTGAAGCCAAAGTTGTCTATAAAGTGTGAAAGCACTTCCTTTCCTTTCCCAGGAGCCAGGGCTAACACTAGGAGAGAGAGGAAATTAGCATGAAGGTTTTACTTAAATTACAAGATGGGTGAAGACCTTGCCCAAAGATGATATCTCCCTGTCTCCTGTGACAGACAATGAATGGCTTTCAAGACCAAGGTCATTCTCTTTGTAATGTAAATAGTTTCCAAGAAGCTCATAGAGTGCTCTATTGGAATGAGTGCCATGGTGCTGAGAGCAAGCTGACCCAGGAGTTTAGTCTTCCCACTGCTACCTATGCACCTCCTGACTAAGTTTGATCCTCTGTTTCCCCATTTTCTAAAAACCTAGAACCTATGACACAGAATATCTTTGAAGATTAAATGAGATGACATGACGATGGGGAAATTTTTTATAAGGTGAAAAGCACAAGATGCATGTTTGCACAAGATGCTAGGTTGACCTAGAATTGATGCTTCTGTATCCACAATCTAACCCTTGGCTGAAGTAGTAACAGTAGTAAAGGCAGAAGGGTATCCTCAGGGCACAGAATGCAGTGGGACAGAAATTTTGGGCAAGTCTTGAAAGCATCTTAAAGCACAGTGGACAGGAACCCTTCCTTTATCTGACTATAACTACCCAGCATTCATCTATTTGAAAAAATTTCAGAGTGGGAGTAAGAAAACATACTACCATTATAATTTTATTTACAATCCAATCAAGAGACAAAAGAACTTTTTAAAAATTACATTAATGACATATATATTTATCCTATATAATAAAGAAGTAAAATGCAAATTGATTGTCATTCCAACACACAAGAGGGCTGCCCCCATGTGGACACAAGATGGCCACCACAAGATGGCCAGCAGGGGAGGGTGATTGGGCGGAAACAGGCCTGCAGGGGAGGAGAATTGGTGGGGGGTGGGAGGGGGACCAGGCCTGCAGGAGAGGACAGTTACGGGCAATCAGGCTGGCAGGGGGGTGGTTAGAGGGTGATCAGGCAGAAATGGTTAAGAGCAATCAGGCAGGCAGGCCAAGCAGGCAGGTAGGCAGGTGGTTGGGAGCCAGCAGTCCTGGATTGTGAGAGGGATGTCTGACTGCCCATTTAAGCCTGATCCTGGTGGGGTCCCAGATTGGAGAGGGTGCAGGCTGGGCTGAGTGACACGCCCCCCCATGCACGAATTTCGTGCCCCGGGCTTCTATAAAGGAAAGGCAATATATTCAAGTTTTGCTGTACATTCCCAGCTGGTTGCCTACCAGTTCCTTAAACTCAAAGCCAAAAGTGGAGAAAGAAACTTAGTGGTTTAAGACAATTTATTGTTTTTCACAACTCTGTGGCTTGGTGGGATGGCTCTTCTTGCCTGAGATCATTACTGTGGTTCATTCAGCTGGCAGATCTGGGGGCTGGGCTCAGCTGGGGCTGTTGACTAAAAGGCTCTGTTTCCCTGCCCAGGGCCTTGGGTTTTCTCATGCCATGATGGTCTCGAGATACTTTTCTAAAAAGAAGCATTGCGGGAATGTGAACAGAGCAGCCACAAGGCTTCTTAAAGCCTGGACTCTGAAGCTATAGGGACACTTCAGCTATATGTGTGTGAAGGAAAGCTAATATATTCACTAAAGGTCAAAGCAAGTCACTGGGCCAACCCATTCAGGAGAGAGAAAACAGACTCCACCTGCTGAGATAGCTGCAAGTATCACTGCAAAAGGTATGCAAGATGAGAGATATTATTGCAGCCATCTTTGGAAATAATCTGCCACATTTACTCCCGTCCTTCCTTCCTTTCTTTCTTTTCATTAAATGTACAGTAACTGAGCATCTGCTATGAGCCAAGCCCTTTTCTAGGTGCCAGGGACAAACTCAACCAAGAAAGAAAAGACCTCTCCCCAAATGGATCTTAACTCTAGTGTAAGTTAGCAAATAGATGAATAGGCTCATTTCAGCTGGAATGAGGTGAGTAAAAACCTGAGGTGGGAGATGAGGAAAGAGTGAGACAACTTTAGACTAACTGAATCAAAGAAGCCTCTTGAAAGTGGTGATGTGTGAGCCAAGTATAAAAGCCCAGAGGCAGGAGCAGATATGGGCATGCACAGCTGCAGCAACATGACTGGGGGAGAAGGGCAGGGCACGTGTTTCCCATATTAGCCACAGACAAAACTGTGCATTAACCTTTCAAGGTAGAAATGTCAGCGTCAATCTCAACTCCTCCTTCTCTCTCATCCCCAGATTCACTGGGGACAAAGTCCAGTTAATTTTTCTAAAACCTCCCAGATAGGTCTCTTGCTTTTCTTCCTTCCTGTCACTCTTCTTGGTCTCTCTCACCTATATCTTGCATTCATTCTCCTGCCTGCCTCTGCTCTCTTCCCACTTTAATCCCCTCTTCAAAGGCTATCTGAATCGGCTCTTGAATATATAGCTCAGCTATGGCTCAAAATCTTCAGTGGCTCCCGTTACCATTGGATGAAGTTCAAACCTCTGTTTTTCTCTGGAAACCTCGATAATCTGGCCTCCATCCTCTTTTTGAGTCTATCTCCCCACTCTGTAGCTAAACTCTATTGTGAGAAAGCTATTCTTCTGAGGTTGAAGTATTGCTCCTCTCCTGAAATGCAAGTGAAATGAGGACTGAGGCCATAATTTACCATTAATGTATGTATCTTTCATTATACATTAGGAAAACACGCTTCTAAAGCCAGCTCTTTGAGACAGCAGAAAATTGGATCAGAATAGCATCGAAATGAAGAGGGAGGAGAAAAGAGATAGGGTAAGAGCTAAGGGTAGGGATCAAGTTTAAGACTGAACCTGGAGCACTCTTAGGTAAAGTACACAAAGAATTGGGGTGAAGGAAAGATCAAGTGTCACTGACAGGAAGTCAGATAGTAATTTGTAAATAATCCATAATTCACAGAAAACCAGGCCTGGAAATGACCTTAGAGGTCATCAAGTACTCTTTTTACATGAGGGTAACCAACCCAGAGAGGGAAAGTGTCTTGCTTATGGTCACACAGCGAGTCTATATGAGAGCCTGCCTGGCCCTCAGGCCAAGCTTCTCATGTCACTTCCCATTAATCTGTCCTCCCACCACTCCAGGGTGGAATGACTTCATGGAGTCAAGCCTGGAAGCAGGGAACCCGATGTTACTTTAGAGTGCAGCAAAACGCCAAGGGGTGGGGGTGTTTCCCCTGGCCTGCAATGGAGGCACCAGGTCCAAGCGCCTGAGTCAGAGACAGAGGTTCCTTATCTTCAGCTGGGCGGATGTGACACATAGAGAAACTGACAGGAAAACAACCAAGTCCATTTATTTGACTGTCATGATAAGTGAGTTGGATCAACTATGCAGTCGGACCAAGGAATTGCTTAGAAAGATGTCATTAGGGTGGCCAAGAGAAAAGAATCAACCCTTGGCAGCCAAACTAGTGGGCTCTTAGTGCTAAAATTAGCCTTAGCATTATAATATTTCCAAAGAGGTTTCAGATCCATTATGTCAAATTCTCCACCCAACATGTCTATGAGGTAGGTACTATTTTCACTATTTAAGGATGAGGAAATGAGAAACTGAGGCTGCACTCAAGGTCACATGAGCTCATCAGTAGAAGAGTTGGAATTTGGGCACAGGTCTTGTGATTCAAACCCACATGACTAATATTAGTTAGGCTTAAAAGGAATGAAATCCTAACACATGCTACAACATGGACAAACCTTGAAGATAATATGCTAAGTGAAAGAAGATGACACAAAAGGACAAATACTATATGATATTTAGGAGGTACTTAGAGTACTCAGATTCATAGAGACAGTCAGTAAAAGGGTAGTTGGAAGGAGGGATGGGATAATAATTGTCTACCGTGTACAAAATTTCATTTGGGAAGATGAAGTCCTGGTGACAGGTTAAAATGGTAAAATTTATGTTACATATACTTTTCCTCAATAACAAATAAAATTAAAAACTATTTTTAAAACAATCCACATGAATGTAGTGATACACTTTTTCTAACAATTCCTTTCTAAATCATAGTTTGCCAAGCACTAGAACTGAAAGCAACCCTTAGTTTACAGAAGAGGAAACCAAGACCCCAAAAGGGACATGGGTGACATGGGGTCAGTCAGCAAGTTAGCAACAAAGCATGTCCTCCCCGCTCTCTTAGTGCTTTTAGCCTAAGTAACCCCTGTCTTTTGTCAAATTTCCATGGCTAGTGTCTTAAACAGCTTGGGCTGTCATAAAAATTCCACAGGTTGGTGGCTTAAACCTAAACAACTTTGGAGCATGGAAGCCCAATATCAGGGGGCCAGCCAATTCCATTCCTGGTGAGCACCCTCCTTCTGGCTTGCTGATGGCCACCACTAGACTTAGAACTCCTGCAGGGAAGAGGCTATGGCTTTGCCTATTTGCAACTCCATCCTAGGACCTGCAAATAGCAACAGCAACAATAACAGTGGAAATTTATGGAACATTTGACATATGCCAAAGTGCTGTTATAAACACTTTACTTGCACTCCAATATATTTATTGAGTAAATATTAAATGGATAAAGTCATCTTTTTCACTATCTTTAGAATATAGCAATAGCCACAGTTTTAGCCCCATCTAATACTCAAGTTCAACACCAAATGTGCAAATTAAGTCATATTAAATTGGAGAGGCTCTGAAATATCATCAAGAGTAGGTTTATTTCTGTCTTCCGGTCTGAATCCAGAATCCCAACTCATCACCAATCAGCCTGTCTAATGAGTGAATAGTGCCTATGAATAGATTTATCCATAGACTCTGATTGGACAATAATGATTAAGATAACTCAAAGGTCTTCCCAGTTTCCTAATCACTCTTCCATATGCATTTAATCCTCAGAATAGCCTGCATAAAAGCAAAGGATGTATTATTGCTCTCATTTTATGACAGGAAAGTCTATATCAGAAAACCTAAATAGCTTGCCCAAGGTCACCCAAGTAGTGAGGACATAGTCTAGATTTCCTGTCTTCTAATTCCATACTTTCCTACTAGGTTGTGCTGCCAATTAGAACATCATATGCCTTTTAGAAAGGGGACCGACCATCCATGCAGACTGGCAAAGCTCAGTTCCATGCGGATCTGTGGTCTCTGCCAGCTCCTCGGTATGGCTTGCTCACTCTTTCAGATCACCCAGCTCTTCCAATTACAAAGTTTACAATTTCTCAGTCTGCACAATGAAAGAGAGGCCTTAAGAATTCAAATCCCTTCATAAAGTCTACACGCACAAAAAAAGGAGATGGAATAATTGCTGTTGAAATGGTTTTATATTTGTCCTGAAAAAAAATTTTTTTCTGAATATAAATTCTGCATGACATGGGATTCAGGGAGAGACTTTGGCAAGTTTAGGAGGTTTCTATTTTGTTTTCTTTCTATCCACTTTTCTAAGCATCTTTTCTATTTCCACAGTGCTTTAAAAAGAATGCAAGAGAACTGAGGCGCTGGGATAAAGAGAGAAAGAAGAATCCTAGAGTTACGGAGCCTGGCTAACCCCTTTTCTGTGAAGATCTGTGTGCTCTTTTGTGCCGTAATGAAGAGGTGCAAAGAAAAGAACTGTCCCCACATTATCCACCACGAGGCCAGCCAAAAGGACCTCTGACTCGAGGAGCAAGTGTACCCCACTGCAGGCTCATCCCCCTCACTTCCGCGCTGCCAAACAACACTCTCAGAGGGTGATTCTGTCCACACAGCAATTGTCTGTGAGTTTTGGGTCAGGAGCTGCCACAGGAAAAGTATCTAATTCCACTTTCACACACTTGTGGTGTCAGGAACTCAAATACAGAAATCTGTTTTGGCCACATTTTAGCTGCTCAAATTAAAGGCACAGGAAATGAAGCCCACCTTTTGGAATCAATGAGGAAATCTCCTAAATCATTCCTGGGCTAAAACCATATAACACTTGCCTCACCAAGTAGCTTATGAGGCTTGGCGTTTCTAAGTTCAGTCCACACTGCACACTCTGGCCAGACAGAACTTTCTAAAGCACAGATTCCTGCCCTTCAAGTTTGTTTTCCAAATTTTCACCAGAGTGATTTTTTTTAATACACACGCACTCATTTATTCCTCAAATACATATTCAGTCGCTATTAGGTGCTGAGTACTTTTCTAGCTATGTTAAGTGATCAAAGAAGACAAGTATCTGTCTTTGTCTAGAGAGAAGAGACATTATGTAAGTAAACAAATGAACAAGATTGCTTCAAGTAACTGATTAATAATAGAAAGAAATCAAAATGGGTCTTGGAATAGAAAGTGACCTGGGGGGAGATACTTTAGGTGTTACCTCACTTTTGAACCAAGATCATAGAGATAAGAAGAAAATTGTGCTAAGATGTGAGAGAAGAGCCTTCTAGACAAAGAAAATGGAAGATCCAGAAGGTAGAAATGAATGTGGCTGTTTGAAGAACACAAAGGAGACCCAAGAGGCTGGGAGATAGTGAGTAAAGGAATGTGGTAGAAGGTGAGACAAGAGAAATGAGGCAGCAGCTGGGATGGCGGTTGTTGGAAAGAAAATTAAAGAGGGTGAGAGCTCAAGACATATTTTGGAGGTAGAGTTCAACAGTACTTTCTGATATATTTGACATGGAGGAATGGGAAAAAGTAATCAGGGATGATGCTGGCTTTTTGGCTTGAGCAACTGAGTGGATGGTAGTGTCATTTTGAATGGGAACAATGAAGGAAACTAAATTGGGTAAAATATGCTTTGAATATGTTATATTTTAAGTATCCATTAGACATTCAAGTGTAAATGTCTAGTCTATAGCTGACTATACAAATCCAGAGATAAACAGCAAGTTTGGAATAAATAAATAAGTTTAAGTGTTATTGGCATAAAAATCTGCTACATAAAGCCATGGAATTCCTAGGGAGAGGGGTAGAGAGGGAAGAGAAGAGCCCCAGGGTACTCCAATATCCACAGGTATAGCGGTGGAGAAGGAACCAGAGTGGCCTTTGGGGAGGAGGAAAACAAGGGGAATGTCACACATGAGCCAAGAGAAGAAAGTACAATAAACAGTCAAATGTTGATAAGCAGTCTAGTAAAAAAAAAAAAGAAGAAGAAGAAAGAAAGGAAGGAAGAGAGAAAGAAAAGAAATGATGAGAGAACAGGAAATCATAAAGAAGAAAAGAAAAAGGACTCCGCAAAGTGGAAGTCATATGGGTGACCTTGAGAGGAGCAGTTTTCAGTGGAATGGAGAGTGAAAAAAAAAAGGAGTAAAATTTTGTCTTATCATGATCATTTTCTCATTTAAAACCCATCGATAATTCTTGTCCTTCAAATAAAAGGATAAAGACCACATTTTTATCCTTAAAAGTAACTTCCTACCATCTAACTCTACGGAGAATACCAGTAATTGGCAAGGTTCTTAGTTACAAACAGAATCTGCTTTAACTTAGGTGAGCAAAAAGGAATTTATGAAATGATATTAGGTATCTCACAGAATGTCCAGAAGGGCCAGACTTGGACTATTATAGTCAGAAACAACAAGTGCAGGAGCAACACTGTCAGGAAAAAGTCCCAATCAGTTCATAGAACAGTTATGGCATTTTGAGCCAAGAAACTCCACCAGTTACCCCAGAAAGATAGATGCCACAAGCACCTGTCAAAAGAGCCAACCTGTCCACATGGTTAGCATCTCCCATTGTTCGCTTCACACTCCAGTTGGCAGATCCCTTGGCATGTGTAATCCTAATCCCTTAAATGCAAATGAGTCTGTGGAATCTACAATATCTATCATCTATTTCCCCTTATCTTGACAACTACCCAGATTTTTGTTAACCTGGTTATACGCTGGATTTGGAGGAAGCCGACTCTAGTCTTAACCTATGGATCATACTTATGCCTTGGTCCAGGGCACTGAGCAGAGTCCCACTGCTGGTCACAGGTATAGGTACAGGGATGAAAATACGACCTAATTCAGGTTAATGAAATGAAAGGAGACATTTGCTTGAGTTTTCTGTGAAAGAAGCTACCTTAATCTTCTGAGAGAGCTCCCAGAAGCAATCATCTCTTCTGCTCCTGAAATGAAGCCTGTCCCCCGCAGAAGAACAGAGCCCTGAAATGGATTAGCTGACAGCCAACCCCTAGAATGAAGCTCTGACCCTGCAGAAGGCAGAGGAGAAAGACTGAAAGAAGACAGACTTTAAGAACATTACTAAGCCAGTAAAATAAACCAATTCTGAAATCTGCCCTACTCCTGGACTTTCTAGTTCCCTAAAACAATAAATCCCTTGTAATGGTTAAGCAAGTTTGAACTGATTTTAATTAATTTAATTAATAGCAAGGAATGCATTTCAATTGGTTAAGTTCCCAAACCCTCCTTTCTGGGCTAATTTCTTAGCATCACTCATATCCAGGCACATCAGCCCACAAGCATTCTGTTAAGACCGGTCACTCTGCCTAAATATCTTTCCTTAATTTTCTCCTTTGCTGCCAGCCTACTTCCTTCTCACACTTAAGACCCAGGTACCATGTCACCTCCTCCCTGAAGACTTCCTGATTCCTCTTAACTTGATTTATCATGGGATGCATGACTCTGATCGGTATTATTGTGACTCTCTCCAGTGATTGCAAAAAATATGTGGAAGGTGGAGATTTCCTTACCGTGCTCTTATAAAGTGTGATGAGATCCCCTTGAAGAAACATTCTCACTGATGCCCAAAGAACTAAATGACCTTGATAACAGCTATTCCTTGAACTGCTGAGTTTTCACAGATCACCTAATCTACCACCTCATTTTACTAAAGAAGAAAATGAAGTTCAGAGAAGGGAAGGTCATGGGCTGTTAGGGCAGAAGTCAGCCTTGAAACCAATGCTTCCTAATTCACTGTCTATTCTGTAAAAGCAATTTGCCCCTTTTCTGTTGCCCCTGAGAGTTTGGGGTAAGCAGGACTGATCATCACCCCTGACATCTTTAG
Source organism: Antrozous pallidus (assembly GCA_027563665.1). Lineage (NCBI taxonomy): Eukaryota > Metazoa > Chordata > Mammalia > Chiroptera > Vespertilionidae > Antrozous > Antrozous pallidus. Next base: position 59,201,987 of record CM050522.1, read on the forward strand.
CATCTGTGATATGGCCTTTTGCTACCCCCATCTTTCAGGAGCCCTCCTGCTCTCTGCCTCCCTCGCAGCTAATTGAAGAAGACACAGATGGGAACTCTATAGGAAGTGGACAAATATCCCTTCCATCTTGCCTTTGATGGAAAGGATAAAACTGTATTCCTCTTAAAGAAATTTCTCTGCCTCATCCCTGCATTATTGGGGTATAACTGGTAAATAAAAATTGTATATATTTAAGGGTACAACATGATGTTTTGATCTATCAAATGTATACATTATAAAATGATCACAGTCAAACTAATGAACACACCCATCACTTCACATAGTTATTTTATTATGTATGGTGAGAACACTTAAGATCTACTACCTTACTTATTTTTAAGTAAGCAATATAGTGTTATTAACTATAATCACCATGCTGTACATTAAAACCCCAGAACTGCCCTGGCTGTTGGCTCTGTTGGTTGGAGTGTTATCCCATACACCAAAAGGTGGCTGGTTCCATTCTGGGTCAGGGCTTGTATGGGAGGCAACTGACTGACTTACTCTCTCTCTCTCTCTCTCTCTCTCTCTCTCTCTCTCCCCAACAATAACAATGCATAACAAAACGAAAAATAAATAAACCATAACTGAAAGTTTGTACCTTTAACTGTTGGAGGTCATCAAGAGGATGTGACTGCTAATTGACCTATCAGCTGGACCCAGGCACTCAGAAGCTCCTCATCCCTCCTCTATCCCTGGAACGTATGCTCCTCCCTCTATTTCCACACTAGGAGCTGCTTTCAAGGACACAAACTTAAGAAAGCAATGTGTTATTGAGACCATCTGGAAAATATACATGGCTGAACCTACTAAAGCCTCTCAATAAACTTTTAAGGTTCTGGTGAGTGGGTGCAGAGCACCACTTGTCTTGCAGTTGCCCAAGACAAGCCTCCTGTGTGAATTCCTCTGCTTATTAAAACTGCCTCCTACCAATCTGGAGTGATCTGCATCTTTCTTCAGTTTTTTTCTTGCCCTCCATCTATGAAGAACAGTTTAAGATTTTACCTGGAGAACTCCCAAGGTTGTGAACTAACATTAGCTAACATCTCCCCATTGCTCCCAACCCCTAGCCCATAGAAATCACCATTCTACTCTTTGCTTCTATAAGTAGGACATTTTAAAATTCCATGTATAAGTGAAATCATACATTATTTATCCCTCTGCCTGGTTTATTTCTCTTAGTATAATGTCCTCTAGGGTCATCTCTGTTGTCCCAAATGGCAGGATTTCTTTCTTTTTATGGTTGAATAATATTCCATCCTATCTAATAAAAAGAGTAATATGCAAATTGATCATCACTCCAACACACAATATGGCCACCCTCATGTGGTCAAAGATGGCTGCCCCCATGTGGACACAAGATGGCCACCCCAAGATGGCCGGCAGGGGAGGGCAGTTGTGGGTGATCAGGCCAGCAGGGGAGGGCAGTTGGGAGAGACCAGGCCTGCGGGGGAGGGCAGTTGGGGGGACCCAGGCCTGCAGGGGAGGACAGTTAGGGGTGACTGGGCTGGCAGGGGAGGGCAGTTGAGGAGGACCAGGCCTGCAGGGGAGGGCAGTTGGCGGGAACCAGGCCAACAGGGGAAGGTGGTTAGGGGCGACCAGGCCAACAGGGGAGGGAAGTTAGGGGCAATCATCCCAGCAGGGGAGCAGTTAGGCATTGATCAGGCTGGCAGGGGAGTGGTTAGGGATGATCAGGCTGGCAAGCAGAAGTGGTTATGGGCAATCAAGCAGGCAGGTAGGCGAGCAGTTGGGAGAGGGATGTCTGCCCATTTAGGGAAGTCAGATATCCCTTGAGGGGTCCCAGATTTGAGAGGGTGCAGGCTGGGCTGAGGGAGACATACACACACACGCACACACACACACACACACACACACACACACGCACGCATGCACACGCACACACACCATGCACAAATTTCATGCATTTGGGCCTTTAGTATGTATATAAGGATATTTTCTTTATCCAGTCATCCACTGATGGATACCTGCCTCTATATCAGGAATTTCTGAATTTGTATGAAAAGGATGAGAGGTTTAGTGAGGACAGGAGGGTTTTCTCATAACCTCTGCAATTTCAGCTACCCATCTCTTCTCAGCTACCTCTACTTTTACTTCTAAATCCCTTTGAAAATCTGTCCCAGGCTGTGGTTGAAATTTAGGGTTAAGAATATTTATAGAGTAAGTTCCTTGGAGGCCATTTGCACCCTCCCTCACAATGTGTGTCTCTCCTGCCCAGCACTGTGCACGCACTTGTCTGACCAGCTTCATTCCCAGACTCAGGCTATCATTGCCTTCCAGGCCAGTGAGCCATGTGCTGCAGGGTCGTAGAGGAGGCCACACCTGACAGCACCTGCGGGGCTCGGGGAAGGCTTTACGCACAAGGTGATGCTTGAGCTTCTATTTTAAGGATAAAACAAGTTCAGTTCGCAGGGGGGAAGAAAACATGCTGAGAGTGGATAGGTGGGAAGGTGGTGAAGGACATCAAAGGTGGAGAGAAGAGAACCTATGCAAAGGACAACTGTGGAAGGACTTGGTATGTCTTGGAATAATGTAGTGCTTGAATGGTAACCCCCACCCCTCCCCTAAAATATGTCCATGTTCTAACACCTGGAACCTGTGAATGTGACCTTATTTGGAAAAGGGGTCTTTGTCATTGTTAAGGACCTCGAGATGAGTTCATTCTGGATTAATCTGGATTATTATGACAAGCATCCTTATGATAGAAAGGCAAAGGGAGATTGGAGACAGAAGGTAAGGATACACAAGGAGAAAGCGATGCGAAGATGGAGGCAGAGATCAGAGGGATGCTGCCATCACCAAGGAACAGCCGGAGCCACCAGAAGCTGGCAGAGGCACCAGAAGATTCTCTCCTAGAGCCTTCAGAGGGAGCATGGCCCTGCCAACCTCAGTTTCAGACTACTGGCTTCTAAAACTACAACAGACTACATTTCTTTTGTTTTAAGCCACCAAGAGTGTGATGACTTGCCACAGCTGCCCTCGGACACTAATACAGATGGCCAGAAGTTCCCTGTGGCAGGAAGTCAGGATGGGTTGCTGGGTGCCCCCTCTGGTAGGCCTTTCTATCAGGTGTGGATCAGAGCCACGCTATCCTTTCCTGGGCAGCAAAGAAAGCAGCCACTCAAGGAAATCCAGGCTTGTTAGTCAAAACCAGACACAGTGGTTGAAGACACCTGGGTTTCTAAAAGGGGCAGAGCCAAAATATACTAATGGAAGGAAAAATCCTTTCCTGGCTAGGACTTGAAATGGGGTTGATTCGTTAAAAAACAAACAAACAAAAAACAAAACAAAACAAAAAACAGAGAGGAAAAACCCACTGCTGTTTGGATGAAGCATTGTTTGCCTCTTAGATAACCATATAAGGAATCAGCCAGTGCCCTCAGTGGGAGGAATCTGAACTTGAACTGTGGATTTAGCCACCCAGTGACGAGAGCCATTTCACCTCTCATTCTGGGACCTGCTGCTAAAACCTGAGGAGTCACTCATGTTTGCAGGATTAGAGAGCAAAGAACTGCCTCTTGGGCAGAAGTGTGCAGTTAGGACCCCACAATGAGAACTGCAGAGGAAAGCGTGAGGGGGCGGGGCTCGGTAGAGACAGGAATGCATTGGCCTTCTCCCAGACTTGGCTGAGTCTCCCTGAGACTGCAGACATCTCCTTTGGGGGGACCTAAGGCCTTTTCTTGTGTGGCATAAAAGGACAATGACTAAGTATCCGGATTTTGTATCTTGATACTATTATGTTCCTTCCTAGATCTGGGAAAGAACCTCACATAATGACACCATTGTCGGGTGGATGAGTCTGGCGGGCAGAGCGGGGGAGGCTGACACTGCGAAGGGACTGGCCTTAGTTGCCTCTGATCTCTTGCACTGGAGGGGTGCTATCCTCTGTGGCAATTCCTATATAAGAGAAGTCACCGGGAACTACGACGGTGGCAAAGACCTCCACTCTCCCCACAACTAAGCTGGGAGTACAACCAAGGCAACCAGGTTTTTCAGCCAGGGAGGAGCAAGATTGGATTTGCTTTTTATAGAGTCCACTCTAAGTGCAGTGTGGAAAAGGGAGTGCGTGGAAAGAAACTGGTAACAGAAGGATCACGTTCCAGAATGTTTAACTAACAGCCCAAGGGAAAGATGAAGAAGACCAGACGAAGGCAGTGGCCGTGTGGGCAGAGCGCTGACTGGAGAGGGGGTTCTAACTTGGGAGCTGAGCGGAGAGCTGTTCTGCTAACCAGGATCTGAACAGAAGACAAGCAGCAGAATTCTCCATCTGATTCCTGTGCCCAGAAAACAGGGGTTCTCGGGGGTGAAGAGAAATCCTGGGTATTTCTGTTTGAGGCTTTGGTACTTAAATCAAAAGGAAGAATTGCAAAAACAGGAACAGACAAACCATGGTATCTCTGAAGTATTTGCTTTTTTTTAAAATTATGGCTTTTAAACAATATGCACTGTATGCATGTTTACTCTTCAAAGACAATTATAGAATTTCCCAATTTATTTATTATCCCACCAGGGCTCTAGCCTCGTGAAGAGATTCAACTCCTCAGTTGTGTGATGATGGTCTTCTCCCAGGTGTGGCCATGCCTCACTGAGGCTGTATAGCCCTGATTAAAGATAAGATTACAAACAGGCATGGGGGTCCTCACCAGTGTGAGGCCTGGGCATGCAGTCCTCTAGATAGACGCCAAGGCCTGGTTGTGGATACTCTGAGCGTTGAGCCCTGAAAAAGCGCCCAAATAGCTAATTTTGCTGGCTGGAAAGCTCTAGAAGCTAGGGAGACCCAAAGAAGCAAAGAGGGTGGAGCCCAGAAGCATTCCCAAGCCCACCAATTGGCAGCCACACATGTGGGGACTTGCTTTGAGCCTGGGGCTGTATTGATTTTAGTGTCTCGGCAAGAATAAACTCATGTTCCATGGGAATGCAGAGGTTTCAGCTAGGTGGGAAGTTGTCTCCTCTCCATAGCACTCTTTGGAGCCCTAAGTGCACTATAGTGACTTTTCCTGATTCTGGCTTATCTTTTCTTACTCTTCTATCTGGAGCACCTGGCACACGTACTATGGGGCAATATAGGACCATGAGAAAAGCACTGGTTTCCACTCTCACACATCTCTCTTCAAATTCTTGGGCACAGCAGTGCATTCTGAGCCCCAGTTTCTCTACCTGTGAAATGTGGGGGACAGTACTAACATCATAGGATTTGTTGTGAAGATGAACAGAAAACTGCTGGGAACGTGCCTTGTGGTCTCAAAGCACCACAGACACCAGCCCAAAGTGAGATCAGCCATATTGTAATTGACGTGGGGAACTCCTCCTGGCCTGGGGACCAGAGTCAGGGGTTGTAGCCACAGCATTATGACTTGCAACCTGAGGTTCCACACAGCCGCAGCCCCCTCCCATGACTCAATGCCATGGGACGCCTTTCACCCCCACTTCTCTTTCTCTGCTTCCCATAGCTACCTGTCTCACTTCAGCTGGCTCTTGCATGGCCCAGTTTGGCCTTGAGTACCATCCTGAGCTCAGGCCCTCAGTGGCTTTCATCACCACACCTGTTTGATAAGGGCTCTCGCTTAGGCACTGACCAGCAGCATATCTGTCTCTGTTGGTTGGAGGAGCAGAATAGGAAGAGGAAACATGGTCGCCCTGACCTTTCAGCAAGCGTGTCTCCCCCAACCCCATGAGCAAGGCTCCCTGATTGGTCTGTGAAGCCCAGGAACATGTAACCTCCTCTAGAAAGCTCCTTGATGTTCCAGATGTTTTGATTCTGAGTCCCATCCACCTTGTCTAACAGCCCTGAAACTCTGGGCCTTACATGATAGTGATATGAATTCATGTAGATATTTCCCCCACCATACCAGGAGCTCCCTGATTTAGTATGTGTCCCTTTCAGTGCTGGACATGTAGTAGATACTCAGTCATATTTATCAAGTTCATAACAAATTCTATCATTAAGGTTTTCTATTAACCAAAGGTATCTTCCCCCTCCTCACCCGCCTTCCCCCAACCCTTGACAATCTCAGTGCTTTATAGCAAAGGTTAGAAAACTATGGCCCATCATCTGCTTTTGTAAATAAAGTTATATTCAATCACAGCCGCATCTACTTGTTTATTCAGTATCTATCTTTGCTTTTATGCTATAATGACAAAGTGGAGAGTCTTAGCAGAGATCTTAAAACCCAAAAAGCCTAAAATAATTATTATCTAACCCTCTTCAAAAATTTTGGTCAAGCTTATTTTATAGCAAGGAGTTTACACTTTTTCATGAAACACAGGGTTAATAACCAACATCACAGAGATGCTTTTTTGATTTTCACAACAGCTCTGTGATGTTGGGGTTGAGTGCAGATGTGAGAAGTGTGAAGGTTTACTTAGGGGACAGCTTGTCCCATCAGAGTTGACACCTGGTAAGTATACAGTGTCTGCACAAATACAGAACTCATCTGACCACAAGGAATCAAATTATCCCACCCTCTAGAGTAGAATCTCCCTGACCAGCATGAATTCAGATGGGTCTTTGGCTCCCTGAGAGAATGAAATAGGCCCCTGAATGTTCCTGTTCCTCATCTGTGACAAATGCCCTGAGAAGTAAGGAAGTCCTTTAATTAATGCCATTGGCAGATTTGCATAACTACTGGTTAGGGGAGATCAGAAAGATTTTTTACTAGATTTGACAGAGCTAACATGCAAACCCCAAAATATTTTTGATTAGCCTCCTAGCTAGTTATCAACATGGTTCTCTTACTTCCTAAAGCGGCCCTCAGAGTCTTGAGGAAGTGGCATGTTTTAAGACGCAAGGGAAGTGTGGGTGATGGTATAGGCAGGCGGGGGCACAGCCTGAGTTTATATGGCAAGAAAAGATACTTTATTGTGACTGAGTGGGAAGAAGTGTTTGTCATGAGGGCAGAGCTGGGGCTGAGATTGGAAGGCCATGCTGCTTCTAGCCACAGGTTGCCCGCGGGCGGGGATGGCAGAATGGGAGCCGTTCTCCTAGTAGGGACATGAAGTGCAGCTTCTTTTGTCAGGCTGAGTTGTGTCATCCACCTTAATGAGATATGAAGTCTTCCCAGAAGCGGGGAGAAGTGTCAGTGGTGAGTGAGTCAGTGATGGGAATAAGCTTGACCCCAGGCTCCTCATACCCACTTGGGCACCCTCTCCCCACCTCATTGCCTTCACTGCCATTATCACACTGAATCTGGCTGGGAAGGAAACAGGGGGGTTGTCAACACTCAGTTGTGCAGAGGAGGAAACTGAGTCTCAGAAACTAAACACTCCATGTGGCCTCCCATAAATGGCACACACAGATGGAAAACCTGACCCAGCCCTGTGGTCCTCCTCTCCACCATGCTGCCTACTGTGGGAATGGCCTCCTGGTTCTCTGGTTCTGATTGCAAAACTCTGGGCTGGCCCTTGTAGTCCCATTGCCAGCAGTGACGTTGGACCTCTGCTAAGACCATACTTTCCATCTGAAATTCACCCCACCAGGTGTTCCCATGCCTGGTCCATGTGTCATTGCTGCACAAGTCCTTCCAGGCCTGGGACCAAGTGGAGGAAAGCGAAGCAGCAGGGCACAAAAATTAAGAAGGTGCTCACGCCTTGTTGTGAGGATTAAATGAAAGAATAAAATGCTTATAAACAGAACCTGGTGGTCAGGAAGTGCTATAAAAATATTCAGAACTTATCAGTAGTAGCAGTACTTATAGCAGCAGTATTGAGAGAATCTCTGTTTCTTCCTTTGTTAACAGGGCATGAAAGTAATTTTTGTCAGTGCATAGACTATGAACATGATAAAGTTATATGAATGTATGAATGTGAGCTATTGTTCCAGAGGGGGCTCAACTGCTCCTGAATGAGGAACAGTTAACTTTGTCCCAGTCAATGGCCACAGTGACCCTCTACCCTGCCTCTTGCCCACCTTGCACACTAAGAAGTTTGTTTTCAGGTTGGAGGTAACAGGAGCCACTGAAGAGCTTCAAGCTGGGAATGATAGGCAAATCTGTACCTGACAAAGACCCCTCTGGCAGTGGAATCCTAGACTAGAGAAGGCTGCAACTGAGGCAGGGAGGCCACTAGAGGCAAGGGAATGGTCCTGCCTGGAGACAATGGGACCTGAAGTAGTGATAGTGCAGATGAGAAAGGACCAAGTAAGAGAGTGGATGAAGAAGTAAAATCTGTTCATCACTCCTGGGAAAACAACTGTGAATCAGTGATACCATCTTTATCCCCACAGCAAACAGATCCTTCATTAGTGCTAGCAATTGAGAGCTGTGTGAGGTTTGGTACTCACTAGCTGCTAAACATGCATATAAAAGGAAGCACACCATATGCTGTGATGAGTTCATGCCAATTGGCTCCGCTCAGATATATACTACTTTAATTTTAACACTTTATATGAACAAAAGTCTACTTCTAATAAAGCTCAGGATTCCCAGTGTTTCTTCCTGCTGGCCAACTTAACTTGATTTCTTTCCTCAGTAATGAAATGTCTTTTCAATAAGTATGGCTAGGGCCGAGACTGGTTTGGCTCAATAGATAGAGCATCAGACTGCGGACTGAAGGGTCCCGGGTTCGATTCCAGTCAAGGGCATGTACCTTGGTTGCGGGCACATCCCCAGTAGGGGGCGTGCAAGAGGCAGCTGATCGATGTCTCTCTCTCATCGATGTTTCTGACTTTCTATCCCTCTACCTTCCACTCTGTAAAAAAAAAAATAAAATAAAATATATTTAAAATAAGTATGGCTAGGATTAGATGTCAACTCCATAGACTAGAAAATCTATGGACAGATGAAATGAGATGCCTTTGAAGTAGTGAGTTCCCTGTCATTAGAGCATTCAAGAAAAATCTGAATGACCACTTGATGGAGTTGTTGCAGAAAAGATTCAAAAATCATAAGCTGCATGGAATGAGGATGTTAGACTTGCTGACCTTTAAGGTTTTTAAGAACCATGGAATTCTAAGAGGTTGAATCACAAATGTAGTTCTTGGTTGATCAGGGGAATCCCAGAATCACTGCATCATGAGAATGAGGATCTAGGATTTTTCAGGCAAATTCAAAAATTAGAACCACCTTAGGAAGAAATCTGAACAACTCATCAGTTAAGATGGCCCCAGGGCATAAGACTGGAGATCATTGGAAAAATGAACCTGGCACAAATGAGAAACTTCTGGGGTTAACAATTAGGAGAATTGTGATCTTCTCTTCTATGGAAATGACTGTGTGTCTTTTCACTGTGGCCATTAGGAAGCTCATAACTTGATTTGCACATGAAAACAGTAACTGTGCAGACACTTGTATTCTGTGGTCATCAGTGCTCTCTCCTACCCTACCTCACCACCATTCCGGCCCCTTATTTTAATGTATACCTTTCCTAATCTTAATTTTGTTTTTAATCCACAGCTTACCTTCTAGTGCTTCCTGTGAATTCTGAGAAACAAGGATGAAAATAAGTAAGAAAATAATAATAAACCACCAGTCACTGGCTCCCACTAGCAAATTGAGGAAATAGCAGTGGGAACATTAGACAGGGGGATCCCTTGAGTTGTCAGCATTCCTCTACCAGGATGGCGAGCAGGGGATGATGCTTACTAAGCTCAAGCTCCCCTCTGTAAGATAGGGGCCTGGACACTGGCTGGAACTGGGCTTTGGCTCCCAAGAACTGCCTGTCTTCTAATTGTCCTGCCCAGGTTCCCAAGTGCATCTCCCATCTGTCCCTCTACCAAGTTCAGGCCTCCCCTGGACTTTGGGGTCTCCTGCCTAGGGACAACAGCCTAGGATTTTTATTTACTTCTTAAACAGCACATGTATATAACAATCATTATGTTCCTTGTACTGTTCTGAATAATTCCAGATAGTAATTAAGGTAAATTTCATAAAGATTTTATGAGAGAGGTATTTTTGTTTTGTCCATTTTACAGATAATAAAACCAAGGCCTTTAGGGGTTAAGTAAATCATAGATAATTGGCAGGGTCAAAACCAAGGCAACCAGACTCTGAGTTGATGCTCTTAGCTAGATGTTCTTTGAAATCTAATCAGGACTTTGGCTCAGCTCCCTGACCTTTTCATAATCCCTAACCTGAATTATTAGCTCTCCTGAATTATTGCCCTCTTGCACTCAATTAAGCAGACTTTTCTGAGTGCCTACACTGGCTCAAGCTATGTACTAGATTGGGGATAGGCATGCATCCAATATGGTCCTACCCATCATAAGCTGTCTATTTGAGGAAGGAATCAAACATATACCTCACTCACCAGAATTCAAAGAAAAATTAAATAAATGCTATGTGGAAGTTCAAGCAATGGATATGTCAGTGGGACTTCCACTGTGGAGATGGTGATGGAAGAGGGTAGGAAGAGCATTACAGGCAGAGTGAAAAGCATGAGGAAGTCCCAGAGGCATGAAAGTACATGGTATGTGTCACAGAGTCTGATGCTTGGCTTTTTGTCCAGTCATGTCTTATGCACTCTTCCCACTCAACTGTTATTAATACATATTTGTTGAGTGTCAACTGTGAGTCAGGTACTGTTCTAGGTGCTGAGAATAAATCAAGAAAGTAGTTTTATTCATGACCCTCACATGGTAATGGAGAAACCCAGTTCATTAATAAATAAAAATGATATGTCAGGAGGTGATAAGTGTGAAAAAGAAACAACATTCAGAGTAATGGGACAGAAAGTAAGAGAGGGCCACTATTGCAGGAAGAGGGATCAGAAGAGGTCCCTTTGGTAAGATAAAGTTTTAGCACAAATCCAAATGGAATCAGGGAGTGAACTATGACAACATCTGAAATGAGACAGAAAAAAAAATGAAAAGTGACTAGAAATTAAACTATGTTTGTCATTTTAGGATAGAATAATGAGCCCAGCAGGGGAAGGGAAAGGTGAGAAAAATGAGATCTAAGCTACAGTAGGGCTCAACCATGTGGGATCTTGTTTGCTAGAATGAGACTTGGAATATATATATATTTTATTGTTGATAGTATTACAAATATCTCCCATTTTCCTCCCTTCCCTCCTTCCTCCCAGTCCAACTCACCTCCCACCCTCAGACCTTCACTACCCTATTGCCCAGGTCCATGGGCTATGCATATAAGTATGTAAGTTCTTTGGTTTATCTAGAATAAGGCCTTTGGATTTTGCTCTAAATGGAATAGGAAGCCATTGCAGCCTGTCCTACCTCAGGGCCTTTACCTGTGCTGCGCCTTCTGCCAGGAATGCCCTCCCACATTTTTTTTCTGAGCAATTTCCTATTCCCCTAAATATGGTTCCTTGGATAAGCTGACTCTGACCCTCCTAAACAAATTAGATTCCCCTGCTAAACAACCTCAGCACACTACTTCCTATTTGTGGTATTTATCAAAACTACAACTTCTTAATGTAAACCATTACATAATATAACTTTCGTTTTTTTACTGTTTATTCCACTAGATAGGGAACTCCATGAAGTACCCACTCCAGGCTCTGAGTCTTAACAAGTGTTCAATAAATATCGAATGAACCCAAGAACAAACAGAGTAGAAGATAAGGATGAGAAGGGAGGTTGGAGCCTCTAACTCTGGACTAGGGAAGCAATTTTTAGCCTTTACGCCATAGAAAGGCTGCACAGAAAGCTTATGAGGAGTGTGGTTCAAGGTACCCTAATGCCAAGCCCCCAGTGACATGACAAACTGAAAGGTATTGAGACTGGAGGCAGGAAGAATAGAACGCAATTTTCAAAACTGTTTGATGGACTCCCTGCCCTATGTAAAATTTTCATATTAAAAAAATGTTCATATTATAGATGCTTTCATGAATTTGGGGATTCTCAAAGACCTCAAAATTTATCCCTTGGGATGTTGCTATGGATGATGATAATAATCACTGATTGCTAGTAGATGATCAAACAACAATAGCAAGTGCCAAGTAGGAGAAATACTTTAATGAAAGTCAGGAAAACTGGATTTATTCATTCACTTATTCATTCATTTATTTATTCATTCATTGTTCATGTAGTAAATACTGGTTATTGATCACAAACTAGGAACTAGGCCTTTTGTGATAGGCATTGGGTTTAGGTTCTGTTTGTCACCTCCTAAGTATACAAACTTGAACAAATAATTTAAGCTCTCTTTTTTGAGGAGGAAAGGAACTTTCATTTATAAGGGAATTGTCTTCCTTCTTTAAGGAAAACACAAAGCCCCCAGTACTTGAGCTGTGTCTCCACCTGGGAAGGGATAATGCTATAAAAGTCCTTAAGTTGGTCCCATTGAGTTTTCTTTTCCCCTTGGAGTTCTCACTTTCATTCTGGCTGACATACCCAAAAAGTCTAGAATGGTTGTCATCATCTGCTTCGAAGGCTAGCAAAATCCCTTCTTGTTCCTCAAAGCCCATATCTAACATCAGAGCTCCTGAAACCTTCCCTGGCTCCTTACTCCCTGGAACAAAATGAATCTTTCCTATCTTGTCCTGCTTTGAACACTCAGCTCATTGACTATTATACAGCTGACCACTCTGTGTGACTTATAGTTGGGTTCGTCTGTGAATTGTGTTTTCTCCCCTCTCTTTCCCCAACCTTTGGCTGACTATCTCGCCCAAAGCACATTTTCTATAGCTAGATGGATAATAAGTCACCAGACCAACAGGACAGCTGATGAACCATGCAGTGATAGGAGGAAGTCAAAACAGACTTGCTATGACCCATTAAACCAGCTAAGAACATCAATACCTATGCACCGAGGGGCATTGAGAGACCATGAGACACTGTAGGGGATTGAGGTCAATGCAAATTGCCTGTTGAGAAGACAGAATGATAGTTGAGTATTTATTTTCTTTAATAAAATTACATTATAGCCCATACCTTTGCAATTTAGAGGCTGCTGTAAGCTTAGGAAAGGCATTTAACCTGTCTGTATAAAGAATAAAAGATGATAGTGTATAGTCTATGCAGGGATGTTCCCAGGTTCCCAGATAGGAACTTGAAATGACATTCTTCTTCTTTTTAAAATTTCTTTATTAATTAAGGTATTACATATGTGTCCTTATCCTTCCATTACCCACACCACCCCCCCGCCAAACCTCCCCCCATTCATGCCCTCACCCCCCTGGGGTTCGTATCTAATGGTTAGGCTTATATTCATGCATACAAGTCCTTTGGTTGATCTCTCCTCCTTCCCCCTCCCTCCCCTACCTTCCCTCTGAGGACCAGCATTCTGGTCAATGCTTCTCTGTCTCTGGGTCTGTCCCTGTTCTTCAGTTTATGTTGTTCATTATAGTCCACAAATGAGTGAGATCACGTGGCATTTGTCTTTCTCTGACTGGCTTATATCACTTAGCATAATGTTTTCCAGTTCCATCCATGCTGTTGCAAATGGTAAGAACTCCTTCTTTTTTACCACAGCGCAGTATTCCATTGTGTAGATGTACCAGTTTTTTAATCCACTCATCTGCTGATGGGCACTTAGGCTGTTTCCAAATCTTAGCTATCGTGAATTGTGCTGCTATGAACATAGGGGTGCATATATCCTTTTGAAGTGACACTCTTGATATCTTTTATGCCTTGGGCACCTCTGACTTGGGGTTGCTAATACTTAACTTTTTCTCATAGAATGTTAATAATTAAGGGACAAATACAAGACATGAATTCTTAAGTAGAGGAGTTGCCACATGTCTCACTACATTGTTTTCACTTTGCCTAAAAAAACTGAACTTTTGTTTGTTAAGTATTACTTTGTTCAGACATTGTGCTGAGGGTTTCTATGCAAAATGGAGGACGTTGTTTTATATTTTCCCTTAGAATATCTCAGGAAGAAAACAATTATCATTGCAAGTAATATCTTGATAGGGCATTTGAGTGAGAAATGAGATTTCAAAAGACATGCTAATTAGTGTTAAAATTCCTTCTGATAGATGATAGTCTGATGCTCACTTCAGAGCGGGGCTGTTGGGAGGTGAGGTGACTGGACGTGCAATGGTGTGGAAGTCTGGGGCAGAAGTGAATTGCTCAAAAGTAACAGAGGAGAGACTGAGGACAGTGCTCAGGAGGGATCTTGGGGACTGTGAAAATCCCATTGAGGGGCATGTCATGAAACATTCCTCTACATATTCCTTGGGAAATTATCAGAAAATTCTTCCTTATTCCCCAGTCCTGTCGCCAAGACAGAAAGAAAATCTGAGGTCAGAAAAGGCAGCAGAGAGAGAAAGAAAGCCATAAATCTGGATTACATTTAACCCACAACCTTATTAGCAAAAAGTACTACCTTCATTTTAAGGGTGAGGAAACTGAGGCTTACATAAGTTAACAAACTTATTCAACACAGGCCGTAACTAAAAGTAGCTGGGCAGCCAGCCATTCAAAACACGTCTGCTTGATTCCTAAGCCTCTAATTTTAATCTTAGGAGATTCTTCCCTCTATGATTCTACAACTATTTACTGGTGATAAGAAGTTTGATAAGTGTGATTATTGTTCCCTCTAATTGTATTTTAAGCCCTATTAATAACAGGAGAAATAGTTGTTACATAGAATGGAAAGAGAGGAATCTTCCTGGCCATGAAGTATAAATAGCTTACTGATCTCCAGTCTTCAGAAAGGGACCAGAAGTGTAAATTGCATGTGAGGGAGGGGAACAGCCTCTTTGCACATGGGCACATGCTACTGAAAACAAGGTTTGAGTTATCACTCCCATAGTCTCGACAAACGCCCACCATGGAATGACATCACTGCCAAAGCCCAATTAGCTCAGAGAAGACCCTGGCACTGGATGATGTTCCTTCAAGATGGCATGAAATTCCAAATATAAATTGGGTCTGGGCTATGATTCAATGGATCATATTGGCCAGTTCACAGGACGCTTGGCAACTAGAAACCCTTTATCCAGGCTTTTGAAACTCTAACACCTTCTAAAAAGACAGAGGTATCATTACACCCCAGATACCTCCATAAACATCTAGAAAAAGAAATGCAAAAGTTCTCTGTAATGATATCGTTACCATATTATAAATTATATCTTCAGAAGATGGAGGAAAAGTTTATTAAAATGCATCATCTTCTGGAGTTGTCTTTTCAGGAAAACGATTGATAAACATTTAAAATAGGAAAAGTTAATGCAAACTTACATGTACTTTACCAGTTTTTACTGACACTTTCCAACAGCCCAGTGGGATGAATGCAGTGATTGTTGCTATCGCATAAGCAAAAATCTAAAGTTTAGAGAGGTATATTTTGAGGATTATTTTTGAACAGGGATTTTGTGCTACCAGCATATTTCGTAAGGCCTAACATATGACAGGGATACTATACATGTGAATGGAAAGGAAGATATTGGTATAGAATTGAGTGACTTGCTTTAAGCGAGAAAATAATAGCAACAGGATTCACAGTTCAGTGTTCATTTCTGCCTGGTATGCTATTGCATTATTTGCTCAGATGTTGCCCATGCATCTGTTTGGTGTCTGGACATTTTATATACACTGAAGGGCCAGAATATGATGGGGGAAATCCTTGTGCAATGGAAGCATAAGACATGGCCCTTATGAAAGACTAAATAAATATACAGCCTGACTATAAAGATAGAACTCTAACACACAATTCACCATCAGTCTAAGAAGCCAACGCACTAGCTACAATCAACACTCAAGAAGGCCAAACAACCCTTATAGAAATCATCCCAAAATGGTGAGAAATGATTAATAACTGATAGCTTTCCTAATATTTTTCTGGCTTCCAAACTTGGGACCAATCAGAGAAAGTCAAATGTGTACCCTTAACCCAATGGTCAACAAACCGCGGCTCACAAGCCACATGCGGCTCTTTGGCCCCTTGAGTGTGGCTCTTCCACAAAATACTATGGCCTGGGTGAGTCTATTTTGAAGAAGTGGCATTAGAAGAAGTTTAACTTTAAAAATTTTGGCTCTCAAAAAAAATTTCAATCGTTGTAATGTTGATATTTGGCCCTGTTGACTAATGAGTTTGCTGACCACTGCCTTAACCAGTCTCATTGAATGCCCCTCTGCTGGCTGGCCTGCCTCCAACTTCCCCATGCCAACAGCCTCCAATCAGGGCACACATGACGCTTTGTCTTTTTTCCACTATAAAGCTTTCCCACTCTTCTACCTGCTTCTGAATCTTTACAAAACCCAAGTGATGATGGCTGAGTCCCTTACTATGACAAAGGTTGAATATATAACCTTTGCTTATACTCATTTGTGTGGTCTTTGTTTGTTTCTACATGTATACTTAAGGAACTTATACTACAGTGAGTAGAGAGGAAAGAATGATATATACATAGGAAACAATAGACGGGCAATAAAACAGTGCCAAAATGAGCAGTCAACTGCCTGAAAGAATAATAATTCTTAAGTGCTGGTAGTGAAAACAAATCCTTTATACCTTCTTGGAGGAGGCATTTCATGATAAGGTTGATTTGTCTTTGTTGAGGTGTGAGGAGGTAGCCTGGATCAACATGGCATTAAAAATACACAGTCACAAAATATCATAGAAATGACCAACTTCCTAAACTCACCAACTACTACCCATGTCTATAGATCCATAAAGCATCCAAAAGACCAGGGACTGCATCTCTTGTCACTTTGAAGTACTAGCTAAAAACAGAAAGACTAGGGGGCCCACTTCTTCCCTTTGAAAGATGTAATCTTGAAAGATAAGCAACTATGGCAGATGACCATTTGGCTACATAAGAAGGGTATGAGAGTTAGATATTCAGGTCTGTGTTTGGCAATGGGCTTTTGGAAAAGTATAAGGGAATCCTATCAGAACTAAAAAATTCTTCATTAACCTGATAAGACATTAATTCATATAATTGTGATTGAGCAGTTCAGCTGTGCCAAGTGTTCTTCAAGGGGCTGTAGATACAATAGTGAATAACATGGTCTGTGCCCTCACAGCCCTTATAGCCACTTGATTTCACTGAATATTTGAAGTAAAAGTTTAGAAGAAAAATGCCAGGAAATTTCTAAACTAGATCATAATAAAGATATAAGACATCTTCTGATATTGAAGATATAGGAAATATCCAACAGTGATGAGAATCCATTATAGCCTATCCCTATACCCTGAAAAATCTATATACCAACACAGAGTATAGACATAAACAAAATCACTCTAAAATGTTAGTATTTACTAGGATGTATATAGAACTTAATAGTACTCATATGTCAGTCTTGGTATCAATTGGTTTTAAACTTCCTCCAATCCTTGCCATCAGGATAGTGTCTTAACGCCAATATATTTGTGATTATGTCACTCTTCTACTCAAAATGTTTTTGTGACTCCCATTACCTAGTGCTTGCTTTTCAAGGTCCTCTATTATCTACTGTGTGACTTCAATAAATCTTCCAATGCAATCTTCCAAAATCCCTATCCCCAAAAGATATCTTGCTCTAGTCTATTTGTCTACATATGACTATTTCCATTTAAATTGATAAAATTAAAGATTTAGTTCCTCACTTGCACTAGCCATATTTAAAATGCCCATGGCCACAGGTAGCTAGCTAGTGGCTACCATATCAAGCGGCACAGACACAGAACATTTCTGTCATCATGGGAAGTTCTGTCAGAGAGCACTGTTTTAGACTAATCACTAGTTTAAATACATTCTTTGATTTCTCACTTCTATGTCTTTAGCCATTCTGGTCCTTTGTCTAAAATGCTTTGTATTTAATAAAGTGTTGTATCAAAAGACTTTTGGCTTTCTGTTGCATCCTAATGGAATTGACTTCTAACTAAAACAAAGCAATAGGAGGTATAAAAACAATAACCAAATGAAAGAATGATGGTAGGCAGAAAAATGCCCCCACAAAGATGTCTACATCCTAATCCCCAGAACCTATGAATACATATATTAGGTGACATGACAGACGGGGAACTAAGAATGCAGATGGAATTAAGATTGCTAATTAACTGACTCCAAGATAGGGAGATTATCCTGAATGGTCCAGGTGGGCCTGGAGTAATCATAGGCAATCTTAAAAATAGAAGAGGGGAAGAGAAACCAAGATGGCAGCATAGGTAAACACCTAAACTGCTGCCTCGCACAACAATTTTAAAACTGCAAC
Source organism: Antrozous pallidus (assembly GCA_027563665.1). Taxonomy (NCBI): domain Eukaryota; kingdom Metazoa; phylum Chordata; class Mammalia; order Chiroptera; family Vespertilionidae; genus Antrozous; species Antrozous pallidus. The sequence goes on from CM050522.1 coordinate 59,220,084, forward strand.
TAAAAGACAAAACATCTATCACCCAGAACCATGGGAAACCTGGCCAAGTGGAAGTTCTGCAACTAGATGGAGCATTGAGATGAGCACAAGCACTGAAAAGCGAAGGTACAGAGGTCCACGAACTGGGCTGGCAGCAGGCGACAGGGTGCTGCTGTTTTCAATCTGAAGGAAAACAAGCTCCTGAGTACTCTGAACTCATTTCTGGGGAGACGCTGGCAATCCAGACTCCTACAAGGAGAAGCTGGACGATCTACCATCAGGTTGGAAAGTGAGGGTGGCTCCCTTGCACAGGTGCCCACAGCAATTACTGTTCACAGCGTGGGATGTGGGGGACTTGGAAACGCAGAAAGGGCTGAGTGTCAGCCATCACTGTTTGCCATGCCCTAGTGACTCCCTGAGACCCCACCCCACACAATCTGCAAACCCACCCTAGCTGTGCCCAGAGGCATTTGCATATAAATGACCTGCCCCATCACAGCTTAATCTAACAAACTTCAGCTCTAGTCAGCCCAGGAGAAATCTGCAGACCTCACTGTAGCTCCTGCTGAGTCACCTCAGACAGTAGCTGATCTGCACCCCATTGGAGATCCAGAAGCTAGTGTATCTAGAGGTCAGTGTGAGATGACACCTGAATTCAACTACTCACATCCATAAGTGACACATTCAGACTCGGTGAGCACCAAAGCCCCACTGAAGCAAGTCCGGTCCCATAGGCGTGTCTCCAGTACAGCAGTTCTTCCACTCCATCAGCACAGGGAAGCAGCAAAATGTGGAGACAAAGAAACATGTCACGAATGAAAGAAATGGAGGGCATAGAGTTCAGGACCACATTTATAAGGTTACTCAAGAATCTTCTAAAAACAGCTGAGAAACTTGATGAGACCTTCAAGGACTTTAATGAGAATGTCAAGAAAATGGAAAAGGACCAATCAGAAATTAAGCATACACTGATTGAAATAAAGAATATATAAAAATTCAATGGTAGATCAAAGGACTCCAAGAATCAAACCAAAGATCTGAAATATGAGGAGACAAAAAACACCCAACAAGAAAAACAAAAAGAATTCAAAAATATAAAGATAGTGTAAGGAGCCTCTGGGACAACTTTAAGCGTACGAACATACAAATTATTGTGGTGTCAGAAGAAGCGAGAGAGCAAAATATTGAAAACCTATTAGAAGAAATAGTGACAGAAAACTTTCCCTACCTGGTGAAAGAAATAGACTTACAAGTCCAGGAAGCGCACAGAACCCCAAACAAGAGGAATCCAAAGAGTACCACACCAAGACACATCATAATTAAAATGTTAAGGGCAAAAGACAAAAAAATAATCTTGAAAGCAGCAAGAGAAGAACAGTTGGTTACCTACAAGGTAGTACCCATACGACTGTCAGCTGATTTCTCAACAGATACTATGCAGGCCAGACGGGAGTGGCAAGAAATATTCAAAGTGATGAACAGCAAGAACCTACAACCAAGATTACTCTACCCAACATGACTATCATTCAGACTTGAAGGTCAGACAAAGAGTTTCACAGACAAAAAAAAAATGTTAAAGGAGTTCATCACCACCAAACCAAGATTATGTGAAATGCTGAAGGATATTCTTTAAGAAGAAAAGGAAAAAGAAAAAAGTAAATATAAAAACTATGAACAACAAAATGACAACAAATACATACCTACCAACAAGTGAATCTAAAAATCAAGTGAATGAAAACTCTGATGAACAGAATAGACTGATGAATATAATAGAATCAGGGACATAGAAAGGGAGTGTACTGACAATTCTCATGGGGAAGAGGGTGTGAGGAGTGGGGGAAGTGATAGGACAAAAATCTTATACCTACAGATGAAGACAGGGTAAGGACATGGGGTGGGTTGGGGGACTGTGTGGAGGAAGCTATTGGGGGGAAAAAAGAGGAACACCTGTAATAATCTGAACAATAAATATTTATTTAAGAGAAATGGAAGAGGGAACCAGAGAGATGGCATTGTGTGGACCTGATGCAACATTGCTGGCTTTGAAGATGGAGGAAGGGAACCATCAGCCAGGGCAGTCTCTAGAAGTTAGAAAAGGCCAGGAAATGGATCCTTCCTAAAGTCTCTGAAAAGAATACAGTCCTGGCTGATGCCTCAATTTTAACCCAAATGAGATCCGTTTTGGACTTCTGACCTCCAGAACTTTAAGATAATAAATTTGTATTTGTTTAAGCCATTAACTTTGTGATAATTTGTTTCAGTAGCAATAGGAAACTAATATAGAGTGGCAAAATGTTATTATCAGTCAAGATGCATGATTCTCATTTGGATCAAAAACTGGCAATATTTGTATCCTTCATCCAGAACTTTACCTCCGAACATTCATCCTAAGAAAATAACCAGAATTTTCGTGAAAGTTTACATCAGGATGTACATTTACAGCATCATCTATGCCAATAAAAGCCCAATAAGAAGGGACTGCTTCACATGCTTATACAATCTTCTTATGCTCCCCTTTCTCCTCCCCCTACCCCCCTCTCCCGCTCCAGACCCTAAGCCAGAGTTTGGGCAGAGAAATAGACAAAGAAATTAGTTTCATTGTACTTGAGAAACCTCAAAAGGGAGGACCCAGCCTTAGCCTCCCTCCTCCCAAGTGCCAAATGTGTAAATAGTAAATGAAAAACAAAAAAGTGCAGTTAAGTGGCTCCCTTCCCTTCTGATATTTGGGGGGAAAGGATATAGAGGATCATAGGAGGCAAGATGGGCTCTTCTGCTGCAGACTTCTTGTTGAACATAACTGGGTGAAGCAGGGAGGGGCCAGTTTGCCCTTACCCACAGATCTAAGGCAGTCCTTGTTCTTCATTTCCACAGCTGCCAGTTAGGTGAATTGGTCAAGAGTCAGTCTCTTGAACCTGACTTAAGTCTGGCATAGCCCTGTCTTTCTCTGTTGATTACGTGGCGCACATATATATTATTTATATAAATATTCCTATGCATAAAAAAGAGAAGGGATTACTAGTCATTCACACAACACAGCATTATATGGATATTTTTTTAAAATCTCTTTTTTGAAAAATATTTAGTGACATGGGAAAAGCTGATGATGAAGTTTAAGAAGCAAGATACAAAATGATATATGATCCAAATTTTCTGAACGTTGAAGAAAACTTACCAAAATATTAATGATGGATTTTAAAAAATGTTTTTAATGTTAATAAGGGTTATCTTTCTGGGATAAGATTAAGGGAAACTTCTTGTTTTCGCTTTATAAATTTCTGTATCTTCCAGGTATTCTATAGTGAGCAGGAATTACTTTTATAATAAAGAAAAATAAGCCATTTGTTTTATCGAAAGCAAGCCCCTCAGGTAACAAAGACACAAAATTAATCATGTCTTTGACTGAGTAATCTCATTCATGGAAATATATCCTAAGGAAATGATTCAAAACAAGAAAAAAATTATTATAAATAAAAAGGTTTTTATAGCAATGTTGTTTATAATAGTTTAAAATTGGAAGCCATCTGAATATCCAGCAATTTTTTAATTATAATATGTTTGCTTGATAAGTGAAAGAGCAGGACTTGAACACTGGTCTTCAGATTCATGCAACCTCTACTATAATGGGACAGGCTACCAGGGCAAGAGAGGGCAAAAGAGGCTGAGGGGATAAATACTGAAGTTACTAACAATGCCGTCAGAATTTATAAGATGAGAAAGGGCATTTTCATGAGAATTAAGATAGGCTATGAAGATCAAATTCAGAGTAAATAGGGTATATGTAATACCTATAAAATAAAAGGTAGACTGGACTAAAAGAATGATTACAAAAATTAAAAAAAAGAAAAAGTCAAATGAATTCAACAGAATGGGACTTACAATCTCACCTGGAGATTCCAAAACAGCAGACTAGTCTCTAAAGTAGGAGTCATGTCTTATTTTTCCCTAATTCCAAGAACCTAGAATAAGAGCTGGGCTTAAAGAGAGACTCCAGACATGTTGAATTAATAAATGAATGAAAAGATGTGCTATTAAAAAGTACAACAAGGTTTTACCTTTCTTGTTTCTCCTCAGTCACCTGGTCCTTTCTGTTTAGGGGAACTGAACATCAATTTCTTACATGTTTAGTAACTAAAGTATTTCTCTATTCCTCAAAACCCAAACAATATATTCATTACTTGAGCCAGTCAACAAACATTTAGTAAACTGGATTTAGAATGTGTCACATAAGAAACACCTGCTCTTTTATCCTAACCTTAACATTTAAGGCATGAACAATGCCTGGTTTGAAATGCACACCAAAAAAATCCTCATGCCCAAAAGTCACAGATCCAAAGAACAGAAAATCTACAAAACAAGAAACCTTGATCTGACATAGAGAAATGGCTCTGACGAAACTAACAGGAATGTGGAACAAAAAGACATCAATGAAAAACTCAAAGACTTTTGAACCAGCTCATGGAACACCAATGGCTATCTATTTTATAAGTGGATTGTAAAAAATATATTTTTGGAAAATTGGTCATTGGACAAATCAGCCTTTAGGAAATTCATTTTTTACAAACTAATCTTGGAGAATTGACCTGGAGCCAAGGCTGGATACTGACACGAGGCACACTGTGGCATTTCATAGCCTGTCCATTGACGCAACCCATAGTTCTTAACAGACCATGGTTCTAGGATACATGTCAGGAAAAGAACAGGTCTAGTTTCAGATAAATTAAGAGGCAGTGTTTGTCATAAGAAAAGATTTAAAGGATGTTCCAAGAGGTGCTTATCCTAGAATGGGTTAAGTGTCTTATCCCATCTGCCTTCTCTCTGTGCCTTACTATGCATTATCATCCAGCCAGAGAAAGGAGGGTGTGGACAGAAATCCCACTCGAAGAACTAGGGCTGGATCATCCATAGGCAGTTCATATGTGTGTCTACTCCAATGGACTCTACCATCCCCCAACCCAAACATCATTTGCTCATTCTCTCTTTTAATAAATACTTATCAAGTGACTAAACACGACTCTGGCGGGGGTGGGGGGAGATGCAGTAGTGAACAAGACAGGTAAGGCCTGGGTTCTCACCAAGCTTACATTCTAGAAGGAGGAAACAATAAGAAAACATCAGAGAGAAAGTTGAAATCACCCAGAAGTTTTTGCCACTAGAGTCAACAAAGTATTGAGTCTTCATTCCATCTCCCAGTGACATTAGACAAACACGTGCCATTAAAATGCAGACCAAACAGCAGACCTACGGGGGCTGGAGAGTGAAGAATTTCTCTATTTGGTCCAATATCTAAATGGGAATTCACAGTGTTTGATGAATAATGAATGCGGATAATTAATGCATTTGAGAAAGGAAAATTTCTTACCTGTCAGTTACTTATCTTGGAGATTACACATCCATCACTCCTCCCCTGAGGGGCTAGACTCATCTCCATAGAAACTGGGGGCAACCCAGAATGTTAATTATGCCTCAGTGACAGATTTCCCCGCACAGAAGGTGACTCACCAGTAGACCTTCTAGGGCTAACTTGTTCTGAAAAGTAGAAAATTTAATTTATCTGACATTTTTAAAAGCCCCAAGTAAGTACCTTAATGAGCCTAAGAAACCATCAAAAGACTGACTCTGTGCACACATATAGGAAAGGATTTCATAGAAGCACATGCATCCTCTGGGAAAGATGCTGAATGGAAGAAATGGATCATTGATCCATTAGAACAATGATAAGCACATAACAGATGCTCATTGAGTATTATTATTGTTGTTGAATGAACTACCAGTTCTATGCTTTGAGGGTATAACAATTTTCATTTTTATGATGACATTGTACACAATGTCATTTTAATACACTTTATTTAATTTATTCCTTATAACCTGAAAAATAGTTCAGGTATACAATATATGATCTGTAATTTAAAACACTCCAAAAATCAAAAGTTTGTGGGGGGATTCATATGATTGATTACAAAGCCTGATTGAACTGACATAGGCCTCTTCACAGTCTTTATTCTATTTACTTAATTACCAATAAATTTTGCTGCAGACATACTAAAGTGTTTGCTTTTAGAGGGCTACCCAGGTCCTGCTGGGTTTGTTTTGCTCTATCTACACTGTATGCAACACATAGAATTTAAAATCTGAAAAAGTCTAAATTCCAAAACACATCTTGCCCCAAGAATTGTGGTTGCAAAGATCATGGACTCACAGTGTCATCCCCATTTTATAACTGAGATTCTTTGGCTCAGGAAAGGTAAGCAATTTATCCAAGATCATAGACCTAGTAAATAGATACTTAAACCCAAATCCTCAAGCGCGAAATCTGTGTGGCTTTTTTTGCTGTCCTCCCCCCAACATTAGAACTTCAAATAATCTGAAATTGAGTATTAAGATAATTGTCTGTCCTATTAGCATAAAAGAGGTAAATGGATCAGAGACAGCACCAACTTGGTCATTGCAGCAGAAACAGAAAGAAGAAATGGCACAGGGTCTGGAACGAGGTGAGGGCTAGCTCAGGTGGAGAGACTTCTGATGCCTGAGAAAACCGAACTCTGAAACTTACACTCATTCTCCAGTCCCGGAAGTGCACATGAAGCAGGAGCCAACCAATGATTGCCCTGCAGTCATATCCAAATAAGTCAGATGTGGCCTTACCTGATCCTAGAATGCCACATCCATTTTTTTTTCTAACAATGAGTCTTTCATTTGAAGGTGAATGATACCCAGATAACTCAGGGGGAGAGAGAATAAGAAGACTTAATTATAAGATTGGTACTTGTATCAGTCAGGATAGTCTAGGTTAAACTGCAGTAAAAAACAAAGAAAGAAACATACAAAACACCATGAGCTTCTGTGGCTTAAAACAACAAAGGTTTGCTTCTTGCTCATATTACATGCTCATCACAGGAAATCAGGAGAGGCTCCATTCATTGTGATCACTCTGGCATCCAGGCTGATGATATAGCCACTATTTCAAACATTGTTATTTGCCTGACAGAAGGAAGGAGAAGGCAACAGAGCATGCACTGATATATTGTCACTTCCACTTATACAGTTCATTGGTCAAAGTAAGTCATTTAGTCACACCTAATATCAAATGGGTAAAAATACAAAATTTAGGACTTTCAGTTTTCAATAAATTTTCCTATTCAATAAATATTTTCCTGAGTGTCTGCTAGTGCTGAGTACTGTTCTATGCACTGAGTGTTGAGTGCTCTGAAGAAAAATAAAGCAGGGTAAAGGATGGTGAGTGATGGGGCTGGGGATGCAGAGGTGAAAAGTGAGTCCAGGGGAGGAGTCTTTGAATAAGATACCTAGAAGAATTGAGAGCAGGAACGGGGGAAGGGGCATTTTGTCTTTGAGATCTAAATGAGACACAAAGAACTCAAATTCCAGGAAAATCCAAAATGAATCCTAAAATGGAAGACAGATAGGTGCAACATACCATGTGTATCTGTAGGACTGAAATAATTTGGCTGTTTCTACCCGTAATACACCTTCCCACTTCCTTTTTTTCAGACTGAAGCAACACATGCCACAGAACACTTCCTTTTTCCCCTGGTTTAGCCACATGCAACATACAGAAACATTTGGGAGAGAATAAAAATCAGTAAGTGTTCCGTAAATAAATAAAATTGTCCACCATTTATTGAGCAAAATCTACTTCTGCAAGTGTCCCAGGTGTTTTCCTTTATGTCATTGAATAGGGTTGTTGTAAAATGGTTGTGATATCTAGGGTTGGTATTACCTTTTTACAAATGAAAAGGCTATGAAGAGAGGTAACTGACTTTCTGGAAAGGCATGCAGATTTTTTTTTTGGCAAAGATAGAGTCTAAACTACCAAGCCTGTGCTCCAAATTTCCATGAAACTTAGTAAATTTTAGACTTTCAGGGAGGAAAAATTGTGAAAATCCACGTCCATGTGAATTCTTGGTTGGTAATTTAAAGATGGAATTGCCCCTCTAACAGAAAAAGAAACAGTATCTAGGCCTCTTTGCTAAAGAGACTTCTGTGAGGGTGACCAGCTCTTCCTATGGGTAAGACAACCCGGGCTACTTCCTCACACCTTCAAACACACCTGCAAAGGTCACCTTCTCAATGAAGTGTCTGCCTATTTAGAATTGCAGTGCCTCTTCCTCAGCCATTCCCACCCCCTCTGCCCCCAGCTTTGTTTCTCCCCATAGCACTTAGGGCCTTTTCATAAACCATATGTTTTATTTGTTCATTGTTTGTCATCCACCACTAGAATGTAAGCTCTATGGGTAAGAAAAATTCTTGTTTGATTTTTGTATCACTTTTATTTCCCACAGAGCATAGAAAAGCACTTTATACTCATTTAGTAATGAATGAATGTCCAGAATGAATGAATGAATGGATTCAGAAAAGGATCTCTTAAAGTTCTTAATCTTCAAGTGTGCATTGATAGGTTTGGGGGTATCTGCTAATATCTTAGAGTTACATGCAACTTTGTAGGGAGAAGAGTGAATTTATGTGTATGGTCAGAGTCTCAAAGAAGATTATAACCCAAAGGTTAAAAACCTTTGTGTGGCATATCCATGCAAGGGAATATTATTCAACCATAATAAAATATGAAGTACTGATCTATGCTACAACAGGGATGAAGCTTGGAAACATTGGGCTAAGTAAATGAAGCCAGACACAAATTGTAGGATTCCATTGATATGATATGTCCAGAATAGACAAACGTGTACAGACAGACAGCAGGCTAATGGTTGCCATGGGGTTGCAGGGTAAGGAGAGAACAGAATGGGAAGAGACTGCTTAATGGGTATAGGGTTTTCTTTGGAGGTGATGAAACATTCTGGAAATATATAGTGGTAATGGTTGTACAACTTGTAAATATATTAAATGCCACTGAATTGTATACCTTAAAATGGTTAAAATATAAATTTAATGCTATGTAAATTTTACCACAATTGTAAAAAGAACCACTTGTGCATAAGGGAAAGAAACAGATGACAATCATGAGGTAAATGATCTCATGACAGGATGGATGGGGGAACCTCAGTCTGAAAAGTTGTCAGTTGCAATCGAACATCCTAACAAGACATAAAATTGGAGTATACCAGGAATAACAACTTGTATCTGTATCAGGTTGTGTGGCTTTAAACGAATTTCTCAGTATCTTATTCAATTTAACTACTAGAAAAAACTTGTGAGGTAGGCAAGGTCAATACAATTCATGATTATTTCCATTTTATACATGAGAATGATGAGATTCAAATAATAACTTTCCCAGAGTTGCAGAGCTACCAAATGATAAAATGAGGATCTAAACTCAAATCTGTTTATGCTTTTGGCAACTTGATTCCCCTAGCTCTTTCAACTTTTCAACATCTTTCCAGAAATCAAAAGTTTTCCTGTGATAAGGCTCCCTAAAAAGGGTCAAAGGCCAAGTTTCTTCCATCTGTAATTATATTGTCTCAGTGTGGTTACACTCGATACTTCATTATACCAGAAGTTCTCACTAGAAATGATACACAACTATGATAAATGAAAGCACTAGGACAAGACAGATTATTACTTATGTAAATGTTTGAGTGAGAATGTTTAAAATGTGGGATCAATGGTAAGAAAAAGGTAGTCAAAGCAAATGAACCCAACTTCCTCATCTTACCAATGAGAAAACTCAGGCACAAAGAGAGTAGTAGCTTGTCTAAGATGATTCAGAGAGTTAGTGTCAGAAGTAAAACTAGAATACAAGGCTTTTAAGCGCTCTGTAAAAATGCAGGACTCCTAGAAACCTAGCCTTCCAATAGAGTAACTGGTTAGAGATTATTTAATTTTCATTATTTAGCAGTCCAATGATGAGTTGACATTTATTAGAAACACAGAAAGGAAGAATTAGGGATTCAGTGGTAATTAATGGCCCAAATACTTAAATTTAGCCTCCAATGAATCTTTTCTCCACATTTTCTTGTCTCCATAGAGCTAAAGCACAATGACATCGTGATTTTCTATTTTACCAAGAAGTGGTCAGTTATCCAGCATTTACCGGTTATGTTTTGTACACATCGTCTGTGGCTGACTGAATAATGCAGACTCACAGTGTCACATCCATCCATGGAGATGCAGATGGTCAGAGCTAAGGGCCTTAGAGATCTTCCAGTCTGGGGTTTCCCAGCCACAGTCAGCTGACCTCCAGGGAGGGTGTTGGCACTGCCTTGAGCCAGCATCTGACTCTACCTTTCTTCTCAGAGGCAGAACTTATTTGGCTCTCCTCTCCCTCCTCATCTTATGTGCCTTCATTCTGAGGTAGGTTGAGGGTTTGCAATAAATTCTTCTAAGATGGAGTATCAGCCATCTCAGAGAAAACGTGGAGGAGAAAACTTGAAAGAGAAGAAAGAACCTGCTAGAGCAAAGTAAATTTAGCAAAGCTTCTCAGTGTTTGCTCTGAGCTGAGAGGAAAGTGGTCAAAATCAATTAAACTAAGCTTCACTCCTTCCATGAAGAAACTCAGTCACATAAAATGGATGTGACTTGTCCAAAGTCACAAAGTCAGGAAATAGCCAAATTAAGACTAGAACTCAAACCCTCCTAACTCCAGCTGAGTGCATTTTCATGATACTTTCTATGTTTCCATCTTTCTCTTTTAGATAAAATAACCATGATTCATAACACACTTGGAGCCACATCAGGCACTGGCCATACTACATATTGTTCACAAATTTCACAGGGTATATTTTGAACTCATGGCATGTGAGTGACATTCTAGGTCTTTGTTGCATGTACTTATATCTCTTTGTAACTACTACATGGCCTATCTCATAAAAAGTATATATGATTTTTTTTTATGGATGGATGCTATAGATGAGACAATTGAGACAGTAGGGTTCTACTCTGGTTACTAAGTTCTCTCAAAACACACCATCCTTCCGAGACCGGTTTGGCTCAGTGGATAGAGCGTCGGACTGTGGACTGAAGGGCCCCGCGTTAGATTCCGGCAAGGGCATGTACCTTGGCTGTGGGCACATCCCCAGTAGGGGGCGTGCAAGAGGCAGCTGATCGATGTCTCTCTCTCATCGATGTTTCTGACTTTCTATCCCTCTCCCTTCTGCTCTGTAAAAAATCAATAAAATATATTTTTAAAAAAAAAACACACCATCCTTTCCTCAAGGTGAAAGCCTTCTCTTCATGTCCCCTCTACCCACCTTTTCTACTGGCTGAAATATTTTCCAGCTACAATCAAAAGCTGCCTCCTGTTACCTTTAGAAAGAAAATTGCCAAGACTCTGGCATCAAACAACCTAGAATCTGGATGCCACCCTGATGAATGCTCACTGTGTGAGATAGGTGAATTACTTAACCTCTCTGAGATTCAACTTAACCAATTACAAAAGAGTTCATAATACAGACCTTATTTGATTTTTGCATGAAAGAAATACCATTCAGTCTGTAAAATTTTTTATACAAGATGTGCTACATGGAGAGTCCTCCTTCCTCGGTGTCCCATGACGCTCTGCTTACTCTTCATTAATCTATTCGCATTATTTTACAGATATTGGTGACTCTAGACTATTTCTGTCTTCCTACTAGATTAGAAACTTTCTTTGAGGACATGACTATATCAGAGAAATCTTTGTATTTGCTCTGCAGTGACTTCCCATTGCATCTAAAATGATGCCTGGCATAAATGTGGCACACAGAATTCAGATTTGTAGAATTGAATTGAAGTGTATGTGTATGGTGGTGATGAGGGGAGTTTATAATGTATGAGGCCTTTTAGATAATTTGACTGAAAATAATTGCCTTTATGTTGTTGTCTCCATCTTATGATTGTTTCCCGCTCAGAACAGGCAGCCAGGTGTTTGCCAACAGCACTCTTCCATTAAAAATGAGCATCTGATGAGCTGACACCCCCTCCATGAGTGCTGGGTTGTGTTTCTGTTGGGACCTCATGCCTCCACAAAGAGGAAGCGGACTTCAGAGATAGCAGATGACACGGTGATGTCACCCACCTCCGTCAGTGCTCATTTCATTTCTTTAATTTCAACAAACACATATTAGAAAAGGTTGTTCCTTTATCTCCCAGAAGAACCATCTTTATTATTTATTAGTAAAAATACAGAAGGTTCTCTCTTTTTACACAGCCTGCCATTGCAGAGCTTCCCATTTCAATTCTTACCTCATACCCTAACTTTCTAGAAGAAGTAAATTCCAGTAACTGAAACTTAAACGATAAACTCATAGATCATAATTTAACAGAATAAAAGAACAAAAGTTTTTTAAAAATTAGAGTGTTGTTGCCGAGACCGGTTTGGCTCAGTGGATAGAGCGTCGGACTGCGGACTGCGGGGTCCCGGGTTCGATTCCGGCAAGGGCATGTACCTTGGCTGCGGGCACATCCCCAGTAGGGGGCGTGCAAGAGGCAGCTGATCGATGTCTCTCTCTCATCGATGTTTCTGACTTTCTATCCCTCTCCCTTCCTCTCTGTAAAAAATCAATAAAATATATTTTAAAAAAAATTAGAGTGTTGTTATCTATGCACTACTACTACTAATTAAAATTAATAAATGTCTATAAATGATTATTACCTGACAACATTTATTGAGTTTTTGTTGCGATCAAGTCACTATACTTTATGTTCAATTACTTCATCTACTCCTCACCAGCCCTCTAGGGAGGGTAATATCAGCAGAGAGTACAAGTAACCTTTTTAATTTCTTACATACAGCTAGCAAGAGGCAGGGCTGGAATGTGGACCCATATTTGTTTGACTCAAGAGGGTACATTTATAATGATTACCTATACTGCATCTGTGCTGGGATTCAGTCATGAGTTAGTAACATGGAAGATAAGGATACACAGCCTTCTCCCTGAAGTAGAAGCTAACAGTTTGCATATAAATACATATAATAATATACATGTGTGACAATACATATATAGAGAGCGAATCCTATCTAATAAAAAAGTAATATGCAAATTGACCATACTTCCGCTACACCCAGCCAATCAGTAGTGATATGCAAATTAACCCCAACCAAGATGGCTGCTGCCCAAGGCCCAAAAGCCTTGGCCAAAGGCTTTTCTGCCTTGGGCAGGCTGGGGCTGGAGCAGAGCCAGTGATCGACCCCATCGCAGGGCGATCGCTGGGTGTCCAAGACCAGAAAGCCTTGGCCAGAGACTTTCGGCCTTGGCCAGGTCGGGGGTGAGCTGTCAGTACAACATCCCCTAAGGGCTCCCAGTATGTAAGAGGAGGCAGGCTGGGCTGAGGGACCATCCACCCCCAATGCACAAATTTCATGCACTGGGCCCCTAGTATATATATATAACTATAATATAAGATGATTACTGCTGTATTAACACTATTAACAAGGGCTATGGAAGTTCTCAAAAGGCAGAGCTGAATTCTAAGTTGAAGTCTGAGTAATGAAAAGAACTGAACATCTGATTTTGTGCCAGAGGTTGTTCTAGGTCAGTGGTTCTCAACTTTTCTAATGCCGTGACCCTTTAATACAGTTTCTCATGTTGTGGTGACCCCCAACCATAAAATTATTTTCATTGCTACTTCATAACTGTAATTTTGCTGCTGTTAATGAATCATAATATAAATATCTATGTTTTCCGATGAACTGAGGCTCTACAGCAGCGGTTCTCAACCCGTGGATCGCGCCCCACAGGTTGAGAACTGCTAGCAGGGTCTTAGGCTCTACAGCAGCGGCTCTCAACTTGTGGATTGCGCCCCACTGGTTGAGAACCGCTAGCAGGGTTGCCTAAGACCATCAGAAAACACAGATATTTATATTACAATTCATCAACAGTAGCAAAATTACAATTATGAAGTAGCAAAAAATAATAATTTTATGGTTGGGGATCACCACAACATGAGGAACTGTATAAAAGGGTCATGGCATTAGAATGGTTGAGAATCACTGTTCTAGGTGCTGGCATATAGGCAATCTTATATTGTTTTCTCTCATTACAAAATACTTCTGTATGATAAGTGGGTAATACTATCTCACTTTACAGATGTACAAACCAGGTATCATATGATAATAGCAAACACCTATTTAATACTTATATGTATTGGGTGCTGTTCTAAGAACTACAGGTGTATCAATTCATTTAATCCCCACAACAATTTAACCATGTAGGTACAAAACCCATTTTAGAAACGAGGAACTTGAGTCCTAGAGTGTTTAAGTCATTTGGCCAGAGTCCTACCATCAGTAAGAGGTGAAGCTGGAAGAAGGGGTTCCTGAGTCCTTGCTCTCAACCTCATGTTACTCTTCTGTGGAGTTAAAGTAATGTGCCCAAAGTTACCACCTAAACTGGGCAGAGCCAGGATTTGCCCCCTGTCCGCCTTTCTGTAATATTTCTAACAATGTTCTTAATTTTTTTTTATTTTTAAATTTATGCCAGGAAAAGGAGACTAGAAATATAGGTTAGAGCAAAATGCTATAAATGCCATAATAAAGAGTGAGAACTATGTTCTATAACAATGGCAATCTTAAGAATTCTGAGCAGAAATTTAAAAAAATCAATATAATTAAATTCCCCTTTGAGAAGGAAAAACAGCTCACTAGAATTTAAAGAATGACTGAGAAGTGGGTGAGGCAGGAAGTAACGAACCTAATTAGGAGGATGCTGCAAAAGCCCAAACGATGCAGGTGTGAGGAAGGACAGGGTCCCAGTTAATAGAGGATAGGGGATGGAGGATTCAAGAGTTTTCAGATATATCATTGGCAGGATTTGGCCAATGTGGAGGGAAAGTGACGTGTCAAAGAGAAACCCAACATTTGTAGCTTGAATGACTAAGATAGGTTTGGTGCTCTTAAACGAACTGGGTAATGCAGAGAAACAAGAAAACGTTGGACATGCAAAGCTGACCAAGAGAGAGTTATTTCAGGAAGTAAGAATTAGTTTCCTGGTCTCTGGCAGAGATGTTCCTAAGTAGCCTTCAGGATGGAAAAACCAATCTGCTCTTTGTAAGCTGTTCTAGCCAATAAACCAGCAATTAAATCTCTTTTCTGTGGGAACACATGGGGAGGATGCCACTGATGGACAGCATCTCCTCAGCCACACCCAAGATATCTTAGAACCTTCATGTTAATGCAGATGGCATATTGGGCATAATTCCCAGAGTGCCAGACACCATTTCAAAACAAAACGTTTTTTCCTTAAGGATTTCTAATGACTTGGGGAAATGATTAGGTTATAATCAGGTTAAATGGGGAAAAGGTAGAGAACAAAAAATATATATACACTGTATGCTGAAAATATCCATATATCCTATCTAATAAAAGAGAAACATGCAAATTGACCATACCTCCGCTATGCCTACAAGCCACACCCACTAGCCAATCAGGAGCTAATTAATCCAACCAAGTTGGTGCTTAATTTGCATATACAAAGAGCAAAGACTGAAGACAGCATAGAAGGAAGCCAAGCGCTGCAGAAGTGATGGAAACTGTGGAGAAGCAAGCAAGCAGGGCAGCAGAGAAGGGAGGGAAGCAGGTGGGGTGGTGGAGACCACCGCAGGAAGCCCTATTGCAGGAATCTTCCTGCAACGGACCTCTAGTATTATATATTAAAAAATAGTGGGAGAAAATGCATCACAATAATAACAGAGGTCCTTCACTAAGAAAATATTTATTGAGTGCCTATAATATGCCAGGTATGGTGAGGGGGGGAAATAGATCTATATGATGCCCTTATACAGCTTAGAGTTAGGGGACTAAGCTAAGCTAAGAATTTAGATATCCAGGAAGCAATCTAAATACAGAACCCTTCTAGTCTTTTATAATTGACTAAGAGCCTGGTGCACAAAATTCGTGCATGGTGGGGGAGGGTTCCCTCAGCCCAGCCTGCACCCTCTCCAATACGGGACCCCTAAGGGGATGTCCGACTGCCAGTTTAGGCCCAATCTCCCCCTCACAATCCTGGACCACTGGCTCCTAATTACTCACCTGCCTGCCTCCCTGATCACCCCTAACTGCCCCCCCCTTCTGGCCTGATCACCTCTACTGCCTCTACCTGCTAGCCTGGTCGCCCCATGCAGCCTGCTGCTCAGTTGTTTGGTTATCCCTCACTAACCCCCCTGCCAGCCTGGTTGCCCCACACAGCCTGTTAGGTTGTCCGTCTGGTTGCAAAGGTTGCTTAGGCTTTTATATAAATAGATGGGGTCTTTGCTGTCATTCGTTATGTTAATGCTTTGTACAATTGAAAGAAATACAATGCTAGAGTGGGGCAGAGTCAAGCTGTGGACCATGTCTGTCTCACACTCACAATGGTACCTATTCTTTTAGTGGCTCACCATTATCAAGTGTTTCTAAAACATTCAATTTAGTTTTCATAGAAACAATTCTCCTTTGCACACATATTTTATTGATTTGCATAATATATAACTAAGTTCTAAGTTCTATAATTATAATATCGAGTATAATGACACTTCCAAGTGATTCTTAGTAAGCATGGACCTACCTGGTGGGGACATAAGTGGCTGAGCACACTAGAAAATAAGTCACTGACCACTAGCATTCAGCATGCTGTGGGCATTGATTTATATAATTCACAGAAATAATTTAGAGAATACATCAATATATCAATTAAATGGAAACTGATTAAAAGAACATATTTTCTGTCATATTTTTAGTCACACAGCTTGAGATTGCCATAGCTTTAGGCATCCAGTTAAATCATGTTGACCTCCCTGTCAGCTGGAATCTTATTTGCATTTTTACTATATCTGCCACTAAGTCACAACTTTGTGCTTATTATGAATAGAATTGTGTTCCCCCAAAATTTATATGTTGAAGTCCCAACCCTCTAGTAGCGCAGAATGAGTTCACATTTGAAGGTAGGGCCTTTAAAGAAGTAACTTGAGTAAAAGTGAGGTCATATGGCTGGCCCCTGATCCAATACGACTGGTTTCTTTATAAGGAGAGGAGATTAGGACAGATAGCAAACACATGTGAGGACAAAGTGAGTCGGTGGCTCTCTGCAAGCCAAGGAGAGAGGCCTCAGAAGAAACCAACCCTGCTGGCACCTTGCTCTCAGACTTCTAGCTCCCAGAACTATGAGAAAATAATTTCTTGTTGCTTAAGCTACCCAGTCTGTGGTTGTTTTTTACTTTTGTTTTTGTTTTTGTCCTTGTTTTGTTTTGTTTTTATGGCAGTGCTAGAGAAATAATACAGTGCTATCTCAATGATTGGTACGTGGTCAGCACTTCAATGTTAATTAAATAACATTGTGAATGAGGAATGCATTTTGTGATTCATTTTATTTATTTTTTTAATCCATATGAAAGTATTTTATTTTAATTAAGCGGAGGTGTGCTCTAGTTATCTGCTAACACTAAGATTTTAAGATAAGAGAGTAGAACTTCCCTTTCATTGATTCTACCTCTTGATCATAGGACAGAGGAAATGAGTTCCTATAAGTTCCAATTTAAGAGCACGTCAAATGACCAGAGCCCAAATTCCAGCACTATTAGAACAGAGCCAGCCTCCACTGCTTCTTGAAAGCCTTTAGCTCCCCTGTGCTGAGCAACAATGTCTTTTGGGGCTTCACCGAGGGCCCTGGTGCACACAGACAAGGCTAAGATGTGAAAGGGCCAAGAAAATTGGCAGGCAGCCAACAAAATCTCCCAGGCCTTTGGTAGATAGATAGCATGTGAGGTCATGGGAACCAAAGCTGAACTTTATTCCTCCCTTTTCCCTAAGGACAGGTATTAAGGTACTTGAAGAACCTGACACATCACCTGGATGTGCTCTTAGTAATGTGACCTCAAAACTGGAATGGTAAATTTACCTGGATTGTTAGCCTCAGCACAGAATGCCAGAGCCCACCTGAACTGTGAAGGTGGTCCAGTCTTCTCATTTTGAAGGAAACCAAAATGAGGCTTTGAAAGGGGGAAAGGTCTACCCCTGCTCTTGTCATCAGCATTTTTAAGCCTTTGCCACAGAAGCCAAAGACAGAATTGAACACATCATTCTTTCATATTGTTACTTTTTTAAAGATAATTTCTTCCCCGACATTTCTAGTGATTGGCCACTAGACTTTGCTCAAACTCTGCTAGGATTGGGGAACTCACTCACTGTTCCCTGGGGGAGTGAGGCAATCTTTGAACAGATTCAGTTGTAGGTAATTCCTTTTTATTGAGCCCAAATCTACCTCCCTACATCTTCCAACCAGTGGTTCTCATTATGTCTTCTGAAGTATCACAGAATCCATCTAACTCCTCTCCATGGTGGACTTCAGATATCTGAAGACAAAAAAGCCTTTTAATAGTATCTTATAGGTCATGGCTTTGAGCCATCTACTCATCCTTGTCACTATTGCCAACTGCTTTAAATCCTCATAAAGACTAGTCAGTGACACATCAAGAGAAATATAACCTTCTAATACATGAGCATGGGTCCCTTGACCCAGAATAAAATTATCTATGAATCATCCCTAAATGGGTGAGAAAAGTGAAATGCGAATGCTTACCAATACAGAGAAGCATGGGCCCTTCCAAACTAGACATCCTATCTGAAACTCATAATTTTCCTCTATAACCCCTAGACCTTTTCAACAAGCTCAACCTAAAGTCTTCCCTGGCCTCCTCCCAGTATACTGGTCACTACTACTCGTGCCCCTTGCCATCCTCAACCTGGTTAGTTTGCCCCCAAACCTCTGGTGGTTATTTGACTGAATGTATGAAGGGCAATCCATAAAGCCTCAAGCATCTGCTAAATTCCTTCCAAGGGAAGCAGCCCCAACCAATGTTCCTGTTTTCTCTCGCTATTTTCTCCCCAAAATACTTACGTTGTGAAACTAACAGAGCTACCCTCATCACAGTGGATGGGAATAGACTAGTGCCCATGCTGAGGCTCTTACATGAGCAGGACCCATAAAGACTATCTGCCCCTAAGGAACTGCTTATTGAGGAATTTTGGGAAGCTGAGCCAATCAAATCCTCCTTGTTGAGAAGCAAAATGAGTCAAATAAACAGAGGAGAGCTACCAGTTCTCTTGAACTGCTCGAGAATGGATGGGAAATGTGTATTGAAGAAGTGGAAGCCTGAGTGGCTGAGTGGTTGATAAAGGGACATTCCCATATTTTCTTGTAATAAACCTACATGTCTAAGATGAAAACTCAAGAGTGGAAGGTTTTTAAATCTGTTTGTTCCTGCTTCCTCGCCCGCCCCCCTTCAAAGTTGAAGGGCAAGCTATTTGCATAAGACTTTTCTTTGTTCTCACTGTTTTAGGATCCTTCTTCAGTATTTAGGGTAATCTTAACAGGGATTTGATTTTACCTTGTCTGGTAACTGAAACCTATGTAGATTGGCTATCAGAAGGGTGTACAAGGATTTAGAATTATTTTGCATGCAAGGGAGTCCGAATGATTAGAGATGTCTAAAAAAAAAACAAATGACTTGGTTGGGGGTTTCTTCAAGAAAAAAGATACTCCCTCCGTAGTGTCATAGGATCAGGGCTTCTTCCCTGTTGCCACTTTTGTTTTGTTCATGTTGAGACAAGGAGGGATGAATTTATTTAGTAGCAAGAAAAGAATAGGCCCCAACTCATCCCAAATTCCAAAGCTTCTGTTTTGTCAGAAGTAAATACCTTGCTTTCCATTTCTACACGTAAGCCTCATGTGAGATCAGGTTTAGACAAAAGGACTCATTTAACAAATTAATTCAGCAACTGCTCAAGTTGTTGAAGATATACACTGAACATGTGGGGATAAATAGAGCATACATGCTTCTTGTCTTCATGGAGTCCATAATCAAAGGATCCTTGCACCTCCTTTGATTGGTTTCGCAAACAGAAGTCTTTATAAACGGTAGTGGTTGGGTAGGAAAACAATCACTCGTGTCCTAATCATCTTGCTATAAATTAAATGTTTATATTGCCCCAAAATTTATATATTGAGATTTGAACACCCTGTGGGGTGATGTTTGGAGATGTGGCCTTTGGGAAGTAATGAGGTGGTGAGGGTGGAGCCCTCATGATGACTTGGTGCCCTTATAAAAAGAGACATGAGAGGATTTGCTTCCTCCCTCTGCTCTGCATCATGTGAGTATCCAACAAAATGACGTCTATCTGCAAATCAGGCCCTCATGAGGAACTGAATTGGCCAACACCTTGGTCTGGGGCTTCCCGGCCTCTAAAACTGGGTGAAATAAATTTCTGTTCTTTAAGCTGCTCAGTCGATGGTAATTTTGTTATAAGGGCCTGAACAAGACACATCTACGTGTGCCTCACTGTAAACACACACCATTGGGGAAGTAGCAGTGCACAAAAGACATCAATGTGGATTCTGTCCATGATGAGCTCAAAACCCTAATTGGGAAAGCAAGATACACATGTGAAAACTGTTGGTCAACAGAGTAGTTTATAATAAAATGTTAATTTGAATGGTACAGATGGTTGATAACTAGAAAATGTACAATAAAATGTTATGTACATGGTCTTGGCAACAAATGTTAAAGAAGTTTAATTTAAGGAAGAGCACTATAGAACAGAGACAACAGAAAAGGCTTCACAAGAAAGTTGTTCCAGAGTTAATTCTTAGTGGATGGGCAGGAGGGGGTGGGCATTCTGGGCAGGAGTAAAGATGCAGAGTCAAAAAAAGAACCCGGCAGTCACTGTGTAGGGGTAACGGAGGAGAACCAATTAAATAACCACAAATTGTGAATGTTATAAAACAAAGCCAAACAATTCAGATCACACCTAACAAACAAAATTATAATAGAAATACCATGTCTGCTCCCCAAACACATGCACATTCTAACACATTCTTGGAAAGAGTGCTGTGACGTTGATTTACATCTGACAGTCCAAGTGAAAAATGAAAGAACTGCCAAATCTGCCTATATAAATCCTAGTGATTTCACATGTTTTTATCCCACGAGCTGAAGGCAGAAAAAGAGATTGAAGCCTTTGAGAGAGCAGACAATAAAACGGTACCCTCATGGAGCTCCTCAGAGGAGCCACAAGAATCACATTTATCATGTCCAAGACTGACATTAATTCTAAGATTCAGACACTCTTTAGCATTCAGATGCCCAATGTTAAATAACTAACAGGTGAAGTTAGCAGGTTAGGCAGAGGTGCATTGAGTTGTACAGAGGGACATTCTGACTGTAGTATGACTCAGAGTCACAGGAGCCCAACTAAGTAAGCTTCTTCTGTCAACAGCCAGAAGACTGAGAAGATGCTCCAAGATCTACTTGGTTTGGGGGCTACAAGAGATCACCCGAAGGTCTTGTATGCATGCATAAAAGCATAACCAATGAATATAAGACACTGTGGTGGGGGGCAGGTGAGGGCATGTGCTGGGGGATATGGGAAGCCGGGGGAAGATCAATGGGGGGGAAAAGGAGACATATGCACTACTATTTGTAATGCTTTAAACAATAAAAAAAAAGATCTACCTGGTTTGAGGTGATTCTCTTTTTCCTTGTGGTGTCAAACTCATGGACTGCAACCACTTCAAGCAACTGATCAGAACCAAAATTGCTTCCTAAATAAGAGTTGTCTGGTCCATGCTTTTGGTAACCCTGACCGGACCATGACAAGGAGGCATGAGATGAAAACATCATTGCTGCTGCTTCCTGACTCCTATAAAGAATGCCTGGCTTCCTGACTTCACTTGAGTCCCAAGTATTAGCTAACAAGCTACTTACTGATCAAAATCCCAGCTCAGAAGTAAGTCTCCCAGGCACAAGGCTCTATGGGGCAGAGCCAGAAGTCTGCATTGCTGACAAGCATCCCCAGGTAGCAGTTCCCTAATTTAGTTGATTACCAAAAGCTTCTGAGAGCAGTTTAAAAATGTGGATTCTCAAAACAGACCCCTTGAATGGAATCTCTTATTTAGGAAGCAATTTGTAAGTTGTTATTGAAGTCATGTATCATTATTATGCTGTTCAGAGTGGTTTACGTAATGATGAAAGTGAGAGATTCCAGTTGGTACCCTTGTTGCTTCTCTCTAAATGTTTGCTTCCTTTTATAAGAAAAGAAGAGTTAGGGAGCCCATTGTTTCCATTCTTGCCTTGGACACCAGGAAACTGAAATCTGTTAGTAACTATTCCTGGCTTAGATTTCTAGGTATAATTGTTTCCCTTTCTATTATCGGGTTCTTTCTTCTTTGGAAATGTAACTTTGAATTCAGTCACCTAGAAGTAGTCAGAGCATAAATTACAAATTAATGCAATATAAAAAATTTCAATTCATGCTTCACCTTAAGTTTCAGAAAGTCACCTTCTCTATTCAGCTTGTAAATGTGGGTGAATCATATGATGATGGGCTGTCCTCTCATCAACCTGCCTCTCTGGACAAATGACAGAAGATGACAGTTCTAGAAGAACTGCTCTTCCTGACAGAGTGGAGGAACCAGGGTCTTATTCTCTCTCTCCAGATGCCCAATTGCTCCCTTTCAACTCAGCTATCTAAGGAGGGCCAGCTATAGAGCAGAGAAAAACAAGGCGTAAACTGGGGTTCCCAATGTGGATGGCACTCCACAGGTCATGACTTCTACAGGCCTGGCTCCCTCATTTGTGAAATGAGAGTACCAACTTTCACCTTACTTGTCTCTTGGAGTTATTATAAAAGGCTTTGTAAGATGAAATATTTTATAAGATACAAATTATTTAACAAATAATGGAAACAGGTCAGAAATTGTAAATAAAATATACTCAAATTTGATAACTGACTCTTCCTCAAAGAGGGCTTTCTTGTTCCTAGGAAAGGGGGATAGGTTTTAAAAAGAAAGCTGGTGTTCTAATGGGCTCCTCAAACAGATGAAACTTCGAAAGAGGACAGTGGGGAAGGATGACCTCTGCCTGTCAGGCCATTTAGGATTATATCAACTTTACACTGATCAGATAAATGCTTGGAACATTGCATTCCATCCTACAGCACTGTAGGAGGGCTTCACCCCTTATATAGTGTGTCATGGGAAACAGACCAGAGTAATAAGGGGCCTGGAAACCATGTCCCCTCAAAAATAGTTCAAGAAACTTGGCACATGGACTGGAGCAGACTCGGGGGCATGGCCCTGTCTTCAGATGTATGTAGAAAAATAGGATATGGAAGAGAAAATCGTTTCTTTCAGTGTAGATGCCCCAAAGTTTGAAAGTTGCTGAAGACAGCGATTCAGAGGAAGGCAAATTTCAGAATGGAGCCAATTAACAAGTGAAGTGGCGATGCCCACAACATCAATTTCCAGATGTTCCAAAAGGAATTCATACCCTTGGTGAGAAGTTGTAATAGACACTCTTTGTCACGTTCTGATCACAGGATACTCTAAGCCAATCCCCTGACCATTGGCAGACATGCTGTTTCCCATACTTGGAGACAAACTAAAATCCTTGTGCTGAAGAACCTAAACTGGACTTCAGGTTGCAGAGGTGGGGAGTTATCACTGAGAAGGACTCTAAGCCCATCCCAGGCTGAAACTGGTCCTTTTCAGCATCTTCTCTGTTTACTACTTCAGTTTGGCTCCTTGAATCAAAGCTAGATGCAGGACCCTCCCCCCACGCCGCCTCCCTTGGCACCAAGCCCAAAAACCCACTGCTGCCATTTGTGTTTTCATTTAGTAAATAAAGATCAGAAATGGCTGCTGCTTTAATAGATGGAAAACTCTGGTCTGCAAATAAGTATCTTGGGGGAATTAGAGGAGATTTGGAGAACAACAGTCAATCTCAATATAATTAAAAATAAGCCTCTCACCTGCTACTAATTTCCTTCTTGTTTCTTTGCTAACAGAAGTCTTTGTTTGAACAAAGAGGTAAAAGACACAGTTAGAAGCTGTTTACACAGTGCAAATGAGAGTGCTAATTGTAGGGAGCCTGCATGTTAATGAGAAAGAGGTTATTTATCAGTGTGAAATTCTGAGTGCAATAAATTGCAGGTGATATTTCAGGAAACATTCATTTTCTAATGATTTCTCTTCAATGACAACAGTGGCCCCACATCAGAGTGTAGTGTGTTGAAATGAAATGAGAACTGGCTTGGAAGCCAGGAGATCTGGTTGTGATCCATAGCTAGCTGTGTGCCCTGAAAGAAGTTGCTTTCCCTCTCTAGGTTTTGAGAAATTAATCATCTCTAAGTTTCCTTCCAGCTCTGAACCTCATAGAATAAGAAGTACCAGGAGTGTACCTAGTGCTTCTACTGAGAAATAAGTTTCTCTTGGGATAACCTTTGTTGTTCTAAAATCAACTTACAAAAATACATTCTTGGAAAGGGCCTGGTTTCCAAGCTCAGGGAAGGTTTTCCCCTGCCCTGGCTGTGAGGGTTCTGCCCAGCTCTTTTTGAGGAACTCATTGGAGATCCCTGGAAGCAGGCCTCCTAGCAGCACCACAATATCACATGCGTCCCACCTCCCCCTCAACCCCCCTCAGGGATTTCTGAGGAAGCTCCAGCCTTCCCTCCCCCCAGCCCCCAGTGATTCATTCTTTTCCCAAATACCCTTTTAACACCCACTGTATGCAAGGCACCATGCTAAACACTAGGAACACAGAACTATCTAATGGGGAAGTCAGAGATGAAACAAATAATTATTCAAAGTAAAATTTGTAAGGTAGTTAAGAGTTGTTGCCTCCCTCTCCCCACTTTTCTTTGTGCCTCACTCACCCTCTACAGCCCTTCATCCATTGTAGCATTTGTGAACCTCCATTGCAGTTGGTCAGTGTCTACTGGCTAGACTGGTCCCGTTGGCTAGGCGGAGAGCACAGCCTCTAAAGAAGCAGCCCCTCGAATTCCCCACCCCTCACAGAGCGGCCATAGAAATCTACCTCAGGATGCCAAGGCACCTTTTCTTTGGGACTGACCCAGAGACTGTTTCACCACAAAACTCTTGGTAAAAGGACTTGAATATCCTTGCTTCTGAGCAACAAGCCTCCCTGTCACGCAACGACATGCCTGTAGAGCAAATTGCACACAGAGCAGTCTCATGATCTCGGACTGGAAGCCAGGGCCTGAGACTCTGTCCTCCCTCTGCTGTGACGTCTCTGAATGGTGGGCCCACCTGGTAAGCCCAGCATGTACACAGGGAGTAGGAAACTGAGCCAAGCCCAGCCTCCCGCCAGGGCCAAGCTCCTGCTTGGGCACAGGACAGGCACTAAAGGAAGGTTTGATGAGTGAATAAGTGAGGGCCTTTTTCTTTCAAATATTCTGGAGGCAAAATTTCACACCAACTTACTCTGGATATACAGACACACAAGGAGCACTAGTTACAGTAAATGCAGAGGCGGAGCCCCACCCACTGATGGGAGCGTCACATATTCCTCTGGAACCTCTACTGAATCCTGTGGGGCAAGAAATGCCTTGGTCTGATACGCTCCTACCTGCCTCCCGTTGCTGCGTTCCTCACCCCCGCCCTTTTGCCTCCTCAATTCATTCTTCAGCTCAAAGGTCAATTCTAGGAAGCCTTCAGGAAGGAGGAGCTGAGGGAGCAGGATGCCCATGCTCTTCCGACCACAGCACAGCTTGTAGTGGGGAAAGAGAATGAAATGTAAGGCTCACAGGCAGGGGGCATGTTTACCAATGGAGGGAAGTGAGGAGCATTAGATGGCATTAGTGTCCACTCTTCTGTAAGACAAGGAACCAGTTTTCTGTGGCAACAGGCAGGGAAATTTCTAGGGGATGGTGGGGCAGGAGTCAACTAGCTCACAGTGCAGCCAGGAGAGAAGGTTTCATTTGTGGTCCTATTTCCCTTCCTACTGGAAATAGAGAACAAAAGGGGCTACAAATGGTCTCCCCCTAGAAGTCAAAGTGAAGGGTCTCAAAGAACATCTCTCCACACGTTTGGCTCGTGAGGGAAACTTTTCAATAAAGCATCTGTGTGGGGAAGGAAATAAGAAAAGTATTCCAAAGAAGTAGGAACTTAAAATCAATGTTAGTAACCTAAAAAGTGGTGAAGAAAGGAATAGAGCTCTCCCTCCAAGCCCACCAGTTCTTAGTATGACGGAAACATCCTTTTTCGAAAAAAGCAATGACATATTGTAACAAATTTGGAAAGACTGGGGTACTAGGAAGTATTAGTGGAAAATATTTTGTTACCAACCCTCGCTCAGCCCTCCCCTCCCCCCCACCCCACCCCCACACACACATCCCTTCCAGGAGAAAAAGAAGCACCTCCTATACCAATTTTTGTATACCAGCCCTCTAGTTTATCATATTAGGGATATAGTGAAAATTTCAAAGTTCCAAAATGAACTTCCATAAGCTGCATCACTATGTCATTGTCCTGGGGAAAGGGACAAGAAATCAGAAAGTTTTGATGGGAGCTCCAGAGCATGTGACATCACCTTGTTCTAATCAAATGACAGAGATATGACCATCATTAGTATAAATATTTTTCATATATATGCTGAGATTTCCAAATTAGAGGGAAGATTTTTCTTAACTGTTTAGCACAATTTAACATAGAATAGTCATTTATAGTTTGGTGTGGTGTTGTTTTTTCCTCTGCCAGTGTTCAAACAAAAGCCTTAGTAACCAAAGAGCAGGTTAAAAATAGATGAAATATCATTTTTCATAATATTAAAGCTAAAAATTTCCTTTAGACAACATGAACATTACTTACAATCATTTTTACTCTCATTAAGACTGTAGTTCTAAAGTAGTTACTCTTAGGGAGCAGGTAAGAGTGGAAATCTTTGCCCAGATGCTATATTAGTGAGCTAAAAACACATGTTTTCTCTCTGTCACCATTCCATCACCTATTATTGGAGTGCCTAGACATTTTGACAAGGGTGTTATTTCACTATCAAAGCTTACAAAAGAGGAAGAATATTTCAAAAAAATATGATGAAAACATTCAAGGTAGTTATGCTCCTCATTTCTTTGAACTGAATTTATTTCCTTTTGGTATTTTGCTGTGCACATGAAAAATTTCAATGTAGAAGAATTTAAAAAAAACTCTCTCTTCCAAAGAGAAAATCTCTTAAAATTATATCTTTCCCCCAGTGATTTGATTTGTTTTAAGAAAAACAAAATTGAATGTTAATTTAGTATAGAAGTATCAGTTATATAAGTCTCTTTAATAAAAATTATGTATGACAAGTGTAACACCTGCATTTAAGAAGATAAAGTCTAGCACTGGTTGATGCAGCTCAGTTAGTTGAAATGCACCTAAGCATCTCAGGTTCAATTCCCAGTCAGGGCATATATGGGAAGCAACCAATCGATGTTTCTCTCTCACATATATGCCTCTCTCTCTCTCCCTCTCCTTTCTTCTCTCTCTAAAATCAATAAGAAAAATATCCTCAGGTGAGGATTTAAAAGAAGATGATAAAGTCTAGTTACTACAGGATAGCCACCATCCTTTAAGCTACTTAGCATTACATTCATAGATTGTCTCAGTAATATCTGGAGGGGGAGCGGTTCAGGATATCAAGCAACACACACACACACACACACACACACACACACACACACACACACACACACAATTCTTAGATGTCTTTTGAAAGGTCCTGTTGACTAAGGCTTAAGCAAGGAAGTAGTGATGGGTACCTAATCAGAGTGATCCCTGAGAACAGATAATGAGACATGGGGTTTCAGATCTAGCAATCAGAAGGAAAACCATGCCAGAAGGGAGAATGCTCATTGTTAAACGGGAAGTGAAGCAGATGGGCCACGCACCCCAAAAGTTATATTTGAGTGGGTTGCCAATATAGTGTAAATGGAAAGACAGAGGAATGAACAGGTATCAAGATAGAATGAAATAAGATAATATCAAGCACCAAGTGAGTCAATTAATAGCCAGTACAGGAACTAATCTGGTAAGCACACCAGACTGCCACTGTGGACATGTCTTTTAGAGCAACATTTTACAAACTGTACTGTGCACAGATTTCCCTGTGAATCTTGTTAAAAACACAAAATCTGAAGATTCCGATTCAGTAGGTGTAGAGTCAGTAGGTCCAGGGTCAGTAGGTCTAGGGTGACTAGGTCTATAGTCAGGAGAGTCTGCATTTCTAACAAACTCCTGGTTGCTGGTCTAAGAGCCACATTTTGAATAGCAATGAAAGGACAGAATCTTGTCATAAGTCAAAAAGGATTGTGTTAGTGACACCTTTTGCTGACATATTTATTCTTTCTTCCTAGTCATTTTACTTATTTTTTTGTTTGTTTTAAATCTTTATTGTTGAAAGTATTACATATGTCCTTTCACCCCCCCCCCCCGACCCCTTCTAGACCAGCCTTATTGTCTGTGTCCATGGGTTATACATGTATGTATACAAGTTTTTTGGTTGATGTCTTCCCACTCATTCACCCATCCTCACCTTCCCTCTGAGATGTGATAGTCTAATCCATGCTTCCATGTCTCTGAATCTATTTTGCTCATCAGTTTATTTTGTTAATTAGATTCCACATTTGAATGATTTCATGTGATACTTGTCTTCCTCTGACTGGCTAATTTTCTTAGTTTAATACTCTCCGTCTCTGGCATATTTATTCTACAACTTTTCAATCAATCCTCTTAAGGAATCATATACAGGTAAAGAATGGGCCAAGACTGTATTTTAACAAGTGCCAAAAATCTCTGCCAGGCAAGAAATACTCCGTGTCCTCAAGGAGATTATGATCTATAGAAAAAAATAAAAGGACTCTTTGAACTCTTTCTGTCTCAGGAGTAACCTAGGGTGTAAGATAGCGATATAAAAATGGACAAAGATAAAGTCTGCCTACATCTTGAAAATGGCAGGAGATTCAACTCTTTAAAGTAGCGTAGCTCTGAGTTTCTGCTTAACAGCAACTCCAAGAAGGAAGAATAACAAAATATTCCAGGAGCAAAGGTAGTCAGGGAGGTTAAGTTAAAACTTCTGAACCTGCTGAAACCAGTTTGGCTCAGTGGATAGAGTGTTGGCCTATGGACTGGAAGGTTCCAGGTTTGATTTCAGTCAAGGGCATGTAACCTGGTTGCAGGCACATCCCCAATAGGGGGTATGCAGAAGGCAGCTAATAGATGTTTTTCTCTCATCAATGTTTCTAGCTTTCTATCCTTCTCCCTTCCTCTCTGTAAAAAATCAATAAAATATATTTTTTTTAAAAACTTCTAAATCCAACATTAAGCCCACATTCATAGAATTGAAAGCTTTTATTGCAAGTCTCAAAAAAAAACAAATAAAACAAGCATACAACAACAAAGA
The DNA here is from genome assembly GCA_027563665.1 of Antrozous pallidus. Lineage (NCBI taxonomy): Eukaryota > Metazoa > Chordata > Mammalia > Chiroptera > Vespertilionidae > Antrozous > Antrozous pallidus. The sequence continues at coordinate 59,249,160 of CM050522.1, forward strand.
ACAACGATGCTAAAATTGGCTTGTAACTGAAAAGATTTAGGAAAGAATGTTGGGAATCCAGTATCCCCTTGCCAAATTATCTATAGTAATAAAAGTGTAATATGCTAATTAGACCAGACAGCCCAACAACTTTCTGGATATCCTTCCAGATGACCTTCCAGACGAAGCCAGAGCTATGAGGGCCGAGGGCAACCTCCACCGCTTGATGAATTTTGTGCATGGGGCTTCTAGTCAAATAATAATAGCTATTTTAATTTAACATTTCTGTGAACCAGGTATAAGTCCTCTATAAGAATTCTCTTATTTAATCCTCAAACAAACCTGTGGAGTAGATACCACTGTTGGCCCCATTTCATAGACGAGGAATCACCTTTCAGAGAGATTAAATGATCTGATGCAGGTCATTCAGCTGGTAACACATAAACTAGGATTCCAAACCAAGGCTGGTTAGAATGTTTTCATAGCAAAAAAAAAAAAAAAAGATTTTATAAAATTAAAAGATGATTTAATCCTAAAGCCAAAACACCACTTAAAATGATTAAAACCATATCTACCCAAGTTACTTCATAAGAAGTTTATGAAGCTCCAATGAAATGATTAGAAATTTGGAAGTGCTTGGGAAATATCTGTGGAAAACAAGAAAGAAAGACAGAAAGAAGCTGGCAAACAAAGGCACTTTGTGAACTCAGAGGATGAGTTTAGTTGTTGATGAGATTTATCATTATTAGGTCCCAAGATTGTGGAGCCAAGTCAAGGCTGCAAACATAAATCAAAGCTTCTTCCAGCTTCAGGAGATTAAAGGACCTCTTTGAACTCTAAACTTCAACTTCTTTTGACCTTGGTATCACCCTTGGTAATTTGTATAAATAAAGCCTAATTGCGAGGAAGAGTATTTCTCTTTTCCCATTGAAATACCAATGGAATTTTCTCTCTCTCTCTCTCTCTCTCTCTCTCACACACACACACACACACACACACACACACACACACACACACACATCTAAAACTTAAATTCCTCTTCTTATGAAAGCAAAAAACTGAGACCCAGAGAATAGTGATAAGCTCAAGGTCTAACTAGACAATAGAGGAGTCATCATTTTAACCATTGTCAGGCTCCATACTACGTCTTCCTTGAAAAAAAAAAAAGGAAGCCTGAGAATACATTGTTTTCTATTCATTTGTAATTCAACATGTTTATCAGAGCTAGAAGCTGTGTGAGTGTTGGGATCACATAGGTGAATGAGACAGTCTATAACCTCATGAAGTTGGAGTCCATGTCTTAGCCACTTTGGGAGTACAAAAACTAATTCAGACTCAGCCCCTACCATCAAGGAATTACTTCCTAATGGGGAAAGCAAACACATAAACATAGAGATCCTGAAAAACTGATAAAATTTTGAAAAGAAAGAAGAGCAAAGGGGCAAAATGTAGAATGTTTTGCATACTATTCTAATGAGCTAGAGTTTATCTTGCAAGTAATGAAGAACCACGAAAAGTTATTGTGCATGGAAATACAATCATGAACACAGGGCTTAGGAATGATGCTTTGGAGAAAGGAGAGAGAAAGAGAAATCACTTAGGAAGGAGGTAAATATAGTGTCCAGATGTGCAGTCTGGCATTTAGGGCCTCCCTGTTCCAGAAAGTGGGGACGAAATAGGAACCGGGTCTGGAAATGCTAGCTTGGGAGGCTATTGTACGGAGAACTCAAAGAAGACCAAGATTTGGGCTTGCTGTTGAGGAAAATAGCAATTCTTCCAACACAATAGATTTGAGGAAAAAGACAATAGGCTTAGTGGAAGATGTGACTGTGGTAGAGATGACTGAAAATAGAGAACCAATGATTGGGAAAGATTTTACATACCTAGTCCAAAGTTGAGCAAAGTACATTTTATTGGATAGGTAACTTTTCAAAGCATATCCTGAGAAGTTTGAGGGGCTGGGGCCTTAGTTATTATAACTGGGTTATTATTCTGGTGTTATTAATATTTTGTTCTTATTCATTTTTCCCAACATTTAAGATATTACACATGTAGCTGGCTATCTCTTTAAAGTAGAATCAGCTTCCTATTCATTCTTGGGAGGCCTCTAGGACCAGCGAGGCGATATTTGATTTGTGGAAATCACTGCTCTGAATTGAACTACTTTCCTAGAAAAAAAAAAAAAACACCAAAAAAAAAAAAGACCCAGTAAATCCAGAAGAGCTCCAAAGCCTGCCTTAAAAACTTTAACAAAAGAAGTTTCAAGCTTCTCTTCTACAGGACCTAGACCTTGACTAATAGGGTTCCAGAGGTTAAATTTTATTGACACAGAATCCCTCCCCATGATTTAAGCTCATTCCCTCTTCAGAAGGCTCCAGTGGAGACAGCTAACTCTAATCCATCTCTTACTGATTAGTCAAACTGAATGCTATGCTCCAGGGAAATCTGGCCTGCTCTTTTCTTTATTTCTTCACTGGCACTCAATATTTCTGAGCTCTTCCTATGTGTCAGGCTATGTGTCAGAGACTGGGGCAGATCCGAATAGAATCAGACATGATTCCTGTTCGAGTATCTTAGCTTCTAATATAGAAACCATGTAGTAAAATAACTATGGGAATAGGGAGAAAATGCTCAGAGGCATGAGACAGAAGTAGAAAGTGATAGAGAATTTGAAAAGAAAGAGATCGCTTTTAATGGGAGATCAGGAGGCTCCTGAGAGGTTTTGTGGAAAGGAAAGATAAGATTGTGCATGTGTGTGAACTAAGAGAGAAGCAAGAATGGCCAAACCCCTGGGCAAAAGACAGGACAGCAGATTAGTTTAGCTAAGGGATTTTGAGGGCAAGGTAGACCACAGAAAAGTAGCATATTCATGGGATCTGCTCTCTTCTGGATTTTTTTTTTTCTAGGAAAGTAGTTAAATTTACATCAGTGATTTCTAGACAACTCAGCATAGGTTCTACGCTAACCAATGAGCCTTTTTTTTTCTCTCTACATTCAGTCAAATGAACCTGGATTCAGAAGGAAGGGTACATAAGGGTTTGAATTTTAATCTCAGAAGAGGAAGTTGGTATCAGGAAAAAAAAGGGCTTAACTTGGTAAGGTAAGACAAGAGTAAGAGGCTTGCTCTTAAATCAAGCATAGCTCCTTGGCAGGGATCCTAAGGTTTTATTTATATAGCTACATCAAAAAGGTGTCTGGCTGAAAAGTCATCTTTCAGAATGAAGTCTTTCTTAGATGTTAGACTGTGTAGCAACACATAACAAGAAGGTCAACACAGTCGATCCAACAGGGAAATAAGTAAATATCCTTAAAAAGTGAATGTCAGGAAACAGTCATTTTCTCCCAGTATTGCCAGGCTGAGTAATGTGCCTGTGAGTTTTATCCAATAGTATCTGCAACAAGAGAAAAACACAAAACAATGGAATTAAGGAAAGATCTGGCCACCAGATTAAAGACTCACAGGTGGAAAAAAAAATCCCCAAAAATAAATGTGTTGGCAAACCCATTTTGGTAATCACGCTAAGAGCCAAGCCCCACTTGAACTATTGGGGATATGTGAACCCTCCTTAATGCCATTTTTAAGAGAGGGCACCTAACAAATACAAGTTTCCCTGGGAGAATCACAATGGTGCAGTGGCATTTTTGTTTGTTGGTTCAAATGCCTTTCTTGCATGTCCTTTATTTGCCTTCTGCTTCATTTTGGCAAAAGACTGCTGGGTCCTTGTCCACCTCATGCAGCTGTGTAAGTACAACAGGAAAAGAAAAGATTTTCTTGGGTATAGAATTAAGAATAAAAAGCTAATATCTTGGATAAATATGATGGTGAAGATTTTAAAACACTGGATAGCTTGTTAAGAAATATGCATTGGGAGCAGGAGGCTGGGAGAAGGTCAATGGCAGGGGGAAAAGGAGATATATGTACTACTACATGTAATACTTTAAACAATAAAAATATATTTAAAAAGAAATATGCATCAATGGTTCTCTTCTTTTTTTATTGACACTATTACAGATGCCCTCCATTTTCCCCTCCTTTGCCTGCCTCCAACTAGATCCCACCTGCCTCCTCCCCAGCCTTCACCACACTGTTGTCTCCGTCTATATGTCATATATATATATATATATATATATATATATATATATATATATTCTTTGACTAATCTCTTCACCTTCTTTTATCCAGTCTTTCCCTCAGTCCTCCCCTCTGACACCTCCCAGTCTGTTCTATATATCCATGCTAGTTCTATGTTGTTCGTCAGTTTATTTGGTTCATTAGATTCCACATATCCATGGTTCTTATAAAAGTAAACCATCTTTAGAAAACTAGGCATGCCTGTTATGAAAACAGAATGGCATTTTCTTTTAGCAAACAGACTATTTATGACAAAATAACCCTATCTGGGAAATATTGGTGATCCTCATTGAAAGTCACACAGCTCAGTAGGGGTGGTCCAGCCTACCCGCCCCAGTGGCAGCAAGACAGATTGAGCTAGTAGGACTTTTCTCTGCCCTATTCCCACTTAATTCAACTTTTCTAATAAAGATGGATGGTCAAGGTATCTTATTTGGAGGAAGGCACTGAATAAAGCTATACCAAGCCATACACGTTTATCCGCATTGACATCTTCCCTTCTTTAAGGAAATAGAGACATTTCCTGAAAAAATTCTCTTCATCACATGAGTGAGCTAAAATGAAAAAGGGAAGAGAAACAGAATAAAGGTGACCAGATCCCCCAAAGTATCACAACAACTGTTTTTGTTTGAAAGAACTAGAAAAGAAAGGAGTGACCATCAGCAACCAGTATGAGTTCCATAGGAGTTGGGAAGGCATGTTTAAAATGCCAGCACAATCCAGCCAACCGGCACAATTTCTGAGCTTGGAAACACCATGCCATTGTGTGTAGGGCACAGGATAAGGACACGAAATGCATAGAGCCAGCCTTTGACAGCAGCACCCTTGGTAGCCTCTGGCAGGAGGTACTGATCCGGCTCTCCAGTTATCTTCTTCCTGAACATTTGGAAGTGAGACAAATTCTACCCTGTAGGTTCTCAGATGATGCAGAGATAGGGGTTGCTGGGAGGCCTCAAAAGGGACATACTGAACTTCCTGCTAGGATCAGCTATAAATGATTACATAATCCTTTGGGGGTAATTAGAGCAATATAACCACATTTGTATCCTGAGTAAGTAAAGCAGGCCATACACATAATATTATTTATCAAATAAATGTATATTAAAATAAAATATTAGCACATGCATATCTATCACACACAATACACACACACACACACACACACACACACACACACACACACACACAAAACACAAACACCTAGCAATCTGGCATTTTGAATGCCTGTTATGACTCTTCTACTCTACCCTTTTTCCTAGTAAATTGGCCTATGTAACTACAAAAAGCATAGATCTCATTCCAAAATTATAATTGGGTAAAGGTGTCTCAAAAAAATAAAGGAAAAGGACATCCTTAAACATTTTATCTATAAACAATCTTAACTACCTCTCACAACCTTAACTGTACCCACTTGTAATTCCAACGAATGTTGCATGCACAGTGGCAAGTGGCCACTTTCTCTGCTGTTTGAGGCCAGCCTGCAACTGCCTTTGCTCCCTTCTCCACATTTGGACAATTGTATTTTAAGCCAATAGGCATGACAACACTCCAGATCTGAAGAGACTATAAAACTGATTCACTTAGAGAAATCTGCTGACTTTTCTGGCCCTGGGGAATAGAAATGCACTAACCACTTCATCAACAAAGCATAGTAGCATCCCTGGGGTACCTGTCTTGACTGCACTCTTGATGTCTGCCCTGCTTTTATGACACTATAGGAAAGAAAGGGGGTCCTCAGAGACCCTGAGATCCATTGAGACATCCTTGAGGCCTTTATCTTATATAACATTCCTCAACTCTGTAGCAAGTTTCCTTTTGATTGAAAGTACTATATCTTCCTTGGTTTATGTAATTGTTTTTTAACTTTATTTTTATTTTTGACACAATTACAGATGTCTCCATTTCTTCCTCCCATTGTTCACCTCCATCCAGTCCCCTACCCCGTCCCTCTGGCCATCATCACACTGTGTCTATGTGTTATGTACATATGTTCTTTGGCTCATCCCTCACCTTCTTTCATCCAGTCTCCCTTGTCCCCCCTGCCAACCCCCAACAGCTGTCATTCTGTTCCATGTAATGTTTTCATAGTGTTCATCAATATATTTTGTTCATCAATATATTTTGTTCATTAGATTCCATATATAAGTGAGATTAGAGGGTATTTGTATTTCTCTGGCTGGCTAATATCACTTAGAATAATGATTTCCAGGTCCATCCATGCTGTCACAAGAGGGAAGATGTCCTTTTTTTACTGATGCATAATAGTCCATTGTGTAAATGCACCACAGACTTTTTTTTATCCATTCTTCTACTGATGGTCACTTGGGCTGTTTCCAGTTCTTGGCTATTGTAAATAACACTGTAATAAACATAGGGGTGTATATATTCTTCCAGAACTCTTAGTATATATTCCCAAAAGTAGGCTCATTGGGTCAAAAGGCAGTTCCATTTTTAATTTTTTGAGATAACTCCATGCTGTTTTCCACAGTGACCGCACCAGTCTGCATTCCACCAACAGTGCATAAGGGCTGCCTTTCTCCACATTCTTACCAGTACTTGTTGTTTGTTGATTTATTGATGACAGCCATTCTGGCAGATGGGAGGTGATATCTCATCATGGTTATCATTTGCATTTCTCTGATGATTAGCGATGTTGAATATTCTTTCATACGTGTATTGGCCATCTGTATGTCCTCTTTGGAGAAGTGTCTGTTCAGGTCCTTTTCCCATCGCTTAATAGGATTGTTTAACCTTAAAAACCACAGAAGAGAAAAAGTCAGCCTAAGTGGTCTTGGGGGAGAATAGATTGGTCAAATACTATGGCCGGGGCTTAGTTCCTCAGCAGCCAGGAAAGTGTTAGAAGATGGCAATTATACTTTGAACAGAGTCCCCTCTATGGAACACAAGCCAGCAAGAGTTCAGCATCAACAAGAGAGGACAAATCTCATCTATTTTTCTGATATAGGAGAAGACTACTGATATAAAGTACTACTGTGTTTCACTCAGTACTATATCTGACCAACTGTCTCATAATATGTTTATGTATTAGAATGATAAATATAGATTGAACATATACCTGCTCAATAAGTTTTGCTTAAGGTAGTAAGGTCACTCAGGAGGAATATTTCCATTGGTATAAACAATTGTTAAACAAACTTCAACTCATAACTGCTCTCTCAGATCCTGCAAATGTGCTATTAACCTGGAGAAACTGGTACCTATGTTACAGAATCACTATGTGCTGTCTTTTAAGGTTACTATATTAGTTATACATTGTCCGTGCACTGATATGGGAATACCTGGCCCATATTTGCCCTGAGAATTTCTGAGCACTGTCTCCACTGGCTTCTTCTAAATCCCACCTGAGGGAATCCATGTTGCTCTTACATTTAGCATTTTTATTCTCTTCTCCAATATCCAGATAAAATTCCTCTTGGTAGATAAGTCTCCTACAAAAAAAATTACTTCATCTTAGTCTTTATAAGAAACATTCTGGAATATTATTGTGAACCATTTTTGTAAGTCAAAGACCTGATCAAATAATTTTATATATATAGTTCTACATAGGAAACCAAGTCCAAATGCCTTCTGATAGTAATTCATTGGAAATCATCACAATCTGGAGGAGGGGGCTTTAGTTTATAGAAGTTATGAAGATGATAAAAGAACGCATTTGAAGAAGGAGATATTACATTAATGTTTGCTCAGAAAAAGTATTAATTGGACAAAGTTCCATGAGTTTCAAGCATGTTGTTCTTCTCTTTATAGTTCTATTCCTGAAAATGATAATTTTCTCTTTCTGCTTGATACTGTGAAGGTCACTACTTCAGCAAACTTAAGAATTTACCATGGGGAAAAAAAAAGAATTTACCATGCTGTATTCTAATGATTTTCTCTGTCCCCAATTTTTTAAGGCTTCCTATAAATGGGCTAAAACAAAGAAATACTCTCTTCTTAGAATTCAACAGCTGGAAATTCCATTTTAGAGCAAAATAAAAACCATGTAAAAGTAAATATAGTCATTCTATTTATAATTATTAATAAACATTTTACAAAAATATATATAAAATAATCTGATAAATGAAGTTATGCATAAATTTTTTGTGAAAAAAAAACACCTTTGTGATCTGGAAAGAGTATTTTATTTATCTAACCTATTTTCTAAAATATAACTGCTTTTTTTCAAAGAAGATATTTTTATAATTTAAAAAATGTATATCTTCTGTCTATAATCAAGGTGTTGTTCTGTCTCACAAGTCTGAATTATAATTCATAACAATCTACAAATGAGTTTCCAAAAGAAAAACCTGGATTATTCCAGAATATGCCTTCCTATTAAATATATCAAATATAATTTGCCTTCAACTTTTAAAAAAAGAAATAATTATGACTAGGTTGAACAAAATGTAAATATCCAAAATGCTAACCTATTTATAATACATGACCAATTAGGAAGATGGGAAAGGGGAACTGAGAGTATGTTGCCAAAAAAGAAAAATGACTAAAGGGAGATTTTGATAATTTTAACAAGTTTCTGAATTTAATATTTTTTATTGTTTCTGTGAACACTGAAAAAAATGAAAGTGCAATTTAATGAATCTGTAGAAAACTTAGGAGTGAGGAGATAGGAGGATGGTGAACGGATACATCTTTTATTTTTATAGTGTCCAATTTCATCACTTTTTAAATAGTAAAATATCTTATTAAAGATTAATAAAGGCATGAGACTTAAAAACCTTGAACATAAATACCAAAGAGGATTACTCTAACCCTGAATTTTTTTATTGTATTTTCTCAGCTTTATACCTAAGTATCCATGACTTACGCAGAATGGTTTATTGTGAAACAAAAGGTGAATGTAAAAATACTTGAAGTTATTATATTGTTAACCTCCAACCATATGTTCATTTAGGCAGATGTTATTTCATCTTGCCGAGTTCTGTAAAATTCTCTCATAAAAGTCCCCGAGTCTCACCAACACAGTCAAGATCTAAAGGAAGAACTACTTTTTTGAGTTTGTGACTCACACAGTTAGAACTTCACTTGCAGTATCAGAGTTTTAGTTTAAGTTTCCTTTATTACTCTCTCTGAGGATGTAGAAAGTTAGAAGATATTCAAACACTTCAGATAAAAGAAACAGATATTGAATAGAAGTAGAAATAGAAATAGGGGCAGAAATAGAAATTACCATATAAATTACTTATCTGCCTGGTTGAATCATTCTGCACTTAACTAAATAGGCCAACTATGGGCAAGACACAAAGCTAGCTGATTCTGAGAATTAAAAAATCAGGTATTTCTCTATTGGTCTGTTTTATACTCATTGTATTTCAAATTACCAACACAAATAAATACAATGAAATTGAAAAATATAAATTAAAATAACAAGACAAAGTAAAACATAATCAAAGAAGTAAGCCAAGAAAACAAAAAAACCACAAGCTCAGACATACAACCTGCTGCCCTCACACAGTCATGGACCTTTACTCTGACCTTCCAGAGACATAGCAAAAGTGAGCCATTATTCTTATTAATCATGATGCTGAACTGCCCCACTAGAGAAAGAAAATTTTTAAATCACTTACCTCTAAAATAAATATTTCTCAGTTGGATTAAGGAATGTAGTATAATTCCCTTAACCATGGTGCTAGTTATTTGGGTGTAGTTATTTGTTCCTACACCCAAATTCACTCTGCCTTTCTCCCTATTCTGTGCTGCAGGAGGCTCACCCCACAGACTCCCTCTCTCCCAGGATCCTTACTGATCAGTTCCCGGCTGGGTTTGGCTGCAGGCTGGAGTTCTGGAGAAGAGTTTGGAGAATCCTTCTCAGCTCCTCTCTGCTTTGCCCACATTTCTGTTAAAGACTGCATTCCTTCGGGGCCACAGCTTTGTTGGCACTTCCCATGTCTCCCTTTAGCCTGAAATGGTAATAGCTTCCTAATTTGCTAAATTCTGAGTGTTTCAACATTTCTTTGTTAGTTCTCTTAACTCTATCCACTCTTAACTGCTGTCCTTTAAGACTCTTTCTTTGAGCCTGGCTGGTTTGGTGGTGTCTTGTGTGTTGAAAGGTTGCAGGTTGAATCCTTGTTGAGGCACATACCTAGGTTGCGGGTTCGTTCCCACAAGAAAATCTTTACTGAGATTTTTGTTTAAGATTAGGCTGGAGGATTGAACAGATTTTCTATTAGTTTTCTATTTCTTTTTTTAAGACACATTTTTATTGATTTTAGGGAGAGGGAGAGAATGATAGAAACATCAATGATGAGAGAGTATCATTGATCAGCTGCCTCCTGCACACCCCACACTGGGGTTGGGCCCGAAACCCAGGCATGTACCTTGACTGGGAATCAAACTGTTACCTCCTGCCTCATAGGTGGACGCTCAACCACTGAACCACACCGGGCAAGCAGTCTTCTATTTCTACTAATAAACTATCACACGCTTAGTGGCTTTAGAAGAACACAAATTTATTATCTCGCAGTTGTGTGGCTTAGAAGTTCCAAAGCATGGGTCTCCCTACCCTAAATCAAGGCATCAGCAGGACTACCGTCCTTTCTGGAGGCTGTAGCGGAAGTCCCGTTCCTGCCTTTCCAGCTTGTAGAGACCATTAGCATTCTTTGGTCGAAGGCCCTCATCATCAACTTTCAACAGCAGCAATATTGCATCTCTTTGTGCCTTTTCCCCATAGATGCATGTCCCTCTGGTCAAAACCAGGAAAAATTCTCTGATTTCATGTAGGAAAATCTCCCCATCTCAAGATCTTTAACTTAGTCATGTCTGCAAAGTGCCCTTTGTCATGTAGTCACAGGTTTCAGAGATTAGAATGTGGACATTTGGGGGGGGGGGCGGGCAGTATTCTGCCTCCCAAAGATTTTCATATAGTAAGAGATTAGAGATGCAAAAAAAGAGATTCCAGGAGGAGGTAGAGGCTAAGAGCAAGGCAGAACCACAAGAATTGACAGGGTAATCACTAGAATCCATTAAGCAGCTCACCTGATTAAGCAGGTTCTCTAGTCCCTCTGTAACGCCTAAACTGAGTACTTGGGGCTGGTAGGCTGCTCTAGGACACCTGCACACATGCACTTCCATCACATGAGTTACATGCTTACCAAGTTTTAACATATTTAAGTTTAATGCATTTTTATAATTTCCTTCTCCCAATGACTTTTCTTCAATAACTTGGTCAACGGAACATGTTACAAAAGAGGGCTTTTGCTGTATTTAAAAAAAATAGAGTTGGTACAATTACAGATGAAAGAGAGTAGAAGGAGAATACACCATGGATATCAGCTAAGAAGACATGGAGAAGGACCTCCAATGTCACAGTGAGGACTTTGGACACTGCAATAGACAATAAGGGACCAGTTAACAGTTGTTGTTGTTATTAGATAGTAAAGGTTTCTGAGCATATCAACAGACATGAAATTAATTTCTGAAATTAATCTGGCAACTAGTAGGCTTACTGCTTCTGGTCTCCATAGTTCAAGTCATCCCCCTGTCCCCGTAGCAAAGGCTGCTGGGCTCTCACCCACAGGCTGCTTCTTGCCCCTCGGGCCATAGACCTGTGTTGTCCAATATAGTAACCAATAGCTGCATGTGCTCTTGAGTTTAAATGTGGCCAGTCCTAACTGAGTATGCTGTAATTGCAAAGTAAACTCAGATTTCAGAGACTTAGTGAGAAAAAGAATGTAAAACACCTCATTAATAATGTTTTATTGATTAGGTGTTGACAGAATAATACTTAGTGTGTATTGAGTTAAATAAAACATATCATTAAACTTCATTTCACTTGTTTCTTTTTACTTTCTTTATTGTGGCTATCAGATATTTTAAAACTGTATATATAGCTCACACCTGAGACTCAAATCACACTTTTCTTCCGGACAGCAATGCTCTAGTCTAGATCACTCCTGTGGGTTCTGATTTTAAATACGGGGTCTTTATCACACTCTTCTTTCTCTACCCTGGGCAAGATCTGGTTTCCCTGATTCCTGCTTTATGGTGTTCAAGGCTCAGATTGCTGATTCTTTAAGGATCTGCCTTCTCTCTCACTTCCCATTTCCCTAAACCCGTGTTTACTCTTTATGGAGACTGTTTGCTTCTGCTGGAGCAGCAGAGACTTCCAGGAGGCTGGATATCAAGAACAGGGTGTGAAATGTGGTGATTATGGGATCATCAGTGACTTTCAAGAACAGTGACCATGTCACTGAATGGACAGCTGAGCAGTGGTCAGGATTGCCACATCAGTGATCTCACGGGGCATAGAGACCAGAAGAACACAATGGCATCTAACCCAATGGTAGGAAAACTGTGACAAAAGCACGTGCACATCCCTGGCTCAATCTTTGTCTACTAGTGTAACTAAGGCTTCAAGAATGGAGGGTCTCCTCACTGTCATTTATTATTCTGAAGTAGAGTGTTAACCAAGTGTACACTTAAAAAAAACCCGCTAGACAGTTGGGGATCACATTAAGGTTTAAAAGAAAATAAACAACTTTGCAGCAGTAGGACAGTATTCAGAAGTGAGAAAAGATGCCCCCTGCAAATCACCTCACACTCATGCAAACAAAGCTAAATGTACTACCTGATTTATTTGCTCATCCAGGGAACTGGCCAGATTTTTTTCTAAAACTCCACAAAGGGCATTTTTTTTTTTTTGTGCTCATGTTGCCTATGGACATGGCCTGGGAGACAAACATTCGATTCTGTTAAAGGCTGTTCTAATTCTTTTGGGCCACTGGGGAATCTCAACCAAAAAAAATGTTTTAGTACACATGAGCACATACATATCTGACTATATGTACATGTGCATATGTACATCTATCTTATGCTTATACATGTGTTTTTGCATACAGGCATATTCGCTGATACATAGCAATTGATACCTAAAAACATGGCATAAGAAATCAAAACAGACTATTCACTCTCCAAATAATGCTTATAAAGTCAGATAGGTATATGTGTGATGTCTTGTTTTTTAAGTCCCTGCATCAAACTACATCATCTCTTACATTTTCATCCTAAGGTATTTCATAACATCCTGAAAAAAAAAACTGCTTCCTCCTGTTCTTTAATCTTGCAAAATGCTCGCTGACTTTGCTGTTAGAGCCTGGAATAATTTAAACCTTTAGCATTGCAGTTACCAAAGAGATCGCCCTACCGACCACACTGAAGGCAGTATGGCATGGTACAAAGCACCCTAAACAGTGAGCCAAAGGATATGGGTTTAAAGCACTCCACTCATTACAAATTCAGGCAGGGCCCTTCACACTCCTAAGTCTATTTGCTCATTTGTAAACTAGGACTAATAACCCTTGACCTCTCTTCCCCATGGGAGCTTTAAAAGAGTATCTGCAAATGGGCTTTGTAAACTTTGAAGTACCACATAGAGGACTGGATGGATATTACATTCGCTACAATGGTTAGAGTATGTCTCACGACTCAGAAGCAGCTCCAGCGATGAGCTCTTTGGTGCAGAGAGATGGGAAGGAAGTCCAGGATTCCAACATGCCTTGTGACTTCACTCATGAAATTCAGGGTGGACATTTAAAGTGCTTCCCTGGAATGACATTGGCTTCAAAGGAGGTCAAAGTCAAGATGTAACAGGAATTTTTATTCCAATTTGTTCTGAAATGTGGGTTTTCAATCATCATGAATCCTTAAATTAGAATGGATCTGCAAAAATAGATACATGCAAGCATTTTTCCCTAAATTTTTTTCATATAAGAGTATGCAGCCTGCTATGTAATGTCACACATTAAAATAACATTGGCATAGAATGGGAGTAAAATCCTTTCTTTGGAAATAAGCATATGTTATTAAAATTACATATCATTTGTAGCCAACTAGCAGAAAAGAACCCACACAGTAGTGTTTAAGTTTCAGGTTGACTTGAAGTACTGGGACATAGGGCAATAAGCACAGGACTGTGAAGCAAGAGAATTGGGCTCTACTTCCAGATATTCCAGTAATTAACCTGATAATGTGAATAAAGTGTTGACTTCCATGAGCCTTGATTTATTCAATGCAAAATGGATTAGCACCGCACACCTACTTCCCTGTTTCATAGGGTTCTTAGAGGAATCAAATGAAAGTATATATAAAAGTGTCTCTGTAAACTGTGAACTGGTGTAGTGAAATAAAAAATGAAGAAAATGAGCTTTATATGAAAGTACTTATAGTATTATATAGCTGTTTACCAGCTTATCATATACATAACCCATAGAGATATGATGGCAATTCTGTTTTTCATCTATTAGCCCTAATCATGAGGTTATAATAACCTTGACCTTAATAAATCAGCTAAAGGAAAGTTAAATATGCTCTTCATCCATCATTGCTCTGCAGAGTTTTAGAAGACTGCCCTCTACCCCTCCCAACTCATACAAACATTAGCAACTCTGACAAGGTTATATATAGAGCGAGTCATAAAAATTGCTCTTATTAAAATAATAACAAGAATGTGAACAAGACCTGTGAATATTAAAAATATCCTATAAAATGTATTTACGGAATAATAATTAAGAATACAATAGCATGGCTGAACTTAGAGGGTATTATGCTAAGCAAAATCAGTTAGAGAAAGACAAATACCATGATTTCACTTTTATGTGGAATCAGTAAAACAACATAAACAAATGAATAAAACAGAAACAGATTCATAGATACAAGGAACAGACTAATGGTTGCCAGAGGGGAGAGAGTTAGGGGAATGTGCAAAAGGTAAAGGAATTGAGAAGAAGGAATAATACCAACGTATCATAAACCTTTTTTTTATTATTTTAGAGAGGGAGGGGGGAGAATCGATGTGAGAGAGAAACATTGATCCTATATGTGCACTGACCGAGGATCAAACCGGCAACCTAGGTATATACCCTGACCAGGAATTGAACCCACAACCTTCTGGTGCACGGGATGATGTGCCAACCAATTGAGCCACACCAGCCAGGGCTATCATAAACCATTTTCAAACACTGCAAAAATGTTAAAACTATAAGTAAACTATGATCTTGGTGATAAAACATAGTGATGATGATACAAAAAATAATATATATATATATATATGTGTGTGTGTGTGTGTTAAAATTATTAGCAGATAGAATTCAGTCATTTACTAAAAACCAAATATACCACAAGTGGTATTTGTCACATTAATTAAAGAAATATTCAATATAATAAAAATTATCAAAACAATATACCACATTAATAGTATAAATAATAAACATCATGTTTAAATATATGCCCAAAGGGTTTTCAAGAAACATCAGAACTTATTTATAAGTTTTAAACAGAAAAATGTAGGAATACAATGATATTTCATTTAACTTTACAAAAAATGTTAGTAATTACTGTGCAAAGATATTCAATACAAAGGAGTATCTACTTAAAACCATGAGCTAGCATTCTCCATAACTGAAACGATATATGTTCTCATTAACAACAGAAACAAAATTTAAATGCCCATTGGCACTGTTTACTAATTAATAGTAGTGTTTAAAAGAGATGGGGCAAGCCTGGCTAGCATGGCTCAGTGGTTGAGCATCAACCTATGAACCAGGAGGTTCCAGTTTGACTCCGGGTTGGGGCACATGTCCAGGTTATGGACTTGGATCGCCAGAGTGGGGCGTGCTAAAGGCAGCTGATCAATGATGTTTTCTCATCATTGATGTTTCTATCTCTCTCTCCTCCCTTCCTCTCTGAAATCAATAAAAATATATATATATTTCTTTTTAAAGAGTTGGGGCCAACAAGAAGCTGACCTTAAATACATAAAAGTAAAATCTGATGAATGAGATAGCCATAAGGGACTTTGATAAGCTCCAACATACTTTTGAAATCCAGAAAGCAATGTATATGGGCCCAGGAAAGACCTAAGACCTAAGAGGGTTCTAACTTATCACTTCTGGACTTGAGGCTTTATACTTATAGGAGGTAAAGGCTAGGTCAAAGTAGTTAGCTGCCTTTCTGAGTGTTGAAGGTATGGCTAATACTTAAACAGAGTCTTTCAGCAAAGGCTTAAAAAATTATTGGCAGAACAGTTACGAAAATATTTGTCCAAAAATTAACTGATCATTAAGCTAGCTAAGCAAAGACTTCAATGGCCACGTGTAACAGAATACAGACTTAGTTCAGGAGCATTGCTGTGTAAACTAGCAAACAGCAACAACCAAAAACAACAACAAACCCTTAGGAAAGGAAGGATCTGATTTCCTGAGTTGCAACATTATATTATTTTAAATGTCTAGTTTCTAACAAAAAAAGTAATACATGCAAAGAAAGTATGATCCATATACAGAAAATTAAAAAAGCAGAAACTGTCCAGAGGAAGCCCAGATTTTGGTCTTTCTGGACAAAGACTTCACATTAACTACTATCAATATATTCAAAGAACTGAAGGGCTCTATGTCTAAAGAAGCAAAGGAAAGTATGAGAAAATGTCTCACCAAGTGAAGACTACAAATAAATACAACTTTTAAAGCAACAACTAAAAATTCTGGCATTAAAAATGTAAAATAACTGAAAAGCAAATTTTACTAAACAGACTCAATAGCACATTTGAACTAGCAGAAGAAATAATCAATAGACTGAAGTTATGTTGATTGAAATTACTTGGTCTGAGGAAGTGAATAAAAAAGAATGAAGAAAGTGAGTAGATTCAGAGACCTGTGGGACCTCATCAAGCATATCAACATACACATAATGAGAGTCTCAGAAGGAAAGGAGAGAGAGAGAAGAGAGCAAAAAGAATATTTGAAGAAATATCCAAAAGCAATAATCTGCACATCCACAAAGCTCAATGAATTCCAAGTAGGATAAAGGGATCCACACAAGACACATCATAATCAAACTGTCTAAGGAAAGTTAAAAACAAAGAGAAAATCTTAAAGCAGCAAGAGAAAAGAGACTTATTACATTCAGGTTATCCTCAGACTAGCAGCTGCTTTCTCATCAGAAACAGGGAGGACAGAAGGCACTGGGATGATATTATTCCAGACTTTTAAAAATTTCATATCCCTCAAAACTATTCTTCAATAATGAAGAAGAAATTAAGATACTCCCAAGACAAACAAAAACAGAGAATTGGTCACTAGCAGACCCACCTTATGAGAAATGCTAAAAGAGAGTGAGTCCTTCAGACTAAAATTAAAGGACATAAAATTTTTTAAATGATATTAAAAGACACTAAACTGTAATTTGAATCCACAAGAAGAAACAAGGTAAAGGTAACTACATAAATAAATATAAAACAGGTAAAAGTAAATATAAAAGCCATTATAAATATATTTTGTTTGTAATTCTTTTCTTCTCCTATCTGACTTAAAGACATCTGCATAAAGCAGTAATCTTAAAACTGTCGATAGGCATATCCTATCTAATAAAAGAGTAATTTGCAGATTGACCATCACTCCAACATACAAGAGGGCAGCCTCCATGTGGTAAAAGATCCTGCCTCCATGTGAACACAAGATGGCCACCACAAGATGGCCAACATTGGAGGGCCATTGGAGGTTCCAGACCCTGCAAGGGAGGGCAGTTGTGGGAGATCATGCCAGCAGGGGAGGGCAGTTGAGAGGGACCAGGCCTGCAAGGGAGGGCAGTTGGGGGCAAATAGGCTGGCAGGGGAGCAGTTAGCCATCAATTAGGCTGGCAGGGTAGTGGTTAGCGGGTGATCAGGCTGGCAGGCAGAAGTGGTTAGGAGCAATCAGGGAGGCAGGCAGGTGAGCAGTTTGGAGCCAGCAGTCCTAGATTGTGAGAAGGATGTCCAATTGCCTGTTTAGACCTGATCCTGCCGGGATCGGGCCTAGACGGGCAGTCGGACATACCTTGAGGGGTCCCAGATTGGAGAGGGTGTAGGCTGGGCTAAGGGACATCCCTCGCCCCTGTGCACAAATTTCATGCACTGGGCCTCTAGTAGTGTATAAAGATGTAATCCTATCTAATAAAAGAGTAATATGCAAATTGACCATACCTCTGCTACACCCACAAGCCATGCCCACAGCCATGCCCACCAGTCAATCAGAAGATTATGCAAATAAACCTCAACCAAGATGGCTGCCACCACTGAGAGCAGGAGGAAGGCTTGGGTTTCCCCGACAACAGAAGAAGCCAAGCTTTCCGCCTGCCGTTGTCTCCCTAGGCCTCCACTCTAGGCTACAAAGTTTCAAACAGAAATGGCTGATGCCACAGAGTGAGCAGAAGGCTTGGCTCTGCTCCGGGCTACAAAGTTTCAATTGTAGACATAAATTAATCTCAGATCCCAGGGCCTCTGCTTGGGATGCTGGGAGGCATGGCCAGCCAGCAGACCTCCACAGGCCCCTCGCCCAGGGCGACCCTTGCCCCAAGTGATCTGGGACACTCTTCAGGGCAAACCAGCTGGCCCTCACCCATGCACCAGGCCTCTATCCTATATAACAAAAGAGTAATTTGCAGATTGACCATCATTCCAACACACAAGATGGCTGCCCCTAAGTAGTCAAAGACCCTGATCTCATGTGAACACAAGATGGCCAGCAGGGAGGGCTGTTGGAGGTTCCAGGCCCTGCAAGGGAGGGCAGTTGTGGGCAATCAGGACAGCAGGGGAGGGCAGTTGGGAGGGACCAGGCCTGCAAGGGAGGGCAGTTGGGGACAATCAAGCCTGCAGGGGAGGGCAATTAGGGGTGACCAGGCCAACAGAGGAGGGAAGTTAGGGGCAAACAGGCTGGCAGGGGAGCAGTTAGGCATCAATTAGGCTGGCAGGGTAGTGGTTAGTGGGTGATCAGGCTGGCAGGCAGAAGTGGTTAGGGGCAATCAGGGAGGCAGGCAGGTAAGCATTTTAAAGCCAGCAGTCCTGGATTGTGAGAAGGATGTCTGACTGCCCATTTAGGCCCGATCCTGGTAGGTGGGATCGGGCCTAAACGAGCAGTTGGACATCCCTCAAGGGGTCCCAGATTGGAGAGGGTGCAGGCTGGGCTAAGGGACCTCCCCAGCCCCCTGTGCACAAATTTCATGCACCGGGCCTCTAGTTTCTATAATAATAGCACAAAGAGGGGGATGAAGCAATATAGAAGAGAAATTTGTATATGATTAAAATTAAGTTGGTATTAATTCAAAGTGGATCGTTAGAAAATGTTAATTCCAAGGTCAACTGATAAAAAATAATAAATAAATATGTAGTAAAATAAATGACAAAGAAATTAGAATGGTACACTAGAAAGCAGTAATAGAACAACAAAGGAACAAAAATAAAAGGCTTACATTATAAAGAAACAAATAGCAGCCATAAGTCCTACCTTACAAGTAATTTACACTAACTATAAATAGACTAAATACTGCAATCAAAAGACAGAGATTGGCAGAATAGTTAAAAATGAAAACATGAGCCTACTGTATATGCTCTCTACCAGATACGCTCAAATATCCAAAGACAAATAGATTGAAAGGACAAGGACAAAAAAATTATGAACAAAAGAAAGCTGGAGTGTCTGTACTAGTAGCAACAACTAGACTTTAAGTTAAAAATAATTAATAAAGATAAAGAAAACCATTTTTAAAATGGGAAAAGTATCAATTCATCAGGAAGATGTAACAATTATACACATATATAAACCTAACAATAAATACATGAAACAATACCTAAAATATTGAAGTAAAGATAATTTAACAATATTTTTTGGAGGATTCAATACCTCAGTTTCAATAATGGATACAACAACCAAGCATAAGTTCAAAAAAGAAAGAGAAGACTTGAAGAAAACTATCAACCAACCAAGCCTGACAAACATAACAGAATGTTGCACCCATGAACAGCAGCATTTACATTCTTCTCAAGTATATATTGAACATTTTTCAAGAGAGACCATATGTTAGGCTGCAAAAAGTCTCAATAAATGTAAAAGACTGAGCCCTAACTGGTTTGGCTCAGTGGATAGAGCATCGGCCTGTGGACTGAAAGGTCTCAGGTTCAATTTCGGTCAAGGGCATGTACCTTGGTTGTGGGCACATTCCAAATAGAAGGTGTGCAGGAGGCAGCTGATTGATATTTCTCTCTCATCATCGATGTTTCTAACTCTCTATCCCTCTCCCTTCCTCTCTGTAAAAAATAAATAAATAAATAAAATATATTTTTTTAAAATGTAAAAGATTGAGGTAATACAGAGTATGTTATCTGACCACAATGAAATGAAATAGATAAATGGAACTAAAAAGGGAACTCAGCAAGGTTGTTAAAAATAAGACCATCTGACAAAAATCAATAGCATTCCAAAATCATTGAGAAACTATTATAAAATAATATAGTTGCAACAAGAAAGCCCAAGGTTATCTAGCAAAGAACAAAGGGAAAACCCAATAAAAGACATCAAAGGTTTGAGTACATGGAATGCTACATCAGGTTCATGGAGAGATAATTAGCTTAGTCAGTTCTTTGCATTTAACCTACAAAGTTCATGGAATCACAAAGACAATTTCAACTTTTTAAAAACATTCAAATAAATAATCCAAATTTCAGGTGGAATTATAAAAGTCCCCAAATAGCTTGGAAAACTTTGAAAAAGAGAAAGGAGGGAGTGATTTCTTATAACTATGGTTAAAACAGTATGGTGAAGGTCAAAAAGGTCAATGGAACCAAATGAAAAACTCAGAAATAAATTCATGTATGTATGAAAATTTTATATATGATAAAGATCCATTGTAAAACAATGGAGAAATAATTTTCTAGATGGTATTGGGAAGACTGGCTCACTTGAATAGAAATTAAGTTGGACCTCTGCCTTATACCATACATAAAAGTAAACTCACGATGAATTAAAGACCTTTATGTTTAAGGTAACACTATAAAGCTAATACAATAAAATATGAGAATGCTTTTATGACCTAGGGATATGAAAAGCTTTCTTAAATAAGATTCAAAGTGTACAAACCATGAGGTAAATATATATACTAGAGGCCCAGTGTACAAAATTTGTGCACAAGTAGGGTCCCTAGGCCTGGCCAGTGTTCAGGGCCAATCTGTGAGGTGACCAGCAGGGTGATTGGGGCCCCCACTCATACCCGCATTGGCCAGCATGGGGCTACCCACTCACTGGCTCCGTCCCTTGCCGTGGCCACTAGTCATGGCCCTGAGGGCTGGGGGCAGCTTCTGCATTGAGCGTCTGCCCCCTGGTGGTCAGTGCGCATTATAGCAACCGGTCATTCCACCAGTCCTTCCATCATTCAGATTGCATATTAGGGTTTTATATAGATAGATGGATTTTACTATCAAAGTAAAAAAAATTCTTACTTAGTGATAAATCTGGGGGGAAAGAAACATGAGCAAAACACTGCTAAGAGAAATTACAGATAATCTAAATAAATGGAGAGGTTTACCTTGTTCAGAGGTTGGGAGACACAATATTGTTAAGCTGTCAACTCTTCCTAAATTGATGTATAGATTTCACATAATACCAATAAAAAATCTAGTATGTTTTTTCCAGATATTGACAACCCAATTCTAATCCTATCTAATAAAAGAGTAATATGCAGCTTGACCATCACTCTAACACACAAGATGGCTGCCCCCATGTGGACACAAGATGGCCAGCAGAGGAGGGCAATGGGAGTGACCAATCCTGAAAGGGAGGGCAGTTGGGGGTGATCAAGCTTGAGGGGAGGGCAGTTAGGGGTGACCAGGCTGGCAGAGGAAGGAAGTTGTGGGGGACCCAGGCCTGCAGGGGAGGGCAGTTAGGAGCAAACAGGCTGGCAGAGGAGCAGTTAGGCATCAATCAGGCTGGCAGGGGAATGTTTAGGGGGTGATAAAGCTGGCAGGCAGAAGTGGTTAGGGACAATCAGGAAGGCAGGTAGGCTAGCAGTTGGGAGCCAGCAGTCCTGTATTGTGAGAAGGATGTCCACTGGGATCGGGCCTAAATGGGCAGTTGGACATTCCTCGAGGGGTCCCAGATTGGAGAGGGTGCAAACTGGGCTAAGAGATAATCTCCCTCCCCCATGCACGAATTTTGTGCATGGGGCCTCTAGTACTTACATAAAAATCTAAAGGACCTAGCCGAGTCCGGTTTGGCTCAGTGGATAGAGTGTCAGACTACAGACTGAAGGGTCCCGGGTTCGATTCAGGTCAAGGGCATGTACCTTGGCTACAGGCACATCCCCAGTAGGGGGTGTGCAAGAGGCGGCTGATTGATGTTTCTCATCGATGTTTCTGACTTTCTATCCCTCTTCCTTCTGCTCTGTAAAAAAATCAATAAAATATATTTTTTTAAAAATCTAAAGGACCTAGAATAGCCAAAGCAAATTTGAAAAGGAGAAAAAAAAAATTAAGGATTAACACTGCCTGATTTAAAGGTTAATTATAAAAATGAGAGCAATCAAAACACTGTGTTGCTAATGAAATGACAGAACTAGATCAATGGAACAGAATAGAAAGTCCAGAAATGAGCCGATACATATAAAGACAACTAATTTTTTTTAAAAAATTAGATACAAAGGCAATTCACTGGAGGAAGGATCATTTTTCAACCAATGGTGCTAAAACTATTACATATCTATATATTTTAAATGATATGCTATCCACACTTTGCATTATACATAAAATTAACTCAAAATTGATTATAAACATAAATTAAAGTTTAAAATTATAAAATTTAGAGAAGAAAATATTATAAAAACTCTTTGTGATCTTGGGTTAGATGAAATGTCATATATAGGACAATAAAAGCACAACCTATACAAGAAATATTATAATTAGACTTTATCAAAATTTAAAACTTCCACTCTTTAATAGACATTGTTAAAAGAATGAAAAGATAAATCAGAGACTAGAAAAAATATATTTACAAAGTACTTGTTTTTAAAACAGAAATACAAGTATATTGAAATATACATACATAAATACAAATATATTTAGGATTAATAAATACAAGTATTTATATAGATACTAATCTTACCTAATAATAGACAAACATGTAAGTTGACCGTACCTCTGCTATGCCACCAGTCAACCAGGAGTGATATGCAAATTAACCCAACAAAGATGAAAGTTAATTTGCATACATAGGTGCTGAGTGACAGGGGCATGCATTCTTCCCCACCCCCAGTCTCTCAGGGCCCCTAGGCAGCGTAGGAAAGCAGGGATGGAGCAGAAAAAGGCACCTCCTATAGAGGAAAGAGCTGACTCCAAGGCCTGAGCAGAAAGGGGCTGGGCCAAAGTGGAAAAGTGGTGCCGGCAGCCAGAGAAAGGAAAGGCCATTCTAGCACAAATCTTCATGCACCAGGCTTCTAGTATCTGATAAAGGACTTGATTCTAGAATATAGAAAGAATACTCAAAATTCACTAATAAGATTACTCAAGAGGAACACCAAGATGGCGGCATAAGCAAACACCTATTGTTCTGCCCCGCGCAACGATTTAAGAACTACAACATAACAGCAGAACAGACAAGCACCCAGAATCGCCAGAAAGCTGGCTGAATGAAAACTCCACTAATAGTCTCAGTGGGACACTGAGACTCAGGAGCGGCAGGAGCGCAGCCTTTCAGATGGAAACAGGTTAGGAGCCGCCCTGGTCGCGCACGTGGGCTGGGCCTGGAGCAGCGACCGGCCGGATTTCTCCGACGAGGAAGGGCGGAGGCGTCCCACTGCCCAGATTTCCCGAGCCAGGCGAGGTCCGAGATCCGAGGTATGAGGAGAAGTCCCCCTGCACAGATACCCCAGAACCGGGCGAGGTCCGAGGTCCGGGGACGCACCCTGGAAGCGGGGCGCGGCAGAGGCTCCTAGTCCCAAGGGTCGCGAAAACCCGCGACTTGCCCCCTGGAAACTTGTCTCCTGGTTCCAGAAACCATCTATTTTATAGCCCTGGGCTAGACTTTTGGTGTGCAGGCACATTTGGGGAAAGGCAGGTTGTCTGGCAAGGGGAAGAGACTATCGGCTTTCTCTTGGAGGTGTCTGCAGCCATCCCCATCCAACAGAGAACCGCGTGCGCGAGCGCTGCATAGGACGCAGCTGACGCTGCCGCTGCAGCTGCCGCGCAGCCCAGAGACTCCGCCCATCCAACCTGAACACAGTCTCCCTTCACAGCCAATTGGCCTGGAGGTCAAACCCTCCTAGGGCTAACAACAACAAACTGGGTTTAAATTCAAAAACACTGAATACAACCCATAAAGGATTGCAGTAAGAGTACCCACCTCAGGTAACTGGGGAGACGGAGCCACTGTCCCTTTGAGGATATCCACCACATAAAGCAGCCACCATGCAGAGACATGGAAAGAAATCAGGTGTGAAAGAAATGGAGGAGAAAAGACGACAAGACATTGAGTTCAAAACCACGGTTATAAGGCTTTTCAAGAGGCTCCTACAAAAGGCCGATCAACTTAATGAGAATTACCAGGAAATAAACAAGACCAACCAGCAAATGAATGAGAATTACAAGGAAATGAATGATACTTACAAGGAAATGAATGAGACCCTCAGGGAAATGAACAAGAACTCTGAGGATACGAACCAGACCCTCACAGATAAAAAAAAAAAAGGACCAACTAGAAATCAAGCATACACAGACTGAAATAAAAAAATATTACACAAAGTCCTAAAAGCAGTCCAGAGGGCCACAAGAACCAAGTCAAAGATTTGAAATACAAAGAACCAAAATCCACTCAGCTGGAAAAGCAAGAAACAAAAAGAATTCAGATAATTGAAGATAGCGTAAGGGGCCTCTGGGACAACCTCAAGCAAGCCAACATCCGAATTATTGGGGTGCCAGAAAAAGAGAGAGAGCAAGTTAATGAAAACCTACTTGAAGAAATAGTGACTGAAAACTTTCCCCACCTGGTGAAAGAAACTGACTTAAAAGCCCAAGAAGTACACAGAACTCCAAAATATAGCAATCTAAAGAGGACCACACCAAGACACATCATAATTAAAATGCCAAGAGCAAAAGATAAAGAGAGAATATTAAAAGCAGCAAGAGAAAAACAGTTGGTTACCTACAGGGGAGCACCCATACGATTGTCAGCGGATTTCTCAACAGAAACGATGCAGGCCAGATGCGAGTGGCAAGAAATATTCAAAATAATGAAGAGCAAGAATCTACAACCAAGATTACTCTATCCAGCAAAGCTATCATGCAGAATTGAGGATCAGATAAAGTGCTTCGCAGATAAGAAAAAGCTAAAGGAGTTCATCACCACCAAACCAGTATTATATGAAATGCTGAAAGATATTCTTTAAGAAGAGGAAGAAGAAAAAGGTAAAAATATAAATTATGAACAACAAATACACATCTATCAACAAATGAACATAAAAATCAAGTGAACTGATAGGCTGATGAACAAGATAAACTGGTGACTATAACAGAAACATGGACATAGAGAGGGAATGGACTGACAATTCTTGGGGAGAAAAGTGTTGTGGGAAGTACAGCAAGAGATTGGACAAAAATTTTGCAACAATGGGAGAGGACATTGGGGAGGGGGAGGAGAGGGTGGAGGGTGGGATAGGTACAGGGTGGAGGGAAGATATAGGGGGATAAAAAAGGGGAAACAATGTAATTAATAAACTGAACAATAAAAAAAATAAAAATAAAAAAGAATACTCAAAATTTACTAATAAGAATATAAACAACCTAATTTTTAAAATGGACAAAGATTTGAGCAATTACAGAAAATGGAATAAAAATAAGCCCATGAAAAGGTGCTCAACATAGTCATCAGCGAAATATTCATCAAGACCACAGTGAAATACTATTCCTTACCTATTACAATGGTTAAAATGAAATAAACTGACCATATCAAGTGTTGGTGAGTATGTGGAGGAACTGGAACTCCCATGTATCCAGCTGATTGAAATATAAAATTGTCCAAACACTTTGGAAAACAGTTTGGCAGCTTCTCATTCAACATTATGTATCGTGTGTATAAAAACCTAAATCTATGCTGCATATAATAAAGTTTATTGACTTTTACTACCATATAGTATTCCATATCTATCCAGTAGATCTCTTTTAACCATTCTCTGCAGAAAGCAAGCCATAGTTACTTTCAACGTTCTAACCCTCACTTAATCATCATCTCTTTTTATCTTTGTAGGAATTTATATCCGAAAGTAAGATTGCTGGCCATCAGACATATGCACACTAAACACTGTTATACTGTTTTTCAGAATGGCTGACAAGGATAAATTCCAATTGGTAGTTTCCATTTCCCTTCTCTTTGATAATTGCCAGATAGTGATCTTTTAATTACATATTTCTTTCTGTGTTTCTTACTTGGCATATTAGTTTAAGGGAGAGATTTTTTTTTATCTCCACCTGTGCACTTATTTATTCACCTATTTATTTAATCAGTATGGGCTCGTGGATTTCTATTTTGTTCAAGGGATTATAATCAATCAAAGTCATTATTTTGATGCTCAAATTGTCTTAGAATGGGAGTCTATTCAAGCTAATAACTGTGTCCTTTTCGGTCTTTTAAAGAGTAGCTTTAGATTTATAGAAAAATTTCACAGAATGTACAGAGAGTTCCCAAAAACCTTTCTCCACACAGTTTCTCCCTTGAGGTCAGATAATTAATTACATTCACCCTCAAATCCCCAGCATCTGGTGTAGTAGTTGACACACAGTAAGTACTCTATATATCTGAAAAATAAAGAAATCATCAATTAATAAATATAATCTAAAGTAAGCTACCAGTGATCAAGATTTTAGGGATTATGAATATCCGATTAAACCATGAAAGTATTGAGCACATTTTCAGAAATAGGATTTTTCCAGTCCATTGTTGCCAACATGTTCCCTCGTATAGTCTTTATATCTGAACAGCAAACTTCATAATCTGTGCTTGGAGATATCTTCCCAGCCCGACAACCCTCAAATAATTATTCTCTTTAATCACAGAGAAAGAGAGAATGTTTCAAGCCATTTACCTGTTCCCTGGAAATATACCCCATACATGTCACAAGCCCCAATTTCTTCACAAGAAAAGAATCAATTGATCATAGAGTCTCAGAGTTCGAATTATAAGAAATTTTTGCACTCATTTTATAAATGGAATATCTGTGGCCTAAAAAAGGTGGCATTACTTTCCCAAGGTCATAAATCAAATTAGCAGCAGGGCAAACCCACATCTGTTGATACCTAGTCATCTTATGAAATATTCCTAAAGTGATAAAATTAATTCATCCACCCACACATAAGCCTTGCAACCAATGGTTCATTTACAGATTATTCCAGAATCATTGTTGATAATTATTACTAAACATGAATAGATTTAGAAACTAAATTGTAAAATAATAGACAACCCCCCCCCACACACACACACATGCAATTATTGCTACTGATATAAAACTACGTGATATAGTTGACCAATATCCTACCTAACCCCATGGTCAGCAAACTGCGGCCTGCGAGCCACATGCGGCTCTTTGGCCCCTTGAGTGTGGCTCTTCCACAAAATACCATGGCCTGGCCGAGTCTATTTTGAAGAAGTGGCATCAGAAGAAGTTTAAGTTTAAAAACTTTGGCCCTCAAAAGAAATTTCGATCGTTGTACTGTTGATATTTTGCTCTGTTGACTAATGAGTTTGCTGACCATTGACCTAACCAATAGGTTCATTTGTTTTGTTTTTGTTGCGTGTATGTGCGTGTTTGATTTTTTCCCTCCAATTTCTATTAGCATTACACAAAAAGGGAAGTTGGAATATGAAAGCTCTTGTTGCATAGACATGTGACTTGTCTAAATGACATTAAAGTTGTTCAGACATTGAAATGAAAGCAAATGTGTGTGTACCTATCACACTATGTAAGGAAACCAATGTAGGCTGAGTTGCATGTCACCAAATGCCCCCCCGCCATGTGACATACAGGGAAAATGACATAATCCAAGTATTCGGCAAAAGCAGCCCACAGTAACAAATGCATCATTTCTGAAGAGGAAGAGAGAGCAGATGGCTCAGCAAGCAGTTGTAGAACAGCCAGCTTCCCCCTCCACACCACCAAAACAAAATTGAGTTCCCTGTGTCTCATCTTCAGCCCTGGGGAAACTCAGCTAAACACTCAAGTGCCACATTAGCAGAGGCATGGCAGGAGTCCTAGGTGATAGGAACTTGGTCTTGACCCAAAGGACCTAACTTCACAGATAGATTCTGCTTCTTACTTGTTGCATTACATAGTTACTTAATTTCTTTACATTTCTATTTCCTCATCTATAATGAAGGATCAGTACAACTCTATAATGTTAAAGGATATATTGAAATGAAAGTTGCTTCATGAACTACAAAGTACTCAGCAAATGTTAAAGTTCTTTAATTAAAAAAAAAATAACAGGTTAGTTGAAACTAATTGTTCAGAGCCAACCTGAAACCTAATAGCATATATTGTACACAATGTTCAGACCACGCTGATCAGAGCTTCATTGTTCCTTGTCAAGTGAATTTTGACTGTCTCTGTGTTAAAAAGTCACCATGACTTTATTCCTATCACAAAAGTGGGCTAAATCTATTCCATTCATTACTCATTCAATAAACATTTGTTGAGCATCCACTCTAAGCCGTGTATTCGCTAAGTGACAGGAAATATAGTAGCTCTGAGGCTGCTAATTTTTTTTAAAGATAATTATCTCTTTTTCTTAGTTGCTATTACTTAAAGGGCAGGCATAGAAAACAAAGTAAATATTTAATGACATCAAGAAAGTGATAGACATTTCTGGATGATTTGTATGTTAGTGTGAAAAATAATAATGACTTACACTCCTAACATTTTCTTAAAAAGTAATTTTATAGATGCTAACTGATCATACATGAATTATTTCCCACTCTTTGAAGTCTAAATGCAAATCACACTATTTTGGTCCCAAGCCCAAAAAACTCACCACTATTCCACATTGTCTTTCAATTTAATGCCAAGGAACATCAAGGTGAGAAGAGAAGAATGCCTTCTCTCCACATAAATCATAATTATATTCAATTTATGTCTAGTGTATTTTGCTGAGGTAGAGTTCTAGAACTCTACAGTCCAGAAAGACAGATAAAACAGGCATTAGGAAAACCATTAAAATGATCCTAGGTAATTTCAATAATCCCTTTTGCTATTGTTTTAATCCCACATAATTCATTTACTTGTTTCTTCACTGATATTCTGTTAACTACAGAAAAAACTACCAAATGACGAAACTAGACCAAAATAGAACTCTACTAATTAGCAGATCAATAAAGTACTCCATTCTGTTTGCATAAATAGGCATTTTTGATGGCAATCCTTTGCTTTGATGGCAACCAAAATAGATTAACTGGATCTTTAATGGATGTATATAATAAGCACTTAGACACTATGCCCCGAAGATCGTCATTTGTGTATTCAGGCAGATAGTAGAAATGGAGGAAGGGAGAGAAGAAGGGAAAGAACATTCCTGGAGCGGCTATTGCAAGTGGGCACCACACTGGGCACTTGATGTATTTTAAGTCTTCAGAGCTTCATAATAACCTTAGGTTAAATTTTACAAATGAGGACACAGAGGCTCAGATAAGACCCAGTCTCATCTCCTTGCCCAACCACCTCATATTATCTTTGAAATGATCTAATGTGGAAGGGCCAGCGCACAAATGTGTTATGGAAGAGCACCTTGGCTCCCGATATACCTTGGAGAGGCCAAGACTCAGTGTCATGATTCAGGAATTGGGTGTGCTGTCAAGGTCACAGATTGCACACTGTGAACAAAGTGGTCCCAGAGAAAAGTAAGAACTAAGGGCAGAGCTTTAAAACACATAAATTTGGTGTGGCTCAGTGAGTGAGCATCAACCTATGAATCAGGAGGTCATGGTTCAATGCCTGGTCAGGCCACATGTCCAGGTTGCAGGCTCGATCCCCAGTGTGGGGCACACAGGAGGCAGCCGATCAATGATTCTCTCTCATCATTGATGTTTCTATCTCTCTCCCTCTCCCTTCCTCTCTAAAACTAATAACAATATATTTTTAGGGAGGCAGAGAGGAAAATGCAAGATGGGAAAGAACTAGAAAAGTACAAATCCATAGAAGTCAAGTATGTGTTAAGAAAGAATGGTGGTCAAAAGCTACAGCAACCAATGAAAACAGAGGCTAAGAAATGACCTCAGGATTTGGGATAAAATCTTAAAACAAGAATGTCAGTAAAATGGGTGGCATTAACTTCACTTTTTAAGTGATTATAAAACATGATAATGCATTTTAGGATAGAAAGTTGGTGGGCCCCAGAAAGCAAGGGCATCACCATAATTCCAGCCTGATGTGATTAATTTTTTAAAAAATATTTCAGCATATTTTCTTCAAACCTTCTGAGAACTTTACACAGCTGAAATTATATCAAATATGTTAATTTTGGGTGTCAATTATTTAATATGTCATGATTATGAACATTTGCCCAAAATCTTAAAAATTCCTATTACTGCTTAATCTTGCATTCTACTGAACCATGGATACCAAGGGTAAGGTCAATTTTTTATTCTTTTTTTGTATATTTCCATAGAACACAGCACAGTCATTTAGATATTTAAAAAATAGATGTATATATTCAAAAAATATTTACTGAGTGGAATGTGAGCACCAGTGCACTCTCATCACCCCTTCATTTACCAATCCTCTGAAGCCCTGTGTCTGTGGCTCATTCTATGGTATCTGCTCTCAGGATGTGTTATTTTATCTTTTTCAGATATATATGCTACCCTAAAAAGATAATGTGTTTTTATGAGAAATAAGTCCGTATCTTCATTCCTTTTATGTCCTTTACTTTCCAACTTAAACAACAGTACCCACCATACTGTTCTTTCCACAGAAGACAATTTAACCTCATTAAAGTAAGATAAATTATATCCATAAAAATTCAAAGAGCCAGCATATTTCTCCTAGCACCAAGAGAGCCTTTATTTTTTTCCGTAAGTTTCAGTCCTTAATTTCAAATCCTCTTTATGCTTTTTTCCCCTTTTCTTCCCCTTACAGTAGACTGAAACTATATAGGGGCATGTGAGTGTGTGTGTGTGTGTGTGTGTGTGTGTGTAAGAGAAAAAGAGAGAGAAAGAGAGAAAGAGAAAAAGAGAGAGAGTGCTGGGAAATTTTTGTAGCCATAGAAATGACCTTTCTTTCCTTGAACTCTTGACAGTTCATCAAGCAGGATAATTCAAACTTGGGCTGAATTAAAAGAAGTAAAGTATCCAGAACTAGGAAGGAAACATCATGCTCTCCTCTGTGATGTTCAGTAATCCTCAGAATACTGTGTTTAGTTCAAAAGACAAACACTATAAAAGAAAATTAGGAGAATAACATCCAAAGTGAAATTCCCAAGAAGGTGGTAAGTGGTAAATCTCAAAAACATGATCTTAAGGGAGCTATTTTCATGTAGGGGATGGATTAGATGACATAGGGAGCCTTGGACATGGAAAGTTTTTTATTTTCCTCTGAAAAAGCTGGAAAATGGGTTTTGAGCTGAAGAGTGATTTGATTTGGGTTTTTGGAGGAACATTTTGTTGAGAATAGATTATAAAGTGGTAAGAGTGGAAGTAGAAAAACCAAGTAGGAGGCTACTGCAAAATTCCAGAATCTATGAATCCAAAGAGTAGAGCCTCCATTGTGTGGAAGACATAAGTGGACATATAATATGGGTTGACTCAGAAGGCAGTGAGCTCTCTGCCATCAGAGGTGTACAAGTAAAAACCACTTGGCAAGGATATTGAAGAGCTGAGCATTCTAACCAAAAGATCATTTCCAAGCCTTACCTACAATTTACCCATACCCTCATATAGCCTAATAACTCTATAACCATGTTTACAATTTATGATTTATTATAAAAGCTCTAGAGGCCCGATACATGAAATTTATGCACAAGGGAAGAGGAGTCCCTCAGTCCAGCTTGCCCTCTCTCGCAATCCAGGACCCCTCAGGGGATGTCCAACTGCCCCTAACTGCTCTCCTGCCTGACTGCCTGATCATCCCTAACCTCCCTGCCTGCCAGCCTGATGCCCCTAACTGCTCACTTGCCTGCCTGATCGCCCCTAACCACTCACCTGCCTGCCTGACCACCTCTACCTGCCTGCCTGATGCCCCTAACTGCTCGCCTGAATGTTCAATCGCACCTAACTGTTCACCTGCCTGCCTGATCACCCCTAACCACTTGCCTGCCTGATCACCCCTAACCACTCTGCCTGCCTGATGCCCCTAACTGCTCACCTGCCTGCCTGATCGCCCCTAACCACTCACCTGCCTGCCTGATTGCCCCTAACTGCCTCTGCCTCTGCCTCAGCCTCCACTGTCACAGCTTCTTCTGGAAGGACATCTGGAATGACGTCTGGAAGGTTGTTTGTCCAATCTAATAAGCATATTATTATTTTAGGTTATTATTTTATTATTATAGATAATAATTCATTGTAGAAAATCAGAAATTGGAGATCTAGTTAAGTCAAGAGAAAAGATAAAAATACAGTTCTAATATCCAGAGGTATTCACTGATAGTACATTGGTATATATTCTCCCATTACATTTTCTTGGCACCAATATCATGAAATAGATGATAGATGGGGTTTTTTTCTAACTAAATAAGATTACTATCTTTATGGTATTTTATAACCTTTTAAAATTCAATATTTGATGAATATATGCTCTTGTCAATTTATACTAACTTCCAGAATCAGACATCCCTTAGAATAGCCCCTATAACAACTGTGAAGTAACGGGTAATGCTGACAGGATACATTCAGTGTTTGGAGATTTAAATGATAAGATTATGTCTTCCTCATGAATGTCTCCACCTAGCTTTAAGAGGGATATTTTGAACCATCTCCCATTATGACATTTCACAGTCCTCTCCCAGTTTCAGCACCCTATCCTCCATCATTATAACAAGCTATATTCCATGTCAAGTGACAAGAAAATAATCATGAGTGAAGGAACACCCATCATCCTAATTGAGCCTCAGAGGTGTCATCTTAGTTTTCCTTTGTTACCTCTGGGCATCTTATAATATTACAGCAGTTATTCATCCCATGAGCACTTAAAAGTTTCCAAGTGACTGTGAGCTTTATCCATCATCTTAGCACCAATGGTAACACCTTGATATTTTCTCAGATACAATATCTGTAGAATATTTGAACAACAAATATTTGTTGAGTTTCTTTTTTGTACCAGACACTGTTCTCAACATTTGGGGGAAAAGCAGTGAACAAAAGAAGAAAAATCTCTGTTCTGGTAGAGTCTTTATTCTTGTTAGAGAAATCAGACAATAAAAAAAAATAAGCATTTTTGATGATGATAGCTGCTATGGAGAGGAAGAAAGTTAGCAAGAGGCCTAAGTAGTGACATGAATCTTGAAGAAGGGCATTGTGCTTTTAAATAACATTGGCAGGAGAGTCCTTGACACAGAAGGTGGATTTAGAACGTAGACTGAAGTAAAGAAGGGAGGAACCATGACGGGAGGAGGAGGAGAAAATTCTAGGCAGTAGCCTAAGGCAGGAAAGTACTTGGGCATATTCTAGGGATAGCATGGAGGTCAATGTGTATGGACCAGAGTGAGGAGAAAAGTAATAAAAGATGTAGTCAGAAAAGGTGGCCAGAGGCAAGATCACATAAGGCCTTGTATGTCTTGGAAAGTCTTGAACTTTTCTCTTAGGGAGATAGAAACCTGTGGTAAGTGTTGAGCAGGGAAGAGGGACCTAACATAACTTGGGTTTGGAAAGGATTACCTCGGGAATAGATTGTAGAGGGCAAGAGTAGAAGCAGGAGGACCAAGCAGGAAACTAGAACAATCCAGGAGACTGACTTGAAGTAAAGGGCAGCAATGTGGGTGGAAAGAGGCACTCAGATTCCGCATAGATTTTAAAGATGCAATGTCAAGTGACTGCTTTAATATGAGGTGTGAGAAAAGGAGGAGAGTCAAGGATGCCACCAAAGTGTTTGTCCCCGGAAACGGAAAGAATTGAGTTATAGTTTACTTAAAAGGGAGCACTGTGGGAAAAGCAGGTGTGCAGTGGGGGTAATTAAAAATTCAGGTTTGGATATCTGAGTTGATTAGCCATCAAAGTGCAAATATTAACAAAATAGTTGAACATATTAGTCTGAATCTTGAAGAGAAGTCCAGGTTATAAATTAGGGAGTTACCAGCACATAGATGGAATTAAGACTAGAAAAGATTGATTGCCAAGGTAGTAAATATAGATAGAAAATAAATAAGTAGCCTGTGAAGTCAACAATCCTTTTAGCAGAATGTGGACAGTTTTCACCTGAATTTTTTCAAGCTCATAATATCTAGACACCTCCTTGGTTCTTATTCTGGCTTTAGATTTGGGTTTTCAGGCTCTCCTTCCCCAACAACCCATGATTAGGTTGCTCCAGGATCTCATCCAGTCCCTAACCTTGCTTAACTTTGATGACTCAATCCCCATTCCAGACTTGGTACAATTATATTTATTTTATCAATCCGGCACACCTCAGGAGTTTGCCGCATTCAAACCCCAAGAGCACAAAGAAAGAAAATCCACACATCTAACTACTCTCACTCTGAGACAGGGGAGAGAGATTTTTGGGGACCACCTGACCTGGATGCTTATTTTCCAAGGACCCTTTCTGAAAGGTGCCCACCACTAAAGCCTTCCTTTATTCTGGCCCAAGAAGAGACTAGTTTTCCTCACTCTCCTGACCTTGATCAAGCTCAGTGACCTGGGACAAGAATTAAAAAAAGAGTGGAACCTCAATAGTGACCTCACCTGACATTCACTATATGAAGTACAAATTTATACAATCCTATCAAAGTGTACTTGAGAACTAAAAAAAGTTTAGTTGATCAAAGGTCTTATTCTCCCTAAAAAAACAATGCTTATTGAGATAAATGAAAAGAAGGGTGGTTGTTTTAAATCAGTATGACTAATGTTTTAAAAAAAACAGCTGGTAAATAATACTAGGTAATCACACACACACAAACTACCAACTGGGAACACAGCAGTGTTATACCTACCATAATTTAGCCTCCCTTCTCCTTGCAGTCATTTAGAGTGGCAGCTACGATCTTGGGCTTTGCACATTAGAGACCATTAGGAAAAGCAGCATGATTCATCATCTTCTGCTGGTGTTATTTTAACTTAGTCATCTGGGGGCAGATCTTCTGAGGCACCAACAATAGTCTGAGACTAGATAGATTTTCTTCCTCAAATAACTTGTGCATTTTTGTAAAAAACTGTTGAAAAATTTTGCCATTTCAAATAAAGATGCTTAAAATCTTAAAGTTAGAAGGGAACTTAAAGGTCACCTAAACAATCTCTCACCCTCATCAGACTATTTACAGATATAAAAGCCTAAGTGACCATCCGGCCATTCTACCATTTGCCTGGTAGCTATGACGAGTGATGACCACGGGGGTGGGAGTGGGGGGAGACGCTCCAACCAGTAGAAGAGGGAGCCTGATTCCTCACAGAATCAGTTGTGGGTTAGGTTGCTGCTGGGGCACTATCGTCCTCGAATCTGCTTCCCTTTCACCCCAGACCCAGAGAGGAGGGAGCTTGATTCCGGGTGCATCACCCAATAACCACCCTCTCATAATCCAGGACCCCGTCGAGGATGGCTGAGGGACCCAACTGGTGCATGAATCCATGTACTGGTCCTCTAGTCCTCTATAACATTCCTGGCAATTATCCAGACTCTCCTTGAGCTCTTCCAGTGATGGGAAGCTCACTACTCATAATAAAGAGCATTTGGTTTTTCAGCTAGCTCTCATTTTCAGAACATTTTCATTAATGTATTCAACAATTTATCATATTTCCTTCTGGATTAATCCAGGAATAAATTATTTTCTTATCCACATGATAACTCTTCAACAGCTGCAGATTTTATTTTGTTTTGTCTTCTCATATACAGGATGAACATTTGTGGTTTCTCTAAAATATCCTCTAGAATTCTCAGTATCCCAGACACTCCCCTTTGAATGGATTTCTCTACATGAGGCTGCAGATGTGATCTGGCCAGAGCAGAGTTTGCCAGTACTCAGTGGACACAATGCTCCTATGGGTGAGAATTTACCTTTCTTGGAAGCTGTGTCACACTGTTGACCCATTGAGTTTGAAGTCACAGAAGCTCATGGGGTTCTTTTCAAATAGTCTTCATGGCTTTCAGGGTATCCCTGGTTCTATAACAAAAGGATTTGCTTTTTAACCTAAACCCACTAAAATATATATATAGGGTGTTCTCCCAAAATGTATACAAACACTTTGAATAATTATAAATGCAGTTTCATTTTCAAAACTGAGCTACCAATTATTACAGTGTGTAATTATTTTTGGGCAACACCCTGTATTTACAGCTACCAAATTTAGCTTGTAGCCTTTGACCCAACATTTCAGATACTAAGACAATTTAACTATATCCACTGTGCCTCCAAATTCATTCTCCAAAAATATGAGGAGTGTCTTTAATTGCTTTATCTTTGGTGACAGTTCTGGACATCCAAGGAGAGAACCAGAGTAATAGAGACATGAGTCCTTCAATTAATGGCCTTGAATAAATCAGATGTCAAACTAGGGGCCAGTGGTGAAAGTATTCCCCTGACTGCCAGAGAGTTGCTTCTCTTGATAGCAATCTCAAGATCCCTAACCCCCAACTGCTCATGGATGTTTTTACATGATAGTGCTTTTGCCTACACTAAGAAGCAGCCTTTGAAACTCACCATTGCATTCCATGTAAGGGTGTCCTGAGAAGATGGTTTCCTATGTGACATATGTCCTCTTTACAAGAACCCACAGAAGTTTCTCTCTACTCTCAGTACTGTTTTTCTTTTTCATAGACACTCTTATTTATGATGTTTCCTCTTCACTTGGACTGTTAAAAAGCCCACAGCAAAATTTCTAAACCACCTCTAGAAAGTGTATGGGACAAGGAATATAGAATAAAAACTCTCATGACACAAATTTTATGGACCCCCCCCACACACACACACTCGTGGTTTTCTCTAATTCTCCCTAACCACCTTGGTTTAGCTTTACCTTAATTTATTCACTTTTTGCCTCATTTTATTGAATTTTAGGATTGTTAAAGCCACCAAAAATCTTTTTAGAACAATGATAAAGATGGGCCCAGCTGGCATGGCTCAGTGGTTGGGCATTGCCCTATGAACCAGGAGGTCAAGGTTCAATTCCTAGTCAGGGTATGTGCCTGGGTTGTGGGCTCTATTCCCTTTGGGGGTGGGGGGGGTGCAGGAGGCAGTCAATGGATGACTCTCTCATTGATGTTTCTCTCTCTCTTTATCCCTCTCCTTTCCTCTCTCTCTCTCTCTCTCTCTCTCTCTCTCTCTCTCTCTCTCTCTCTCTCTCTCTCTCTCTCTCTCTCTCTCTCTTGCATATAAGATGTAAGAGTGACAGATAACCCAGGCCACATTTCTCTAAGTGTATTACCCACCACAAGGATATCATGAGAATTTCGTTAGATGCTTTGCTACATCAAAACACACTGTGTCTACAAAATTCATGGGTTCCACGAGACTTACAATCACTGAAAAGGGAAAAAAATAAAAAAGGGAAATGTCCTGATCCTGGTGAATTCACACTAGCTCCCAACAATCACTGCTCTCTTTTTTAAATGCTTACAAGTCATAAGCAGAGTTACATTTTTAGAATTTTTCCAGGGATTGTCATCAAGCTGGCAACTCTAATTTGGTGGGGTGGGGATGGGGTGTATATTTTCTTCTTCCTTTAGAAATTGGAATATTTGCTTATTCCAATTTTTCTGGAATTCCTCCTATCCTCCATGTCTTTTCAAAGATCACTGATAATAGCTGTGAATCCTTAACTGCCAGTTCTCTCAGTATCCTGGGGCAAATAATAAATGCAGTGAACTTTATATTTAAGCCCAAGAAAAATTAGGCATCATTCTTTTGAGAATGAGGTTTCAAGTATGTTGCAAGCTGTTAGAGTGTTTAAATTATAATAATTAGTATTTTGTGCAAGTAATTTTACCCCCAATTATAAATCTCAAAAAACATATTAAGGAATAAAATGTGTTACGACGCACAGATACCATGCTAGGTGGTTTATATATTAATTCATATTCACAATAGTGTTATGATTTTAGTTATTGTCCATTCTACAGATGAGAAAACAAGGTTTCAGAGAGGATAAGTAGTTGCCCATGATCACAGAAATTGCAAGGCTGGGTCTTAAACTCAAAGCTCATGCTTTTCTTCTCATATCAGACATGAAATTAGAAGGAATAATGTAAAAGTGGTTGGCCAGCTATCACCTTTATCTGATTGGAAGATGCCAGCCATGAGGTTTGTGCCTTCCTTGGTAATATTGTTCCTTCAGCACAAAAGTCATGCTTACAGCTGAGAAGATCTACATGAAAGAATTCTGTGTCCCTAAGAAAAGAAATACTCTTTCACCCTAGTGTTAAGGTCTTGCAATGTGGTTCATACCAAAGGCTGAGGAAGAAACTCCTAGTGAAAGCTAAGCCCCCATACCAAAGTATGAGAAATAAGACAATGTCCTTACAGCACAGTGAATAAAAGGAAAAAAACTATTTAAAATTATATCAGGCAATGACAGATTATATTAAAGCTTAGTTAAAATAAAGGTATCTAGCCTGGCCAGAGGTCATGGTTAGATCCCTGTTCAGGGCACATGCCTAGGTGGTATGCAGGAAGCAGCCAATTAATGATTCTCTCTCATCATGGATGTTTCTCTCTCTCACTCCCTCTTCCTTCCTCTCTGAAATCAATAAAAACGTATTTTTAGAAAGATAAAGGTATATAGACTTACCTGCTTATATTTCTTAAAATCGGCTTTAAATTGTAGTGGAAGCCATAAGAGTAGGGCATTTAGGAGAGGCTGATCCAGGAGGCTGGAGTAACTTCTAGATATTTCTCCTTTCATAATTCTCTCTCACTAATCCTGGTGCCTAACTCCAGGTGAGAAGTTTGGGCCATTGATTTGGTGCCTAACTCCCAGGTGAGAAGATTGGGCCACAGTGTGCTTCCCCAGCCTCTAGGAATAAAGCAAAGAACTGATGTCTTCTAAAAGTGAGATTGGTAAATAATTAGTATATAGTAGAGTATATAATCTTCTGTAGAAGTAACTCATCTTAGGAAAAAGTTTATAAATGTGTTGCTAAGAAGAGTGTGGTTCTCAAGTTTCTATCAACACCAGAGTATTTCCCAAATTATTTCAAGACAACTACAATTTATTTCTAGGAGGACAGGACTAAAGTCGGTGCAATGGAGTTTGTAAAGGTGGTTATATCCGATTTTTTTATTTACCTTGCTCAAGGCTACTTCTGATAAGTGATAAAAGAGTGAACTTTTATAGAAAACATCTATCAATTTTTACCCAGCATATACAAGGAAGAGGGGTTTCTATTGTATACGAGCAATATTGATTCCTTACATAGAACCATTCTTACAATCAGAAGGGCAATCCAACCAAATAATTCTGCCTAATGGAAACAGCCTCTTAAAGCAGGCAACTATCTGTTCCATTTTTGTTCCTTCTCTTGTATGTATTCTCACTATATTCATCATAATGTCTGCACCCAATCAGACCCAAGCCTGGTGCAACTTCAGGAGCCCCATCCCACTGGCTATAGTCCCTATTGAACCCTATTACATGTCATCCAGTCCCTAACCTTAGGACCTGGTACCTTGTATCACCATTTACCTGATAGAAGCTGCCACTACTTTTGCAAATTTTTTGAGTATCTACAATGTACCAGCAGGCACTGCGCTTTGCCAGTTTCATCATTGGTCTCAATTAAACTTCATCACAAGATTACAAGTGCAATTAATAACCACAATTTAAAGATGAGGAAATGAGGTCAGAGAGCCAGGTTGTGGTAGAACTAGACTTGAAACCCAGATACGTCTAACTCTAAAGCCCATAGTCTTTCCAGGATGTCACATTGTCCCTCAAACTACAGAGTACCCTCTTTCTCTCCAGTGCCCACTCATTTCTCTGATCTATTATAAGGAAGGACAAGTCATGAAACCCCAACAATACCATCCATAGATCCCAGAAGTGTAACAAATATGAAACCCAAATGCCATTTTATAAGACAAGAGTGAAATCTCGACAAAGTATAGGTATCCTTAAAAGATGAACTTTTAAACAGAAATTTTATATGATCTAGAGATTAATAATATCTAGAGAACTACCTGGAAAGGGTTTGAATGTGAGAGTAACCAGGGTGAGAAACATGTGAGAATCTGAGCAGTGGGGTCCCAGATCCATATTATCATACCTGAGTCAGACTGAGATTCAAAAATAAAAAATTCAGCAGCTGAATCAAGGTCTCAGAGGACCAGCCCATGTGGCATGTGTCCTCTTGAGAGAGGCCCCTGGATTTCAGAAGTCTAGAAATGTGTATAGAGAAATAAGGCAAAACACAGCAGGTGATGCCAGCTGGAACCTTTCTGTTTTATTCATGCCTTGCTGGCAGACGGCTCATTCCCAGGAGGTGGCTGAATCTCACAAGGTTCAGATGTTAGAGGAAACAAATAACTAATTGTGCAGAACCTCAGCTTGGATTCATTCTGGGGTGTGGACAAGAGTTTGTGTCTCCAGAGCTTGCAGTGAAGTGGAAAGTATGTATTAGCCAGCTTGGTGATCTGAATTGAACAGAATAATTGAACTGTTGCCAAATCCATGGGTGATTAGATGTACTGTGTGAGTCCTGTAATTGTCAACCATGGCCTATACTTGAAAGGTAAGGCATGTCCTTCTTTGTGCCTAGTAACACATTAAGTTTGGTTAAGTTATTGTAGAACCTATAGAGCAGTGATTCTCAACCTTTCTAATGCCACGACCCTTTAATACAGTTCCTCATGTTGTGGTGACCCCCAACCATAAAATTATTTTCGTTGTTACTTCATAACTAATTTTGCTACTGTAAATATCTGTGTTTTCTGATGGTCTTAGGCCACCCTGCTAGCAGTTCTCAACCTTAGGCTCAACCGCTGCTGTAGAGCCGAAAACCATTGGAAAACACAGATGTTTACATTACGATTCATCGACAGTAGCAAAATGGACTGAGGCTCTATAGCAGCAGTTCTCAACCTGTGGGTCGCGACCCACAAGTTGAGAACTGCTAGCAGGGTCGCCAAAGACCACTGGAAAACCCAGATATTTACATTATGATTCATTAACAGTAGCAAAATTACAGTTATGAAGTAGCAACGAAAATAATTTTATGGTTGGGGGTCACCACAACATGAGGAGCTGTATTAAAGCGTCACGGCATTAGAAAGGTTGAGACCCACTGGGTTAGAGCCTATAGTCTACATTCCTCTACTATATTCTTCTACCTAGAAGAGTAATCTGAGGCATTAAAACCTGTCTTGTTCTAGCTCAGTTTAGAATTAAAACTGTTTCTGAATGCTCCCTTACCTGCAAGATATTGTGCTCAGAGCTGGAGAAGGATGAAAAGATAGCTCCTTACCTTCAAGCAACTTCCAAATATAGGGGATGCAGACACAATTTTTTATAATAGAAATCTATGACCACGGGACAATTAAAATGACATAAGATCTCAAGTGATGATTCATTATATTATAGGAATGTGGGGAGGCTTCTTAGTGGAGGCAACTCTCAAACTTGCAGAGAAGTAAGATTTCAACAGAAAGCTAAAATAGTAGTTTGAATCCTCTGAGATTCCTTTTGAAATAAGGTGTGGTGTAAATGCAAAATAAAATAAACATTTAAATTGTCATATTTTCCCAGCTGGAATGGCTCAGTGGTTAAGCATTCGACCGAAGAACCAGGAGGTCATGGTTCGATTCCTGGTCAGGGCACATGTCCAGGTTGTGTTCTCTATCCCCAGTGTGGGGCATACAGGAGGCAGCCAATCAATGATTCTCTCTCATCATTGATATGTGTATCTCTCTCCCTCTTCTTTCTTTTCTGAAATCAATAAAAATATACTTTTTAAATGTCTTATTTGCAGGTACCTACATGAAGACATCTCGTTAGAAATTCAGGATTGTAAGTACAGACATAGAAGCCAAACACCCATGGAGATAAGCATACCTATGGGGGTGTACATAACTTAGCAGAGAGGAGAGTTGGAAGAGAAAGCTGAGCAAGGGAATACCTGAGTCTGAGGCAGCAACAAAAGTGGAGCCAGCAACCTGAGCAAAGGAGCAGTTGTCAGGAGGAACAGAAAAGTATCAGCATATTGACAGACAAGGTTTCTGAAAAAGATAACACATAGGATACATAGGATCAAGACTAAGAAAAGGATATAATATTTGACATTTAGAAGCCATTTTCAATGTTTATCAGAATAGTTTCAGTAAAGCAGTAGGGGTGGGAGTCTGACTGTAATGCACCAAGAAATGAGGGAGGTGAGGGAGTGTTGGGATCTCTCTTTTTATTCTTTCTTTCTTTTAAGTGGGGTGAAGGGGAGATGACATCTTGAATAGAAAACTGGGTCAAGAAAAGGATTTTGCTCATAGCAGTGGTTACTCACTATGTAAGTTAGCTGAGCCAAGTGATTATGGCTTATAGTCCAACAGAGAGTTACCATAGACAGTGCCAGGATAGGCAAAGTTATACAATGCATAAGTTATTTATAGACGTTATGAATCTAGCAGGTGTTGGGTTTTGATTCTTTAAAAGGAGCACTTTAATTTATTGAAGAATTCAACAATTTTTCTGTTTTACAATTCATTAGTACTATTTTTAAATTTTAACGTTTCTAAAATTTCACTATATCTTTCCATAGATGTCAAAGACATTTGGCAGTGGCCAAGTAGAGGAGTAATTTGAGGCCTGGTTGTTGTAGGGACATACATTTGATCTTAGCCATGCATGGGAGGCACACTCATCCAATTGTCACATTGGATGTTATTTGTATTAATAATTCAACAGAGGGTTAAATTTAGCTTTAAAATGACTGCTGCATTTTCACTTAAAATGTAATCCAAAATATCATACCATGCAGAAACTGAAATGAAAATGTTGTGTATGCAGGTGATTTTCTGTCTCATACAAAGCAACACAATTAAAGATAGTAGGAAATGAGAAATTTCTCAGATGAATAATAGAGCTTCCAAAGCTAGGAACGGGAGTGTGACCAATGCAGGTTGACTTTGTAGAGATGCTAACTGTCATCTAGCTATATGTATATCTACTAAGAAAAAAATTATTTTAACCCAGTAGAAATCATTTAATCTGGTAAAAAAAAAAAAAAAAGCAAGTGAACCCCTTTTAGTGTGCTTTAAAATTAAATTGTCAATGCTAAAGATGAATAGTGGTTATGTTCAGAAGAACAGAAATGAAAAGCAATGTGTCACCATTATGTTAGACAAAATTGATGATTGCAAAAAGAAATTTAATATTCCAGACTTTAGGTATGAAGAAGGCTCAAACTAAAAATTTGGTT
Source organism: Antrozous pallidus (assembly GCA_027563665.1). Classification (NCBI taxonomy): domain Eukaryota; kingdom Metazoa; phylum Chordata; class Mammalia; order Chiroptera; family Vespertilionidae; genus Antrozous; species Antrozous pallidus. The sequence continues at coordinate 59,292,598 of CM050522.1, forward strand.
GTCTATTGAAAAAGAAGAAAGTAGCATGTAATTGTATTAATGAATATGTACTATACTAGTACTGTATTTATTTAGAGATGGCATGATTGTATGTTAGAAAATGCTAAGAAATCTACTAAAAAAAAAATCCTGGAACTCGTAAGTAAATTTAGCAAGGTCACAGTATACTAAATAAATATACACAGATTAATTGCATTTCCATATAGTAGCAATTAGGAAATTATATTTTATGAAAACAAGATACGAGATAAAAATGCAAACAATTATATTTAAATATACTAGCAATTGAAAATTAAATAAAATCAATACCTTTTACAATAGTATCAAACATATACCATATTTTCTGGCATATAAAATGACTTTTTAACCCAGAAAAATCTTCTCAAAAGTCAAGAGTCGTTTTATAATCTGGGTGTAAAAATGCCGTAGCTTGCAGTTATGATGGGCGTTGCTAACTCGCCAGGGACTTGCCTGGCACTTGATCTCTCTCTATTGTTTGTTATCTTCCTCCTATCATTAGTTCCAGTCGTCTTATACGCTGGAAAACATGGTAAATATTTTTTTAATGTGCAAGCCATCTACAATGAATACTAAAATATATACATAAGAGTTAAAAATGTTAAAAAGATAAAAGTATGGAAAAATTAAATATTGTTAAGATGTCAATTCTCTTTGAATTAATAACTAAGTTTAATACAATTCCAAAATTGTATTAAAATCCACCAGGCATTTTGTTTCTGTTTGTTTTTTTAAAGAAACTGACAAGCTGATTCTAAAGTTTATGTGAAATTGTAATAAACCTAGAATAGTCAAAATAATCTGGAAAAAGTAGAATAAAGTCTGAGAAATCATAATATCTGATGTCAAGATTTACTATAGAAACTAAGACTAGATGTGACATTAGTATAAGAACAGGCAAAAAGATGAATGAAACAAAAAAGAGAACCTATAAATAGACTCACATACGTGTAATCAACTGATTTTCAACAACGGTGCTGAGGCAAATCACTAGGGAAAGAAAAATATTTTCAGTGAGAGGTGCCAAAACAGATAGATATCTGTAATGAAAAGAAAAAATGAACGGATAGCCCTCACACCAAATATAAAAATTTATATAAAATAGAAAATATACCCAAATGGAAAAGGCAAGATAATTAACTTTCTAGAAGAAAATTTAGAAGAATATCTTCACAATTTTGGCATGGTTGAACACACAGGACACAAAAAGCACCAATCACATATTAATAAATTGGACTTTATAAAAATAGATTTCTCATTAACAAAATATACTGTTAAGTAAAAATTTAAGCCATAGACTGGAGGAAAATACTTATAACACATTTATCTTGAAAAGGATTTTTATCCTTTTTAACCCAAGAACAAGTTTTAGAATAAGTTTCTGAAATTATTAAATTTAGGCCTCTTCAGTTATAAAGATTTATCCAAGCTTTACTTAATTTTTTTTAATTGAGGTATACTATCCATGCAATCATACATCAGCTCTAAAAGAAAAATCATTTATAGTAGCTTAACTCCTATAAATCAATTACAAAATATATAAATAAAAATTGTGACTTAAAGATATATGAATAGCTAATATGCACATGGAAAGGTGCTCAATATCATTAGTCATCAAGGAAAATATAAATTGAAACCAAAAAGGGATATTAGGCTAGACCCACTAGAATTAAGTACATAGAAAATGTTGGCAATGATGGAGGAGCTGAAACTCTCATTCACTGCTGGTATAATTTGACAACTACAGAAGATTCTGTTCATCTATAATAATAAAAGCATAATATGCTAATTAGACCAGACATTCTTCCAGACATCTTTCCATCCTTCTGGATGAAGCCTAGACTGCGAGAGGCAAGAAGCCCAGGTCCCAGGTGCCAGAGGGAAGCTGGTGCCAGGAGCCAGGTGAAGGAAGGCTTATTCTTGCACAAATTTCATGAATCGGGCCTCTAGGTTTGTAAAGTTAAATATATACCACAGGTACATAAATTATCAATATATATTAAATTATACTTAATCTCTAAATATTTGATTGCATGGATAGTATACTTTAATAAAAAATTTTAAGTAAAGCTTGGCTAAATCTTTATAACTAAGGAGGCCTAAATTTAATAATTTCAAAAACTTGTTCTAAGCAGTTTGCTGTCTGAAGTTTGACTCTTAATTTTTTTTATTGCCATAGGTATTATTTAGGATTTATTTTTAATTGTTCTCAAATGATTGAATTTTTTTATTTAAATGTAATCATTAATGTCTAAGTTTAATATATTAAAGAATATAATTTTATAATTTCCACTATTGATATTTGTAAAGATTTTCCCTTCAGAGCTAATGTATGATGAATTTCTATAAAAGTTTTATTAACAATTTTAAAAAGGAAGCCTAAAATATCCAAATAGATATAAAAGATATAGAGACTTTTGAAATATCAAAATAGATAAATAAGATATAGAACATTATAAAAAATGAAAATAGAAAAGATCCTATTTTTCATATTTTTACATAATCTGTAATTATTGACTTTTGTTGACATTTTGAACAAATTTTGCAGTACATATCTCAAAAGAATGTTATTTGGTCTGCTTCAATATATTTACATTTGAAATTGTACCCTTTACTACAATAATTTTTTTTATTTTAAATTTCTTGTATAATATTGCTTTAGATATATTTCCTAAAATAAGAATTTAGTTGAATTTCATAGAATTTTTAAAGCAATCTGAGAATTCAGGTCTTTTAATATGTAATTTATCTCAATCATTTACAGCTTTGACTAATACTTCAGATCTTTATTTTTTCGTCTAGTTTCCTGTTTTCATTTTTCCTTACTGTTTTATGGAGGTTTTTCAGATAGGTTTTTTTTAATTACTCTTATAATTGCTTTACTTTTTCAAAAGCCTCTATTTCCTAACCGCTAGAGTCAAGTATGAAATGGTATCTTTTATTTTTCCCTGCTCTAAACATATCCTCACAAGTATTCCCAATACACCCATTAGTTTATAAATTCCTTTACTATTAGATTATTAACAAATTAATTTATCCATTGTAAATCTCTTGATAATCATTTTTATATTTGCATTCAGCTTTATAGAGAGATTTTTTGTTTTGTTTTTTTGTTTGTTTTTTTAATTTTAATTTTTTTATTTTTTGTATATATATTTTATTGTTTAAAGTATTACACATAGTAGTATGTATGTTTCCTTTTTTTACCCCATTGACCTCCCCCCGGCCTCCCCTACCCTCCAGCACATGCCCTTACCCCCCCATGCCCGCGCCCCCCCCCATGTCTTGTATCCATTGGTTATGCTTATATGCATGCACACAAGTCCTTTGGTTGATCTCTTACAGCCCCTGCCTCCCACTCTCCCCTTCCTTCCCACTGTAGTCTGACAGTCTGTTCAATGCTTCTTTGCCTCTGTATCCATTCTTCCCCCACCCCCATTTCTTTTCTTTAAAAAATCTTGCATCTGCATACTAGAGATAAACATATAAGAACAAAAAAAGGTTTGAGTCTCGGTTTCAATGATAAAGAGATTTACAATGACTATTTTTTTAATAATTCTGTATTGTTGAAAGTATTACATATGCTCCCTTTTGCCCCCATTGACCCCCTCCAACTTCCTCCCAGCCCCCACTGCTCCAGGCCTTCAGCACCCTGTTGTCTGTGTCCATGGGGGATAGATATATATATATATATATATATATATATAGAGAGAGAGAGAGAGAGAGAGAGAGAGAGAGAGATATAGATATAGATATAGATATATAGATATATATATATATATATATATATATATATATAGATAGATAGATATATATATATAGATATATATATATATATATATATATGGTCTTTGGTTGATTACCTCCCACCCACTAACCCTCCCTCCACCTTCCCTCTCAGATTCCACACCCTGTTCCATGCTTCCATGTCTCTGGATCTACTCCATTTATCTGTTACTTAGATTCCACATATGAATGCAATCATATGATACTACTGTCTTTCTATGACTGACATTTCACTTAGCATGATACTCTCTAGGTCCCTCCATGCTGTCTCAAAGGGAAGGATATTCTTCTTTTGTACTTTTGCATAGTATTCCATGGTATAAATGTACCACAGGTTTTTTTTATCCACTCATCTACTAATGTACACTTGGGCTATTTCCAGATCTTAGCTATTATAAATTGTGCTGCTATGAACATAAGGGTGCATACATTCTTTCTGACTGGTGCTTTGGGTTCCTTAGGATATAATCCTAGAAGTGGGGTCACTGGATCAAATGGCAGTTCCATATTTAATTTTTTAGGAAGCTCCATACTGTTTTCTATAATGGTTGCACCAGTCTGCATTCCCACCGGCAGTGTACTAGGGCTCCCTTTTCTCCGCATCCTCGCCAGCACTTGTCATTTGTTGATTTGTTGATGACAGCCATTCTGACAGGTGTGAGATGGTACCTCATTGTTGTTTTGATTTGCATCTCTCAGATGAATAGTGACTTTGAGCATGTTTTCCTATGTCTCTTGTCCTCTTTGGAGAAGTGTCTATTTAGGTCCATTGCCCACTTTTTAACTGGATTGTCTTTCTTTTGTTACATTGTATGAGTTCCTTATATAGTTTGGATATTAAATCCTTTATCAGATGTATCATTGCCAAATGTGCTTTCCCATACAGTGGGCTCTCTTTTCCTTTTGTTGATGGTTTCTTTTGCTATGCAGAAGCTTTTTAATTTGATGTAGTCCCATTTGTTTATTCGCTCTGTAGTTTCCTTTGCCTTAGGAAATGTTATCTGTAAACATGTTGCTATGAGAGATGTCAGATTTTGCTGCCTATGGTTTCCTATAGGATTTTTATGGTTTCATGACTTATATACAATAACTATTTTTGAGCAGTGTTTTTCAGACTTGTTCCATGGAATCCTCAGGTTCTGAAGAGGTACCTCACAGGTTACCAGTAGGCGGATTTCTTCCTTCTTCATACTCTCTTTAACCAGAGAAATAACGACTATATCTGTTTATATTTTTAGTTTTCAAGAACAATATTCTCTAAATATGGAATTTAGTGACTAAAAAACATTTGATAAGCACTAGTTAGTTGGTTTCTGACCTAAGACAAAGTTCTCCAATAAATCTTAGGTTTGTCCGTCAAGTAACTATTTCCAAAGAGGGTACATATTTTGAGGGCTTGCACATCTGAGATGTCTTTTTTCACATGTTAAAGATGATTAATGCTGGATATAAGAATAAGTTACAAACTTTTGTTCTCCAAACTCTGTATATAATTATCCATTTTCTTTTAAAGTTAAGCTTTCAGAGTAAAAACCAAAGAACTATTAGACTTTTGTCGTTTTTTAAAGGTAGTCTGTTTCTTCTGCTTCTATGCTTGTGAAAGTTTTTTCATATCTTAAAAATTAAAATTGTTGCAGGCTATAACCTGTGTGTGTCTTTGTGCATTGACTTGTCAGGATCCCAATGATTTTTTTCAATATGGATCTTACTCCTGCTCATGAATTTTTCCCATTAGTTTAACTGTCTTTTTCAGGAGTACCAATTATCTATATGTTTACTCTCAGGTCTTTAACATCCATATATTTTTTATCTATGTCAAAAGCCAAACGGCTCCCTGAAATCCTCCAGTTTCTGGACTCTGCAGTAAACCATTTCAGAGATGGGCTCTTCCTCTGGATCTTCTAGATACTCTTTCTTCCTTTGCAGTAAAGTCTTTTTCACACATTCCATATGGTTCTTTTCCCCACTCCCTATTTATCTTTGAACAAGTGGAAATTTATTCATATTTTATATTCGTCAAAAAACAGGAGAGTTGAAGTACCTTAGGCTCCATTCTATTCATGAGATGTGCACAGCATCTGCTCAAGCCCTGGTTTCCAGTGTGCCTTCCCCTAATGCACCCTTCTTCTACTGAGGCTCCACCTTGCTCCACCAGCACTGTCTAATCTCCTGGTACTGTGAACCTGCAATGTACATAAAAATCTGTAATTCCCAGCATGCACTGTCCTGAGGTTCTGGTGCTGGTGGTGGTGATGGTGATGGTGCTTTGGTTTTGTTATTGTTATTTCTGACCCAACCTAAACCTAATAAACTTTACCTGCAAGATATTTTCCCCTAAAAATGCAATGTACTTCCACCAGTCGTTCATCTCAGCCAAAGCTGACCTTGTTTTCTGAGAATCCAAGACCTTTTCTGAGACTTTAATTTCTCTGGCTATAGAATGATGTGACAATACTCTGAACCTCACTTATCAACCCAATGGGTAAAAGCCTACCCGCCCAGTGCTCCTGATAATGGACAGACAATGGAGAGGACATGGTGTCTTCTCTCCTTGTTTTAAAGGGTTTCTGTGCCATGCAGTAAAGCTGACCTGGTGTGCCACAGAAAAAGACTGAGGTAGGTTTATCTCAGGTTGCTCTATAGTTAGTATAGATGCTTCCCCAATTTTCAGCTTACACTGTCCATTGGCTTTATTTTTGTGTTTAAATTATTATAATGTTTCTTTGTCTTTATAGGCATTTTAGTAGGCACATTGGGAAAGATTTCACCAGGGATTTCTAGCCAGGCTACATTTTTAGCTGGAACTCCTACAGCTTCTTAGTGAATAATTAAAACACGTCTGGGGAAGATATTCAGCAACTAAATCAATGCTGGAGATTATTATTCAGTAAAGATGCGAAATCTGGCTATCTCACTGTGAAAGAGAGAGAAAATATTATTTTTCAGGAGCAAAGTAAAATTCCTAACAACTGACGAAGATTCCTTACAGAAATGATGACAAAGAATGGTATTCCCAAAATAAAAGGCTCATGCTGACAGCTCAAGTTGCTCTCCACCCAAGCAGAATTAAGAGTACCATTCTGCAGACTTGGGATTCATGTCACCACATCGAGTCCGAGCTATAATGAAGGCAATACTGTTTTGTTAAAAAGAACACCATGTGGCGGCCTTGCTAATCTTCTGGATGAGAATCAGCTGGAAGTTGGCAACACGTATTGACATGCCTCGGACTAAAAGGAGTTCTTAACATGACAGTGCAGTTTTCAGGGTGATCCAGAATTAGTAAGAGATGTATGGTAAATATAATGTGGAACACGGGCACCTGTAAAACAGTTGACTACTACGCACCTAGGTCCAATGAATTTTTTAAAAAACTGGATAGTTCAAATAAAACCCCAGAAGTAATAGGAGAACACAGTTAGTAGTTGGTATCTGAGTGGGATCCAGGGAAAATGCTGCTAGATGAGAGTCCATTTAAGATTGAATCTTGTCATAAGTTTTAAAATGAATTTGGGTTAAGCTCTTTAGCTAAAGGCTAAAAAATAAAAACCTTAAATAAAGGAATGGGTAGATGGCTCACTCAGAGTTGGAACTGCTTCCACCAAGAATAAAATGTTCCCCCATGAGAAACATGAGCTCTCCAAGTCTAGTGCCCTAAATAAAGGAGGCCCAATCACCTTTCTGAGGTCAATGCTAATATCCCCAACCTTCCAAGAGTTGAACAGCTCCAAGCTCTTCACCAGCCAAAGGAGCAGAATTTAACAAGGAAGAGCTTGCCTTCACCACACGAAAGAAAGGCTAAAAAACAGCAGCCTGTTTAAACCTAAGTTCCAAAGTAAGAGGTGCCAGAAAGGGAGATAGGTACAGGGCTACAAAAGGGGGATGGGAACTGAGCAGCTGAGACTGGAATGGAATCAGGAGGTGGGCAAAATATTTTTTAAAATCAGAACCTCAGTATTGTGGCAGTACATGACAGGGAAACATCTTGTTTGAACTTGTCTGTCCTGTCCATTCGGTAGGAGGAGCTCCGCTAATCCTTGGATAGAATTATTGAGAGCTGAAAGAGAATTTACTCCAGGCCCTTCACTGAGGACACTTAGGCCCCAGGAGATTAAAAGACTTGCCAGGCTCATGTGGTAAATGAGTTGCAGGAGTAGAATCATAACTCCTGATGCTTTTATGATGTTCTTTCCACTACAACACCAATCTCTCTCTCTTCTTGTGGAAAGTCTAAGGGAGGCAGTGTGATGCAGTAGGAAGAGAACTATAACGGCTGTAAGTTCTGAGTTCTAGCCTTCGCTCTCCTAGTTTGAATGACAGACTCCTAGAAGTCAAGACTATATTCAGTTCAACTTGCCATCCAGAATGAGAAACCCTTATATCCCTGGGTGGGCAGCCAGGCTCTTGTGAACCCCACTCAGAGGTAGATATCTGCTTCTCTGAAAATTCTATTCTGATCTCCAAGAAGGGGCTTTCATGTCTTCTCCATGATAACACTGCTCACTCAGCTCAGCAAGCATTCACTCACAGCCCCATACTTGCTAGATTCTGGAGCTGTAATCTTAAAATTACAAACTTGACATTGAGGAACACATGATCTAGTTAGGGAGATTTTCCTTAATCACTATTAAATATGATAATGCATGCTGATAACGCATGCCTACAAGTGCCAAACATATGCAAATACTCAATAAATATCAGACAGTATTTTTATTAACTTTTACATAACTCTCTTATCATCTTATGTTCAGGTGAAATTTCTACTTCCTTCAAGTGTGCAGCAAAGAATGTGGCAGCATAGAGGTCAGCAAATTTTTTCTATGAAGGGCCAGACACTAAATATTTTAGGTTGTACAAGCCATACATCTGTCACAACTACTCAACTCTGCACTTCTCGCACAAAAGCAGCCTTAGAAAATATGTAAATAAATAGATGTGGCTGTATACCAACAACCCTTGATTTATAAGATAGAGATCTGGCTAGATTTGACCCACAGGCCATGGTTTGCCAACTCCTGCACTAGATGTTCCTTAGCACCTCCTTTACTTTGTCAGCGTCCTTTTTGAAATGTGTCACTGAAAGCCAAGCACTGCTCTAAAGATGGCAGAACCAGTATAAAGTACAATAGGGTGATTAAATACCAGCAAGTAGGGCATTATAAGTCCATTGCCATGGTTCCAGCGTGATCACTTTTTAAAATAAGCAGAGTACTCATATTAATTTATTTTTAGTTTACAGTGTGCTTTCAGAAATACTCTCAATGCTTCATCCCACTGCTGGCTTATATTAGTTTTGAGATCAACTAGAAATCCTGGGAGTAAGGCTGTCGTCTCTGGTTAAAATGGCGAGAGTAAGTGAAAGTCAGCATTCTGAACATTGAGGAACCTCTAGCCCCTTCCCCAATCGACTCTCAAAATTCTAAGAGAGACCTAAGTCTCTGATCCCACACCAGTGTAAGAGATTAAAGGATTCCACCCTAGGGAAACAGGCCTAAAAAAAGATTCTGGTGAGTGAGTGCCCTTAGTGATCCCAGATCTGTCTCCTGCTTCAACAGTGTTTGGACAGAACAGGCTCAGGGACGCCCCTTCTTCCAGCCTCCGGCCACTCTTCGGCATCTTATCCAGTCACCACCTGCAGAACCACCTCCAGGACCAGCCAACACACCGGTTTTTTTCTACCTTAACTCCGTGTTTCCCAACAGCCATGAGCTCCCAAATTCGTCAGAATTATTCCACCGAGGTGGAGGCTGCGGTCAACCACCTGGCCAACCCGCAACTGCGGGCGGGCCTCGCACACCTACCTCTCTCGGGGCTTCTATTTCTCTCAAGGGCATGGGCTGCTGCTTCTTCCAGTTGGCAGAGAAGAAGGGAGTTGGTGGAGGAGATGTGCGAGGGCGCTGAGCGTCTCTTAAAGATTCAAAAACAGCGTGGTGGCTGCCTTCTCTTCCAGGGCGTGCTGAGGCCTCCTCAGATGACTGGGCAAAACTCAGGGTGCCACAGAGCCGCCCTGGCCTTGGAAAGCAACCTTGGATCTGCCTGCCTGGGTTCTACCCACATACATCATCTCTGTGACTTCCTGGTTGAGGAGGTAAAACTCACCAAGAAGATGGGCTACACCTGACTCACCTCCAAAAGCTGGCCGGCCCCCAGGCTGGGCTGGGTGAGTATCTCCTCAAAAGGCTCATTCTCAAGCACCACGAGGAGCCTTTGGAGCCCAGAGGCCTTTGAGAGGCCCCTCTGCATCCCCTGGTGTCTGGCTTTTATCTTAGCCTCTCCCCAAAACTACTAACCATTCTTTAACCACCTTGAAGCCATCTCCATGCATTGGACTAAATGAAACAATAAAGCTTTTTGCAGAGAACAAACAAAAAAAAAAGATACTGGCATTTGAGAATCCCCAACTAATGTGCTGGGTTCTTTCTGAGTGGATACTGAAGTTCACGCCAGCAACAGACGACAAGGATCACTAGTCATTTCAGAAATATCTCTAATCAGTTTTTAAGGCAGAGACTAATAAAACCATGCCCCTAAAAAAGTGCAAAGAACTAGAATAATACAAGGAATTTCAAAAGAAAACCTTCCCCCACAAAATCTGTAATTAATATCTTCAGAGAGATCTTTTAAATGCCTATTAGATTCACTAAACATGAATATGTAGACTGCCATGAAAAAAAATAATATTCAGAGAATATAAAAAAAGTTCTTGGTATTTAAAAATATGACAAAAGGAAAGATAAAATTGAGCAAATTATCCAGAACAAAAAGAAAAATAGAGAAGATCTAACATTTAACTAATAGGAATTCCAAAAAGAACAAATAGACAAGGAGAGGACACTAACAACACAGGCAAATTTCCTAGAACTGAAGGAAATTAGGTTCCCCGTTCAAATGGGCCCTGACAGCACAGCACAGTGTGCTGAGCACCTTAGCACTGTGTCAGAAGTTACTCGGCAACTAATCTTTATTGACCTGGGCTTGGCACTGGTGACCCAACAGCAAACAGAAAAGATACAATCCCTGACTTTGGAAATGTATAGGCTAATCGAGGATCAGTCCTCTTCATGTATCCCCCAAAAGACTGCTAAAAGACATAGTTTTCCCCCAGACTCAAAAGTGTTTGGTTGTCAGGAAGTCATGGGCCTGGTCCAGGTGATCATGCTGCCCCATCATGACTAACAGACCCACTCCCAGCCCCAGTGGCTGGTAAAAACTTAACTTCCCCACCGAAGGGCTTCCTTCTTCCCCCAGTTCTCTGAAACAGGTTGCATGTGAATGTTTATACTTTCTTGCTGCCATCCATCTGGCTTCTCCAGAGTTGGCTTACTATGACAACAAAAAGTGATGTACATATCCCTTCTCTAATCCCTTTTGATAAGTAAGGGGGTGGGGGTGATAGATATATAAAATCCAAGAAAATGAGGCTAGATATATAAAATTCAGATTAGCACATTACTGGTCTTTTTTCAGACATTAGTTCTCTTTACAACCCTGTTTAATATTCTTTACAACTTTGCAAAGAAGATATTTTTGACCATTTATGTGCAAAGTTCAAAAGGGTTTAAGTAACTTACCCAGGGATCCACAGGTAGGAAATAGTACTTCTAGAGTCATGCCTGGATCCTCTGATCCAAATCACAAATTCTTCTTTCTATTGGACAGACTTACTTATATACCGAATGACCCTCTTAAACTCCTCTCAAAACAAACAAAAACATATTAAGCAACATCTACCATAAAATTACCTCCAAAATTAATCATTCATAATTATGAATCACAAATCAATCTCAGAATTAACACAATGGAACACTTGATATTGCCAGGAAGCCTATATGAGGTATCAAGACCCTAACAGGAGAAAGACAGCAAACAAAGCTCAATGTCATGGGAGTGTGGGGGTCAGATACCAGCCATAATTCTGTCTTAATATTAGGGTCAAATCAAATAACCTCCCTAGATTTACTGGTCATTATTATAAAATGAGAGAATGAGACTCAATAGGGCTGAATTCCCTTTCAGATGTAATATTACTTCTGAAAAAGGAGGACTTGAATTTAGTCCCTATTTAACTATACTTTATTCACTTTATTAAGTAATTAATAAACATGAAAAATTGTTTAAACTCACTAGTAATCAAAAAACACAAATTAAATCAAGAGGCCAATTTGCCTAACAAATTAAGCAAATATTTTTAACTTTTAATATTTCTTTAAGATGTAGGTAATAACTGTTTCCTAGGGGGAAACTAGAAATAGAGCTATGGTAGGGATCATCACCCATAATTTTACCGGTCAGAAATAACTACTATTAACATTTTAATGTATGTCTTTCAAAAGCAACATACTGAACAAAACATATTATAAATATCTTTCCATTTCAATATAAATTTATACCTTCCTTTCATGTGGTCGTATCATCATTTACTTAAACAGTTCCCCAGTACTAGACATGATTAGTTGCTATTCTGCTATTATAACCAGTGCAGTCTTGTGTTACAGCTTGTCTGATTATTTCCTCAGGCTAAATTCCTGTAAGTGGAATTTCTGCTATGCACATATGTAAGGCTTGTGGCAACTTTTGCCAGACCGTCTTCAGAAACACATTTCACTCTCCAGCAGCCCCATATAAGACTGCCTATTTCCCATACCTTTACCAACACTGGGTGTGGTGTATAATCTTAACTTTTACCAAACCGAAAAGTAACCAGTTTTACTGGAGTTCTCTCTTAACTAGTGAGTTTAAGCTTTTCATACGTGGCCATCCTACATTCTTAATTATTTATTTTTTATAATGGTTATATCCTTTGCCTGATTTTCTGTTGGAAAGTTCATGGCTGGTGAACTGGAAAGTATCATGTTCCCTTGGAATTCTTCCCATGAGGAATAAGTGACGGAAAAGAAGTTCTTCTTAACCTGGGGGAAAGAAGGCTGGTGGGCCTGGCTAGCGTGGCTCAGGGGTTGAGCACCAACCTTTGAACCAGGAGGTCGCGGTTCAATTCCCAGTTAGGGCACATGCCTGTGCTATAGGCTTGATCCCCAGTGTGGGGCATGCAGGAGGCAGCTGATCAATGATTCCCTCTCAACATTTATGTTTCTATCGCTCTATCCCTCTCCCTTCTTCTCTGAAATCAATAAAAATATATAGTTTTTAAAAAGACTCTGGTTAGCCCTAGCCAGTTTGGCTTAGTGAATAGAGCATTGGCCTGTGGACTAAAGAGTTCCTGGGTTCGATTCCAGTCAAGGGCACATGCCCAGGGTTGCAGACTCAGACCCCAGTAGGGTGTGTACAGGAAGCCGATCAATGATTCTCTCTCATCATGGATGTTCTCTCTCTCTCTCTCTCTCTCTCTCTCTCTCTCTCTCTCTCTCTCTCCCCCTCTCCCTCTCTTCCTCTCTCCCTCTCCCTTCCTCTCTGAAATCAATAAAAATATATTTTTATTTTAAGACTCAGGTTAGATATAATTATAAACTACAGACATCTGAAGAATTGTTCTCGATTCAAAAGACTGTACAGGATGCAGAATGCAGACTCATACATTAGGTGACAAAATAAGACAACTGGAATTTGTACAAACCAAATAACATAAGAGAGATCTTAAGCAAGTCTGGGTGTCATTTGAAAGTGATCTCCCACCCATTGAATTCTATCCATCCCACCCCAAAGTATAGCAGGGGTCCATGGGTCGTGTCCAAGCTCATTATTATGCCAGCCCTTTACAACTAGTCCATCAAATCAGGATTAGTGGAAGTGAATTATTATATTCAGGAGATGATTAGTCATGGAAAAACTGTTCATCCTACTTCTTATCTTGAAAAGAAAACTTAACCACAAATTTTTGTCAATGTTTTCAGAGACCTCCAGCTCCAGTTTTAAGAGGAAGTATATCCCTTTAAGCTATAATTTAATTCTAAGTACAAGGGTAATTTCAGACTCTGAGATAATGAAAGGCAACTTCATGCCTGCCTTCTTGCTCTGAGTACAACTCCTAAAAGTTCACCTCCTTGAAGGGCAGGCTTTGTGGTGGCCTTTAGCATCTACTATTAATTCTAAAGCCAGTATAATCACCCCCAGGCAAGAGTCCTCAAGGTAGTCTGGACCTAATACCCAAGGTAACATGGGAAGTTGGGAATTCAAATCTGAACAGCTCCATGTTACCTTCTTCTTGGATATTCAGGAGTAAGGTCATCCACATGGCAAACAGCCCCAACAGTAGCTCCCTATTAGTGAGTCACTTATTCCGGTTGGATTTTAGCAATGCTAGAAGTTACATTGCTAAAAACAAAACATAATATTTTAAATCTGTCCAATATTCTACAGTCCATTATAACCATAGTCAGCAGGCAAGTTACAGAGTCTTATTTTCTAAAGCCAATGGAAATACTCTAGAATAGGTTGACAACCATGAAAGAACAGAAGGCACAAAGCTGGACTTAGTCAGTTCCTCTTTTAGAAGATAGTTCAAAATCTACCCCATATCTGTAGGTAGGTCATCAAGGAATTACTGCAGCATAGACAGAGCATCACTGTAGCTGCCCATCATTAAGCATGTAGGTAGGAAAGGACCCTCACATTGCTTGGATTCTTACTTATACAAGGGCACACACTGTGTCAGGGCCCCAGCAGGTCTGGTGAGCTGGTAAGAGTAGTGATCATTCTATCTTCTTACTAATGCCCATACACAAGGAGTCAAGTTTGGACATGAATCCATGCCAGCTTATTTAAGACTGATCTGACAAAGCCCTCAAAGAACTGAACATCTAAAATGACTGGATACTATCCTTTCTCATCTCTTTATCCACTCTCCCCAATCAGAAATGGCACAGGACCCATGCTGGATGCTATACCTTCACTGCAGCACACATAAAAAAATTCTCATACACAGGGAATTTCTTTAGTCTGAAGGTTAGTATGACATTTCTCCACCTTCTCATTGAAGAAACATTAACACTTTGACTACTTGAAATTTTTTAATTGCATAAATAAAATCATAACCAAAATAAAAATGCAAACAACCATTGTAGTTAATAATCTGAACTATAAAGATTCATTAAATTAAAATAAATAAATAAATAAAAATATGAAGCCCAAAAAGATGCAACCAACTGGAAAAAATATTTACAACAAAATATGAAAGATAAACAGTTTGTATTTTTATTGTTTGAGAAACCAATAAAAATATGTCATAAAAAGACAATTAACCAAAGAGAAAATACAACTATTATACAATATACACGCACTGGCCATCAAAAATGTTTGTTCAAACAAGGCACAATATTTTACTTATTACTTAGTCTGTCAACAAAATGTTTTAATATTTCTCAAAGTTTCAGAACTGCAATGTCAATGGTCCTGAATATTCCATGGGAGTTTCTAAAGACCTCCAGAACACCTAGGATTTAGAGGCAGAATGTACTCCTTTAGAAAAGATTGGTGAGTGAATGGCAACTAGAGACCCCTGGAGATTCCCTACTGCATTCCCCTGTCCTAGACCACTATGTCCTTTACTTTGTCCTTTTGGGCCACCACCCTTCCCCCAACCCCAGGAGTGAGGTGACATGAGCTCTTCAGAGCCAAAAGATCCCAATGTGATGCAACGGGCTAGTTGGTTTTGTTTCATCACTGAATGATTCCTATCTCTTTCTTTGGATTTCTTTCGTGATGAGCAGAGCAAAGGAGAAACAAGTCTGGAGATCAGGAGCCTCATACTGAAGACATATTGGCCCTTTCATAAAGAAGAATAATTCTAACTCTGTAGCAGAAAGCACGTGTAGAACAGATTGGACCTGTGTGAACGGGTTTTCTAAGGGTACAACGTAAATTACTAATTCACACAGTGTAAGAGACATCACTGAGGAGTGTAGAAAGAATATTGCTGAGCAAGGACCTACCCTGGCTTTCACACTTTCACCAGTTTTCATAACACAGGAATCATTCACTAAATATTGACCGGCATTCTTAGCATAGAGCAGAGGGTCTACTAGAAAAGAAAAATGTGCCCATTGTCCTTTGATTGGTCTACAAGACCAATGGATTTCCTGATTAGCTAGTTCAATTAAATCCCAGGCAGCTGAAAACAACTGGCAGGAATTACAGAATTTTAGATTGGAGAAGACCTCAGAGGCTGTCTTGAGATCCAGATACAATACATAAATGACCTCTACAGCATTCCAGATGGGTGAGCATGCAGTTTTTCCAAGAGTACACCATCTTACAATCGAATAGAGCTTGCTTTCATATCTTAAGCTAAAATCTTCCCCCTTCCCCATAAAGTTTAACTTTAGACTCAAGGTAGTGTTGTGCATGTCACTTGAAAATCAGTCATAGGTGCTTTCATCTAATAAGGACTATGAGAAGGCAAAATGTTACTAATCTGCCTCAGAAGAAGAGGTTCTCTCCTCCAATGAAAAGCTAATCTTCATATTTGTGCTCTATTCTGTTACTCAAACTGGAAGGTGCATCAGAATTACCTAAAGAACTTAATAAAATACATATTGCTGGTTACCACTCAAAGTTTCCGGGGTGTGGCCCAAAAATTTGCTTTTTTTATTATTTGTATTTATTCCCAGGTGATGATCTTCTGCTGGTCTAAGAACCACTGCTCTAGATCAGGGATCAAAAACCTCTGTCAAGAGCCAGATAGCAAATATTTTGGGCTTTGCAAGCATATAGTCTCTTCTGCAACTACTCAACTCTGCTGTTGTAGTGGGAAAGCAATGAAAGATGAATGGCAGGAATCATAGAACTTTAGACTGGAGAAGACCTATGAGGCTGACTTCAATGGTTGTGTTCAAATAAAACTTTATTTTAAAAAACAAGCCATGGACAAGCCTTCAGGCTGTCACTTACCAGCCCTTGCCCTAGACTCTTGCTGCTCAAAGTTCTACTTTCATCCTCCCTTTTGTAGAAAAGTTTCTTGAATACATCAACACTCACTGTTTCCACTTCTTCACTCCCTCATTCTCCCTACAACCCTTGCAGTCTGGATTCTACTCCCTCCTGTGCACTGAAATTGATTCAGCAAAATCATCAGTGCTTCCATATGACAGTTTTCAGTCCTTTCCTTTTCTGTTTTTCTCTTGCAGTGACTCTGCTGACTTCTCCATCTTTCTTGGAACAACTTCTTCAATCAATTTCTTTGATAACCACTTTCTTACAGCTCCTATCAAACTTCTCTTTCTTCTGCTCCCTGGAAAGGGCTTGGGCTTGGTACTGGAGGGATCAGGGTTGGGTATCCAATCCATTCCTCTGCCACACTATCAGCACCATGGCATTAATGGCATGTGAACACTGGACACTGAGTCTTGGTCCACAATCCTCTTGGCCACTTCCACTCAGGTACTCAGCATGTATTGTGGCACAGATGTTTAAAGATCCTTGGGGGCAACCAACCCATCTGCATGATTTGGGACAGTAGACTGTGGATAGAGGAAATGGATGGCTCCACTTCCCTAATTCAGCTTTGATTAGGGATTGATGCGGAAATTCCACTTTGATAGAAGGAAAAACCATGGGGCAGGGAATGCCCTTGCCAACAAGTATCCTCTTGCCTGGAAATACTCCTTCAGACAGCTGAAAGGGAGGGAGGAGGAGAATGGTCTCTCTTTCTTCTTTTAAACTTCCTGAGTTTGGCTTAAACATAACTCTTTTGGTCAACTCAAGGGCACCCTCCAAAAAGAAGCCATAAAACATGAAATGTGTTATTTTAGTAATTCCTTATACAAGGTAAGTGTTCTGATGTTTGCATTTAAAGTTGGCATTGCTGAGAGAAAGTCAGTCCCACCCAAAAAACCTATTGTACTATTCCATTTATATTAAATGTCCAGAAGAGATACAACTATAGAAACAGAAAGTAGATTAGTGGTTACCTAGGGCTTGGGAAGGGGGTAACAGGCAGGGGGATTTCTTTTGGGATGATGAAAATGTTCTAAAATTAAATGGTGGTGATAGTTGCATAACTCTGTAAATGTACTAAAAACCACTGAACTGTGAACTTCAAATCGGTGAATTTATTGTATGCAAATTATACCTCTGTGGTCGGCAAACTGCGGCTCGCAAGCCACATGCGGTCTTTTGGCCCCTTGAGTGTGGCTCTTCTGCAAAATACCATGGCCTGGGAGAGTCTATTTTGAAGAAGTGGCGTTAGAAGTTTAAGTTTAAAAAATTTGGCGCTCAAAATAAATTTCAATCGTTGTACTATTGATATTCGACTCTGTTGACTAATGAGTTCGCCGACCACTGTTATACCTCAAAGCTGTTAAAAAAAAAAAAATACTGGCATTGCACAATATAGAGATGAATGATAACATTCCTGCCAGTAATTTAAAGTTTTAATTATTCTTTATTGGAATGACCTTACATCACAAACAAAAGCTACCATGATGTCAAGAGAGAGATCATAGAAGAAAGGGAAAAGCTTTGTAATCTAACTTAAATAGCACTTTTTCCTCATTTAGAATAATAGGCCCTATATTTTCATTTACATTGGCTCAGCTTATAACCTCTTAAATATTGATGATTCCCATGACTGATACAAATTTAAAATAGTTTCTCATTGGGTTTTAAATATGCATTTTTGAAATAATAATGAGACAGAACATGTTTACACATGGTTTATCTTCTAGTGAAGTCCTTGTTCAAATGTTTTGCTTATATTTCCCTTGGATTTTCTTTTCCTTATTGGTTTGTAGGAGTTCTTTATAGATTCTGGTTATTAATTCTTTGGGTATATGGGTTCAAATAGCTTATCAAAAATCATACTGTCTGATAATATCAAAAGTTGACAAGTATATAAAACAATCAGAAATTTTTTTATTTTTTTATTAAGTTATTATATATGTGTCCTTATCCCTTCATTACCCCCTGACCCCCCACTCATTTCCTCACCCCCTTGTTGTGTCCATTGATTAGGCCTATATGCATGCATACAAGTCCTTTGGTTGATCTCTCTCCCTTACCCCCATCCTCCCCTACCTTCCCTCTGAGATTTGAGGATCTGATCGATGTTTCTCTGTAACAACCAGAATTTTTACACATTGCTGGTGGAAGTGTAATCTGGTAAAAAAAAAAAAACCACTCTGGGAAATCATTTGGAACTACCTATGTATTTGAATGATATATACCCAATGACCCACCAGAGTCAGTCCTAGATATATAGCATAAAGAAACTTTTGGGGATGAAGAGTACAGGATAGGAAATATAGTCAATAATATTGTAATGACTATGCATGGTGACAGGTGGGTACTGGGAATACTGGGGGAATCACTTTGTGAAATATATGATTGCCTAACCACTATGCTATATACCTGAAACTAATACAAAATAATATTGAATGTTAAATTTAAAAAGACACTTTTGAATAATTATAAGAGGAAGTATATATTGTAGTGCTCTTTAAACTATCATTTATAATAGGAGTGAAACTGGAATAAATCTAAATGTTCATCATGGATACTAAATTGTGGCCATATTCATATGATGGAATACTTTACAGCCATGCAAATAAATACAATATAACATACAATGACATTAAATAAATAGGTGCCTAATATTAGGTGAAAAAATCACAGAAAAATCCAGGTAAGATTCCTCAGGGAAGGAACAACCTAAGACAGGCACAGCTGCAGAGGGGCCATCAGGAGAGAACTTAAAGGTCAACAGAGGTGGGACACAGACCCTCACCCCCTAACCTTGCAGGGGCCTGAACTCTCGCCCCTTCTGAGGGAGGTCTCCTGCCCCCATTGCTGCTTCACCTCCCATGCACAGCTCAGACTGGGACCCAGGTTACAGACCAAGACTTGGCCAGCAACAGCTGCCCTATATCTAAATCCAGTCTAGTACCAGGAATGCTCAGGGTCTACTCAAGAATGCAAATAATCCTTTTCACTAATATTTACAGGGTAAATTAAGATTATTGTTTGAGTATTAAATTTGACAGTAAAACAGTAATCAAGTTTACAGATTAATTTAAATTGGCCAATTGAAATAAGTGAATACTCAAGAAAATTTAAGTGTACTGGACAAAAAGCTATTCCTAAAATATTAATGAAAATTTATATTAGTAGTTCATCTCATTGTAAAATTGCCTAGCATGCAAAGAACCTAAAGCAGTCATATTTTTGTGCAAAAATTAAAATTTAAAGTTACCAAGACTGCAATATAAAATTTCCAAAAGCCCCCATTAATCAAAAAAGGGGGGATAGTGGGGTAATATCATGTAAGAAAAATTATCCTGTAGGTAAATTACATCTAGAAAATTTTTACTTCAGAAAATTAATTTCCATATGTAATGCTAACAGCAGGACACCCATGAAAAACACACATGGTGTCAAAATAAGCCAAAGGAAAATCATTTGGCCAAAAATAAAAAGAATCCCAAGTCTAATTTACAGAAAAGATTCCTTTATTAACTTTTGGTCGAAAATATGTTTGCATATTTTCAGAAAACAACTCCAAGACCATATGGATTCCTACAACAAAGAGAAACTGACAGGTCTGTTCCAACCCCAAAGACAGTCCAGAGATGGAAGACACCGATCACACCTTTCCATGCTAGCAGTCAGCAGCTGTGCATCGCTGCAGACAGCCCAGGACCAAACCAGAGAGGATGGAACCTGCATTGCCACCATTTGTCCACCATCTAGATACCATTGCTGACATGCACGCATAAGGAACTATTTGACATTGAAACTGGGACTCAGAACTGTTGGACATTGAAACTGAGACTCAAACATTTTTTGTTCTTATATATTTATTTCCAGTATGCAGATGCAAGATTTTTATAAGAAAATAAATGGGGGAAAAGATAGATACAGAGGCAAAAAATCATTGAACAGACTGTCAAACTACAGTGGGAAAGCAGGGGAGGGTGGGGGGCGGAGGCTGTAAGAGATCAACCGAAGGACTTGTATGCATGCATATAAGCATAACCAATGGATACAAGACACTGGGGGGTGGGTGGGGAGGTGAGGGCACGTGAGGACATGTGCTAGGGGGTAGGGGAAGCTGGGGGGAGTTTGATAGGGGGGAATGGAAACATATGTACTACTATTTGTAATACTTTAAAGAATAAAAATAAAATTTTAAAAATCACAGAAAAATCACCTGGTATGAGTCCATTTACATATAGGTCAAAATAGTCATGAAAATACATGTTGTTTAGGGATAAAACCAAATGTGTAATAAAATCATAAAGAAAATCAAGGGTATAATAAACACAAGATTTAAGATGGTGATCATGTACCTCTAAGAGGTAAGAAAGAAGATGAGACAGATGGGGAACTTCAAACTTATTGGTAATGTTCTTTATCTTAAACTGAATGATAGGCAGATGGGTGTTATTTGTTGATTTTTTATAACATATATGTAATTTATAAATTTTTTGTATATCAACATTGAATGGATATCTACTAATAGAAAGATACATGTTTATTGAAATGATCATTACAAATTATATCATGTAGCAGCATAGAAAAATGCTTCTGATGTGTTAATTAAAAATTAGAATAAAACCTGTATATCAAAAGCTATGATTTCAACTACACACAAATTATAAATGATGCAAACTAAATATAAGCAAGGGAAAAGAAAAGACACTTGATTTTTAGTTTAATTTTTCTTCTTTATTTCCATTAGTGTGGTCATAATTCTGTGCCAGTAATAAAATGATACAATTAAAACAGAAAATCAATGCTCTAAACAAGTCTTCCATTAAACTAAGACACTACCCTTCTCAATTGCAAAGTATTCAAAGGAAAAAACAATGTCATGATTGCTGCACTTGTGAATCTTGCTTTATGTAACAACCAAAACACACCTCATCAGCCTTCTTCATTCACGTCCCCATAACCCTGACAACCACAGAAACACGGTACCCAGACAGCTGAGAAAAGACACTGCCCCAAAACCTTTCCTAAGACAAACGCTACAACCCAATAACCTCATTTTGTGGAAGACAGAAGAGAAAGTTTATGTCTAACCTACTCCTTGTTACCAAGGGACTAAGAAAATGGAATATGATTTTAGAAAACTGCATCAGTTTCTATTTGATTTGCAATCAAAACCATTCTTACTATGCTAAGTAAAAGTATCATGAGCAATCCAAGGTCACCAGAAACATTTTATCTCAATATTATTAAGAAATAATCTCTAAATGTTTCTCAAAAAGACATTTAAAAAAAACTTGAGGAGCATTAAACTTACAGTTGTATCTCTGTCCAAATATCTAAAGTTTGCAAAAGAATAGAAAATAAAGTACAAAAGAGTGATGGTGTTTTAATGACTTTAAATCATAACTAAAGTGTTCATACCGTCAAACTTAGAAGAAAAAAATCACTACTGCTTTATTGAAGTTAAGAATAAATTAGAGGCATGTAAAAGTCTGGAATAACAATATGCTATAAAAATTACTGATATAAAAATATGCCATTTAACAAATTTGATACTACAGAGACATAAAATTCTACAGAGAGTCTGGAAGCAACCATGTGAACATAAGGAGATAGCTGGGGTAATGCCAACATGGTTAATTCAGAAAGAAACTCAAATTTATAACTGGTTAGATTTAATTTCTGTTTTGAAGATAAATTACAATGCCAGAAATCTATATGCTTCAGAAATTTTTCTACTGGTATTTAAAGGCAAAAACTGGACAATATAAAAATATATTTTCAGTAAACATCTTCCCTCTACTCTCTCCCAAATCTCATGAACATCTCAGTTCACACAGATGGATGCACACACTCACACATACATTTATATACACACCTCCAAATCTAGAATTTCAATAATGACTAATTCTAGGTTACCAATTACGTATAATGCAATATATAGATAAAAACATTGAAATTGTTTTAAAACCAATTGTATAATTTTGGCATTCAGATATTTTTTTAAAGAAATTGATTTAGAAAAAGTTGGAAAAGAAGCCCAAGTTGATTGACAGTTTGGAGTTTGTGTTTCCTCCATCTGATCATAGCCAAAATGCAAATATGATTAAGTTCTGAGAGACAGGAATCTGCAAAGTGTCTGCCACTTACTAGCATCTTTCCTCTAGGTACCATCCAGCCAGGGCATCAAGGGTGACTTTGTAGCTTGTTGCCTCACAAACCCCTTGGATTAGGAAAGGGAAAATAATCGTTATTCCATGCTCCAAATCTGATGCAGTGGTGGAGCTGTTATTGAGTGTTGAGTTTATGTCTGAGATCAACAGGAAAGAAAACTGAAATGGACTGTTTGCTATGGGCACACAAGGAAAAAATGGTAGCAGAGGTGCCATGTGGTTACCATCTTTGCCTAAAACAAATTCTACACTTACCTATATCATTAGGAGGTAAGACATACACACATGTACACACCCTACAAGTGCATATCTTTATTCTATTAATCACTTAAATAAAAGTTGCATAAACATAAACCCATTTTGTATAATCATTTCAACAAAGCCATTCAACAGTTCATTTAGAAAACCCATTTATAAACTAAATCATAATTATATGTACTACACATTGTTCTAGGTACCTGAAATATAGAATAAGAATTGATTCAGCCCTAACCTGTTTGGCTCAGTGGATAGAGCATCGGCCTGCAGACCAAAGGGTCTCAGGTTCGATTCCGGTCAAGGGCACATACCTTGGTTGCAGGCTCCTCCCCAGCCAGGGCCCTGGTCAGGGCTACTGCAGGAGGCAACCAATCAATGTGTTTCTCTCAAATCAATGGTTCTCTCTGTCTTCCCCTCTCTCTTTCACTCTTCCTAAAAATCAATGGGGAAAAAATATCCTCAGGTGAGGATTAACAACAAGAAAAGAATAATTGATTCATGCCCCCAACGAACTCACAAGCTAGACTAAAAGATATAAAAATTGTCATCATACCCAATGCCAGTGGAGGAATGGACCAAGTATTAAGGAGACAGATCAGCATTTGTCAAGTGAGTTGGCCAAGGCCTTCCATTCATCATTTAATAAACACACAGGGTGTTTGAGTTGTGCCAGGGTCTGTGCCAGTTACTGGAGATAGAAATAAATGCCAAGTCATATCCTCCAGGAGCTATGGTCTGGAGGTTTAAAGGCAGATGAGTTAGATCCAATAAAGAAACAGACTTGGGTGGTAATAGGAGTTGGAATGGTAAAAGGGATTGCAATTCAAATTACAAAAAGTTATTTTACAAAGTGAAGAATACCTTCATAAATCACCCTCTTGGGAGTTCTGCTTCCACCAAGGATATAAAAAGCTGATAACAGCCAAGACCGGTTTGGCTCAGTGGATAGAGCGTTGGACTGCGGATTGAAGGGTCCCAGGTTCGATTCCTGCAAGGGCATGTACCTCGGCTGTGGGCACATCCCCAGTAGGGGGCGTGCAAGAGGCAGCTGATCGATGTCTCTCTCTCATCGATGTTTCTGACTTTCTATCCCTCTCCCTTCCGCTCTGTAAAAAATCAATAAAATATATTTAAAAAAAAAATAAAAATAAAAAGCTGATAACAGCTCAGTGCAACCCTAACAACAATAAAAAGCTGGATAGACTCAAATTATAACTTCTTCTGAACCATCAGAGAGTTACAGTCCCATGACAGCCAAGTAGCCTAAATTGTAAGGAAAGGCAGGACTTTCCAATGAGCCAGGAAAATAAAGGAAGCAACCCTGGGTGCCATCCTGGTGGCTAATAAGAATTCAGCTAAATTTTTAACTAATTGCAAAAGGTCTAGTTCTTATCTTCCTCAATTCCTGGCAGCTATACTGTAACTATTTAAAAATAATAAACTTGAATAGAAAGGCAACAGCTTATTTGGGCTTAGAATAGTTGTTTTTTTCAACCCTGGCAAGCCTTGCATTTCTAGATTCTCTCTATTCCCTCTGTTTCTGCTCTCAAACCAGCTAATTCTTGCCTGAGCTCAACTCATTCTTGAAAGATGTTGCTATAAGCAGCAAGTAAAAGCCAATGCACATTAACACGCTGGCTCTTTATAACCATCTCTCCTAGAGTACTCACATGAGAATCAAATAAGTGATCTTGTATTCAGTGAACACACACAAAAAAATCTTCAAGTGGTGAGAATTCTTACTGTGGGACTCCTACACTAATTCATAAACCTCTGTATACCTAAGAATCTTAATCCATTTCTATTTTAAAACCATTACAACACTTAGAAAACAGGACTAGAAACAGAATACAGTCCAAAAAGAAACCTATACACGTACAGTCAAATGACTTTTGACAAGACATCAAAGCAATTCAGTGAAAAAAGCAAAATTTATTCAACAACTGGGTTAAAATAACTGGATATTCAGAGAGAGAGAGAGAGAGAGAGAGAGAGAGAGAGAGAGAGAGAGAGAGAGAGAGAGAGAGAAGAAAGAGGAGGGGGGAGGAGGAGGAGGAGAAGAAGGAGGAGGAGGGGGGGGACAACAAGCTGGTAACAGCTCAGTGCAACCCTAACAACAACAAAAAGCTGGATAGACTCAAATTGTACACAAAAATCAATTTGAGAATTAAATGTAAAGGTAGAACAATATAATAATGAAGCTGGGGAGGCAGAAACTTAGGAGAAAATCTTTGTAACCTTGCAGTAGGCAAAAACTTTTCAAGAAGGACAGAGAAAGCATGAACCATAAGAGGAAAACATTGATAAATTTTAATCCATCAAACTACGAAGTGTCTGTTCATCTAAAGACACTACCAAGAAAGTAAAAAGCTAAGCCATAGACTGGGAAAAAATATTTGCAATACACATATCTGATAAATATGCTCATACTAATAAATCCTATAAATCAATAATAAAAAGACAAAGAACTCAATTTTTCAAACAGGCATAAGACTTAAACAGACAGCTCACAAAGAAGTTTTACAAATGGCCAATAAGCACATGTAAAAGTATTCAACATTATTAATCATCAGGTTTCTACAAAGTAAAATACAATGAGATACACACACACAGTAGCAACACCAAATGTTGGAAAGGATGTGGAACAACTCAAAGTTTCACTTTTTCTGGTGGAATATATAATGGTACAACTACTTTGGAAAAATGTTTGGCAATTTCTTACAAAGTTACACATACATCTGACCTATGACCCAGAAACTCGATTCACAGATATTTTCCCAAGAGAAATGAAAATGTGTGTTTATAGAAATGTCTGTGTATAGAAAGTTTTATATAAGAATTTGCATAGAAATTTTATTCAGATTAGCCAAAATCTGGAAACAGTCCAGATGTGCATCACAGGGAAAGAGAGTTTTTTAAAACTGTGGTGTATTCAAAGAATGGAACACTAACTACTCAGCAATAATAACAAGTGAACTACTGGAACACACAATATAAATGAATCTCTAAAATATTATATTCAATGAAAGAAACAAAGTACAAAAGAGCACATACATAATTCCACTCATAAGAAATTCTAGAATATATAGAACTAAGGTTTGATGATACAAAGCCAATCAGTAGTTGAAGGGTAACTATGGGAATTGACTGGGGGGCATGTGGGAACATAATGGGCTAATGATAATATTTTATCTTGATATGCAGTTGTCAAAACTAATGTACTTAAACATCTGAGCATTTCACAGTACAGCAGTCCCTGCTTATCCACAGTATCACTTTCTATGTTCATCCATAGTAAACCAAGATCTGAAAATTTAAATGGAAAATTCCAGGAATAGAAAGTTCATAAGTTCTAAACTGTGTGCCATCCCAATCCATCCTATCTAGTACATGATTATTTATCCCTTATAGCAGTGAGGAACATTTGGCCCATGGGCCATATAAGGCCCTCTAAATCATTTGGTCTGGCCCTACCAAGGCCTTAGGGGTGAATTAATTAAATATTTTACCAAGAATAGCTGGTTAATTTTTAAGCTGATAATTTTGTATGGCTCATGAATGATGTTATAAATATCCAAACAGCTCAATGTTCCCCACCTCTGATCCAGAGTATTCGCTGTATAGGCTATCTGTCCTTTAGTCATTTGGTAGCCATGTGGGTTTTTAGATCGACTGTCATTATCGCAGTGCTTGTGTTCAAGGCAGCCTTATTTTACTTAATAGTGGCCCTCATTGTGCCGTACCTTAAACCACGAGATCCACATGGTATTCATAGTTGGAAAACAAAAGTAGGTGGCCATTTCTTCTGTTACACAAGATTACAGCACCACTCCGTTCATCCTGTACTTCATTAAGTAATTCCTGGAAATAAAGCATTTTCTATTTTTGCAAAAATAAATTTTGTAATTCCTGGAAATAAAGCATTTTCTATTTTTGCAAAAATAAATTTTAAATAAATAAGCAATTTTTTTCTAGAATCTTAGAATTAAAGGAGATCTTTGATGCCATTTAGATAAAATACAATAATGTCTACTCTATTATGTCTCAATTTAGATATTTCCAAAGAGAGTGTTATCAGTGGGGTGCCCGCTGTGTCCCCACTTGTTATTGATGGAAGTGGAGTTCTTGGGGTGCCACAGGAACAAGAATTTCCTGAGGGCCCTCCCCTCCACAGGAGGATGAGGTATAGTGGAAAGCTTTATTGATGATATGATATTAGGGGAGCTCCTCTCCAACGTCCCATCTCCTTCTCTCTAGCCATGGAAAAGGTTCAACTGTATCTTCAGTAGAGCTAGGATTAAAATCATTGCCCAGGATTCAGAACCACGATGGCGGCATAGGTAAACACCTATTGTTCTGCCCCGCACAACGATTTAAAAACTACAACATAACAAGAAAACAAACATCACCCAGAATAGCGAGAAAGCTGGCTGAGTGAAAACTCCACAAATAAGAGTAAAGGTGGGACACTGAGACTCAGAGGAGCAGCGGGAGTGCAGTCTTGAAGACGGAAACAGGTTAGGAGCCGTCCTGGTCGCGCACGCGGGCTGTAGGGCTGGAGCAGCAACCTTGGCTGGATTTCGCCAACAGGGAGGGCGGAGACGTCCCACTGCATAGATTCCCCAGTGCCAGGCGAGGTCCGAGGTCCAGGGGACACACCCTGGAAGCGGGGAGCGGCAGAGGTCTCCTAGTCTGAAACCAAGAGGATGGGGAAAGAAGTTTGCGTGCAAGTGTCGCACAAACCCGTGACTTGCCCCCTGGAAACTTGTCTCCTGGTCCCAGAAACCATCTATTTTACAACCCTGGGCTAGACTTTGGGTGTGCAGACTCATTTGGGGAGAGGCAGAGTTGTCTGGCAAGGGGAAGAGACTAGTGGCTTGCTCTTGGAGGTGCCTGCAGCCATCCCCATCCAACAGAGACCCACGTGCGCGAGCTCCGCATAGGACATAGCTGACACTGAGGCTGCCTGCGCAGCTCAGAGACTCCGACCATCCAACCTGAACACAGTCTCCCTTCACAGCCAATTGGCCTGGAGGTCAAACCCTCCTAGGGCTAACAACAACAAGCTGGGTTTAAATTCAAAAATACTGTACAACCCATAAAGGATTGCAGTAAGAGTACCCACCTCAAGTAACTGGGGAGGCTGAGCCACTGTCCCTTTGAGGATATCTACCACATAAAGCAGCCACCATGCAGAGATATGGAAAGAAATCAGGTGTGAAAGAAATGGAGGAGAAAAGACAACAAGACATAGAGTTCAAAACCACGCTTATAAGGCTTTTCAAGAGGCTCCTAGAAAAGGCCAATGAACTTAATGAGAATTACGAGGAAATAAACAAGACCAACCAGGAAATGAATGAGACCCTCAAGGAAATGAACAAGACCTCTGAGGATATGAACCAGTCCCTCACGGATATGAAAAAGGACCAACTAGAAATCAAGCATACACAGACTGAAATAAAAAATATTACACCAAGTCCTAAAAGCAGTCCAGAGGGCCACAAGAACCAAGTCAAAGATTTGAAATACAAAGAGGCAAAATCCACTCGGCTGGAAAAGCAAGAAACAAAAAGAATTCAGATAATTGAAGATAGTGTAAGGGGCCTCTGGGACAACCTCAAGCATGCCAACATCCGAATTATTGGGGTGCCAGAAAAAGAGAGAGAGCAAGTTAATGAAAACCTACTTGAAGAAATAGTGACTGAAAACTTCCCCCACCTGGTGAAAGAAACTGACTTAAAAGCCCAAGAAGTACACAGAACCCCAAAATATAGGAATCTAAAGAGGACCACACCAAGACATATCATAATTAAAATGCCAAGAGCAAAAGATAAAGAGAGAATATTAAAAGCAGCAAGAGAAAAACAGTTGGTTACCTACAGGGGAGCACCCATACGATTGTCAGCGGATTTCTCAACAGAAACGATGAAGGCCAGACGGGAGTAGCAAGAAATATTCAAAATAATGAATAGTAAGAATCTACAACCAAGATTACTCTATCCAGCAAAGCTATCATTCAGAATTAAAGGTCAGATAAAGTGCTTTGCAGATAAGAAAAAGCTAAAGGAGTTCATCACCACCAAACCAATATTATATGAAATGCTGAAAGATATTCTTCAAGAAGAAGAATAAGAAAAAGGTAAAAATATAAATTATGAACAACAAATACACATCTATCAACAAATGAACGTAAAAATTAAGTGAATTGACAGGCTGATGAACATGTTAAGCTGGTGAATATAACAGAAACATGGACATAGAGAGGGGATGGACTGACAATTCTTGGGGAGAAAGGGTTGTGGGAAGTACAGCAAGAGATTGGACAAAAATCTTGCAACAATGGGAGACAACATTGGGGAGGGGGAGGTGAGGGTGGAGGGTGGGATAGGTACAGGGTGGAGGGGAGATACAGGGGGATAAAAAGGGGGAAACAATGTAATTAATAAACTGAACAATAAAGATTTTTAAAAAAGGAAAAAAAATCATTGCCCAGAATCTCAGCTCCATATTAAAGCACAGTCCAGTATAGCATATGGCTAACTTAGCTTGTGTTCCCAGCTGCAGTCCATTGCATGTGGGGTCAGCATGGCCCACGGCCACATACATGGCGGCAAGAGCAGGTGATGGAGCAAGCACGAAATAGAAGTGCAAAAGCAAGCAAGAGCAAACAAGAGAGCAAGAACTCTTTGTCTGGGTTATAATTAGGAACTTAACCAACTAAGCCTTCAAGATTGTGAAATCCTAAAAGATTTCACATCCCTAAGCATAACCAAAGGACAGAGACAGCAGGGGTGGTGAGGGCATGTATTGGAGTAGGGGGGGGGGGATATGATAATATGTAATATCTTAATCAATAAAAAATTTGTGGAAAAAAAGAATTTGCAGCCTAAGTTAGATAAGAATATAGAGCTAGGGTGACCTATGGCCATATCAGATGTCACTATGCACTCCCGACCTAACTAAAAGATGTGCTCATCAGGGAAACTCAAGAAGAAAGGGACATATCACATTATGTGTCAGCACCACTATAAATGTAGATATTTCTTACCATTTCAATTTTTTCTAATAAAAGAAATTTTAAATTAAAAAAAAAAGATTTCACATGTTTCTACACCCGAGCCAATTATCTTTTTTTCCAGGTTACACTGAAGGGCAAGCACCAACTTCACTGTGCATGTACCCATCTTTGTTGGACCCCCTTCCCCAGTAGTTTGCAGGGAATAGACTGGTGGTTCCCTGGGGGCTGTGAGACTGCAATTTCCTGGTGAAGCTGCCCAGATAACCATGCTTATAATGTCTGGCCTTCCCTTTGCTTTCTTCCTATTATTAATATTAATAAACCAGCTACTTACAATGGTAACAATAAGAAACCCACTGTCTAGGGAGATAACCCATTAATAAACCAATCCTAATTTCCACTTTAGAGCACATAACATTCCAAACCTTAATTTCACAGATTATGGGGTCTGAAGAGAGGAGAAACTTGATATTTTACAGTAATTTAGAGGCAGAGCTAGACTGGGCTTCTGCCCTCTCTCTGCAAGTAACAGAAAGTTAAAACACCTTTGCACCCTACGTTTTATTCCTACTCTTTGCTTTTAGTTCTGTCTCCAGAGCAACAAAGACTGTCTAATTTCTTTTGCGTCTAATTTCTTTTCCACATGACAGCCCTTCAGATTTTTCAAGGAAGCTTTATTTCATCTCCTAGGTCTTTTTCCAAAAGAAGTCATTCTCTCTATTCCAGTCCATTCAATTTTTCTTCATTTGACATGAATCTATACTCCTCACCATCTTCAGCACTCAATTTCCCACAGGCTGAAGACACTTTTCTTAATTAGGGACACCCAGAACTGAATAAAATCCCAGCAGGAAAGAACACAGTGGGCCATGAGCTTCCCTTGATCTTGATAGCTCACTTCTATAATTGTTCTTGTCTTACCTTTCTAGCAACCAGATCGCATTGTTGAATCTGTTATAATAGTTATCCATTGAGCACTAACTATGTCCCAGGCATTGTCCTAAGTACCTTACATGAGTTTAATTCTTATGAAAATACCAACAATATTAGTTGTAACTAATATCATCCTCATCTTCCAGGTAAGGAAAATAAAACACCGATTTTAAGAAACATGCCCTAGACCACACATCTAGCAAGTGGCAGAGCCAGGATTCTAATCTAGGCAAATGGCTCCAAAACCTCAACTCTTAACGCCATGCCACAAATGACGATGAAAAATAAGCATCTTTATCAAAAACTGTTGATACTGTTCACTGCTGTGAAGGGAGATCTCTCACAACCAGTGAAATAGAATATTTAAATTCATCCCTATTAATTTTAAGATTATGAGTTTTGGTTTCTCCTTCTTTAAAACTTGCACTTTATAATTCAATATATTAGCTATTTTCCCCCAGGTTGTATCATCTTCAAATCTGATAATAAGCTTTCTAGCTTTTCAGTGAAGTTGTTGATTAAAAGTTACAACTAGCGAGGAAACCAAGATGACAGCATAAGATATACACCAGTACGTGCTGCCTCTCACAACCACACCAAAACTACAACTAAAAGACAAAACGTCTGTCACCCAGAACCATGGGAAAGCTGGCTGAGTAGAAATTCTACAACTAGAAGGAAAGAGAAAAGAGCATTGAGACAGGCACAAGCGTGGAAAAGCTGAGGTATGCAGGCACACGAATTGGGCTGGCAGGTGGCAACTAGGTGCGCTGTTTCTCTCAATCTGAAGGGAGACACAGCTCCCCATTACTCTGAACTCCAGTTTCCAGCAAGACTCTGAGGACCCAGATCCCTATGGGGAGAAGCTGAACTGTCTGCCACTGGGTCGGAAAGTGAGGGTGGCTCTCTCACAGAGGTGCACACATGAATCATTGTTTACTGCACTGGGGCGTGGGATGCAGGTACTTGGAAATGCGGAGACGCAGAGACGCTGACTGGCAGCCATTGCTGTTTGCACACCCTAGCCTAGTGATGCCCTGAGACCCTGCCCCGCACAATTTACAAACCCACCCAAACTCTGCCCAGCGGCTTTTGCATATGAATGGCCTGCCCTTTTGCAGCTTAACCTAACAAACTGCAGCTCTGGTCAGACAGTTCCAAAACTTCCAAACATCAAGCAAAGAGGAGAAATCTGCACACTTCACTGTAGCTCCTGCTGGGTGGCCTCAAACAGTAGCTGATTTGCACACCATTGGAGATCCAGAAGCCAGTGTACCTAGTGGTCAGTGTGAGATGACACCAGATTTCAACTCCTCACATCCATAGGTGACACATTCAAGAGACAGATTCAGTGAGCACCAAAGCCCCACTAAAACAAGTCCTGCCCCATAAGGGTGTCTCCAGCACAGAGGTTCTTCCATTATAGACACAGTGGGTCCTCACAGCCAATTGGCCTGGAGATAAATTCCTCCCAGTATACTAACAGTAATCAAGGCTTACCTACAACAAGACTGTGCACTTAGCCTACAAAGGGGTGCATCAAGAGTATCCACCTTAGGTGATTGGGGAGGCTGCACTGCTGGGCCCCTATAGGTCACCTACTACACAAAGCCACTCCATCAACACAGGGAAGCATCCAGAATGCAGAGACAAAAAAACATGTCACGAATGAAAAAAAATGGAGGAACGTAAACTCCTGGACACAGAGTTCAAAATTACATTTATAAGATTACTCAAGAATCTGCTTAAAACCTCTGAAGAAAAAGTGAGACCTTTAAAGATCTTAATGAAAATGCCAAGAAAAATTGAAAAGGACTAGTCAGAAATTAAGCATACACTGTCTGAAATAAAGAATATACAGTAATTCAACAGTAGATCAAAGGACCCCAAGAATCAAACCAAGGATTTGAAACATGAGGAAACAAAAAACACCCAACCAGAAAAACAGAAAGAAAAAAGAATCCAAAAATATGAGGATAGTGTAAGGATCCTCTGGGACAACTTTAAGCATACCAACATCCAAATTATTGGGGTGCCAGAAGAAGAGAGAGAGCAAAATACTTAAAACCTATCAGAAGAAATAATGACAGAAAACTTTCCCTACCTGGTGAAAGAAATAGACTTACAAGTCCAGAAGTGCAGAGAACCCCAAACAAGAGGAATCCAAAGAGGACCACACCAGGATACATAATAATTAAAATGCCAAGGGCAAAAGACAAAGAGAGAATCTTGAAAGCAGCAAGAGAAAAACAGTTACCTACACGGGAGTACCCATATGACTCTCAGCTGACTTCTCAACAGAAACTATTATGCAAGCCAGAAAGGAATGGCAAGAAATATTCAATGTGATGAACAGCAAGAACCTAAAACCAACATTACTCTACCCAGCAAAGTTATCATTTAGAATTGAAGGTCAGATAAAGAGCTTCGCAGACAAGAAAAGGCTAAGGAGTTCATCACCACTAAGTCAGGATTATATGAAATGCTGAAGGGTATTTTTTAAGAAGAGGAAGAAGAAGAAAAAGGTAAAGATAAAAATTATGAACAACAAAATGACAACAAATACATATCTATCAACAAGTGAATCTAAAAATCAAGTGAATAAAAAATCTGATGAACAGAATAAACTGATGAATATAATAGAATCAGGGGCATAGAAAGGTAGTGGACTGACAATTCTCAGGGGAAAGGGGGTGTGAAGGGTGTGGGAAGAGATTGGACAAAAATTTTACTCCTATGGATGAAGACAGTGGCAGGAGGTAAGGGCATGGGGTGGGCTGGGGAATCAGGTAGAGAGCTATGGGGGAAAAAAGAGGAACATATATAATAATCTGAACAATAAAGATTTATTATTATTATTATTATTATTATTAATTACAACTAGCAAAAGGCCTTGATATATAAAAACTTGTTTGGCAGCAAAAAAATAACCTAAGGGTTGACCCTTCTTTGCTCTTGTTTAGCCAGTTAGAAAGCTACATGATAATTCTATATTCTGGCCTATATTTCTTCATCTTGTCATAATAATTGGGATATACTAAGATGAATTTTCTAAACCTCTGTGCCTAGAATGATTTCAAAAATAGAAATGAAGCTAGTATGGTCCAACTTGTTCTTTGGGAATCCATATTACCTCTAAATTATTACAACTTTTGGTAACTATGTGAAAGCTCATCTTTTTAATTCTCTATTTTAGAAATGGTGGCTGAAGTTGTCATCAAGACTACTGATCTATGGTCTCCAATATTTACCTTTGCCCTTTTTGAGGTTATTTGGGACTAGTTATGGCTTTCTCACTCCACATCCACTCTCGGAACCCAAAAGTTTCCAACAGTGCTATCTCAAATACACATGCACATTCTTTTAGTATCATGAGCAGTTGGTCATCTGAACCTAGGAAATGAAATGTATTTTCACAACATCTGACTCTTACATCCATTTGCCTCTTTTACATCTTCATTTAGACATCTATAAGGCATTTGCAATTTAATGTTTCCAATGAAACTTCTACTTTTCACCCCATTCCAAAACCTGCTCCTTTCACAGTCTTCCCCATCTCAATAAATGGCTAGGTCACAAACCTTGAAGTCACCTTTGATTCTTCTCTTATATTCTATAAGCAATCCATTAGCAAATCTTATGGGCCCTTCCCTTCCCCCAGTTGATCCAGAATCCAACAATACATCTCAACCCCTCTACTGCTACATTCTAATCCAAGCCACCTTCATCTTCCTTCTGGACTATTGCACTTTCCTCCTAATTGGTGTCTCTACTTTCACCCTTATTCCATGTAGAAGATGCTATTGGCTCACTCAATCAGACCCTCTGAAAAGCCTCTTCTTAAAAATATATATATTTTATTGATTTTTTTACAGAGAGGAAAGGAGAGGAATAGAGAGATAGAAACATCGATCAGCTGCCTCCTGCACACCCCCCACCAGAGATATGCCCACAACCAAGGTACATGCTCTTGACCAGAATCTAACCCGGGACCCCTCAGTCTGCAGACCAATGCTCTATTCACTGAGCCAAACCAGACTCAGCTGAAAAGCCTTTTATCAATTGGTTGGTGAGCCCCTTGCCCAGCTGCTGTAGGTGCATCAATGATCATTGCACTTGGGCAATGGAAGCCACTACACCTGGAAGGGCATGGGATTTACACCATCCATCCCTTTCCCCCAGAGACTTCATCCAACAGCCAGGGTGAAGGTAAAAAGCCCCTCTCCCTCATCTCAAGTGGGGAAAAAACTCTACAGTATAATTTATGCTCCAGAGCTTCCCATGAGATCAGTCTGAATGTTTGCCATTCTTCTCCTCTTCTACCTGCTTCTTTTACTCTCCCCCAGTTTATCCATAAATCACACACACATCCCCCTCTCAGGCTCTACTTCTGGGAACTCAGCCTAATACTCTCCCCTTACAAAAGTCACAGTTAACCTGTTAAAAAGTTCACATCAGCCCAGCTGGTGTGACTCGGTGTGGAGTATTGACTTATGAACCAGGAGGTCAGAGTTCAATTCCCAGTCAGGGCACATGCCTGGGTTGTGACTCGATCCCCAGGGTAGGGAGTGCAGAAGGCAGCGAATCAATGATTCTCTCTCATCATTGATGTTTGTATCTCTCTCTCCCTCTCCCTTCCTTTCTGAAATCAATAAAAGTATATTTTTTAAATGTTCATATCATTCCTTTGCACAAATCCGTCCATTGGCTTCCCATCTCACCAAGATAAGAAAAAAAAAATTCAGAGATTTTTAGCATGGCCAAAAAGACCAGCCAGGTAACTTTCCAACTTCATCTCCTTTCCCTCCCTGCCTCATCCATTCCACTCTACTCTCACTGGTCTCCTTGATATTCCTCCAAATCCTGTGTGACCTCCTCTTCAAGACCTTTGTACCAAGATTCCTCCACCCAGATATGCACTCAGCTTGCTCACTTCCTTCAAGTCTCTGTTCAAATGTCACTCATTATAGAAGCCTTCTCTCACTATCCTACCATAAAATAGCACACATACATACCCCACTGCCTGTCACTCTCTTCGTTATCCATCTGCTACCAAAAGAATGTAAGTTCCCTAAGAATGCACCCATTGCTTTGTACTTATATCACTAGCACTTAAATCATGTCTAGCTTATATTAGGCATTTTTAAGTTTTATTGAATTTTTTGAGTAGGCTATCTTTTGACTTCCTTCACACAAACCACACAAACACACATACACATCCAACAACTGTCATTGATTTCAAAGCCCTATTAACACTATTTGTCTGACTTTTTATAGCCTAGGAACCATTATCAGTGATGGCCACAACAGAAGCAAAATAGAAGTTGAGTTGTTAGGACTCTTTTGCTCTAATCTATTAATGTTGTTCCACTGGAAAAAGAAAAGGATAATATGTGGAAGTCAAGAAACAATAGAGCTTTGCAATCCAGAAAACATGAGAATTATACTGTTAGCTCCAAGGGCTTTTAGTCAAGTTGCTAAGCAGATTACTCCAAAATATAAAGCACAGTTGCTACCGTTGGTATAAATTAAATAAATGAAATTTAAAGTTAGTAAAAAGTTAGGTAACAGAGATGTTTTTATATTTAAAACCACAGAAATTCCATAATTATCCAATCATATAACGAATGGATAAATTTCTCTTGTTACTCATAGGAAGGCTTTTGTGGTAGGTCTTTGGAATGGACAAAAAGTAAAGGAAGAATTTTGGATTTGAGCACAGAATTATGATCATGGAAATAAAACTGGTGTGTTTAAACTTTACTTTTTTTTTAAATCCTCACCTGAGGATTTGTTTTCATTTATATGAGATAGAGAGGAAGGGAGAGGGAGAGAGAGAAAAAAAAGACAAAACACATCAATGTGAGAAAGAAACATCGATCAGCTGCCTCCTGTACTCACCATGACCAGGAGATCAAACCCGAAATCTGGGTATGTGCCCTGACTAAGAACTGAACCTGCACAGGATGACACTCCAACCAACGGAGCCCTGCTGACCAGGGCTAAACTATAATTGTTAAAATGTATAAAATTGACCTTGTAGCGGAAGTACTAATGTCACTCAATAATCTAGAAAAACATTCCTTACCCCACAGCTTAGGATACCTCCCTCTCCTATCTCAGGTGCTCTATATATTCTCTTATTTTTACAAGGACATTAGTTAATCAGAAAGGTCATAACAGGTCTGTCTTTACTGTGACTTCAGTAGCTACGCGACCTATAAGGAATACTCACACTTGTTTGCAATTATTGGAGGGAGCTTCTTCCTATACCAACCCCCACAGAGCCTCTCCTTCCAGGACATGCCCACTCTACCCTGAGGCCTTCTGCCACTCCCCTCCACTGAGGCTCCCCCCCCCCCCCCCCCCCAGGAAGCTGCCCGCACCACATGTCCCTCTGGTATGACTGCCTACCCCCACAGTCTGCTCATTCAAACAGTGCCTCACTTGCTCCCAGCTCTCCGCACTCAGGCTTCCCGGCCAGGGCCCTGGCTCTTTTCTTTATTGATTGATCCTAGTGGGGAAACCTCTCTCTAAGACAGAGTCTTCACTGTTCCCATTTGGGAAATCATTACCGATTTCCCAAATGGGGACGTCTATAATTTGACCTTCCCCCAACAGCTGCCTCTTTAATCGGTAGCAAGGCTTTTCAAAGGGTAGTCCCAGATGCCCTGAGCCAAGATCTTGGGTCTGGGCCAGGAATTCTCAGTGCATCCTAGGTCGTTTCTAATGAGCTACCAAGGAGAGTTTGTTGCCGTGTAAGTTCAAGAACCACTGCACTCCTCTACCACGGGGGAATATCTCTGTAAATCCCTCCGGAGCAGCCACCCTTCCTCCTTCTCTTACAGAAGGCCACCATGCCCCATGGGCAGAGAAAACCTACAGTTGGGGCCACTCAGAGGCCTGACCGCTTCCAATTTCTGAGAAAGGCAGATTTTAGAAAGTGAAGAAATGGCCAACAGGATTACAAGAATTATGATATATCCTAATGTTTACATTCAGTAAGTACACATAGTGCAATATAATTGTGCTAGTCACAGGTTTACAAAATATAAAATCGATAGTACGCAACAGCTAATATGATCTGGTCATAGGACACAAGTTTAAAGTCTTGTATGAGGTCCTCCTTCCCCTCCTCGCCCCTCCCCAACGATATCAGTGTGTGTCAGTGGCTGTGTGTTTAACCTCATTTGGAAATAACATCCAAAGTCCACATTTGAGGCTGTTCTCAAATGTGAAGTCTTGGCAATGTGGCCCTCCCAAGACCCACTGTGACTGGCCCTGTACATTATCACTTCCAAAGTGGACCCCCACCCTGACTGGTTTGGGTCAGTGGATAGAGCATCGGCCTGTGAACTCAAGAGTCCCAGGTTCAGTTCTGGTCAAGAGCATGTACCTTGGTTGCAGGCACATACCCAGTAGGGAGTGTGCAGAAGGCAACTGATCAATGTTTCTCTCTCATCGATATTTCTAACTCTCTATCTCTCTCCTTCCTCTCTGTTAAAAAAAATCAATAAAATATTTTTTTTAAACTGGATCTCCTTCTTGGGATATATTCCTGGATTTGTTGTATATGGGGTAAAAAAAAAAAAAAAAAAAAAAAAAAGACCACTCTTCTAGAAGGGGGAAGTATGTCCCTTGTACCCAAACCACTCCCCTCGCGAGCATACACTTTTGTTTGCAGCAAACCCTGTAAATGTTACTGACCCGGGAGAGAAAACTGCCAGATCAGTGTGCACTTGTCATTCTCCATGGTGGTCACCTCTTTGTCCTTCCCATTCTCTTCCCCACCCCAATCCTGTCTTGATTACGCTCTCAGCCAGGTCTCCGCTGATTACAGGAAATTAAAGAAAGATGTGATTGATGCTTGGGCCAGGGGAACCCTCCTGGTGGCCGTGGTAACAACTAATGAGAGATTTCCAAAGAGGAGGTGAATGGCAAGGTCACATGACCCCTGACAATGCCCAGTGACACCTGGTTTCAGGAAGGGAGCGGGTGGGTTTTATTCTAGTTACATAAACTAAAGTTTCTCTTCATGCTCACCTTATTTTAACCAAGAAAAATCTTAAAATTTGCCATCAGTGACACTCCATAGAGAAAAGGAGTTGTATAAGGAAGAGAGCTTAAACTCTTCCTTCGGGCCTCATTCCCACTTCACCCTGAAAAATCCAATATTGAAATTTACAGTATCTATCTGACACTTATAGTTGGGGTTGTTCTGCTCATACATTTTCTCCCCCAGAGAAAAATAAAAGTACTTTCTTTTAAAAAAAATTATTGATCTCAGAGAGGAAGGGTTAGAGAGTAAGAGATAGAAACATCAATGATGAGAGAGAATCGTGGATTGGCTGTCTCCTACATGTCCCATACTGGGGCTAGAGCCCTGACCGGGAATCAAACTGTGACCTCCTGGTCAATGCTCAACCACTGAGCCATGCAGGCCTGGCTAAAAGGACTTTCCACACCTGAAGGTGTTCTGGTTTCCTATCATTATACCCAAGTAAAGCAATATCTCCTTGGCAACTTGTGCCCAGGATAAGAAAATCTGCCTGTCTGAGAGGGCAGGGGTCTCTCAACTCACTTTCTCCTCTACCAGCACAGACGTTTCAGTGCTACATTCGATCATAACCATGTGGATTTATTTAGCTACAATGTTATCATCCCCTTTAAGCCACAAGTAAGAGACAATTCTCTGCTTTTATTTATAACCTGAAGGGATTATTTTTGAGTTAAGGCTTTAAGAATTCAGATCTATCAGGAAAGAACAGCTTGTGTAATGAACTTCCTGTTTTCATCATATTTGGACACCAAGCCTCCTAGTTGCCTGTTATTATTACCCAGTTAATATGAACTGCCTGAGGTTTATTTTTAGCTGCACTGACTCTATTGTAAGGACTGCATAACTGCTTTCAAAATGGGAAAATGTAATTACGGGATCTAACACTAAGTTAGGGGTATTCTTAGGTCCTTTCACAAGGCAATGGCTTCCAAAAAAAAAATGAAAATAGACCCTTTTAAATGGCTAAAGAAAACACAGTTATTTGATCCAAAATAGCCCGTTGATTCTTTTGCAAACGAAACACTTATTTCACAGAATAAAGTCTCATTTTTGTTTAAGTGACCTAAACCTATGACTTTATTTCTAAGTTCAGAGTAGGGGGAGTAGAATGGGGGAAAGAACTGGTAGAGAAAAGAGGCAGGAAGGGTGTAAGCATCATTTTCCAAAAGAGCGAAAGAATAAAACTAAGCCGAAAGTACCAAAATCCCTAACGGCTGAGGGCTGAGGAATGTGGGTCTCTGTGCATCATGACGCCCACTGTGAGCACCGAAATGCCTCATTCATGGGTGTGGAGGGAGCCAGCGGTCAATGGACTACACGGATCGCCCCTTCACGTTTGGTGGCCTTGAGGTAGTCACACGCACAGGCCACTGCCTCAATGCCTGCATCCTCCATGCCCCCAGATCTTTGCCCACTCCATTACTCATTCATTCAACAGAAATGTATCGAGCATAAAAGTATAGTAGACTCCAGGAATAAACAGATAATTAAAACACCGTCTTCACTCCGAGAGTGACATATACATTGGTAAAGAGAAGTTCAGGGGATTCTGCAAGCACAAAAAAGGGGATACCTTACCCAGCCTGGACAAAAGGGGGAACGCGTCCTGAAGGAGGTGACATTCTGAACTGAGTCCTGAGGAACAGGTTGGGCTTATACCGCAAAAATGGTGCCATCAGCGTAGGAAAAAGCTGAGATCCAAATGTGGAAAAGACTGGGGCAAGGTCAGGGAGCCTGACCAGAGTGGAGAGTCAAGGGCACGTGAGCAGAATGAAGGCTGCAATGTTAGGTGGACGCCCTGTAAACCATAAAGACTTTTAGCTTCTTCCTAAGAATGATGGGAACAAGTTACTGTAAGTTTCTAAGAGTGTTAATATTTAATAAACATCACTGTAGTTCTAGCAATGTATAAATGGATGAGCAGAATGCAGTATATCCGTTCAATGAATATTATGCAGCCTTATAAAGGACAAAAATGCTGACATGTGCTATAACATGCATGAACCTTAAAGACATTATCCTTTTGTAAGATAAGCCAGTCACAGCCAGGAGAGTAGCAAATTCATTCTTTGCATTCCTTCAAGCACTTGCTCTGACCAGACACTTATCTTTCTTTCTTGACTCCTACCCTAACAGTCAGCAATCCCAGTGGCTCAGCAATCCCAGTGGCTCTACCTTTAAAATAGATCCAGAATCTGACATTTCTCCCACTTTCACCATGGCAAGCCAAGTCCGAATGACCATCAGATATCTCCTCACTAGGTCTCCTGCACCCGCTTTTCCCACATCTCGTCTCTGCAGCGTACTCTCCACAAAGCAACCAAATGATGCTTTTAAAACATGTCAGGTCATGTTACTGCTCTGCTTGAAATACTTCAATTTTCCCTGTCTCATTTTTAAAAGCCCTTTATATGGCCTACATAACCTGGCTCCCTACTCCTTCTCTGGCCTCCCACCACTCTGCCCCCACACTCCGTTCCTGCCCCATCGGCCTCCCTGCTCTCCTCAAACACACCGAGCACACTCCTGCTCTGGGGTTTTTGCAAAGCACATCCTCCAGACTCATGTAGCTCTCTCCTTCCGATCTCTGCTCTCATGCCACCTGGTCACACTGTTTAAAATAGCAAATGCCACCTCCATATCCAGCGCATCTTATCTCTCCTTTACCCACTGAACTTTTC
The DNA here is from genome assembly GCA_027563665.1 of Antrozous pallidus. Taxonomy (NCBI): domain Eukaryota; kingdom Metazoa; phylum Chordata; class Mammalia; order Chiroptera; family Vespertilionidae; genus Antrozous; species Antrozous pallidus. The sequence goes on from CM050522.1 coordinate 59,334,406, forward strand.
TCCATAGCACTTAACACCAACTGTCATATCACGTATTTTTATTTGTTCATTATTGACTGCCTTCCCTCCCCACACACACACACACATACAGGTTAGAATATAAATTCTGTGAAGGCAGGGAGTTTTGTCTGTTCTGTTCACTGATGAATCCTCAGCACCTAAAATGGTCTCTCGAACATGTTAGATTCACATGATGAATGATGGAAAGAATGAATGAGCAAATGAATGAATATGTTCCAAACTAGATACACGGGTGTGAAATCTACAAAAGCAATGCTACTCAGTTTCCTATTCTTTCTCCTAATAAGACACCATTGTTTTACCCACCAGTTTTAACGAATTTCTTCTTAGGATTTAGGCAAAGGTATTGGCTTAATTTAATGATGAACCTTATGTCCTAATTTCCTTAAATAACACAGCTGTACATGCTATAATAACACGGATCTCTCTGAGGCTTAAAAAATCTATGAAGAACATGCTCATCTTATTTTGATTTTTATTAATAGTTATAACAATGAGTAATTAATTTTTTTATTTTAAAAAAATGAAATGCACTTCTTCCTTTATGAGAATCTAGCACTTCAGGAACAACTAATTCTTAGAGAAAAAAATTCTAATGGGATCATTAAAATTGGCAGCATGCTACTTACCTACGCCATAACAGGCACAGCAACTAAATGGGCACCAAATGGAATCCTCTTTGTTGTGCCCAACTCCGCTGAGCTAATCACCTCCTCAGTGGATGAGTATGAGAGATAAACCATAAGTTTCCTGGTACCTAAGACACAAAGAGAAACACCCAGTTTCTAACCTGTATTACAAGCAAAGAAAAGATGATGTCCTAAATCCAGAGGGAATTTATCATGGATATTTTTAATAACAGATTTTAGGTAACATAAGGCACAACATCCTCAGCAAAGATATTTGCCAAAAAAAAAACATTGTTCCCATGGATTATTCTGATATTGAATCTCATAAAGGCTTAAAGCAGTATACATTTGATATTTAACTCAGTGAAAGCATTTCCATCAGGAGCAGAGGTAATCCAGCCCAGCTATGTTGCTTCCTGAGACTACGGCAAATCACAAGAACAGAGATGAGAACTCCTAGAAGAGAAATGGAGATCGCTACTCCATTAAACTGTGTCTCCCCAATATGATGTCTTGGGTGAGCCTTAGGTAGTGCACAGTTATAAGTCACTTCAGGATTGAATTCCCTGACAGGTGCCTGAAGTGCCAATAGTCTGTGATGTTGATTACACATATGCTTTAAACAGCAGATGTGCAGGAAGTGAGCTGACGTTCTGTTGTCAGCTTCTTAAGAACCTGACTTGTATTCTTGCCATTTCATTTCTGCACAAAGATGAGCTGTAGGGGTGCCTGCAGATGACACCAGTATTTTCCTCAAAATTGAGATGGAATCCACTCACACACTTAGATGAACACTTTCAAGGACTCTGAACTGTAGATGAGGATTGAGTCCAAGACCTTTCTTAGGGCAGGTGTAGCCAATCAACCTTTTCAACTATTTTTTAAATAAATAAGATAAAAACAACAAAACCAAACACCCTCCTTATGGCCCCAGTTGAACCAAAACCTGGTATGCCTGTCAGAAGGACTTGGCTGGGGGAAATGTTCCCATGGACCAGAAAGAGTTGACTCCTTGGTTAAGGTTACCTGATGTTATCAACCTAATAATGCTGGAGACCCTCTGCCAAAAGCAGCAGTTGAGCTCTGATAGAGTTGACGCTAAACTGCTCTTTCTAACAATAATTAGTCAGCAGGTTTGGCTGCTTTTTATTTTTACAGTATTGTTTATTATAAAACATTACCAAAACATTGACAAAACTCAAAATAAAAGAAGGAAAAAGCCACCCAAAATTCTGCCATCCTACAAACCAAACTGTGGTTTTTATTCATGTTCCCTTTCAGTCCCCGTCCATGTGCAGATGGAATTCTTACAGTTGTAATCACAGCACAGATACAGTTTGGTAGTCAGGTTTGTCTCCATCCGAATATTCAATGCATTTTTCCAGTTTTCTCCATCATCCTCATTTTTACTACTAGGATAATTTCACCTCACAATTCTTAGCGACCTCCCATGGGATCCTAAGAGGTGAGAACGGATTAAAGAACAATAATTAACAGAATTAGGAGAAAGAATTATTTTAAGTTCTCCATTTAAAAGATGAGTTCTGTAGAATTCAACTTACATGGAAAGGATTGCTCTCACCCTTTGTTCCCATAGCTGGAAACCTTTGTGAAAATAGCACCATTTCCCCACCACCAGGCGTGTTTTTGTTATCTTTAGAAAGACCCCTTGCAGGTATTTCCTCTTTACCTGATTTGTTTCTAAGGCCTGCTTAGTATTTAGGGACAGAGGCACAGAGACATCTTTTCTTGCAGCTGCTATAAGGATTTCTGTAACTTAGGGGTTTTTTTAAGTGCAAATGCTACATGCTGATTCCACACGAATATGAGGTGGCAAACTCAACTGTCAAAATGTTGGGTACCTAGATGCATCTTTCTATGTGTTTATCTGTAGCTCTGCAGTCGCTGGCACTCACACAGGACTGCACATCAGATTTGTCTGGGGGGAGGAGGGGAGACTGGTAAAAAATAGAGACCCCCCAGGACTCTGAATGGAATCTCTGAGGCTGGTCTATGGACTGATGTTTGTAGCATTGTACATCACAAAATGTCAAAAGTCTCTCTTGCTTAACAACAGCTCTGATGATTAATATGGTTTGTGGATTTCAATGCAAATAGAAGGGAAAGGAACTGTACGGGTTTGGAGAAGGGATGGACCACATGGGCTCTAGAAGTTCTGCTGAAATTTCTTTATTTGAGCTAGGCAGGCCTGAAATGTGAATGCCTACTTCAATAATCCTAGCAAGCATATCGAAGTAAATAGTTTCCCGCCATGTGGTGAGCCAACCTGGCCTCACTCCATACACAATCCTGGAAGTCCAAGGGGCTGTGGTGATAATATTGGAGCAGCATTTGTCAAAATATTTTTTTTAATTAGAATGGTTTGATCCTGGGAAACTTTAACTTTTAATTCTATGTCCTATATTAGAATTTTTATAAGTATGGATTCGCATATATTAATTGGTTTTTAAAAAATGAAGAGTGGGTTATACTCACTATGGGGTCCTTTCAAAGAAATTAACTCATTCGTGATCCAGTCAGTGTCCTGGCACATAACTGATCGGATTGCTAGCTTCCTCCTCTTTTGAGGAGACAAAGAAGGGCAAGGACAGGAGAGACTCTTTCCCTCTCTTCCTGCATTAGGCAAAGAAGAAGAAAGGCTTTCCAGGAACAACAACAACAAAAAAAAGCAAAGGAATAGAGTGGTTCTACGTAGCCTGGTGTGTATAAAGAGTTTGTGATTCATCACCAACTCCTACTTACCAACCAGAGGCAATTTTGCCCACCAGGGAACATTTAGCAATGTCTGGAGTTACTGTTGGTTGTCAACTAAAAGAAGGGAGTACCACTGCATCTAGTGGTAGAGGTGAGGGATGCTGCTAAACATCTTACAATGGCACAGGACAGCCTCTCCCTCCCTCCCCCCCAACAAAGAACTATCCAGCCCTAAATGTCAGTAGTGCCCCAGATGAAAGAGCTTTTGCAGAACAAAGTGTTAGGCAGGGAGCATCAGGTGGAAAATAAACCTGAGAGGTTCATTGAAGCCACATCACAGAAGTCTTAGATTTTATGCCAGGAGCTTAATTTTTTTGTTTGTTTGTTTGCTTGTTTTTGTTTTTTTACTAGGGATGATGGAGAGCCATTAAAAGGAAATTGACTAATCAAATTTGGGTTTTAAATATAATACTCTGCAGGATAAATCAGAGGATGTCATTATCAGTGACAAGAGAAAACCCTTAGGATGCTACTCCAAAAGCCCAGTGAGTAGGGTGAGGCCTGGAGCCTGTATAGTGCCAGAAGGGATTGAAGGAGAGAATAGAATCAACACACATTTAGGATATAAAGTTAGTAAGTGTTGGGAATTGAATGGATATGGGGAGGGCAGGGAGAATATGGGGAGGGCAGGAGGATACCAGGATAACTTTCAGGTTTCTCCTGCAGATTATAGGACCAAGGATAGTTAGATACAGGAAGAGAAGATTACAGGAGAAAAGTAATGTGTCCAGATAAACATTTCACAAAAGGTCTCAGTTATTCTTTGGAGGAAATAAAATAAATAACAGTATCCATTTATTCAACAAATATTTTAATAGTCATTATCTGTAAAAAAACAAAAAACAAAAAAACCCCACATAGCTTATACCTAGAACTGGCTAGCTCCTATGCAAGCAAGCAATTAATTGAGATTTTTTAAAAAAGAAATGTGATTTTATTTTGAAGATGTCTCTGACAGCCTTAATGCAAGGTTCTGCAATTCCAAGAGATGGAAGGTTTCCCTTTTTGAATCTAGAGTCAACTATACTTATTGTTCATGTTGAGCAAACCATACCTGTGGTGTTAATTAAGGTAAATAGGTTGACAAGGACTTCAGTCAAATACTCAAGCAGGATCAAAATAATTCTGGCAACAAAGATTTTTCTTCTTTTTTTAAATATATTTTTATTAATTCCAGAGAGGAAAGAAGAGGGAGAGAGAGATAGTAACATCAATGGTGAGAGAGAATCATTGATCAGCTGCCTGCTGCATATCCCACACACCCAAAACCTGGGGATGTGCCCTGACCGGGAATGGAACTGTTACCTCCTGTTCATAGGTCCACACTAAACCACTGAGCCATGCCTGACAGGCTTGGCAGTAGAGATTTTCTCCTGGAGCCCTTTTTGGCCTCAAAACACTGGATTTTATTTCATTTTTTTAGAGTTGATGGCAATAATGGATACTGGCTATCAAGAATATCTGAGACAACAAAAAGAGGCAGCATGGAAATTAAAATGATTTGGGTAGTAGTCAACTCATGCACATGATTTTAATTTCCTCATACTGAAGTGACACCAAACATGAAGTCCCCAAATCTGCATTGTCAATGTCCCTACAGGTAAGCCCAAAATATTCCTGCACATTTTATGTAATTTAATTTTTGGAAAAGAGAAGCATTTTTAAAAGAATGTATCTTAATGAGTATCTGGATGACTTGATCTTAGATAATATCTTGATAAAAAAATGGCCTGGAATTTTTTTTTCCTGAACTCTTTTATGAAGCAAGAGATGAAAGTACTTGTTCTTGCATAGTCCAGCAACATCCTATCTAATAAAAGATTAATATGCAAATTGACCATACTTTCGCTACACCAAGTAACCATGACCACAAGCCACACCTACAAGCCAAACAGGAGGGATATGCAAATTAACACCCAACCAAGATGGCTACTGCTCAAGGCCAGAAAAAGAATCTGGTGAGGCTTTTTAAGCAGGTCAGGGCCGGGGCAGAGCCAGCCATTGATCGGCCCCATCGCAGGGCGATCACTGGGTGCCCAAGGCCAAGACTGGGGTGGAGCCAGACAGCAATAAGCCCCATGGGAGGGCGATCACTGGCTGGTGCAAGGCTGGGGCTGGGGCAGAGTCAGCAATCAGCCCCATGGCGGGGTGATTGCTGTCTGGGGCAAGGCCGGAAAGCCTGGGCCAGAGGCTTTCGACCTTGTGCAGGCTGGGAGTGAGCAGTCAGCAGGACATCCCCTGAGGGCTCCCAGTATGTGTGAGGGGGCAGGTTGGGCTTAAGGATCACCCACCCCCAGTGCACAAATTTTGTGCACCAGGTCCCTAGTAGTAGTATAATCATGACTTGTTAATATTATAAGTAATTATTCATGAAGACTTCCAGAACAACTATGTGCCATAAATCTCTTGTTATCATATATGTATTTGGTCACTTCAGTTTAATGTTATCCCTAAAATCTCACTGATTTGAGTTATGTGTAGGAACAGATGCAAGGACAGTTTTGAAAGTTCAAATTAAGTTTAAGAGGAAAATGTTTACTTTCAACCAGTCTGAAAAATCCAACTCAAGGTTGCAAATAAGCTCTGAAGAGCTAATTCTTCAATCATCAATAATGCTGCCCTTGGTTGGAAACATAAGTGAAAGTCCACAGATTTATCCCACAGCCTGCTATTTGCCATTATTGGACTATGATTATAAGTAAGTTTGACCAGATATTTTCCTCTTTGATTCAGACAGTTATTCCTGGAGAAGTGCCTTAAAAGGAAGAATCTGACAATTGCAGGTTTCTGATGGATTTAACTCCGGTGGAACCGCTGCCAATCCTGGCATTCAAGTCCCCTGAAATTATGTCAGCTAATGAATGCTTAGAAAACATAAAGTTCAGAAGGCTGTCAAATTACCGTAGTTTGAAGTAATCGGTACATGCACTGTAGGAAAAACATATATGTTAAAACCTAGGTCAGGGGCTGGATTAGTTCATAAATTCCTCTAACTACAAAGTTAATTTTTATTCAGTAAGTGCCACCTGTGTGCTGGCCACCATGTGAGTTTTCACAACAAGGTTTCTCTATTTATCCATAAAACAGTCCTTTGAAGCAGTCATTGTCGTCTCCCAGTTAGAGATGAAGAGCTATAGTCCAAAGTCATCTTTCTGATCATTGCTGGAGCCAGGATTTAATCCAAATCTTCTAATAAATCTCCCCTTTTGGCATTACACTCTTCTAGTTTCTGAAACTCCAATTTTAAGAATTCGAGGTCAACATGAGCACAGAGCAAGAAGAAAGACCTCCCAGGAAACCCATGATGCTTGCTTCCTGATCCCAGGCCTCCAGCCTCCATAACAGTGAGAAAGTAAATGTATTTAAGCGGTCCTATCTAATGCAGTTTGTTATAGAAGCTTGAGCTGAATAATTCAAATGCGTGTCCAATTTCAGAGGAATAAGTTCTAGAAATCTGCTGTACAAAAGTATGTGTGTAAATAACAATATTATATGGTCTACTTAAATTTGGGGGGGGGAAATAAAGATCTCGAGGTCAGCATGTCAATCTGAGCTCATAGTTTTCCATCCCAATTTAGCTCCTTCTATGAAAACTCACCATACTTTTGTCTCCTTCCCACCCCCATGACAATCAATGGTCAATTCTTCCTATTCTGAGGGCTTCTGTTCTGCCTTCAAAACCTTTGTTATTATTCTGAGTGGCAGTTGTAAACTAGCATCACAGGCCCCCCCCCCCCGCCCCCGCCCAGACCTACTAAGCCAGAAACTGCATTTTCCAAGAGCCCCAGCAGATTCTTGTGCACACTGAAGTTTAAAAAGCACATCTGCAGTTCAAGCGACAGGTCCGATCCATCCCTACTACCATCATCATTCATTAGGCTCTCAGAGTCTCTGGACTCAAGTGTTTACCAGGTTCCTAGTCTTCCCCCTTTTTGGTCTCTCCTCAATCTTTCGTCACCCAATTCCTATTCATAAAACACCAACACATTGACATTTCTAAAGAAAATATTGAAGCTCTCGCCCCTACCCCTTGACCCTAAACTTTCAGTTGCTCCTCAGGACCTATGAAAAGTAATAAGTACGTAGTCTGTGCCACGTATTTTATAAACTCTTTCCTGAACTGACTTGTGTACTCCTTACACCAGCTCTATGAAATTGGCACCAGTGTCATCTCCATTGTAGAGATGAGAGCTCTGAGACTGAACAAGGTTCAATAACTTGCCCCACGTCATGTGGCTAGTCAATGGCAGAACCAGGATAAAGGCTCCAGCAAGTGCCTCGTCTGGAACTCCAACATTCACCAGGTTTACATAAAAAAGGAAGGGAGGGCTTTTGTCCAAGAACCTATTTTTTGCAGGAATTTTGCTAGGAATTTCCACTGTATTCTGCTATTTAAAATTCACAACAACCTTACAGCAAGGTTATTATGTTATTATTCCCCTTTTTACAGGTGAATCTAGGAATTAGAGAAAGTTGAACCAAAGTTCAGTTAATTCCAAGCCAACATACTTTCCTACTATACCTGAATAGGGCTACTACTCTTTCCACTTAGAGAGTGTTCCTGCCTCTCTAAATGCCCTGAATTTACTATCTTTTTAAAGCCAGTAGGGATTCTAAGCACAGATTGTTTCCTTTTCTTCCAATTCGGAAGTGCTCTTTCCCTCCTCAGAAATCTTAATAACTCTTTACCTCCAATTTTCCTTTGGCACTATTTTGTATTTTCTTTTACGGTTATTTTTGTATAAGTGTGCATTTGCATGAACATTTTCAGAATAATGGACTCTACCTCCTTTCAGTGATAACTGTGATTATTTTTCCTCAAATTTTAGAAGATTAATCTATAGAGACAAATGAAATTAGAGCCATAATGTTAAGAAAATTTAATATGAATTCATAAACAGGAAAAAAATGCATGTATGATAACTGAGGACTTGGACCAAAAAATATATATATATATTACCCTGAATAAAAACAGAATTTGAGAAACAGAAAGTTGCCATTTACTCTTTAATTTCTTCCCATAAAAATCAAACAAGATGCTTTCTGGATTTTCCACTAGTTCATCCGTTGTTTTCTGTCACTTTCTTACATCTTTCATTCTATTTTATTTTTCCTGTCAGCTATTACTTCTTACAAACAATTATTTCAACTGCATCCATGATAATAGTTCCAAAATTACCTCAATATAATTCCAACCTTTTCTTACTACACAGCCACAAATAGCTCCCTTTAAATTAAATGGAATATGAAGGGAAAGGAAGAGAAGACTTGGCTTAAATACCCTTTACGAACTCCTACTGTGATAGTTCCTGTAACACTAATAACCCATTGACGAGTAAGTTTAAAGATTTACCAGCCCATTATTTTTGCAAGGCATATGTCACATGCTATTTGTCAACCAAAAAATAAAATTTACATTTTTACCATTATTATTTATTACTATTTTACTCATCACAGTAAAAAGCTTTATGGTCTACAACTAATGGCAATTTTATAACTCAGTAAGTATTGACAGCAATAAGAAAACGTTAATTTCCTCATCCACTGATACTGACTCCAAAATCTAAATAAAAGCCAGTGGTAATTACTCCAGTTTGTTTTTTTCATGTGTGTCTAAAAGCAGAGATTTGAAGATTATATCCAAAGTCTCTTAAGATCTACTTTAAGAAGAGGATGGAAGCAGTATGCAGCTTTTGACCTACATTCTTTCTAGTAGAGCATCTCACACCAGTTTCCATGGAACACCCTGTAAGACAAACTGTGAGGTATTTATTTTAAGTTGAAGGAATTCCCAAAAGCCAAAAACAAACTTCACACATGTGACATTTTTTTCTATCCTTGTACAAAAGAGATTTTGGAACGAAGTGTAAGTCCCATCCTATATAATAAAAGACTAATATGCAAATTGTCCCCTAGGGAGTTGGAACCAACTGGGAGTTCGACCACTTGCTATAACATGTGCTAATCACCAGGGGGCGGTGTGGAATGAAGGAAGGCCCCAGCCAGCAGTTGGCAGCTGGGGAAGGAGAGCCTTGGCCAGCAGCCAGAGGTCCCGATTGGCTCTGATCGCCAGCCTAGGGACCCTACCTGTGCACGAATTTCATACACCAGGCCGCTACTTTATTATATAAGGCAGGGTAAAAGTGGGTATACTGCTGTTGATGTGGAAAATAATACCATAACTAATATATGTTAATACAAGAATAAACTATGTTTCATGTACTCTCACCTGTAAAACTACTTTTGTCCCACCCTGTACACATAGGGTTAGAAACTCAAGCAGTCCTTGGAGTTTGAACCATTTTAACATAGAATACACATTCTATGAGGGGAGGCATCTTGACTCTTTTGCTCACTATGATTTTCCAACACCTGGTACAGTGCCTACCAGATAATTTGTGCCTAATAAAATACTTGTTGAATAAATGAGTAAACTTCTCTAATTTCACAGATGAGGAAACTGGAGGGCAAAGCAGTCAAATGATCTAACCAAAGTCACACAGTAACTTTGAAGCAATCCTAGCACGGGGACCTACAATTCCTGCTTGATATAATTCCCACTGATTTCAGCATAAGCAAATGTAGGTGTCAGGGTGGGGACAAAAGTGAATGAGAACCAAAAATTAAAAGAAAGCCTGGAACTGTTTTTCAAACACCTCATCAGAAAACAAGAACAAAGTTGTACATCAATTGGGAAGGGAGTATCCCCCCCAAAAAAAAAATTTTTTTAATTAAGAATTCGCCCAAGAACCTGGCCAGTGTGGTCCAGTGGTTGATCATTGACCCATAAACCAAGAGATCACCATTTTTACTTCCTGTGGATTAGGGCATATGTCTGGGTTGCAGGCTCAATCCCCAGTGGGGAGCGAGTGAGTGTGCAGGAGGCAGCCAATCAGTGATGTTTCTCATCGATGTTTTTATCTCTCTATCTCTCTCTTTTCCCCTCTCTCTAAAATAAATAACTAAAAACATTTTTTAAAAGAACTCTCCCTGCCCTAACCGGTTTGGCTCAGTGGATAGACCATCAGCCTGAGGAGTGAAGGGTCCGCGGTTTGATTATAGTCAAGGGCATGTACCTTGGTTGCGGGCACATCCCCAGTAGGGGGTGTGCAGGAGGCAGCTGATCAATGTCTCTCTCTCATCTGATGTTTCTAACTCTCTATCTCTCCCCATTCCTCTCTGTAAAAAAATCAATAAAATATGTTTTTAAAAAAAGAACTCTCCCATGAATAAATGAACAAATAAACAAAAACCCATCTATCTAGCCGATGGGGGGGAAATTTCCAGGGTCTTTAGAAAATTAGTTTTTAATAACAGAAAATTAGCCCATATAAGGAAAAAAAAGAAGTCCACAAAACATAGCAGGTTAGCTATAAACTGAAAACTAGATCAAATATAACTTGAGAAATACTTTGTAAAGGATTCCAAAGGTAATAAAATACTTTTTATAACTTTTTTTTAAAAAAATGGGCTAAAGAATCTGAATAACAATTTAATGATCAGGGTCTAAAAGAAGTACGCTCAGGGAAAAAATAAGATAGCAAGTTGGATAAGTGAATCATTTTTCTTGGTCTTCCTGGGGGTGAAATGCTAGAGGGGAGATTCATGCATAATAAGTATCTTGAAATATACAAGTTAATCCTTCTATATCAAATACTGGCAGATGCCCATGAGTGAGCAGGAAAAAGCAAAGAGGTTTCACTATGTGTAAAGTACATATTTATGTAATTGAGGGGAAAAAGTACTCTCAAGCCTAGATCATGACACTACTCTAACCCAGAAACAAAACAGAAATTCCATGAAGGACATTGCCTCGACATGAGGCTACAGCCAAAAATCCCATTGAAAATGCTGCTAAACAGCACCAAGTAGAGAAAAACAAGCAAAAAAACATTGTCTACTTTTATTTAAAACTGTGGTTTAACCACACAGAAAAAAAAGGACATTTCTGACTACTCATATTATCCTGATATATAAAAAAACCCGGGTTCCATAACCACCAACCGAAGGCTTGCCCGAACACCAGAAGTCAGTCCTGTACTCAGTGCTTGTTTACCATGGTGACCCAGCACTGACTGCCACGGGTATGGGCACAGGGACCGAGCACTGACTGCCAAGGGGACTGCGGATCAGGCCTGGAGAGAGGCCCAGAGAGGGAGCAGCCTCCGTGGCAGCTGTTGGTCAGCTGTTGCCTCTCTCTTTCTCCCCAGGCTTTGCCAGCAGCCCTGTCTCTGTTTCTCTCCTGGACCCCACAAGGGCTGCTGACCAGCCTGGCCTCTCTAATCAGGTCCAGAGACACTGACTGGCATAGAAACCCACCAATCAGAATCAAATCTGCGAGAACTGTGAAGAGCCAATGGCTGCCTAGGAGGTGGAGCTTTTGACACTGACTGGCATAGAAACTAACCAATCAGAACCAAATTGTCCAGCATGGGAAGGCAGTTGGGAGCAAGATCAGGCCTGCAGGAGAAGGCAGGGGAGAGCAGTAGGGAGTAACCAGGCCAGCAAGGGAGAGCAGTTAGGGGTGAGATCAGGCTGGCAGGGAAAGGCAGTAAGAGGCAATCAGGCAGGCAGGCAGAGACAAGGGTGATCAGGCAGGCAGGCAGAGGGGTTAGGGACAATCAGGCAGACAGACAGAGGCAGTTAGGGGCGATCAGGTAGGCAGGCAGGTGAGCAGTTAGGGGCCAGTGGTCCTAGATTGTGAGAGGGATGTCTGACTGCCAGTTTAGGCTTGATCCCTGTGGGTTAAAGATGGTGCAGGCTGGGCTAAGGGAACCCCCCTTCTGCACATGATTTTCATGCACTGGGCCACTAGTGAATAATATAATAGAGGGACTGAAAAAAAAAGGGGGGGACTAATGGTCAAAGAGATTATGGAAATAATATAAACTATCAAGGCAAAGTTTATGATCTTGAGAGTTGTACTTAATCTGGCAATTATACAATCCTGCTGAATGGTCTATTCCAGGCCTTAGGCAGTTTCTGGTTGGAAACAATAAGACCAATTTGTTAATCACTGAGTGAAAAGGAATTTATTGAAAGAGCTAGGCTTTAAATATAAGCAAAAACCAAGAAAATATAGGTTACCAGAACCACTTGCAAGGCCACATAACAGGAATAGCTGAGGTGACCCTAAGCCATCACCACTGAACTTTGGATGGTACAGCTGGACTGCCCCCACCTGCCCCTTAGAAAACTCTGCTACAGCTACTGACACAACCACCACTGGATGCTGGATACCACAGCCACCACCACCACAAGAATCCTGCACTGTCCCTGCTTCTTTAGGTAACTCATCTCAGATTCGAATTCGTGGGCTGCAAATTCAAGCTACAAGGCGGGGGAGGGAACAGCTCTTTTGGCCTCTGCCATGGAGTGGACCCTTCCTGCTTGTCCCCATATCTTACACTAGATTTCAAAAGCATAGAAATTGAATTTGAATACTAGGTGACCACAACAAATATATTTATATATGTATTTACAACAAAATTGCAATCTGAGGATAGAAACTAGAACTGGATTAGGACTGGCCTTTTAGCTAGCGGGGTCTCCAAACTCTAGCAAGGGGGAATAACATCATTGGGCTGCATCCTTAGAAAATGGAGCATGAGCTGATGGGCACTGCATGGCACGTTACCATAGGGTCCCATGAAAAACACGTCACGGATTGGCAATCATGGCTTCCTCCTTTCCAAAGTCCCTGAAGTTATGGCATACCTATGGCCATCATTCTTACCACACCTGTTCAGACATTTGTTGATTACTTCCTCCTAGGCTGCAGTGATGCTTCTGATGCCCTCATAGTAACAACAGCAGTGCTTACATTTACTTAGCTCTAACTAGGTGCCCAGAGCTATGCTAAGGGCATTACATATACTGAATCATTTTATTCTCACAGTAACCTTAGGAAATAGATACTAAGATTACACTCATTTTAGAAATGAGGAAAATGAGCAGAGAGGTTACTTAACTTGACCGAGGACACACAGAAGCTAAGCTGCAGTGTCTGGCTGCAGAACCTGCCCTCTTCACTGCCTCCCTTTTGAGAGGATTTTGGGCAAGCCCTACTGGACTGCTGGGTTTTACCATGTACTTCCTTAATAAGATCACCTGCTACAGAATATTAGCATTCGACACTTCCAGCATCATAGTTTTGGAGCATCTCCAATACTCCCATTTGCACACCCTTATTGGCCATTATGGATCAAATCTAATTACCAGAATGAAACAATGGAAATGATGTTGGAAAGAGAAATCACAGAAGAAAGACACAGCAAAGTGGGTGGTGAGTCCCACTTCGCAGCTCTGGCTAACTGAACATTTGATGGATCTCAATGTGTTGCAGTTGCTGAGGGACCATGAGGAGGGTCTGTGTCATCATAGTGCTCAGAGCTTGAATGAATGTATACACGTATGTATTTCTAATATAAAAATACTAGAGGCCCGGTGCATGAAATTTGTGTATTGGGGGGGGGGGTCCCCTCAGCCTGACCAGCACCCTCTCCAATCTGGGAGCCCTCAGGGGAGCCCTCTTCAATCCAGGAGCCGTGATGGCTTAGGCCCACTCCCCGTGGTTCTCTGCTCTCTGCAGGGCCTGGCCGCTCCATGCTCACTGCCCAGAGGCTCTCCACAGCACAGAGGACATCCTCAGCCAGGGCAGAATGCTTGCCTCATCACCATGGTGACAAAGCAAGCATTCTGCCAGGCCACTCACGCTGCCCACTCACAGTGGCCGCCCCCGCCCCCAAGGACTGAGGGACTCCAGCGGGGCTGAGGGGACTGGGTGCCACCATCTTGTGGCTATGTGCGTTGCCATCTTTGTGATCGAGTGGCATTAATTTGCTTATTACTCTTTTACTAGATAGGATTTCTGAGGTAGTCAGCACTATTTCAAATCAGCATTGTTTAGGGTATGCCTATATATTATTAGTCATTTATTATGTGGTTAAGCTGGCTGTTCAATGAACTGTATGTAATCCATTTGTTAATATATAATCCATTTGTTATATCCTTGGTTCCATTGTGCTATTTATTTTTTCCATTATCTTATCATGAAAAATTTCAGAGAAAAGTTGAAAGAACTCTATAGTGAGCCTACACACACCTACCAACTAAATTTTGTAATTAGCATTTTGGTACATCATCATCACATATAAATCCATGATTCCTTCTACCCACTCAATCCATCTTATATTTAATTCATTTCAAAGTAATTTGCAACATCAGAACACTGGCCCCAAAACACTTTGGCGAGTTTAATATTTATTTACAGTTCTTTTGAGATAAACTATTTGTACAGTTAAAGGCAAAAAGCTTATATGTAATAGTTGATGAGTTTGACAAATGTAAAGGGGTGTAACCCAACCCTCAGGAAATTATAGAAAGTAGCATTAACCCAGAAAGTTCCCTCTTGCTTTTTCCCTGTTGTTCACAGCCCACATAGCCCCAAAGGAAGGCACTGTTCTGATCTGTTTCATCATAGACTAGTTTTACTTGTTCTAGAACTTCATATAAATAGAATCATAAAATATTTACTTTTTTCATATATTTTCATTGATTTCAGAGAGAAAGGAAGAGGGAGAGATAGAAACATCAATGATGAGAGAGAGTCATTGATCGGCTGCCTCCTGCACGCCTCCTACTGGTGATCAAGCCTGCAACCCAGGCCTGTGCCTTGGCCAGAAATTGAACCATGACCTCCTGGTTCATAGGTTAACGTTCAACCACTCATCCATGCTGTCCGGGCTACTTACTCTTTTTTATACATCTTTCATTTACTATAGTTTTGAGGGCTTTAAGATTTTATTCATGTTATTATGTATAGAAGTAGTTTGTCATTTTTACTGCTAAGGAGTATTCATTGTTTGAAAATATTATAGTATCTTTACCCATTCTCTCATAAATGGGTCCAATTTTTATATATTATGAAAAACATATGAACAATTAAATGTAAGTGTTTTTGTGCACAGATTTTTCATTTTTCTTGGATAAATACCTACGAGTAGAATTGCTGCATCATTAAGACGTTGTATTCTTAATAAACTTCCAGATTGTTTTCCAAAATGGTTAAACCATTTTATGTACCCACCAACAATGGATCAGTGTTCTGGTGATTCCATATCCTCTCCAACATTGGGTGATACTGGGTCTTTTCATTTTACCCATTCCAGTGAGTATTCAATGTTAGCTCATTGTGGTTTTAAAATACATTTCCCTAATTACTGATGATGTCGAGCACATTTTTCACGTACTTATTATTGGCCATTTGTATATCTTCCTTTGTGAAGTATCTGTTTAAATCTTTTGTTTATTTTTATTGGGCTGCGTTTCTTTTTATTATGAGGATGATTTATAAGATCCAAGTTAAAAGAACTCTTTCAAGTCCATAAAACAAGATATATGAACTGGGCTACCCTGAGTCAAGTTTTTAGTCATTATGTTAGTATCTAGATTAATAAAAAACTTTCCTATTTAAAAAGCTGAAACCCAATTTTTCAACAAATTCTTTTTAAAATAAACAAACTAAAACCTCCTTCTTCTCATATTGAACCTGTATATACAGGGATATATACAGTGGGTATATACAACTGTTGAACTCCTAAGCAAATGTTGAACTCGCTGGTCTATGTACACATTTCTGTAAAACAGTATGTATCACTTCCCCCCATTCTAAACCAGTACTTAATGTAAGGCAAGTCATTATGCTGTACACCTTAAACTTATACAATGCTAGATGTCAATTATATTTCAATAAACTAGAAAAAATAAATCAGTGCTTATAATCTGCTGACAATCGTGTTTTTTTTTTCCTCTAGATTCTCTGAACTTCCGAGTTCAAACCCCAGATCTTTCCATTCCTTTCTAGATAAGATTTTGATCTTCTATTTCTAGAGAACAATCTTGAGTAACCTTAGACATGAATCAGCCTCCTGACTAATCTTCTGGTTGCTCTTAAGTCATCTCATTTGTTGTACCTGATTTCCTAATGGCGTTGCTCACTTTGAACACTCTGTATATGCTCAGCAAACGTGTTATCAATGCAAGTCATCTAATGGAACAGATTATATAGAGGAAGAGATGAGAAAAGTGGATAGCTTGAAACTCAGATTGCACAGAGACAGAAATTCAGCTTGAAATAGCTTAGGCCAAGGGGAGGAATGTACTGGTTTGAGTGCCACAAGAAAGACAGGACTACAGCCAGACCTCAAAGATAAGACACTTCAATATCAGCCACTTTGGAACCATAAACCTGAATTCCACCAGAACTTTCTGTCTCATTACTTTTCTATGCAAATTTATTTTGTTCCTTGAAACTAGCTGCAAGCATATGATGAGGAAAATAGCTACCATTCTTCATCTCTGCTTTACCACCATAGAAGTACAGGCCATGCTTTTACTGGTCCCTGGTTCAAAACTCAAAATAATGCGTTCTGACCACCCATCAGCCATCAACTGTGGCCAGATCACAACATATTTCCTGTGGCAGGTACAGAAGAAGCTGCCCAGGAGATGGATGAAATTGTATGCCATCATTTGGTACAGAGGTCTGAGCTACAAAAAGACAATTTGAACCCATAAGCAGAAAGGTGGTAATTCAAGCTATGCAATTGAATGAAATGATCTAGGGGAGTGTGCAGACCAAAAAGAGGAGAACCAAGAACAGAAGCCTAGATTGTATCACTTTAGTGTCTTTTACTACAGCCTGTTTCTCAATTATAAAGTACTAGGGGCCTGGTGCACTAAATTCATGCACTGGGGGTGGGTGATCCCTCAGCCCAACCTGCCCCCTCACACACAGTGGGAGTCCTCAGGGGATGTCCTACTAACCACTCACCCTAGCCTGCTCAAGGACTAAAGCCTCAGGCCGAGGTTTTAGGCCTTGGGCATCCAGCCATCGCCCTGAAATGAGGCCGATGGCTGGCTCCGTCCCAGCCAAGTTCCCCCACACCCCCCTGACCCAGGCCTTCAACCTGACCAGCACACACTGGCTGCCTTGACCCCGCTCCCCTGTGGCCCTGGCCGCCTCGGCCCCACCCCCTGCACCTCAGGCCACCTCAGCCCTGCTCCACTGGCCCTGGCTGACTCAGCCCCGTCCCACCACAGCCTGGGCCACCTCAGCCCTGCCCCTTGAGCCCCCTGGCCACCTCAGCCCTTGCCCTGCCCCCCATGGCCTGGGCCACCTGCGGCTCTGGCTCATCAGCCTCACCCCCCCAAGCCCTGGCAGCCTTGGCCCCTCCCACCTCACCCCAGCCCACATCAGCCCCACCCTCCACAGCTTGGGCAGCCTTGGCCCTGCATCCCCTTGGCCAGGGTCTCCTCGGCCCCACCCCCCCAGCCACGGCCACATCGGCCCCGCCTCCTGATCCTGATTGGCTGGTGGGTGTGGCTGGTGGGTGTAGTGAAAGTATAGTCAATTTGCATATTACTCTTTTATTAGATAGATACTTATTTATAAAAATTAGAAATATTTAAAAAATTGAACATCAGTTGAAAATTGGCATACAATGTATAAAAGGACAATTTTTTACATGAAGCACACACACACACACAATAGGAAGTGTGGATGATTCACTTGGAAGGATGTAATCACATTTGACAGAATAACCCCCTTAAAGGACCTTGAATGGAAATATTCTACTTTCACCTCAACTGGGAAGTAGGTATAGGAGAAGACAGATGGTATAAGCCACACAGATACTCTCTATGAAAGCCATGTGCTAATGTAAGTACTTATTGAACTAGTTTTTTGATAGAGTGTCTGGAAGTCCCTTTAGAATGGCCTCTATTTTGCCCAGGTCATGAAAGATCCATGATATGAGAGATGCAGTGAGTTGAAGGAAACTAGCAGGGCTGCAGACAACAGCAGCTATGGAACTGAATGCCATAGCAGTGGTGTGGTTCTCAACCTTCCTAATGCTGCGACCTGTTAATACAGTTCTTCATGTGTGGTGACCCCCAAACATAAAATTATTTTTGTTGCTACTGCAAAACTTTAATTTTGCTATTGTTATGAATCGTAATGTAAATATCTGTGTTTTCCGATGGTCTTAGGCTCTACAGTAGCGGTTCTTAACTTGTGGTTCATGATCCACAGGTTGAGAACTGCTGGCAGGGTTGCCTAAGACCATCATAAAACACAGATGTTTACATTATGATTCATAACAGTAGCAAAATTGCAGTTATGAAGTAGTAACGAAAATAATTGTATGGTTGGGGGTCACCACAACATGAGGAACTGTATAAAAGGGTCACAGCATTAGAAAGGTTGAGAACCACTGCCATAGAGTTGTGGTATGAGATGTCTATGGCATTTAAGAAAGGTGGATCCCAAAACTTCCTGTCAGCTGATATCAATGACTTGAGTGACAGGTAGAATTGTTTACATTACATAGTTATAACACTTGGATATGGACACAAAGCAAACCACCCTTTTATTTTTTTAACATATTTTTATTGACTTCAGAGAGGAAGAGAGAGAGAGAGAGAGAGAGAGAGAGAGAGAGAGAGAGAGAGAGAGAGAGAGAAACATCAATGAGGGAGAGAATCATTGATCAGCTGCCTCCTACATGCCCCCTACTGGGGATCGAGCCCACCACCTGGGCATATGCCCTGACCAGGAATCAAATTGTGACCTTCTGGCTCTTAGGTCAATGCTCAACCACTGAGCCATGCCTGTCAGGCCCAATCACACTTTTACTAAGATAATATGTTTCTCTGACTTGGCAAATCTCTGAAGGGAAACTGAGTCTCACTCTTGGATTCTCAAGTATACATTTTTCAGAGTAGACCTAGAAATACTTCAGGAAGCTTGCACAAACTATCCAATGCAGGGATTTATATGACAGCAATCATAGAAGTACTAGAGGCCTGGTGCACAAAATTCATGCACAGGGCTGGGGGGTGTCTCTCAGCTCAGCATGCACCCACTTCATTCTGGGACTCCTCAAGTAATGATTGACTGCCTGTTTAGGCCCAACATCCCTCTCACAATCTAGGACTGCTGCCTCTCAACTGCTCACCTGCCTGCCTTCCTGATCGCCCCTAACCACTTCTACCTGCCAGCCTGTTCATCCCTAACCACTCCGCTGCCAGCCTGATTAATGCCTAACTATTCCCCTGCCAGCCTGATTGCCCCTAACTGCCCTCCCCTGCAGGCCTGGTCCCCCCCAACTGCTCTTCCCTGCAGGCCTGGGTCCCCCCCCCCCAACTCCCCTTCCCTGCAGGCCCGGTCACCCTCAACTTCCCTCCTCTGCTGGCCTGGTCACCCCTAACTGCCCTCCCTTGCAGGCCTGGTCCCTCCCAACTGTCCTCCCCTGCTGGCCATCTTGTGGCAGCCATCTTGTGTCCACATGGGGGCAGCCATCTTTGACCATATGGGGACAGCCATCTTGTGTGTTGGAATGATGGTCAATTTGCATATTACTCTTTTATTAATAGGATAGGATATCATGTTCCCTAAGAAGACTACAATTTCTCTGTCGCAGCACTCATATAAGATGTTGTTCCACAGGTGTTGGAAGATGACCAAGCAGTGCAGGTGCCAAATGGCCTCACAATATACAGAATGGAATAAAAGTAGGTTTATAGTTGTGAAAATATGAAACATAGCATATATTCCTGTATTATTATTTATTAATTACTGCATTATTTTCCATAAAAACAACTGTAAACCTACTTTTGCCCAACCCTGTATTAGTCAGATTCATCAAAATATGCCTGGAAGGATGTGGTTTACTTGCCACTTTTCCAAGAACAAAGTTATAACTTTCAAGGCTGTCAAATTTCATAAAAATTTATTGCCCGTGTTTAGGAAGATCAGTGCTACTGATGATAATAGCTACCATTTATTGAGTTCCTACCATGTGCCTGGCCCTATGCTAAGACATGGACATGCATTAGTTATTTTAATTCTCACAACAATCCCATGGTGGATAAACAATGCTAATAGCTACCAGGTCACATATTTAGGAACTAGTAGAGTGAGAAGTCAAACTCGGTTCTTCTTGTACCCTATGCTATGGTCTTTGCTTTATGCTATAATACCTCTTCCACTGAGAGCCAGTATGTATTGTATATGATGAGCATGCTGAGGTCACAGATGTCTTGCTAGAAAAGGTAAACACCATTCCTTTTTCTATTAAAGAGAGTCAAGATAGCTCCACAGAAGATGCGGAAAACTGATCAATTCTTCATCATAAATGTTGTCATACTCATAAAAGACTTCAGCCTTGGGTTGAAGAGAAAGAACAGCTTTGGTTCTGTGCCAGTAGAAATAACAGGTTCCAGCAACATCATGTGCCATCCTCGTGACCAGCACAGAATGTGGGGGGAAGGGAAGCTCGTCTGCCTTCCCATCTGAGAATTCTTACCTGTACGTGGCACAGTGTTTCAGAACTCATGGTACAGAGGTAGCAAAATGGATGGCACGTAGCCAGATACCAAGGAAATATTGGTGGCAAAAATTTGAAGTGAACCAAAAGGTGTCTGGAGCAGACTTCAGGGGAAGTTAAAGTAGCTTGAGCATACAGGAAAAATAGCCCCAGGCACTCTTGACTTTCTCCTCAGACACAGTTTAAGAAGACATATTTTTAGAATGTGGCCTCACAAATAGGGATCGCCATGGACAATGTCCAGGCTTTTGAGTCAGGGAGCAGGGCCTGCCATACCAAGGCTTCATCCATAGAAACGCCCAATACTTGATCATGGAAGCTGGGTTCTTTGGTTAGGAATACCCCTGACATGCAAAACACCCCTTCCTAAACGGAGACCTAAGACATAGGAAGAAGGGTCAGAAACCAGCTGTTCCCTTGTGTGGACATGAGTATGGACTTGGGCTGCCAGCAACAGTGTACACACACATACACACACATACACACACACACACACACACACACACACACACACACACATAGAGATAAGTTTATCACTAGCATTACCTCTGAATCAAGGACAAGTTCTATCAATTCAGAAAAGTGTTAAAGGTTTCAGTACCAGTTCAGTGTGAAGGGCTCTCCCGCGGCCTCCTTGGAATTCAACCAAGAAAACTGAATCATTCCATTCCAGGTCCTGGGCAGTAGGCCAGGACTATGACTGACCCCCACCTAACGCTGAAGCTCATGGACATCACGGATGGCATTCCCATCTGCTGTCACTGTGGGATAAAAGCTAACCAGCTACCACAATGTGCTTTGAAAATACAAAATGTCTAATAAAACATATTTTTCTGAAATCATATTCTATTTAGTTTCAATAACAAAAAAAATGGCTAGAGAATTTGCTAGGCAGGAATAATAATAATATTCTACCTATTAATGTGACAATTCTGTCTATGCTCTACATGGCTACTAAAGTTATGAGTGAAAATGACACAAAAGAACTATGATAATTTAATTTGGCCCCTAATGGTCACAACTAAAATTCAATAGAAAGTTATTATTTGATCTGTCCACAAATACAAATAATAATATTACTTTCCGGGGGGCAGAGGTGGGCTAGAAGGGGTCAAATGGGGGAGAATGGGGCCATATGTAATTCCTTCAACAATAAAGATTTTTTTAAAGATTATTACTTCCCTACTACCTCTAAGGAAATTCAATCTAATTTCAGTCTAATTTTTATGATGATTTACAGAAACTTAAGGGACTGTCTTGAGATCTGAGAATAAGTTAAATACTATTTAAAACATTTAAAAATTTTTTCTCATTCTATTGTTAAAATGATTACTTCTGATTGTATAATAATTTCCCATACTATTGTCCACAACTATAATTTTCACAGTGAAAACTGGCCTTTCATCATAGAATGGGCACTGTGTTTCTTTCCTTTTCTTTTTTTATTTCATTGATTTTTAGAGAAAGAAGGGAAGGGAAAGAAAGACAGAGAGAGAGCAAGGAAGAAACACTGATTTGTTGTGACACCTGTTCATGCGCTCATCGGATGCTTTCATGTATGTGCCCTGACTAGAGATCCGACCCACAACCTTGACACATCGGGACTATGCTCTGCCCACTGAGCCACCGGCAGGGCTCTATGTGTCTTTGAGATAATAAGTCAGTTGGCAGCCATTTTGTATAAATCAGACATTTAAATGTTTGTATGTAAAATCAGAACTGTTTTAAAGCTTTAAAAATATGCTTACCTAGCACACACACTATAGAATATATAATCACTTATTGTGACTCACTAACCAGCTTTCACATTTGTTCAACATACATTGGCACAGAACTTCTGGTTGGGTCAATTTTATAGTTTTCAGATTCAGTCATATTTCAGATTTAACCAATTCCCTAAATTAACTTTATAATCAATTGTCATTTTTCTTTTCATGCATAAAGAGGATGGGGGGGTTGGAACTCCAATAGACCCATGAGTAAGTAGCTTGGAATTAAACTACTAGTAAATGAGTGAGGGTGAAATTCTTTGAGTACTACTGCTTGAAATAGTTTTCATTTTCTTGATTCATCTCTCAGCTTCTCATCCTTATTTGTCTCTTTATTACCATTCAAAACCCCTCTCACTCACCTCATATTAATTCCTTGTTCTATTCCCTTCAGTGGCCTTTCAAAACTTTCTCTTCCTCTATGTTCCTGAAATCCCCAATCACAAGACTCCTACTTCTAGCCTGCTACTATTCTGAGAAAATAGAAGCTGTAAGAGATATTTTTCTTTTTACTTCCCCTGTCTTCCCCTCTGAATCCCTCTGTGCTGTACATTGTATTCCTCCTTTCAATCTTTGGCTCCAGAATGAAATGACTCTCCTTCAGGTAACGTTATCCTCTCCATCTTTACACTGAATCGTAAACCCTCTGGTCTCCTTACTTCCTTGCTCTTTCAATTCCCTTCCTTAATTTTTTTTTATCTCTCCTGATCAACCATCTCTTCATCTGTCTACTCAGGTAGACCCAGTTTTTAAAAAGAAACAATCAAAAATCTTTTCACGCCCTAACTGGTTTGGCTCAGTGGACAGAGCATCGGCCTGCAGACTGAAGGGTCCCAGGTTCCATTCCTATGAAGGGCATGTACCTTGGTTGCGGGCACATCCCCAGTAGGGGGTGTGCAGGAGGTGGCTGATTGATGTTTCTCTCTCATCGATGTTTCTAGCTCTCTATCCCTCTCCCCTCCTCTCTATAAAAAATCAATAAACATATTTTTTTTAAATCTTTTACCTTGCCCCTTCCCTCAAGTTTCCTCCTCTTACCTCCCCTTCAACACCCAAATTATTAGAAAAGTGGTCTATATTTGCTTCCTACATTTCTTCACTTGCCCTTTACTTAATATTACTTCTAAGACCTCTTACACATCAAAGCCAAATTCATTCTCTCAGACTCTCACACTATGGGTGACCTTCTGTCCCTTAAAACCCTTCCTTCCCTGGAGCTTATGAGCATGTACTATCCTGGTTCTCCTGACTGTCCCGGCCATGTATCCCCTTGTTCTCCCTTCTTCTGCCCTATGACACCAGGTATTCCCCATGGTTTTACCCTTGGTTCTCTGCACACAACTTCACTCTATTCTTTGAAATTCCATTGCTTTGGGGCTCTATTGAGATCTCATCTGGCTCGTCAGTCCTAAAGTTCTCTCTCAAGCTGCTCCACACATGTCTCTACCTGACAGACAACTTCATCCATAACACTGGGGACTCCTCAGAGGCATAATTATGTTTTATTCATCCTTGTACTTCAATCCCCCACTTCCACCATCCAGGCCAGGAACAGGGTAGTGGGAATGCAAGAAAAGTTACTTAGGCTGAACTCAACAGTATTTCCCACCACACCTGAAACTGAACAGAAACAAAACTAAGCAGCTGTCTAGCACTCCAAAACCCAAAACAACCCAGCCTCCTAACTTCTCTATTTCTCTTAATGATAATTCTAACTTCCAAGCCTTAAAATCTGAGCTCCAACTCTGATGTCTTTTTCCTTGTCCTCTATATCTAATAAATTAATATGTGTTATTGGTTGTTCCTTTGTTATGTGTTTACACTTTTCTTTCTGTCATATCCTCAAAATAAGGCCCTAATTACCTTCCGCACATCTTATTTAATAGCTTCCCAAGTCAGCTTCTCCACCTCTCCTACACACTATTTCTAGTTTACTCTTCATTTAGCACACTTCTAATGATTTTACTATGCATCTCAAAAACAGTTCACAATGATCTTTTGCTTTGCAAATCACGAACACCTTGCCCTAGCATACAAAGTCCTTCATAATATGGCCCCTCAAGTACCTATATGCTAGGAAGGACTCAAATTACCACAAGAAAAGAATACATTTAAAAATACTTATATCAACTGATAGCTGTCAGAAAACAAGAAAGGTCTGAAACTCTACCATACTTTCTTGCCATCAGTGTTTTTGCTTCTCTTTTCAGTTTCCCTTCTCTATTGCTCTGCCTTCTCTGGCTATTCAGTTTCCATTTCCTTATGGTTTTCAACTAGCATACAGCACAATATGACAACTCTCAGTACCTTGTAAACCTTGGCAATGCTCAATGCTTCTTTGCAGTTTCGACCCCCACTGCCAATTAGTTCAGTTTCTTGATTTCCCAGTTCCAATTCTAAAGAGTTCCAATGCCCTAGTCTGTTATTTCGTGCTAGATCACAGAAATGCCACACAACGGCCTACGGATTGTCTGCACTTGTATCATATGCTCAATCAGCTGGATCTAAGCACATTGGGGACTGGGCAGGATCACAGGTTCGGAGAATGGACCCTTGGGAAACAAGGCTGTGGGCAGAAAAATTCCTTTAGAAGGACAGGCAACGATCAACATCTCGAAGGCATTACCTTTTCCTGCTTTATTCTCCTATGTGTACATGACAATCTTGTCAAACAGGAATTGCTATCTCAAACACTCAGTCTACCATTTTATAATTCTATGCCTGTGCTCATGCTGTTCTCTCTGCTTAGAATAATCTCTTCCACCATCTTACTATCTACAAATCTACCATCCAAAGGACAAGAACAGACATAAAAGGAATTCCAACACAGTCAATGTACAACAAGAAAAGAAAGCTATGAAAAATAATTTGAGTACAGTGAAACAAAACTCAAATTAAGGTGCAATTTTTGTCAATTACGTTAGCCCCCAAAGATAGAATGATTAATGTACCTTATGATTATAGTTTATCTTCCTATAAAATATAGCTAAAAGGAAAGGCATTTAATTCTCATCAAAATTCCACAAAGATGCCCAAATATAATTTGCTTTAAAAGGAAGCACACCTACGATGGAGAATTTTAAAAGTAAATGCACCAAATCAAGTAATGCTGAGACTACAACAAAGCAGTTAATATTGTAAATAGATGATGGCATTGCAAAATACTATAATTCTTCTAGAAAGCAGTTTACCAACATGATTCATTTTGAAATTACAGAAAAAACTTGAACAGGAAAACAAAATTACTTTTCAATATTATTAACTAGAGAAAATCACTTTTAACATTTTGGTACATGGCCTTTCATATCCTCTTATTATATACCGGAGGTCCGATGAACGAAATTCAGGCAAGGATCGGCCTTCCTTCCTCCAGCTGCCAGCACTGGCTTCCCGCTGGCACCCAGGACCCTGGCTTCCCTCGCAGCCCCAGCTTTGTCTGGAAGGACGTCTGGTCTAATTAGCACATTATACTTTTATTATTATAGATTTTTCTCTTTGCTTTTTTAATTTTATTTTTTGAAGTAGATCAAACTAGATATACTGTCAACTGGCTTATTAGCATCTTTTTTATTCATTAAGTCATAAACCATTGTCTATTCTATTAACAGTATTCCAAAATATTATTGTTAATGTTTCAAAACATTAATAGTCTATCATATGAGTAAGTAATAATATATTCTTTAAAAAAAGAAGTTCTAATGCTAGACCAGATTTTTTCAACTTTGTCATAATTATTGATGGACTGTAATGAACATCCTAGTATATAAATCTTTTCTGCACATCTCTGGTATTTTCTTAAAACAAATGTCCAGAAGTATATTTGATAAGGCATAGAGTATAACCATTAAAAAGAATTTATAAGTATTTTAATGAAAGAGCTTATAAATATTGATTTAAGCAAAACTCTTATATGATTATATTAGGAGAATGAGGAGTGGGGAAGGAGGAGGGAAAGAACAGATGATAGAAGAACTAAAGCTCCATAATTTGTAGCAGAAAGCCACTGAATATTTAAAAATGTTCTAAGTTAGTATAAGGGCATTATTTAGAAAAAAGGAGATGAAATGGCTATTAATGAACAAAAACAGACATGAATCAGGTGTAAGAAAATATGCACAGTAGCCCTGACCAGTGTGGCTCAGTTGGTTGAGTAACAACCCACACACTGAGAGGTCCGGGCACATGCTGGATTGTAGGCTTGATTCCCAGTAAGGGGTAAGGTGGACGATTAACACTGATGTTTCTCTCTCTTCCTCTTCATCTCCCTTCCTCTCTCTCTCTCTCTCCCTCTCTCTCAAATCAATGAAAAAATAAAATATGGCACAGTATACAGATGGTTTTCATTTTAAGGCTTATTCTCTTTGATTTTTCAACCATGAATTTATATTGGTTTGATAAAAATACAAATTACGTATATTTAAAAAGATAAAGCCAACAGTGTAATTCACATATAAAATATAACAGATGCATAAGTTGGCTTAAAAGCCCACAATTCTCATAATTCTTTAGGTAGAAAAAAATTCTTTGTATGTGTATACCATTGCCTATAAAGACTTTAAAATTTATAATTTTGTGAATTCTTACTGAGAACCTTCTGTAAACAAAGCCTGTGACTGGGTGTTGTGGAAGATACTAAGAAATACTCTGTCTATTCTTTCCAGAGAGAAGACACTTGCTGTGAGCACCAGAAATATTCTCTCCATGTGACTCAGCTGTGGAATGTTAGAAAAATGCCTATGCAGAAAATCTTCAAATTTTCTCTCAAAATTTTTTTAATAGAAAAACATTAGGATACCAATTCCTGTATGTAGACTTAAGAGAGAACAGTAGAGTTTTCTTCAGAAAAAAATCCTTATATTTTTCCACATAGCATACCAGCCCTCACCAAATATGTCAGAAAATTGGAAAAATAAAGGGAAATTAGGATAGTGGGAAAATGAAGTGTTAGACTTCAAGCAAATTCCTCACAGATCTTTCCATGTGTCCTTGATTAATGTGTAGTTCTTTCTTAGTTCACTTCATTGTAGGTAGAGAGACAAGAATTTTCTCAAAACTCAGAATATTAGTCCCCCACAGAAGGAATCATCACAGTGGCACTAAGTCTGAATTATTTCCCCTCTTTATACAACTGATTTGCAGGACACCTGAGTAGTGAATGATGAGTCTCCATTGGCAACAGTTGTAAAGTCTCAGTCTGCATCATATTACCTCCAGCTAAGCCACAAAATGGAGCTATTAGACCCAGACTCCTGTCAGTTGCTCCCTCCTCACATCTTTGTCTGATCCTCTTTCTCCTCTCCACTCTGCACTTCTTTAATCTCTTCCTCTCACTCTCTCCTTCTTCCCTCTTCAAACCTTATCCCCGCGTTTTTCCTTCCTCTGTCTTCTACCACCCTCCCACCCTTATCCTAACCACATCAAAGAATAGAGGTGAGGAAGGAGAGGCTGTCTTGTTCTTTCTCTACTTCCCTACGTGAAGAACCATAAATTCTACCTTCATGTTAATAAAAGTCTGGTAACAAAGACATCTAACAAAATGCCAGCTAACATCCTATCTAACAAAAGAGTAATATGCAAATTTGGCCATACCTTCACCATGCCCACAAGCCATGCCACCAGCCACTCACCAGCCAATCAGGAGCAGATTAGGCAAATAAACCCCAACCAAGATGGCTGCCACCACTGAGAGCAGGAAGAAGGCTTGGGTTTCCCCGGCAACAGAGGAAGCCAAGCTTTCCCCCTGCCATTGCCTGCCTACGCCTCCACTCAATGTTACAAAGTTTCAATTATAAAAGATACAGAAATGGCGGCAGCCACTGAGCTGAAGAGAACAGAGGCTTGGGTTTCCCTGGCAACAGAGGAAGGCAAGCTTTCAGCCTGCCATTGCTGGCCTAGGCCTTCACTCTAAGCTACAAAGTATCAAACAAAAATGGCTGCCGCCACAGAGTGAGCAGAAGGCTTGGCTCTGCTCCAGGTGACAAAGTTTCAATTGTAGACATAGATTAATCCCAGATCCCAGGGCCTCTGCTTGGGTCACTGGGGGGTGTGACCAGCCTGCAACCCGCCACAGGCCCCTCGCCCAGGCCGCCCCTTGCCCCAAGGGAACCCCCACCTTGATCTGAGACACTTCAGGGCAAACCAGCTGGCCCTCACCCATGCACCAGGCCTCTATCCTAATAAAAGAGTAATTGCAGATTGACCATCACTCCAACACACAAGATGGCTGCCCTCATGTGGTCAAAAATCCTGCCCCAATGTGGACGCAAGATGGCCACCACAATATGGCCAGCAGGGGAGGGCCATTGGTAGGTTCGAAGTCCTGCACGGGAGGGCAGTTGTGGGCAATCAGGCCAACAGGGCTTCCCCTGTTGGGAAGGACCAAACTTGCAAGGGAGGGCAGTTGGGGGCGATCAAGCCTGCAGGGGATGGCAGTTAGTGGTGACCAGGTCAGCAGAGGAGGGAAGTTGGGAGCAAACAGGCTGGCAGGGGAGCAGTTAGACATCAATTGGGCTGGCAGGGTAGTGGTTAGGGAGTGATCATGCTGGCAGGCAAACAGGGAGGCAGGCAGGTAAGAGGTTTGGAGCCAGCAGTCCTGGATTATGAGAAGGATGTCCGACTGCCCATTTAGGCCCGATCCTGGTAGTGAGACATCCCAGATTGGAGAGGGTGCAGGCTGGGCTAAGGGACATCCCCCGCCCCCTGTGCACAAATTTCATGCACTGGGCCTCTAGTTTTAAGTATAATTCAGACTAAACTATTTGTAAGTTTATCAGAATTTCATGAGTAATTTTCTCTTTGCAGTTGAGGGACTATCATTTGGGTGTATTTATTTTGGTTTTCAATGGGAAACTAAATGTATAATTGTTCTCCATTTCCACATTTAATACATTCTCTTTAAAATGCTGTGTCTAATGGCTATTATGTAACTTCACCATACACTTACATAGCAATTCCTTCTTCAACCTTTACCAGAATCTATTTCTCTTTCCCAAATGGATGTTCCTATACTCATCCAAGCCTCTGTACTGATCAATGTGGTTCCTTATACCAAAGAGTAAATAATACAATGTTAATTTCTTGGGAGCAGCTACAGCCAAATGGCCTATTGAGTCAAGTTCAAGTGCACAGAGTACATGAACCTTTGAACTCTGAAAAATGTGGCTTAGAATCCCCAAATATCTGGCTTTTGGAATAGACATTCCAGAATAGACATTCCAGAATATAGATATTACAAAAAGTTCCAGGAAGGAGAGGATGGGATTAGTTTATCTGATGAATACATCAACTAAGAAATGGGAGAGAGCTCCAGAAATAGTTGGCTAAAAGTAATACATTCAGTATTTAGATATTATAAGCAAGTCTTCACAAATAACCTAAACTTCAAAAAGGTATGTTCAAAATTATTCTTAAAGTATAAATCATCCCCAAAATACCACTGTAAAGTAGATATAAAAATTAAGATGGCACTCATGGGTCTAGCATTATGGCAAAACCTACCATCAATATTTGCTGGTCATCAAACTACTGAAGTCTTTTTTTATATATTCAGATCTTGTCATAGTAATTCTAAAAATTGCAGATAAGTACAAATGTACCAGAACAAACAGGTCAATAATTGCTCCTACCAAAGTTTCCCTAATTCTTTTTTTTTCCATAATTGAGATTTTATTGTTTTGAGGATCAAGTACAGACATTTCAATTTGTACACAATTCTTAACATACGTACCAAAAATGTAGTCATGTAATCATGATTCTTTTCTAAATAGTTATTCCAGTGACTTTCCAGCTTAAAATTTAGAGGCTAACTTTCCTTAATAGAGTATCAAGTACCAATATCTTCAAATGTTGATACGCTGTTACATCAAAGTCCCACTAATTCACAATTTAATATCATATATATTACAGAATCAAATTCAATCGTTCACAGCACATTGACAAAGTTACAGGAAAACGGGACCACCACACCGAAGATGTTACAGACGCACAAAGTTCTGACAGGGAGAGTCAAGACCAAGGAGTGGTTTTCTTCAGGAAATAATTCTACCAAAGACACGTGAACGGAAGTAATTTAAAATGTTCAAGACATAGCAAACGCATGGCTGACTCCAAATTGCCATTTAGTATGCTTTGTATTATAGGATATAAAAACCACCCCCATCTATGGAATGTTAAGCTGTCACCCAAGACAATCAAAGTCTCCCATATTCAATATTCCACTATTTTCTGGTTGTACCAAAAAATAAACAACCAGCAAGTGATTTCACCTCTTAAAAAAAAATGCATTTACACTTAAAAAAATGGGATGAGGTGGAATTCCCTCCTTCTTAAAAATGTTTCTAGAGCTACTAAAAAACTTGCATTTACAAAATAGTTGATAAAAATATTCCTCTGGATTGTACAAGAAGGGAGACAGGGACCACTGAGAAGACATGGTACATGACATTAATCAGACTTGACTTCTTTTCCTCCTGCTTCCTCTGAGGTTGGACTCTCCTCGTTTTTAGTTTCTCCGTTCTCCGCAGGTAGATCTTCTTTCGGCTCCTGCTCAGCCACTTCGGCCTGCTTTCCCCTGGCTCCCCTTTTCCCTTTCGTTTGCACTTTTTTGTCCGCAGACTTATCCTTTCCCGCCGCCTTTTTGGGCTTCGCCTCCACTTTCGCAGGAGCAGGTTTGGCTGACAACCTGGCCGACCTCCTCTTCGGCTCCTCCTTGGCCGCCCCCTCCGCAGAGCTGACCTTCCTCTTGGGCATCGTGACGGCGGGCCGGGCGCGTGCTGGGTGCCTGAGGGCCGCAGCGCGCCTAGTGGCTTGGCGAACCTGCACTGCCTGGCCGCTGCCGCCCGAGCCGCTCGGACCCGCGCTGGGGGCAGTGGGAGACCCACCCTAATTCTTTTTTTTTAATATTTTAATCTTTATCGTTCAGTTTATTAATTACATTGTTCTGTTTTTTCCCCCCTACAGCTCCCCTCCACCCAGTAACCATCCCCCCCCCACTCTTACCTCCCCCTCACTGTCCTCTCCCATAGGTGCATGATTTTTGTCCAGTTTCTTGCTGCACCTCCCACACCCTTTTTCTCCCCAAGAATTGTCAGTCCATTTCCTCTCTATGCCCATGATTCTGTTATATTCACCAGTTTATCTTGTTCATCAGATTTTTAATTCACTTGATTTTTAGATTCATTTGTTGATAGATGTGTATTTGTTGTTCATAATATTTATTTTTACTTTTTTCTTCTTAAAAAATATCTTTCAGCATTTCATATAATATTGGTTTGGTGGTGATGAACTCCTTTAGCTTTTTCTTATCTGCAAAGCACTTTATCTGACCTTAAATTCTCAATGATAGCTTTTGCTGGGTAATCTTGGTTGTAGATTCTTGCTATTCATCACTTTGAATATTTCTTGCCACTCCCGTCTGGCCTGCATCGTTTCTGTTGAGAAATCCGCTGACAATTGTATGGGGTTCTCTTATAGGTAACTAACTGTTTTTCTCTTGCTGCTTTTAATATTCTCTCTTTGTCTTTTGCTCTTGGAATTTTAATTATAATGTGTCTTGGTGTGGTCCTCTTTGGATTCCTTTTGTTTGGGGTTCTGTGCGCTTCCTGGACTTTTAAGTGTATTTCTTTCACCAGGTGGGGTAAGTTTTCAGTCACTATTTCTTCAAATAGGTTTTCATTATCTTGCTCTCTCTCTTTTCCTGGCACCCCTATAATTCGGATGTGGGTATGCTTGAGGTTATGCCAGAGGCCTCTTACACTATCTTCAATTTTTTGGATTCTTTTGGTTTCTTGCTTTTCCAGCTGAGTGGATTTTGCCTCTTTGTATTTCAAATCTTTGACTTGGTTCTTGCGGTCCTCTAGATTGCTTTTAGGTCTTTGTATAATATTTTTAATTTCAGTCAGTGTATGCTTAATTTCTAGTTGGTCCTTTTTCATATCCTCATATGTCTCATTCATTTCCTTGTAGGTCTTGTTCATTTCCTTTTAGGTCTCATTAAGTTCATTGGCCTTTTCTAGGAGCCTCTTGAAAAATCTTATAACCATGGTTTTGAACTCTATGTCCAGTCATTTTTATTTTCCTCCATTTCTTTCACATCTGATTTCTTTCCATGTCTCTGCATCGTGGTTGCTTTCCTGAGTTGGTTGATTAGCTTTGTGTCAGTAGATGTCCTCTAAGGGACAGTGGCTCAGCCTCCCCCGTTACCTGAGAAGGATACTCTTGCTGCAGCCCTTTATGGGTTGCACAGTCTTGTTGAAGTTAAGCCTAGATTATTGTTGTTAGAACTAGGAGGGTTTGACCTCCAGGCCAATTGGCTATGAGGATCAGCTGTGCTCAGGTTGGATGGGTGGAGTCTCTGGGTTGAGCAGGCAGCCTTGATTTCCATCAGCTCCGCCCTATGCGGCACCTGGGTCTCTGTGCCTGGTTGTAATGGCTGCTCACACCTCTGAGGGAAAGCTGCTGCCGAGTTCTACCCGCTGCCGGACAATTCAGCCTCTCCCCAAATGAGTCTGCACACCCAAAGTCTCACCCAGCGTTGTAAAACAATGCAGCCTGGTGGTTTCCCGGATGAGAGAGAAAGTCCTCTCTGCACGCTCACATGCTTTTGCTGTTCGCAAGTTTGTGCGCCCTCTCCACAAGCTCACAGACTTCTGCAGAGCCCGAGTTTCAGCATGGTTCCTTACTGTCCAGTTTCACCCCATATGAGTGTGGGTTCCTTAGACCTCGCACAGAACTGGGGAATCGGTGCAGTGGGATGCCTTTGTCTCCCTCCCCATTCGAGAAAACCAGCCTGGGTTTGCAGCCGCCCACACTATCCGCTCACACTCGCGCATGGCTCTAAACCTCTGACTCCGCGCATATCTTCAACGCTGCCCTCGGCAGCTCCTCTGAGTCACAGTGTCCTATCTTTACTTTTATTTGTGGAATTTTCACTCAGCCGGCTTTCCGGTGATTCTGGATGATGTTCGTTCTGTTGTTAAGTTGTAGTTTTGAAATTGTTGTGTGGGGCAGCAAAATAGGTGTTTACCTATGCCGCCATCTTCAGTTTCCCTAATTCTTTTGCAGCATCAAGAACTAATTAATTTATAATCTATGAATAACATATTACAAGCCCACTATATGCTAAGCTTTGTGCTAGGAAATTTGGGGCACTTCCCTACCCCACATGATGAACAAAATATCAAATTTCCAAATGAAGACAAGATGAGTATTGCCTCAGGCTCCAGTGTGGCTTGGCATGGTACTATTTATGTTTGCTGAAGATTTTGATATTTTGTTCATCATGGATTTTTCACATTAATATTTATTTTTAAATATTATATTTAAATGTTATTTAATCTTGATCAGTGATTTTTGTTTCATTTTGTTTTCTTTTTCTTTTTGTTTTTTAATATATTTTCATTGATTTCAGAGAGGCAGGAAGAAGGATAGAAACATCAATGATGATGGAGAATCATGGATCGACTGCCTCCTGCAAATCCCCCACTGGGGATCGAGCCCCCAACCCGGGCATGTGCCCTTGACTGGAATCGAACCTGAGACCCTTCAGTTCAGGCCAACACTATCCACTGAGCCAAACCGACCAGGGCTCGTTTTGTTTTCTAACATATTTTTATTGATTTCAGAGAAGAAGGGAGAGAAACATCAATAATGAGAGAGAATCATTGACCAGCTGCCTCTTGCATGTCCCACAATAGGGACTGAGCCTGCAACCCGGACATGTGCATGTGCTCGAACCTGGAATCAAACCGTGACTTCCTGGTTCACAGGTCGAGGATCAACCACTGAGCCAGCTGGCGGGGCAATCACTGAGGTTTTTCGTGCCTTTTATACTCTGCTCCTTACGTTAGTGCCTCACTCCTTCATCCTAGTCCTAGCCCTGCCCAGAGATTATAATCCACACCAGGGATTGGACACGTTTTTCTGAAAAGGGCCAGACAGAAACTATTGTGGGTGCTATAAGCCAGGTGGTCTCTGTTGCAACTATTCAACTCTGCCTCTGTAGAACCAAAACATCACAGACAACATTTAAACAAATGAATGTGGCTGTGTTCCAGGAACACTATTTTTATATATATAAAAAACAGGCCACAAGTCCCATGTGCCCCACAGGCTGTGTAGTTTGTCAACTCCTAATCTACACTAAATCCTCATTTAGCTGTCAGTGCTAGAGAGTAAAGTAACTCACATTAAATTTTAAAGAAAATTAAAAGCACCCTAATAACACTATCTAAAAATAACCACATATCATTGGTGAATCATCTTCAAGTATTTTTTGCACATATTTTAATAAAGATTAGGGTATTGGGCAGGGTAGGCCTGATTATGCTGTGGTAACAAATTAACCCCTAAGTCCCAATGGCCTAAAGCAGTGGTCAGCAAACTGTGGCTTGCGAGCTGCAGTTTGCCGACCACTGGCCTAAAGCAATTAAAGCTCATCTCTCACTCAAGTTACCTGTCCATCATGTGTCAGTAGGGGCTTTAGTCCATCAGGAACCCAGGCTGATTAGGAAACCCTGTAGCTGCATCTGGAACACATGACCCTCAATCATCTTAAAAGATGAAGCCACAGCTGGAGGGTCTCACATCAGCTCTTTTAAGCTTATAGCCTATTGTCTGTAACTAAATAATCACAGGAAAGGAATGGAAATGTCAGGAAGATAAAAGTGAATGTTTGGTGACCATTATTAGCCTACTTGTCACATTAAAAATCACAAGATATATATGTAATTTTTTTCCTCTGTTTGCCCTTAAAATTATACTTATTATAAATTAGTAGAGACCCGGTGCATGAAATTCATGCACAGGTGAGCAGGGGGGTGTCCCTCAGCCCAGCCTGAACCCTCTCCAATCTGGGACCCCTCAAGGGATGTCCGACTGCCCGTTTAGGATCGGGCCTAAACGGGCAGTCGGACATCCTTCTCACAATCCAGGACTGCTAGCTCCAAACTGCTTACCTGCCTGGCTCCCTGATTGCCCCTAACCACTTCTGCCTGATCATACCTAACCATGACCCTGCCAGCCTAATTGATGTCTAACTGTTCCCCAGCCAGCCTGTTTGCCCCCAACTTCCCTCCTCTGCCAGCCTGATCACCCCAACTGCCCTCCCCTGCAGGCTTGATCACCCCCAACTGCCCTCCCTTGCAGGTCTGGTCCCTCCCAACTGCTCTCCCCTGCAGGCCTGAAACTTCCCAATGGCCCTCCCCTGCTGGCCATATTCTGGTGACCATCTTGTGTCCACATGGGAGCAGGATCTTTGACCACATGGGGGCAGCCGTCTTGTGTGTTGGAGTGATGGTCAATCTGCATATTACTCTTTTATTAGATAGGATAGAGGCCTGGTACATGGGTGAGGACCACCTGGTTTGCTCTGAAGGGTGTCCTGGATCAGGGTGTGGGTTCCCTTGGGGCATGGGTGGCCTGAGCAAGGGGCCTATAGTGATTTGCAGGCTGGCCATGCCCCCAACAACCCAAGCGGAGGCCCTGGGATCTGAAATTAATTTATGTTCTACAATTGAAACTTTGTAGCCTAGAGCGGAGCCAAGCCTTCTGCTCACTCCTTGGCGGCAGCCATTTCTGTTTGAAACTTTGTAGCCTAGAGTAGAGGGCTAGGCTAGGGCTGCAGCAGTTTGGCTTCCTCCATCACCCTGGCAACCCTAGCCTCTTCTCTCTCCAGCTCCGTGGCTGGCTATTTCTGTTGGCATTATGTAACTTCTGTAATTGAAACTTTGTAGCATTGAGTGGAGGCCTAGGCTGGCAATGGCAGGTGGAAAGCTTGGCTTTCTACATTGCCAGGGAAACTCAAGCCTCCCTCCTGCTCTCAGTGGTGGCAGCCATCTTGGTTGGGGTTTATTTGCATAATTTGCTCCTGATTGGCTGGTGGGTGTGGCTGTGGGCATGGCTTGATCACAGGTATTGTCAAATTTGCATATTACACTTTTATTAGATAGAATAAGTATTTCCTAACATCATCAAATCTCTTCATAATCATATAGATATAACCCTTGGTCACTGGGTCACTATTTCACTGTCATAAATATTGCTACGTGAAAGGCATTATCCTAAGTGATTTCTATGCATTTCTCATGTAATTCTTACAACTAGTCTATGAAGAAGATACAATAGTATGCCCACTTTACAGTTCTGAGAATAGAGGCCTAATGAGCTTAAGTTCATTTTTCAAGGCCACCTAGCCAGTAAGCAGCAGACCTGGGATTCAAACACAGGATTGTCAGACTTTAAAGCTAGTGCTCTTAACCAAGGAGTGTGAACTAACAACCACAGGGGAGGCTCTCTGCCTCCATTGTCTCATGTATCCAAATTTCCAGTCATTGGACTAAAGCCCGTCCTATTCCAATATGACTTCATCGTAAATTGATCACATCTGCAAAGACCCTATTTCCAAATAAGGTCATGTTCATAGGTACCTAGAATTAGGATTTTTTTTTGTCATTTATTGGGGTGACATTGGTTAAGATTATGTAGGTTCAAGTGTACATTTCTATGATACATGATCTGTATATTGCATGATGAGCCCACCACCCAAAGTCAGATTTTAACTATCTTTTGGGAGAGCACAATTCAAAACAGAGCAGATGGCATAAATATATCTTCAGGTTTTCCTTGGTGTAGGTAAAGAAAGCAGAAAAAGAAGAGTTACTCTCCACAAACTCCAGTGGAAGGCTCTATGTTGAGTCTTGATAAATTTGTACCAATAGATCCACATTCAAATATTCTGCCATAGGGTTAAACATGTAGCTTTTTAACTCTTTAATGAGTTTTTGGGGAGTAAATATTGGTATGGATACCCCATGCAGAGCTTTGTTTACCAACCCATCAATAAAAAGGGTTATACGTTCAAACAAACAAAATTTGGCAACCATCTCATTTGAAAATAAGAAACTGCTTATAATTTTGACCATTACTCTTTTTTCTCTCTTTTTCCTAATGACTCTGTTATTTGGCATAAACTATTAGTAAATGCTTTGGGAACTTATAATAATCCCTAAACTAAATGGTTAGCAACCAATATTAACAGATGATGATGATAATAACAATAACGATGCTGCTGATAATAAGAATAAATCTAAATGGACATTTAAGAGTACACTAGCCTTCTGTTTTTATAAGAAGTAAATTTCCCAAAGTAGATAACTGCATTCAAGTATTTATTATTTCTTACATAATAAGTACAGATAGAGATCTGGAGCTTATGTTAAAAATAAAATAAAAAAATCAACCAAAGCTCAAAATAAATATACTCAGTAGGGAACAATGGTCTTATAACAATGTAGCCTTTCGCAGAGCACCTAGGAGTGATGAATCACTACACTTGATGATCTTAAACAAGGTTACATATAATTAGAGAAGCGTGGAAGTTAGGGGGCTGGTATTGTTATTCTACACAGAAATGTAGCACCAGACGTCTAATAAACATTCAGAGGTTTGTATTCGTATTATGTAAGAATTACAACCCTCACAGAAAAAAAATCTCTAGTCAAACTGTAAAATGATTTTTCACTTCCGTTTCTGAGTCATTTAAACTGTGAATAGCAAGCCAAAAATAAAAGTACACAATCAGGAAGGGAATCAAGCTAATTTCGTATTATAAATATAGATAGATGATAGATACATACAGATCTTGTATCTTAAGTTTATAATCCATACATTCTTAAAACCTGAGAAATTTTTGCAAGAGTATTCACAAATATCTTGTGATACTATATTTTTATCTTTCAATCTATATTATTAAAACCTCTAGAGACCAAATTTTATTTCAAATTACCTTAGTAGAGGAATCTTTGAAACTCTGTGTTATTTAATACATACTACTCTTTTCTTCTAAAGATTAAAATCTTGAACAAGATTCCTATCTCCCAAAATTCTGCCTCCTTATTGCTATTACCCTATGCCTGCCCACTGGCCATCACCGTGCTTATGTCATCTGGTTGTCCTTAAAATTCTACTGGAATCCTTACTGCTTTGGAACCTCAATTCTCCAGTCTCTAACCCTAGTTTTTCATCCCCACTGCTTCTCTTTTGGCATTTGACACTATCAAGGCCTGGTCCTCTCGGCTTCAACTGGTAACTCCTCCAGTGCTGAGTAAGCAAGCCCTTAGCAAGGGGGGCAGAGGGCCTCTCCTTCACCAAATCAAATATAACTGAAGATTTGAACATATGAAGTGATTCTTCAGGTGCCTCTGACTCTCTTATTACTTGCTTACCCTCTCTCTGGCCTCTCTTTGGCCAGGAATCCATCACAGTTATATCTCAAAGGCTAGAAATCATCCTCCCTGGTTGTTTGGACTATACTGGTCACCCCCACATCATTAGGCTGTGCAACAAGCTCTATCTGTTTCCTCCATCCTCCTGAACCTATAAAATAAACCTCTGATATATAGATAAGGTTATAGAGGCCTCTTGTCTCACCCTGGCTGGTGTTTCTAAGTGGTTAGAGCATAGGCCTGTACATCGGAGGGTTGTGGGTTCTAATCCAGGTCAAGGGCATGCACCTAGGCTGCAGGTTTGATCCCTGCCCCTGGTGAGTGCATGTATAGGAGGCAACCAATTGATGTGTCTCTCTCACATCGATGTTTCTCTCTCTCTTCCCAACCCCCTTACTCCCACTCTTTCTAAAAATCAATGGAAAAAAATCCTCATTCCTCAGGTGAGGACTAAAAGTAATAATAATAATCTATACTACTAATAAGGGAATATACAAATTTTCTGGGACACCATCACAGTAATAACAACCCAACAGCAGGCTGCGTGGGGCGACCAGGCCGCCAGGAGGTTAGTGAGGGATGACCAAATGACTGAACAGCAGGCGGTGCGGGACAACCAGGCCATGGGGGGGTGGGGGGAAATTGGGGTTGACCCAGCTGGCGGGGGGGGGGGGGGGGAGGACAGTATGGGGCAACCAGGCCAGCAGGGGGTGCACTTAGGAGTGACAAGGTAGGCAGGCAGGTGAGCAGTTAGGAGCCAGCAGTCTTGGGATCAGGCCTAAACAGGTAGTCAGACATCCCTGAGGGGTCCCAGATGGAGAGGATGCAGGGTGGGCTGAGGGGACCCCCATGCACAAATTTCGTGCACCAGGCCTCTAGTAAAAATAATCAAAACCTCTCTTCTCCATGAATCCTAGAAAATAGCCAAAGCCCCAGAAAGATGTGTCTATTTCTCTTTAAATCCCAGAACACTCTATTTTAATAGGTCTATCTCAACTACCAATTCTGTCTGATTCCTAAACTCCCTAAAAGTCTGCCTGCTTTCCACAGAAACCTTCAGTTGTTTTTCCTATAGCCTCACCAAATCTGCAGACTCCAATAAAATATCTTTCCTCCACAGAATCCTGAATCAAGTTTTAGTCAGATTCCCAGCCCATTGGGAACGCTATTCCTGTTTCTTTCATGAGAAGGTAGAATAATTTGGTCAATTGGTCAAGTCCAAAAAAATTAATGCACATTACACCAGGAACCTAAGTGAACTCAGAAAAATTTAAGAAACAATCATGTAACTTTTGATGCACTGCTCAGTAGCAAGAGAGTAACTATGTTTTTTTGTGGGGGTTTTTGTTTTTTGTGGTTTTTTTGGATCCCTTCGATTTTTAGAGAACAAGAATCCCAATGGAGGCAGGAATGGCTAGGATGTTCAAATCCCAAGAAAGACATGAGAGTCCTCAAGTTCTCCTCTATAAGCCTGAACACCCACACACACCCACACACACAGGATCTAACAGTTACAAACTCAGAGACAGTATTATTGGGCAAGCAGAACTTTTACTGAGAGGCCAGCATACTCAAATGGACAAGGTCAGTTGATAAATTATATATAGGGAGTAATTCCAAATACAGTATTCTTAAAAAAATGATCTGAAGCTGCTTCAGAATGAAAATATATACCTTATAAGTACAGTCCTATGTGTAGATAGACATATCATTATTACATTAAAAAATGAAATCCATTAGTGAAGTTAAGCAAGAGAAATCTTTACCAGTCTTTGCCACCTTCAATCTCACAGTTCTGGTCCCTTGCCTTGGCGTGATGAAGGGGGGGATGATAATGGAAGAATTGCATCTACCACCAGACATTACATTCATGAGTTTGAGGCAAGGACAACTTTGCTCACTTGAAAAATTAAATTGCTGAATTAACAGCCACCAGCCCGGTTGGAAAGATAAGTGTTATTATTTATAAGAACAAATATGACATAATAACAACTAATGGCTCTACAAATAGTACAGAAGCTGGTTTCCTTTATGAAACTGGACATGATATGCACTGTTTCTTGTCAACACTGGTGGTACTGAGCTTGGCCATATGTGGAAAGACTAGTATTTATAAATGAATTTGAATGAGCTATAGCATCACTTGATAATTACATTCTAAAAACACTGATTTTTATAATATCACTAGAGGCCTGGTGCACAAAATTTGTGCACAGGAGGGGGGTGTTCCTCAGCCTAGCCTGCACTCTCATCAATCTGGGACCCCTCAGGGGACGTCTGATTGCCGCGACCCACCTCCTCCATCTGATTGCCGCGACCCACCTTTTCTGCTGGAACCTAC
Source organism: Antrozous pallidus (assembly GCA_027563665.1). Taxonomy (NCBI): domain Eukaryota; kingdom Metazoa; phylum Chordata; class Mammalia; order Chiroptera; family Vespertilionidae; genus Antrozous; species Antrozous pallidus. The sequence goes on from CM050522.1 coordinate 59,375,551, forward strand.
CTCCTCCACACAAGGCAGCAGAGATGCCGAGATTGGCCTCCTCTGCGCTACATAGAACCATAGGAACCCCAGGTCTCACTGCACAGAGCAGCCTCCAGGTCCTGCCTCTGCTGTGCATGCAGCCATCTTGTGGCAGCCATCTTGTGGTGATGTCTCACGTAAGGTCCACCTAGGCTTTTATTAGTACAGATGCGACAGACATGACACACAGAAGAGATCCCTTAACTAAATACACAACCAAAGTTCAGTATCCACATTTCCATACCCAAAAGCACTATGAAGCAAAAGAATCTCTTCAATATTCTTAAAGTCAGTAACAGAATTTACACATAAACAGGGATTATTATACATAAGTTTAATATGTGATTTTTAAAAGATCACTAATCAGTGATCTTTAAATGTGTGATGATAAATTTGTATCTATATCTCATACATAAATTTCAATTGGATAACAGGTATATACAAAAATTGAGTTTTATAATGCCTAGAGGAAAATATAAAGAATTATATGTTAAAAAAGGTATATTAGGGAAAAAAGCCATGTAAGTCATCTTAAAAGTCATGATTTTTTAAGTAAATACTCTTTTTAAAAAATTTATAGTGACAAAATATACATAATTTAAAACTTACAATTTTAACCATTTTTAAGTGTACAATTCAGTGGAATTAAATATATTCACAATGTTATGTTCACCACTATTTCTAGAACATCTTCATCATACCAAGCAGAATCTCTACCAAATAAGCATCAATGACTCTCCTCAATCCTCTCTCCCCAGGCCCTCTGTTCTACTTTTTGTTTCTATTAATTTACCTATTCTCTACCTTATATGTGTGGAATCATATGTGTTCTTTTGTGTCTGGGTCATATCACTTAGCATAATGTTTCCAGGACCATCCAAGTTGTAGTAGCATATCAGAATGTCATTTTATGTGCATATCACTTTTTGTTTTATCTATTCATCTGTTGATGGACACGTGGGTTGTTTACACCTTTAGTTATTGTGAATAATGTTGCTATGAACATTGGTATACACATACATTTTCAAGTCTGTTTTTAATTATTTCCAGTGTATCTAGGAGTGGACTTGTTGCACCATATGGTAATTCTATATTTAACTTTTTGAGAATCACCCTACTGTTTTCCACCATAAGATCTTATTGTTATCTGTTTAATCTCTGAAATATCTAAACATATGTCCCTTATTTTAAGGGTTTTTTTTCTTATGTTTCAACATATTTTTTCCAATTCTTTTCTTAATTTTTTATTATGGAAAAATTTACATAACATAGAATGTATCTTAACCACTTTAAAATATATTCGTTTAGTACATTCATGTTGCCGTGCAATCATCACCACAATCCATCTCCAGAATTCTTCATCTTGAAAAACTGGAACTCTGTGCTCATGAAATAGTAACTGCTCCATTCCCTGGCAACAATCATTTTACCTTCTTTTTCCTTTTTATCTCCTCTTTTCTCCCATATCCTAGCCCTCTTGTAACCACCATTCTACTCTCTGTATGAGATTGGCTTTTTGTGTTTGTTGGATTAGATTCACGTGTAATTGACATCGTGAAATATTTATCTTTCTGTATCTGGCTTATTTCACTTAGCATAATGTCCTCCAGGTTCATTCATGATGTTGCAAGCAATAGACAGGATTCCTTCTTTCTTAAGACTGAATAATATTCCATTACATTTACCACATTTTCTTTATCCATTTATCAGCAGACAAACATTTAGGTTGTAAGTAATGCTGCAGTGAACACGGGAGAGCAGACATCTCTTCCAGATACTGATTTCACTTTCTTTGGTGATATACCCAGATATGGGATTGCTGGATCATATGGTAGTTCTGTTTTTAATTTTTTAAGGAAACTCCATACCATTTTCCATTGTGGTTGTGCCAATTTACAACACTACCACCAGTGGACAAATGTTCCCTTTTCTCCACATCCTCGCCAATACTGAAAACAGCCATCCTAGCAGGTGTGAGGTAACATCTCATTGTGATCCTGATTTGTACTTTTCCTGATGATTAGGATGTTGAGCATGCTTTCAGATACTTGTTGGCCATTTGTATATCTTCTTTGGAAAAATGTCTATTCAAGACTTTATCACATTTTTAAATCAGGTTATTTATTTTTCTTTTGCTTACTGAGCTGTAAGAGTTCCTTAAATGTTTTAGATATTAACTTCTTATTAAATATATGGTTTGTAAATATTTCTCCCATTCTATAAGTTGTTTTTTCATTTTGTTGATTCCTTATATCCTAAAAGTATGAAATCAAAAATTAAAAGGTGTGTATAAATAGAGAAAAATACTTCAGCAAATGTAACTGACAAAAAGTCAAAATATCAAGAGCATGCACATTTTAATAAAACACTAAAATTTCAATAACCAAATTACAAATAGCATGAGTAGATAATTCACAAAATTATCTAAGGAGAAATGCAGATGGCTAACATATATGTGGTTGTTATGTTAAATCCCAGTTAGGATCAAAATACAAAAATTTGAGTAAATTTCTGTTTATCTATCCAGTTAACAATCATTTTTTTTAAAACTGCTCAATTCTACTTAACTCTATCAGAGTTAACCGAAAAGAAACTGGCCCAGTATGATGTGTTTTTATTCAAATCATAAGGAAGTCATATAATCATATAGATAATAGAGCATTATCTATACCATAGAGATAATAACAGAAGCTAACCTTGTCATGTACCATACTTCCTATTACCCAGGCATTGTGTTAAATATTTTATATATGTAAGAGGCTAAGCAGGGAGAGGAGAATGATTGAAGTCCCCAGCCTTGTGGACAGTACAGTGTCCAGACCGAGGAAATTTCTTTTCCCTACCCTACAAAGCCAAGTTTGTTGGAAGAAAGGGGTTGGGGATGCACTGCTCCCAGAGAACTCCTGGTAGAGTTGAGATTAGCCACAGGAAAGGGAGAAAACTAGCATCCCACCATGCCCTGCGCAAAGCCGAGGAGCCTGTGAGAGTTCTAGTGAAGGTGCCATCTAGTGAAGATGGGGTGTGCACTTGAACACAGACACTGAGGCCCACTTCTCCCTGGGGTTCCTGGAGTTGCCCCGCAGCAGCACACCAAAGAAGTAGATAGCAGTAATTCTGGGGAAAAAGAATGTGTGGCACCTCCACTCCCATTTCATGATAGAAGATATCACAGAAAACCTCAATGGTTTCCATCAGTCCTCAGAAAGGACTAGGAGACAGAGGAGAGACAAAAGGGCTAACCACACAGCCAGAACAAACGAAGTGGCACCTGCCCTCGAAAGGAGGTTGGAGCGGTGGACCACGGAGGGCTGCCCCTCTTTAACCAAGTCCTCACTGACAGAGTAGGTCAGGTTGACCTGAACAAGAAACCATCATATAGAGATTACTTCATCAGCTGAAGATGCTAGAAGCAGATGGACCCAGAGTGACCTGAGTAAGACCACCTTCCTACAACCAGCAGGTGGTCAAGGTCAAGTGTGTAAGACTATTGTTACCTCCTCTATCCAGTGTCCCTCACCCCAGAGAGGAGAGAAGATATCTCAGAAGCAGTCAGACTGTCTCTCTCTTGGTCACTCGCTCTCTCACTCTATGGCTCTCTCTATCCCCCCATGTCCCTCTTTCAAACCCTCTCCCTTCCAAAACAGATTTTTGGGTCCCTAAGTAACAGATCAGAAGACAAGTTTTAAATTGGACATGATACTAAAGTTTTAAACAGTATTAGACTGAGCTTTACTCATAAAAAATGATCAGGATGATTTGATATTTACTTAAAATGAGATTAAAGAAAGGGAACGGTGGATTCTGCGGTGTTTTTTAGTTAAAAGTAACCAGAAAAAAAGTTAAAGTGTTGCCCGGGCCATGGTTGCCCAGTGTCGCTCAGTGATTAGAACGTCCACTGGAAGGGTCACAGGTTTGATTTCTGGTCAAGGGCACATACCTGGGTTGTGGGTTTGCTCCCCCCACCCCAACTCACCCCCATCAGGGCGTATGCAGGAGCCAACCAATGCATGTGTCTCCCTTACATGGATGTTTCTCTCTCTCTCTCTCTCTCTCTCTCTCTGTCTCTCTCTCTCCCTCCCTCCCTCCCTCCCTCCCTCCCTCTCTCCCTCCCTCCCTCTCTCCCTCCCTCCCTCCCTCCCTCTCTCTTCTTCTTTCTCTAAAATCAATCCATATCCTCAGGTGACAATTTAAAAAAATTAAAGTGTTTATCCCAATTGAGCTGTCAATAGGTAGATTACATTATACTACACTACCTTGGGAGAACTCTTATCAGAACCTTACCAAAAGCAACCCATTTTAGAGGGCAACATGCAAGGATGAGTGAGGTGTGCTCGGGTATTCTGATCTTTTTTATTTTTTTCTTGAATCATTCAATACAATTTCCCTGCCATGTCATTTGATCACTAGGAATCAGAGTACCACAAGTTTTTTTAAAAATCAAATTAAACCACAGACCTAAGTCACATTTCTGCACATCAGATAAATGCGCGATGGGACCTCAGCCCCCTTCTCTCTGAGTCATCTCAGTGCCACAGAAAGCTGTGACCCAGTGTTTCCATGAGGACCAGGCATGCGGCTCTGCTATGCAGATGAGTCATAAGAAACCTGGCCAACCACACTTGACATCCTCAAACCTCCTCCCTGGGAGCTGGCCATTTTCCTTCCACTCACCCATATTCTTTCATTTCCCTCAGACTTCTTTCCAGGAGCCATCCCTAATGGAATTAGTATAACAAGAATACCCTGCCCGCTGCGCTATGGAAAGCACAAGAGGACTTTCAAACATCTCTGCACTAAAAGTGACTCTACTACATGACTCCTACTTACACAAGCAAAAGGCTTTTTTTCCTCCTCCACCAGAAAACGGTCCAGATTCTCAACAGTATCCAGGCTCAGTGTGGTACCAGGATTGCCATAAATAAATTTCTTACGCACTAAACCCAGTTTTGCCCTTTTCCCGGGAGGCTTTTGAAAAGCTCAACATAAATTCAGCTATCTCATATGATGCAATTGTGATTTAGGAAAAGCCAAGACCATCATCAATACACGGTTCCATCCTCCCACACCAACAGCCCAATCTAACTACCGCCAAGTCCCTAAGCCCCGAAACTCCCACCCACAAGCTGCCAAACCCTCTGGTTGCCCTGTCACTGGCAGATGCTACAATGCTCTGTCAGTAAAAGGTTTGTGAGAAACGGAAAAGTGTACCAAATCAAACAGAATGCAAAGACATTTTTACTAAATTCAGGATTTCAGAATCCTGGAATACTTAATGTTTAAGAATTAAGAGAGGGTTGGGGCTTCTCCGCCCTGTGCTTCTCTGTCTGGCCAACTTTACAATGGCTATTCCCATCTACCCTAAAGGGAATCCGAGATGGCCCTTTGCGAAGACTCTGAACTTGTCCCGTGAAAAGCATTATGAACATACCATTCTGTAAAAGCAAACTATTTCAATTACAGGAAGACTCGTGTGTGCCACGGTCATCCATTCGATGTTGGACAATACGATGGCCACTCACAAGTGGAGCGGCATTATCTGCTAAGGGGAAGATGCCACATTCTACATGCACTGCATTGAGCTCTGCCCCAAGACACTCACCTAGTGGCGCAGTGAGCCGAGACACTACAATCAGTTCGGTTACCTAATTTGCTTACTAAGGTTTCACCACATCATGTAATACTTATGTCAGTCTAGAAAGCAATCTCCATACTCTGACCCCCTATGTCACAGAAAGGGTGGGGCAAAAGTAGGCTCAAGTTGTGAGTACTGGAAATACAGTTTGTTCTTGTATTATTATTCATTAGGTATTGTATCATTTTCCATACAAACAACTGTAAACCTACTTTTGCCCTACCCTGTATATGGGGAAACAAAGGCCAGGAAGTGTAAAGACTTACCTGTACCAGAGAGCTCAGCCAGCAAAATGACCAAAATCCAGACTTGTTGATTTCTAGCCCCGTGCTCTTTCCACTCCCCTCTTCCATTCTCCAGCTTAAAGCAAACTCACTGTTTTCATATACTCTTTCGCCATCCAAGTCTCATCTCTCTATAATGCCATCTGTGTACTCCAAACCCCCCAAATTGCTTCTCTGACTGCTTGAGCTGAACCTCTCTTTTACTCAATCCCTCCTATCCTAGCACTGTTCTTCTTCCTAAGACTATGCTCCCTAAACCTTGGCCTTCTTGTCCTTCCCAATCACCACCTCCGGCCTCAGCTTTCACTACACTCAGCCCCAGGTCTCTCTTCTCTGATTCCTGAGGCCAGGCCTCCTTCTTACCCTGAGATCTTACGTAATGCCATCGTATGTTAGTTTTCTATGGTGCTGTAACAAGTTACTACAGAGTCAGTGTCTTAAACATGACACAAATCTATTTTACAGGTGTGTGAGTCAGACATCTGACATAGGTCTCACTGGGCTAAAATCAAGGTACATTCCCTTCTGAAGGCTTTGGAGAGAATACATTCACTTGCCTTTTCCTGTTTCTAGAGACCACCCACATTTGTTGACTCATGGCCCCTTCTTCCATCTTCAAAGCCAGCAGGATAGCAACTCTCTCTGATCCTGCTTCCATCATTACATCTCTTTCTCTGACTCTCCTCTCCTGCCTCCTCCCTCTTCTACTTTAAGGACCACTGTGATGACACTGGGCTCACCACAGTAAACCAGGATAACTCCCTCTTCAAGGTCAGCTGATTAGCAGCCTGAATTCCATCTACAATCTTAATTCCCCTTTGCCATGTAATCTAATATATCCTCAGCTTCTGAGGATGAGGACACAAAAAACATTGGGAGCTGTTAATCTTCCCTCTTCCCTTCCACACCTTCTCTTCATACCTTGACCCTGTCCATCCTGACCTAGAGAAGAATGGATTCTAGATAGACTGCGTCCATCAATGACCATGGGATACATCTTTTTTTTTTCCTTTCCATTTGTTCATTTATTCAACCAACCAATATTAACTACTTGTTTATTAAGTGCCAGGCAACACAGTTAGGCTCCTTGCTTAGAAAATATTATTCAAAATAATTCCCTCTATAGATAGTTCAAGCATTTAAAAGTCAGTGTTGAAATATAGTTAAGAGTATTTTGGGGAAGAGCATAAATTTGACCATTGTTTCTTTTTTATTATTATTATTAATTTTTTATTTTATTTTTTTTTGCAGTATAACTTATATTTAATAGTAGTACATATGTTTTCCTTTCCCCCCCATTATCCTCCCCCCAGCCTCCCCTACCCCCCAGCACATGTTCCCACCTGCCCCCCTCCCCGCCCCAGTGTCTTTCATTCATTGGTTATGCTCATATGCATGCATACAAGTCCTTTGGTTGATCTCCCCCAGCATCCGCCTCCCATCCACCCCAGCCTACCCCTGTAAATTGACAGCCTGTTCAATGCCTCCCTGCCTCTATATCAATCACTCCCCCCTGTTTCTTTTCTTCAAAAATATCTTGCCTCTGCATAATAGAAATAAATGTATAAGAACAAAAAATGTTTGAATCTCAGTTTAATGTCCAACTGTTCTGAGTCCCGTTTTCAATGTCAAATAGTTCTTTATGTGTACATGTCAGCAATGGTATCCAGATGGTAGACACATCGTAGCAATGCAAGATCCATCCTCTCTGGTTTGGTCATGGGATACATCTTACCTCGTGTGTCGCAGAGGTCATTTGGGGATTCTGTCCTCAGAGGTCAGGAGGGACACTGGCCAGGCCACTTCACAGCCCTTTGCATAGAATTAGGGAAGGCTGAGCCTAGAAATGGGGAAGAGAAAGGTGGTATATGGTGTGGAATCCAAGGATCCAGAAAGACCTGCACACACAGTGCTCTTGCTAAGTCTGGCCTTGGAGCTGCTCAAACACAATATAAACACACTGAATGAGTGGGTTGAGCCTTCAATAGAAAATTCCTTGGAAATAGTCTTCATAGTTAAATTTATAAAAAGCCACTGCATTGTCACATCATCCTCATTTTGTTTTATTAAAAAAAAAAAAAGAGCCCCAATTCAGACAATTGGAGAAGGTGTTATGGAATCAGCCCTATAGAGTCCTATTAACCACCCTGTAAAAACTTAAAAATTAAAAATTTTGAAATGACTAAAGATTCACAGTAAGTTACAAAGATGTAACAGATAGTTCCTATGTAGCCTTTACCCACTTTGCCCCAACGGCTGTACCTTCCATAACTGTAAGACAGTATCAAAACTAAAGGATTGACATTTTCATAGCATGTGTGCATAGTTCTCTGCCATTAGACTGGGCTGGCAACACAGAAACTCACGGACACAAGAAACAACTGCTGACCCAGAGCCCTGTGTTGTTCTCTGTATGTTTTTCTTGGGAGTGGACGCGGGACCAGATGAGGGTTGGTTTTGCCAAAACGCCCCAGGCTTAGTTTTGTCTTCCCAAAGGGAGAAGCCAGCCTTATTTGTTTACTTCATAGAGGGAGAAAAAAGAGAGAAGGGGGGACTCTCAAGCACTGTTAATTGAAATGTAAATTCACAATGAAGAGAAATTTGGCAAAACTGTGAAAAGTTAGAGTTGCATGAGTGCTGTAATTCTAAATATATGTCCAAGAGAAATGGATATGTCCTCCAAAAGAGTCATTTAAGTTCAGAGCCTCCTTATTCCCAATAATAAAAACTGTAAATAACCCAGATGTCTAACAAAAGGATAAACAAATTGTAATATTGTCATAAAATGAAATATTACCTAGCAACTTAAAGAAAACTGACTAATACACGCATCAGATGAATGAATCTCAGTAATACTATGTTGGACAAAATAATCCATGCCCAAAAGTTACATGCTGTATGATTTCATTTACAGGAAGTTTAAGAACGGCAAAAACAAATCTAAACGAGGTCAAAATAATGGTTCTCTCTGGTGGGAAATGCGAAGCAGAGCTACTGACTTGAAAGGGGACATGAGAGAAGTTTCTGGGGTGATAGAAATATTCTATATTTTGATCTGGGTGCTGGTCATATAGGTGTACACATATGTGAAAAGTAATGAAATTGAACACTTGAAATGTGTGCATTTTAGCCCTAGGTGGTTTGGCTCAGTGTTTAGAGCATCGACCTGCAGACTGAGGGGTTCTGGGTTTGATTCCAGTTAAGGACAAATGCCCGGTTGCAGGCTCAACCCTCTGTAGGGGGCATGCAGGAGGCAGCCAAGTGATGATTCCCTCATCATTGATGTTTCTCTCTCCCTCTCCCTTCTTCTCTGAAATCAATAAGAATATTTTTTAAAGAAATATGTGCATTTTACAGATCTAAAATATACTTCAAAAGTTATAAAATAATTATATTAGCATTCTAAAGTATTTTAAAGATAAACAAAAGGAGTAGATAAAATTGTTCACTTCCTACTACTCAGATAGAAATATTGGTTAACTGGTGCGGTAGCCATATATTTTTAATTTACAAATCACGCTACTTTTAAATCTATTATATCCTACTGGACATAGTTATCATATAACTAGAGGCTCGATGCACGATTCGTGCCTGGCCTGCGCCTGCACCCTCTCGCAGTCTGGGACCCCTCAGGGAATGTCCCCCAGAGATCAGGCCCAAGCAGCAAACATCCCTCTAGCAATTCAGGGCTCTCGCAGTCGGGGACCCTTCGCTTCTTACCGCCCCACCTGCAGCGGAGGCAGGAGAGGGTCCCACCACCATCGCAGCGCTCGCCAGCAGTGAGCCCGGCTTCTGGCTGAGTGGCGCTGCCCCTATGGGAGTGCACTGACCACCAGGGCCAGCTCCTGTGTTGAACGTCTGCCCCCAGGTGGTCAGTGCACATCATAGCAACCGGTTGTTTCACTGATTGATCGATTTGCATATTAGGGTTTTATTATATAGGGTTGTTTTTATAATAAGTGATCTTCAAACTTTTTAAAATTTATTTATTGTCGCTGAAACCGGTTTGGTTCAGTGGATAGAGCATCGAACTGCAGACTGAAAGGTCCTGGGTTCGATTCCGATCAAGGGCATGTACCTTGGCTGCGGGCACATCCCCAGTAGGAGGCGTGCAAGAGGCAGCTGATCGATGTTTCTCTCTCATCGATGTTTCTGACTTACTATCCCTTTCCCTTCCGCTCTGTAAAAAATTAATAAAATATATTTAAATAAATAAATAAAATAAAATAAAATCTATTTATTGTCTAAAGTTTTACATATGTCTCTTTTTTTCCCAATTGACCCCCCTCCTCTCAGTCATTCCCACCCAGGGCAAGTCCCTACTGCCCCAGTGTCTGTGTCCATTGGTTATGCTAATATGCATACATACAAGTCCTTTGGTTGCTCTCTAATCCCCTTCAAACTTTTTATAGCATTAACCTTACCTGAAATAAAATTTCATATGAACCCTCAATATACCAATATTGATCTGGTTAAAGTATATTTAGGAAGTCATGCCCTACTGCTAGTCCTACTCTTTGTTTACCTCTGGCAGCCTCTGAGCCATCTTAATAGTACTCCAGGCGTCTGAAAATCCCTGTCTTGCTTCATTTGTAATAAAACTGCACTTCAGTTCATAAATAACTCACAATTTACTTAACTCTGATGATAATAATAAAGAATTAACACCTGAGCCCTGGCAGGGTGGCTCAGTTGATTGCAGTACCATCCCACACACCAAAAGGTTACAGTTTTGATTCCAGGTCAGGGCTTATACCTAAGTTGCTGGTTTGATCCCTGGTTGGGGAATGTATGAGAGGCAACCGATCAATGTTTCTCTCACATTGGTGTTTCTCTCTCTCCCTTTCTCTTTCCCTAAAATTTACTTTTAAAAAAATCAACACCTGAGTACTCACAGCCTCTTCTCTTTTAAAATCACAAAAGCAGAGAATTATCAGTTGGAACACAGGAAAGGCCAGGGAGGAAGAAAATAAAGCTAAGTCCAAAAGAGAATATGAAAGAAATTTTGGACAAAGAGATAGTGAGGATGGTGGGGAAAATACTGGAAACTAGAAAAAATTGACATTGTGAAGAGCAACTGGAGAAGGAAAGTTCCAAAGGATTTTTCTAAGATGAGTGAACTAGTGCCCCATCCAATGTTATTATTTTAATAACACATTTTTCTGCTGATTTGAAATGAATCTATAATTAATTTTATGTAATGCTATACACACTTGTGACTGCTCTGTATTGTTTTGTTGTTGTTTTTCCTCTGTACTTTTAATTTTTTTTATTTTTATTGATTTCAGAGAAGGGAGAGAGAGAGAAACATCAGTGATGAAAGAGAACCATTGATTGGCTGCCTCCTGCACGCCCCACACTGGGGATTGAGCCCGCAACCTGGGCATGTGCCCCGACAGAGAATCAACCATGGCCTCCTGGTTCCCAAGTCGACCGAGTTATGCAGCAAGACTGCTCTGTACTTCTGATTCTGTTCCTGTGACCTGCCTGTTTCTGAACCAGTTCTATGAAGAACAAATTATCATAGCTTAGTAGTTATCTTAATAATTTATAGGGCAAATCACTCTCCATTCATTTTAAAAATATTTTTCTTAGATATCTTGGAATGTTTGTAATGCCATCTAAACTTTGGAGTCATTTTGGAAAATTCCCAAAATCTGTCATTGGATTTGGTTAGAATTTAGGGAGTAATTTGGAAGAAATTCACATTTTTATAATTTTGAGTTATTTCATCCAGAAATACGGTTTGTCCCTCCACTTACTCTTCTGTCCTCCTCAGGGAATTTTGTAGCTTTCTTCATATTCTCATGTATATTTCTTGCTAAATTAATTCCGAAGTCTCTATTTTTTTTCCAATTGTGAAAGGAATTTTGTTTTCTATCTATATTTTCTAACTGGTTTGTGTTCGCTCATATATGTATTGTGAAACTAGCATGCAGGTGTGTATCTGTGTATACATACATATATGATGTGCATATACAGTATATGGTATGTGGGGATAGCGTACGATGTGATATGGTATGTATGGATGGATATTGGCACACACACAGTAACCAAAGAGCCTACCAAAATTCAAATTAGCTTTAAAAGTGTCTCTTCCTTTCCCATATTTATACTTACTTTTCCTCAGTTTAAAACAATGGCTAAAAACCCTCGTGATGATGTTAAAATTTTTCAGTAATATTTGGCACCTTTAATGAAATGTTTCTAAGGTTCATCATTAAACAAGTTTATTCTTAGTTTCTCATGAACAGTTTCTGGCATGTTAAGAAAATCTCCTTCTGGTCTCACCTTACTAAGAGTTTTAAATCAGTAATAGGTAATAAATTGTACTAAATACCTTTATGGTATCATGTTTGTTCCTCTTTTAATCTGTTTAATGTAAATCACATTAATAAATTTCATGTGGAACTATCATAAGCCCTGCATTAGAGGGATATAGTACAATATGTTAAACATTATACCATATCCCTAGAGAATCTTTATATTAATTTGCATAGGTGAGATTGATACAATTGCGTGTATACATCAATTTTGTCAGGGTTAGGTACCATGTCTGATTCAAAAAATATGAATTGAGAAGATTTCTGTATATTTCTTTTATCCAAAATCAGAGGCCCAGTGCACAGAATTTGTTCCGGGGGGGGGGGGGGTGGGGGAGAGGAGTATCCCTCAGCCCAGCCTGTACCCTCTCCAATCTGGTATCCCTCAAGGGATGTTCAACTGCGTTGATCAGGCTGGCAGGGGAGTGGTTATGGGGTGATCAGGCTGGCAGGCAGAAGCAGTTAGAGGCAATCAGGCAGGCAGACAGGGAAGCGGTTGGGAGCCAGCAGTCCTGGATTGTGAAAGGGATGTCTGACTAACCGTTTAGGCTCACTCCCACCAGGATCAGGCAGGCAGGCATAAGAAATCACAAGTGGACATGACAATGCTCATCTTCCAGCTAATCATGCAGTGGTTTTCAACTTTTCTAATGCCGCGACTGGGTTTTCCAATGGTCTTAGGCAACCCTGCTAGCAGTTCTCAACCTGTGGGTCATGCTATAGAGCCTAAGACTACCAGAAAACACAGATATTTACATTACGATTCATTAACAGTAGCAAAATTACAGTTATGAAGTAGCAACGAAAATAATTTTATGGTTGGGAGTCATATTAAAGGGTCACAGCATTAGAAAGGTTGAGAACCACTGCATGATTAGCTGGAAGATGAGCATTATCATGTCCACTTGTGATTTATGTCCCTCATATCTGTGGTTTAATACCCATTTCCAATCTTATTATTGTATTTGTTTTCCTTTTTTCTTCCTTGACTAGCCTTAATTAGGCTTTATTATTTCTCAGCATACTAATTGAACTTATCATTTCACATTCTTTAACAATTCTGTAATTTTTGTATTTAACTTTGGTATGTTCTATATCTTCAGTTATATTTGTTGCTCTATTTTTAACTTTTTAATTTATTCTTCCTATTTCATATTTAGTATCAAATGTTTGAGGTAATAAACCTATTCTAAGTACTGCTTTAGTCATACTTTTAAGTTTTTAGAAGTTTTTATTATTATTAATGCATACACTTTTTCTTTGCTCCAACAGTGATTTTGGAAAGTGTCTTTTAAATTACTAAAGAGGTTAAATTTTTTTTTTTTGCTTTAATCAATTTCAAATTTTTATGGTATTACAAAGGCCTGATTCTTGCACTGGTGGGATCCCTCGGCCTAGCCTGTGGGGTTTGGGCCGAAACCGGGTCTCCGATATCCCCCAAGGGGTCCCAGATTGTGAGAGGGTGCAGGCCAGGCCAAGGAACCCAACGATGCATGACTGGGGCCAGGGAGGGACCATGGGAGGGCTCCAAGGTGTATCTGGCCCAGTCCTGATAGGCTGGACCCCAGCAGCAAGCTAACCTACCGGTTGGAGCGACTAGTGGAACAACGGAATAGTTGGACATACTAGGCTTTTATTATATAGGATAATTAGAGACCATGGCTTATACATTTTCTGCTTTTGGAAATTAAAGTTTTCTAACCTGACCCACATTATAATCACATTTTATAAATGTTTCATATGGATATCAGGAAACAATGAATACTCTGTTGTTATTTTTTTAGTTTTTAAATATATTTTTGTTGACTTTTAGGAGAAAGGAAGGGAGAGGGATAGAGAGATAGAAACATCGATGAAAGAGGAGGTCATTGATTGGCTACCATCCACACAGCCTCCCCTGGGAATCAAGCCTGCAACCCTGAACATGTTCCCTAAACAGGAATCAAACCAGCGACCTCTTAGTTCCTGGGTTGATGCTCAACTGCTGAGCCACACCAGCCAAGCTGAATACTGCTTTACAGGGCATAGAGTTTAATGTATATCCTTGGTTTTTCTCATTCAAATTTTATATATCATTTTTGTATCCACTTATTCCGTCAATTACTGAGTTGCAATTATTGTATTCATCTCAAACCCCCCCCCTTATATTTTGGTTTATATATTTCAGTGCTATATCCTCCAGATATTAATATTTCTTAGGAATTCTACCTTTTACCAATATAAAATGCATTAGTTTATTTAATGTTTCTGCCTTAAAATCTACATCTGATAATATTATCACCCATTAGTTTATTTGTTCTTTACTATTATTTTTGCCCAACAGGTCATTGCTATAATGGCATATGGTTAAATTTTGGTTTGGTGTTTGTAGCGATAAATATATATACAATGAAATGCCTAACCTTAAGTGTACAATTCAACAAGTTTTAATAAATATATATAGCCATGTAACCAACACTTCAATCAAGATATCAAACATTTCCACCATCCAACGCTGACGACACCTTGCCATGCTAGCAGTCGGCAGCTGTGTGTGGCTGCAGGCGGCCCAGGACCATACCAGAGAGGATGGATCTTGCACTGCCACAATGTGTCCACCATCTGGATACCATTGCTGATATGTACACATGAAGAACTATTTGACATTGAAACTGGAACTCAGAACAGCTGGACATTGAAACTGACACTCAAACTTTTTTTGCTCTTATACGTTTGTTTTCAGTATGCAGAGGCAAGATATTTTTGAAGAAAAGAAACAGGGGGAGTGATTGATATAGAGGCAGGGTGGCCTCAAACAGGCTGTCAAGCTACAGGGGGAAGGCTGGAGTGGAGGGGAGGCAGATGCGGGGGAAGATCAACCGAAGGACTTGTATGCATACATATGAGCATCACCAATGAATGAAAGACACTGGGGCGGGGAGGGGGGCAGGTGGGGACATGTGCTGGGGGGTAAGGGAGGCTGGGGGGAGGAGATTGGGGGGGAAGGAAACATATGTACTACTATTAAATATAAGTTATATTGTAAATAAAATTTTTTTTAAAAGAAAAATAAATAAATAAATAAAAAAATAAAAACATCTCCACCATCCAGAAAATTACCATATAACCTTATAGGCAACCATTGCTCTTATTTCCTTTTTTTTTTAATATATTTTATTGATTTTTTTTTTTATAGAGAGGAAGGAAGAGGGATCGAAAGTCAGAAACATCAATGAGAGAGAAACATCGATCAGCTGCCTCCAGCACACCCCCTACTGGGGATGTGCCTGAAACCAAGGTACATGTCCTTGACCGGAATCGTCCCTGGGACCTTTCAGTCCACAGGCCGAGGCTCTATCCACTGAGCCAAACTGGTTTCGGCCCACTGCTCTTATTTCTATCAACATAAATGTCAACCCTTCTAAAATTTTATGTGAGTAAAATCCTTCAATATTTTGTTTGATTTCTTTCAACCAAATGTTTTTGAATTTGCTCTTAAATTTGCTCTTGTCCTTACAAGTATCAGTAGTTCATTTTTTTACAGGATGATATTCTTTTACATGCATTATACCATAATTTTTTATGGATATTTTTGTTCTTTCATGTTTGTGAAGAGTATAAATAAAGTGCCAACCTTTTGTAACATATTTTCATTTAATTTGAATAAATACTTAGAATTTCTAGGCCACAGCCCAGGTATATGATTGATTTTATAAGAAACTGCCGAGAGAACCAAGATGGTGGCATAGGTAAACACCTATTGTGCTGCCCCGCGCAACAATTCAAAAACTACAACAAAACAACAAAACAAACATCACCCAGAATCGCCAGAAAGCTGGCTGAGTGAAAACTCCACAAATAAAAGTAAAGGTGGGACACTGAGACTCAGAAGAGCGGCGGGAGCGCAGCCTTGAAGACAGAAACAGGTTAGGAGCCGTCCTGGTCGCGCACGGGCTGTAGGGCTGGAGCAGCAACCCTGGCTGGATTTCGCCAATGGGGAGGGCAGAGACATCCCACTGCACAGATTCCCCAGCACCAGGCGAGGTCCGAGGTCCGGGGGACGCACCCTGGAAGCTGGGCACGGCAGAGGTCTCCTAGTCTGCGGAGAAACCGGGTAGCTGGGAAAAGAAGTTTGCGCGAAAGTAAACTGTGCGACAGCACAGACGTGCGACTTGCTCCCTGGAAACTTGTCTCCTGGTCCCAGAAACCACCTGTTTTACAACCCTGGGTGAGACTTTGGGTGTGCAGACTCATTTGGGGAGAGGCAGAGTTGTCTGGCAAGGGGAAGAGACTAGCAGCTTTCTCTTGGAGGTGTCTGCAACCATCCCCATCCAACAGAGACCCGCGCATGCGAGCGCTGCATAGGACATAGCTGACACTGAGGCTGCCTGTGCAGCTCAGAGACTCCGCCCATCCAACCTGAACACAGGCTTCCTTCACAGCCAATTGGCCTGGAGGTCAAACCCTCTTAGGGCTAACAACAACAAGCTGGGCTTAAATTCAAAAATACTCTACAACCCATAAAGGATTGCAGTAAGAGTACCCACCTCAGGTAACTGGGGAGGCTGTGCCACTGACCCTTAGAGGACATCTACCACATAAAGCAACCACCATGCAGAGACATGGAAAGAAATCAGGTGTGAAAGAAATGGAGGAAAAAAGACAACTAGACAGAGTTCAAAACCACGGTTATAAGGCTTTTCAAGAGGCTCCTAGAAAAGGCCGATGAACTTAATGAGAACTATGAGGAAATAAACAAGACCAACCAGGAAATGAATGAGACCCTCAAGGAAATGAACAAGACCTCTGAGGATATGAACAAGACCCTCACGGATATGAAAAAGGACCAACTAGAAATCAAGCATACACAGACTGAAATAAAAAATATTACACAAAGTCCTAAAAGCAGTCCAGAGGGCCACAAGAACCAAGTCAAAGATTTGAAATACAAAGAAGCAAAATCCACTCGGCTGGAAAAGCAAGAAACAAAAAGAATTCAGATCATTGAAGATAGCGTAAGGGGCCTTTGAGACAACCTCAAGCATGCCAACATCCGAATTATTGGGGTGCCAGAAAAAGAGAGAGAGCAAGTTAATGAAAACCTACTCGAAGAAATAGTGACTGAAAACTTCCCCCACCTGGTGAAAGAAACTGACTTAAAAGCCCAAGAAGTACACAGAACCCCAAAATATAGGAATCTAAAGAGGACCACACCAAGACATATCATAATTAAAATGCCAAGAGCAAAAGATAAAGAGAGAATATTAAAAGCAGCAAGAGAAAAACAGTTGGTTACCTACAGAGGAGCACCATACGATTGTCAGCGGATTTCTCAACAGAAACGATGCAGGCCAGACGGGAGTGGCAAGAAATATTCAAAATAATGAATAGCAAGAATCTACAACCAAGATTACTCTATCCAGCAAAGCTATCATTCAGAATTGATGATCAGATAAAGTGCTTCGCAGATAAGAAAAAGCTAAAGGAGTTCATCACCACCAAACCAGTATTATATGAAATGCTGAAAGATAATCTTTAAGAAGAGGAAGAAGAAAAGGGTAAAAATATAAATTATGAACAACAAGTACACATCTATCAACAAATGAACATAAAAATCAAGTGAATTGATAGGCTGATGAACAGGATTAACTGGTGAATATAACAGAAACATGGACATAGAGAGGGAATGGACTGACAATTCTTGGGGAGAAAAGGGTTGTGGGAAGTACAGCAAGGGACTGGACAAAAATCTTGCAACAATGGGAGAGGACAGTGGGGAGGGGGAGGTGAGGGTGGAGGGCGGGATAGGTATAGGATGGAGGGGAGATATAGGGGGATAAAAAAGGGGAAACAATGTAATCAATAAACTGAACAATAAAGATAAAAAAATAAAAATAAAAAAATTAAATTAAAAAAAAGAAACTGCCAACAGTTTTTCCAGATGATTACATAATTTTATACTCCTACCAGAAGTTTCTCCACATCCTCACCAATAATTGCTGTTGTCTATCTTTTTCTAATTTCTTCATGAGATTTGGATACGAGTAGGCAGTGAACAAGATTCAAGTGTGAGGCACAGTAAATTCAAGCCTCGGTTATCACTTTCACGTGAAACTACCTCCAGGTTGTGACACAAACACACACGATGCAGGGGCTTTAGGAGATGTTCTTCATCCTTGGACACCCAGCGTCTCTGCATATCACAGTACACTGCATGGGATTCGGGGTCAAAGTCCTGAAGGATCAGGTTCCCCGCTTTAAACACGTCTGGACAGTTTTCTGGTGCGTCGTCGTGGCCCAAACCAAACATGAGCCTGCTCTGTCCAGCAAAGATAATGTCCTAAAGTTTAGCCTCTTTTTCACATTTCTAAAGGTTTTCCTAGGACACCAGTGAGAGGGGGTCAGGGAAGAGGGGGATCTAAGCATCACTGTCTATATTAAGTTTGAGTTCTTACAGATACCAGAATTATGAAGGTTATTTATTCTGGATCATGGGCTGGATAACTAAATTTTGCAGGTTTTAAATCAGTGATCAATAAATAATGACAAACAATTCAAATTAAAAATTCTAAACTGTTAATAGAGTTAGTGGGAGAAAATGTGTATGGGGGGACTGAAGTATCAAGACAATCATGAGACTATTGCTACAATTTTAATTATAATTGATGATATAAGCAAGGGCTTAAAAACTGGAAACTAACAGAATTAAAACTGCTGCCTGCCCCCACTCCCCCAACACTGAAGTTTGGAGAAGCCAGTGAACAACAGCAAGGAGTGTTTAAACCTAGAAAGTGAGTTGAAACAATGAACTTGGGTTTTCTGGATATCTTCTACTTTCCACAGATTGTCTTCTCCCACCATTTTCTAACAGTAAATAGTATGTTTCCAATGATTTGTTAATTTCCTTTATGGACTTAAATCTGTGGGAACTTTTCCATTGTAAAGTCATGCAACTGCAAAGGAACTTGGAGAAATGACAGATACCAGGAGATGGACCTGTCTCCAACCTGGAGACCCCCTCCCACATTTGCTGAGGTATCCACTTGGTTCCCTTACTACCAGCACTATACTCCAGGTAATCAAATAACTCTGGGAGCTATGCAAGCTCTAACATGGCAATGGAGGTGAAAGTGGGGCGCACCTGCTAAGAACAATCTGCTCTTTTAAAAACAATTAAGGCAAGGCAATAATTTGGCCCTGGATCTCATTCAACTTTTCAATAATTGAATATCATTAAGGTATTGAATATGTAATGTATCTTGCCTTTTAGTCTTTCAAGAAGCATTTATTGAATGCCTACTACTATATACTAGTCAGGGGTAAAATGGTAATCAAAGAAACAGAAAAGAAAGCTAAAAGACAGTTATGAATGGGAAGAGTAGGAATGGGTAAGAAAACACGAGCTGCTGGCAGGCTCCTTTATTACAAAGACTTTGTGTGTTCTTGGGTCCCTGAATCAGAAAAATAAATAAAGTAGCTATTCTGGATCCCTCTGACAGTCATGGCAAAGTGTGTGTGTGTGTGTGTGTGTGTGTGTGTGTGTGTGTGTGTGTGTGTGTGGTGGGTTTTGGAGAAGATGAAGGAGCATAAGGAGAATACCTCAATTTCTGCCCAATAGAAGTGGGAGGATGGAAT
Source organism: Antrozous pallidus (assembly GCA_027563665.1). Lineage (NCBI taxonomy): Eukaryota > Metazoa > Chordata > Mammalia > Chiroptera > Vespertilionidae > Antrozous > Antrozous pallidus. Next base: position 59,395,425 of record CM050522.1, read on the forward strand.
CACTGATGTTCCAGAAGCTAAGAAAGGAAAAATGTAAATTATTTTCTTTACGCATGTGGTTTGCACAACATCCTCCAACATAAGACTCCCACTTGGGGCCTAAAGTTGGAAAAATCTAGGGAGTATGAAGAAGAGGAACAGAGCAACAAGACCTGACACAGTATATCAGGTGTCAACACTAGCAGACCAACTCCTAATGGGAGACCTCTGTAAGATGTTCTCCATGTTCACTAGCCATGTGCATTATGAATATGGACTTAATGTCATTTACCTACAATGTATTTCTCACATAAATTACATACAGACAGACAGGGTATCAATAAACGAGTTCAAGTCCCATTCTGTTATTTAGTCCTTACTGCTCTTTAGTAAGTCTATTAGCTTCTCTGAGACTCTACTGGCTTTATTTGTAAAGCTCAAATAATCATATCTGTGCTACTATCTACCCCCCAGAGTTCTGATAAGAATCAAATGAGACCATGTATGTGAAAACACTCCAAAACTATAAAATCCTATATAGATATTAATATCCTTACACTTAAATGCAATTTCAAATGATGTTTGAAGACTGGTCTCTTTATTCAAGCCCACTGCTGCAACCCTTTACACAAATCAATACTTGCCTAATTTTAGCAATACCAATATCGTACCAATTCTTAGTATCAAATTTTATTTATAGAATTAAGCTATCACTCTAGTGCCACTTTAGTACTGGGGTTTAATTAAGGTCTAATTACTACTAACTTAGCATCTATTTCATTTCCCTCAGATATCTTCTAGTAATGTCACACTGATTTAGTAAAGAAACCACCCAATTGATTTATTGCCTCCATATGTATTAACAAGTTAGTTCTGACTTACCTTAAACAATGTCTGTAAATTCACTTACCATAATAATAATTCCTTCTCTGGCTGACCTTAATTATTCCATATTGAATTTTTCCCACCGAGGAATACCATTAATAACCTCTCCTTCCTATTTCTGGTTTTCCCCAATAGGTAGGTCCTGCTCTACTGCCAAACCTAGTTCTTCCATCCTGAAATCAAGTATATTTATGAAGTATAACCATAACTAAAGATATCAGTTCTACATGTTATGCATAAAGGTTAATTTCATAACTCTGATCTCACTTTACCCACGTACAAGTTTGTATTTTCTAGAGAAATTTTCTATTTTCATTTCACAAGAAAAATCATCAAACATATTCCAAATTACTGAGAGGCTGGTTCTACTGAAAGCTTCAAATTTCTTCCCTTTGGAGAAAGGAAATTCGACATTAAAAATAAAGAAATGGCACTTTGATAATGCAGTCTTGTACCAGAATTTATTTTCTTGTGCTTCAATCATTCTTTCCTGGAGAAGAGTTGAGCAGCATTCAGATCTTCCTTAGGTCTGTCACAGAGTGTCATAAAGATTTTATTCTCTAAAATGTTGCTTGTTCAGAGTACTTTAAGTAAATTTAAAAGAAACCTTCCCAAACAGGAATTGAAACCGTAAAAACTTCAATAAACATTGAGATTTGTAATGTAATAATCACATACAATTATTAGCATCTACAGTGTACATCCTTAAGATTAGATGTCCTTCAAGAATGCCACTGAACTGTGGATGATGTGTTATTGTAATATTCTCAGCTTCATTACTTTGCACAAGTAGCAATTAAATCACTTCTAAGATGCAAATTAAACATTTGGTACTCGGGATCACCACTAAAAATTTCAAATCAAAAATCATACTTAAGAAATTCACAACCATTATTTTATATAACTTCAGACAAATACTATTCTATGGCATTGCCCATAACTTTAAATATAGGACTTATCCCCCTACAAATTGGTTTATCCCCTTACCTATTGTATCATCTGAGAAACAATAGGAAGTTTAGCAACAACAGTCTCCTAATTATGGTCTAAAAGTAAACTGTGAACCTCTTCCAAAAACCATACCCTCTACATTTTCCAGATAATCGATTACATGTAAGAATATACTACATATTCTGTGAAATATGCTAATGCTCCTGACTTAAAGAAAAGCTGGAGCTAACAATCTTCCCTAATTATTCTAATTCTAGATAATCAGGATTCTTAAAAAGCCATCCACTCCCCAGTCACCCATCTTCTCAATCAAGTGTAGAATCTGGCCCCTCGCCACTAGAGGGGGTATTTCTTCTATTGGTTTCCCTTTCCCCTTACTTGGCTTACCAGAATTTCTGATTGAACTAGAAATAAGAATCAAGATCTACATCCTGACCTTGACTTCCTCTTCATATAGTGTGGCCCTTTCTTTTCATTTCGGGCTGTAAGCTGCCACAAAAATATCAGTGTTAATCCCTAATGATTGTTATGTCCCACATCTTACTTTACTGCCTTTTCCACTTAAGATTAACAAGCTACATAAAGCTGATTCTAGAGACTTTGACAACAGTTCACTGGAAAACCTGAAAATTGAACAAAGATTAAGTATTCTTTTTTTAATTTTTTACCTTATTATATTTAAATCATAATTATATTATTGAAAAATTAGGCAAGAATTAGTAACAAATTTCAAAGAAACTCAGTGTATTTAAGTGACTCAAGTGTCCTGCCCCCTAGATCATTTCTGGTGCTACTTATTCTGTGCCAGGAATAAAAGGTACTAGAGGAGAAAATGGACAAAGTACCCGTCTAGACCAAGTATCTTACGATTACTTATTTAACTTATTTTTTCTGGCAAAGGTCATATATATCTGCTTAGAACAGCCCCACTGACCACAAAGTAGTCACAAAGTGGGAAGGAATGGATGAGAGAGATCTGGAGAAAGAGGAGCAGAGGGGAGAAGAGAGGAAAATCAATCTATTAAACAATCTTGAGGCCTGATATAAGATGCAAAATATGCAAGAGCAGGGACTGAGATCAAAGGAAGGAATCAGAATCAGGAAATGAAGGAAGGAACAAACAGGAACAGTGACACCACCAGATAACTGAACAATCCAAAAGACTCCAGAAAAGATGGGTACTGATTGGTTCCTTGCTGCTTTCTTGAAAAATCCTGATCTAAGATAGAGCCCCTGAGAGAAGACTGTGATTAGCCAGTCAGAATCTGCAGCTAGAAGACAGGGGAGGGAAGAATGCCCAATGTTATCAGAATAAAATAAAATCCATCTGACATGAATTTGCTTGGGACAAAGTGAGTATATAACCCAGAATGCTTTGGACTGCATATGACAAAATCCCAGATCACACTGGCTTACACAACAAGGAACTGAATTATCTCACAGAACTGGAAGTTCGGAAGGTAAGGAAGACCAAGTACAATACAATCAGCAGTTCAGTAAGGTCATCAAGGGCTCAGGTTTCTTCTGTGTTCTGCCATCTAGATCAGATTCATCCAAAACTAGTTTCTCCTAAAATGGCTTGGGCAGCTCTGGCCATTATTTTCATACAGGACATCATCAGAAGAGGCACCATCTCCTTCTTTGATCTCTTTTTAGGGACAAAAAACCCTTTCCCAGAAGCACCCTCTTCTGGACTTCCCTTCACAGGTTACAGGCCATTCATTCTCAACACTTCATTGTCAAAGGAAATGGAATTAAGCAAGATTGCCTAGAGTAATCATCTGAGGAGGAATGAATGCTGCAGAATCAATCACCATGACCAAACCAGGGGCAATTTATAATGATGAGTATTATTGTGACACTGCTTTTACTCCATAACAAACCTATAATTTAATTACGCTGCTTCCATAATCTTAACTGTTAGGCATGTGCTCTGCCTGAGATTCAGATAATTACTCTTTGCTCACATCCCATGTTTACTATCAGAAATTTATTTATCAAATATAAAACATTTTATAACTTTCTTGTTCAATCCACTATTTACAAAATACTTTAATGCAACATTTTAGAGCAAGAATATTAAACAGCCCTAGCCAGTTTGGCTCAGTGGATTGAGTGTCGGCCTGCAGAATGAAGGGTCCTGGGTTGAATTCCAGTCAAGGGTACATACCTTGATTGCAGGTTTGCCCTGGTCGTGGTGAGTACAGGAGGCAACCAATCAATGTGTCTCTCTCCCATTGCTGTTTCTGTCTCTCCTTCTCCCTTCCACTCTCTCAAAAAAAAAAAAAAAAAAAAATCAATGGAAAAATATCCTCAGGTGAGGATTAACAATAACAACAAAAAAAAGAATATCTCCCACAGCAACTTCAATAGATATAGCTACCTAGTTAATAAAGACTCAAAGCTGCGTTTGGGATCCAATGGGAAGTAGTGCCGTGACTGAGTAGTGATATCTACCAGGGACTTGGATTTGGACACAACACATGGCATATATTTGCTAACAGTGATTTAGAGAAAATCTCTAATTTCTCTACAAAGATAATGACTTTCATATTTTTATTTTAGTGAGAATCCAATCTAATCCTCCTCTCACTTAACTCTCCCCCATTTAATTTACATATATATGCACATAATATACATCAAGCATGAACTCCAAAATTTATTTTATATATAATGGGAGATTCCACAGGCACTTGGAACTGAGTCCCTTTTGTAAGTCCACAGAAAGACTTGGTAGAATGGCTTCATTTACAAACTGTCTCCCTTAAAGGAAGCAGGAGGGGCCTTTGGGGCTGGGCACAGGATTGAGGGAAAGAAGAAAAAAGGATGGCAAACCACTTCCAATTAAGGTAGACTGGCCCACACTTACAAGACAAAAGGCAGAAAGGAACCAAAACCTAATCCTGGACAAAGGTGATTAATCAATAATTGGAGAATGTGTAAATAATGGCAGATTACAAACAGTATGTAATTTATGTGTATAACATTTTTTTTGAAAAGACAGTAAAGGACAACAGTGGTTATTCCTGGGTGACTTGATTTATGGCTTTGTTTTTCTTTTGTCCTTCTACTCCTTATCTACATTTTTCTGAGTGTCCTGTACTGCACATGCATTGCCTTTTAATGAAGAGAATAAAAAAAAATAAAGAAAAGTGTTTTTATCTTATCGCTCAATGTTTTAGTTATTCCAATTAACCTCTTATTGCCTTGTAGTTAAGATCAAGCTTGTTCAAAAAGAAATGGGAGAATAAAAAGATTAAGCTTGTTCAAATAGTCTCCTATTATTGGGCAGCTAAGTTGTTTTAATTTTTTTGTATCACAAACATTGTCTGCCAGATTGTAGCTGAAAATTAATTTGAAATGTAAAAAAAAAAAATTAGAAAGATCCTTAGGAAATGAATCAAAAGTGTTAATTATCCTATAGTAAAATTATCACTACTCAAAAAACTAGTAATTTAGAACATTCATATTTTTTACCAAATCATTGTTTTAACCAATATATCTAGTTGATTAGTTTGCTTTCAACTAAACTGTATTAGGCCAAAATTGCTTTCAGCCACAATAACTTCAACTCAAATTGGTGTTGGACAAACAATATACTAGCATCATCAAGGGAAAGTCTGAAGGTAGAGATACGAAATATGATCCCCCAAAAAAAGTTTAATAATAAAGACCCGGCAAGATGCCCTAGACAGATTTTACAGAAAAAGATCATCTAGGACAATGATTCAAAGTAGAAGAATGTATTTTATCAAGGAGTTGTAAAACTAGTCCAATTAGCTTCAAAAGTGCTAGTAAGGGTATCAAATAAATTCATTTTTGTCTGCCTGCTTGGATACTTTCCCGTAGATCCTAAGGCTTAGAACATTGCTGGGGTTTTCCCTAAATTCCCTAGATGAAAAAACTTAATCTTCTTGGGGTTCAAGTAAGGATGCATGTTCCCCAAGTCTTTCACCCACAATCACTTCCTCAAGAAATGAGGTTCTGGAGCAGCCACTGCATGATGGGGGATCCAAGCCACTTTTCTGGCATGTTATGGTTCCCGCTCCAAATTACAAAAGGTAATGTTAATATGGCTAGTGAGAGCTAGAAGACATCTCTGATTTTAACAGCCTTCTAAGGAACCTGATTATAGTTAGGATTTCTCTTTAGCCAGTTATGGTCAATAAAAAAATCCTGGAGAGCTTTCTGAGTAGCCTCTATTCATTCAAATATTCACTGTCTACCAGGATGTTGCTCAGGAAAGCAGGAGGGTAGCACAGTGAAAGACATTTTTGTCATTAAAGAAGGCATTCTATAGAAAAAAAGGAAAACAGAGAACTGTATTCATATTCAGTCACAGCAAAATATGTAAAGGGAACAGGGTTATAGATTTAACAGTTCTGTTGTTTTTGGTAAGAAGTAAAAAAAAAAAAAAAAATGTAGAGATGGACTATTCACTAATGTTGTTGTGGCAACCGAGTAGCCATTTGGGAAAAAAAAAAGTAAGCTGGACCTATATTTCAACCATACACCAAGAAAATGGGTCAAAACTTTAAGCATAAAGCCTTGGCCAGGTGGCTCAGTTGTTTGGACCATCATCTCGTTCATCAAAAGATGGCAGGTTCAATTGCTGGTTGGGGCACGTAGAGAGAGGCAACTGATCAATATTTCTCTCACATCCATGTTTCTCTCTCTCAAAAAATAAATAAATAAAAGCAATAAAAACATCCTCAAGTGAGACTTAAAAAGATATTTAAGCATAAAAATAGAAACCACTAAAGTAGTAGAAGACAATATGAGAAAATTCTTTCACAACCTTGTAGGACAGGGTTTTCTAACTATGACACAAAATCCAGACATCATAAAAGAGAAAACTTATAAATTCAACTACATTTTAGAAAAATATCTACAGAACAAAAGCACCATAAGCAAAGACAGAAAAATAAACAACAGGGTAAGAGGATGTGATATTACAGTTCATATGTAAAAAGGCCAATCTCCATAATAATCAACTAGCTACAAGATTATTTTGAAATGACTCACCCCTCCCAAAATGGACAAAGACTACTGAGACACTTAAATATACGAAAAGATATTCAAACTAATTCACAAGAGAAACAGAAATGAAAACTACACTAAGATGACATTTTCACCTATCAGATTGGGAAAAGTCCAAAAGTTCAATAACACATTTGCTAGCAAGAATATGGGTAATCAGGCATTCTCATACACTTCTGGTGGGGGAGGTGGGCGTAAACTGTGCAACCTCTATGTAGGGCAATTTGGTTGTACGTCTACAACTACCATGATTTACACTCTTTAGTCAGCAGCTCTACTTTTAATAATTTACCCTACAAATATATTTCACAAGTGTGAAATAATCTATGTAACAAAAGTATTTTTAATGTATTTTACTGATTTTTTTACAGAGAGGAAGGGAGAGAGATAGTTAGAAGGGAAACTTTTCATTGCTAGACATTTTGTTGTTTGAATCGCGTGAATGCATTACCTCTGCAAAAATTAAATCTTAGAAAGTTTAATAGATTAAATGTTTAGAAGATATAATTCAAGCTCCCAGGTAATAGTCTACATTTGGGCCCCTTAGTCTATGGATGACAGATCTGGAGGCCTTGAATAGTAGCATCTAGAAATGGAAAACAAAGTCAGGGGTTAGATGGAAATCTGATGGCTAGAAGAAAAGAACTCCCTGATGACAGTTTGTACATGCCCAGGGAAGAGACAGTGGGGGAAAAAAAAAAAAGAGGGAAGAACATAATCTTGGGAAAGTGTCATGACAAAAATAGCACATCAAAATAAAGAGATAAGCCAGAGATTAATTATTGGGGTACTGGGTCAAACGGTGGTCATTCCTTAGGATACCTGAAATGGTTCTTAGTGCAAATACAGGTATCACAGAGTGGTGTAGCACAGGGTACTATCCTCAGCATGTGCAACTGGAAGGCTAGTTGCAAATGATGGGACGGGGAGGTGCAGTTAACAGCAGCACAAAAATGTACAGCAGGTCTTCTCTGCTCCTTGCTTATGCCTAACACGAGTAAAACTCTCTCAGAAAAGTTAGTAAGGCCTAGAGGCTGGTTAGGAGAGAGAAAATAGTTACTCTTGATGGTTTCCTCAGTGGTTGGAGCATCAGCCTGCAGACTGAAGGATCCCAGGGTTCAATTCCAGTTAAGGGCACATACCTTGATTAGAGGCTCGATCCCTAATCCCAGTGGAGGTGTGTGTGGGAGACAGCTAATCGATGCGACTCTCTCACACTGATGTTTCCCTCTCTGTCTCTCCCTCTCCCTTCCATTCTCTAAAAGTCGATAGAAAAAAATATATATCCTCAGATGAGGATTAATCACAAAAAATTAAAAGAAAAAACGATAAAGAAAATAGAATATTTTGAAAACTGCTTTCATTCTTTCATCAAATGTTTAGAGAACCTGTGACAAACATTGCTTTAGGTGCACAATAAATTCTCCCCCCCCCCAAAAAAAAAAACATGGCCAAGATAATTTAAACAAAAAAAGACATTTTGAAGAGATTTTGAGAAAAATAGAAGCTTCTTTCAAAAAATTTGAAATATAAAAAAGTCTCTAAAAAGTCAAATGACAACTTTAAGGTGCTACAAAACTATGGCAAAGTGATTTCAAATTTTATCCAGTTTATTCTGTTAATATAGTAATTTAATATGTGAATTTTAAATAAGGCAATCATTTTCAGAAATTACAAATAAAGTAGTGTATTTCAATTTTACTAAATTTAAATAACATAAATCTTTAAAATATGACTTTCTATTCTCAACACTACAATTGATAAAACAGAAAAACATAACTGGGAAAGGGAACTAATTCAGAACAGATGTTAGGGAAGAATTTTTCCAGTACTGAACTATAAACATGAGGAATAAATACTGGAAAATGTATTATGGTTTAAAAAAAATCAGTTACTAATTAATTACAAGATCTAAGCAGGAAACCAAATACCTAAATATGTAGAATAGGTATTTAAAAAATTGCCCTAAATTAATGGACAAAATTTTTTACTATCCAAACTTAGATAATACATTAACCTTTGATGTGTTAAAACGCAGGTATTTCCCAATGCCTGGTAGAGGGGAACCTTTTTACTGCCAAGTACCATTTGGATATTTATAACATTACTAGAGGCCCGGTGCACAAATTTGTGCATGGGTGGGGTCCCTCTCAGTGGCCTGTAGGGATTGGGCTGAAACCTGAAGTCCAATGCCACCTGCAGCTCCAACCTGCCACTCCCGCTCACCCCGGCCCCACTGTGCCTGCCACGGGCTCGGGCCCTATCAGTCCCGATCAGGAGAGGCTCTTGCTGTCACAGTCGCACTCACCAGCCATGAGATCTGCATCTGGCACCCTCCCAAGGGAAGTGCTCTGCCGGATCAGGCTGAAATCGGCTCTCCGACATCCCCTGAGGGGTCCCAGACTGCAAGAGGGTGCAGGCCATGCTGAGGGACCCCACAGGTGCACGATCAGGCTGGAGAAGGACCACAGGAGGGTTCCAGGGCATGTTCAGCCCATCTCACTCAGTCCCGATCAGCTGGACCCCAAACAGCAAGCTAACCTACCAGTTGGAGCATCTGCCCCCTGGTATTCAGTGCATGTTATAGTGACTGGTCCACCAGTCAATTGCCCCATGGTGGTCAGCACACATCAGACTGAGTGTGCTGAATTTATTATATGATAGGCAGCTTTCCCATTAGAATATCCATACTTAGCATATCATTAGCATATTACACTTTGGTTGTTCTGCTGTTTGGTCTATTTGCATATTAACCCTTTTATTATATAGGATTCTCAGGCCATACAAAATTGTCAACTTAAAAATTAGCTATATTTGGTCAAACATTTAACTAACTCATCCCTAATGCCTTGGCAGGGCCAGACCGAAAGATTTCATGGGCCTTACATGACCTGAGGGCTGGACATTCCCCACCCCTGGCTCATAATAGTCAGCTCTTATTTCTCCATAAATATGTACCCAACTGCAAACCTAACAAGTTTGCAAATGGGATGTATTCTTTCTGCTCACTTTGCTAGCATTTTTCAACTTAATAGCTACTTGGTACTTTTCTTTTGACCTGCCTTCTTAATATTTCACTTTCTCCATTGACTTACCTTCTAAAGGGAGACATAAAGGCTTGCAACCCCAGCATCACCAGTCCTTCTCTAGGAAAAAAGCAGACAGGACACTTCTGCCTTGGCTGTGACATTTAAGAAATGGCTTATTCTTAGCACACAGTGAAGATCAGAAAAGAACTGAAAAGGAACAAACAACAGAATCCATTCCAATGAAAGTTTATTAATTTGTATGAAGTCAATTTGTGACTCATCCATATTCAAATGATTGTACAAAAACAAAAGCTAAAAATATAAAATGACTTTTGGACTATCCAGGTTTCTGCTTGTTTCCACTTTATGGACAGGCAAAGACTGTGATGCTGGCAGTACATTAACTCTGTCAGGCCACCAAGATCTCGCTCAGTGCCTATGGTTAGTTACCATGCAAGTCAAAGCATTTTAACATAACATTGCTACTATAAGCACACATGTTAAACACAATAAGAGTTCAGGAGCCTCCTGACTAGAGCAATTAGACAGTGATAGAACAGGCCAGAATTGACCCAGGAGTCACAATATTGAATGAACCTAAAAAAGCATTCAACTTTACAACCTGAAAGATCCTTAAAGATCATATAGTGAGCGAGCCAAACACCATCATTTTACAGATGATGATACCAATGTCCCGCCAAAAGATTAACTAACTTACCCAAGGCTGGGCTGCTTGCTTCACAGCAGCAAAGCCAGATTCAGGCCTCTGAGAAGCAGTCTAGCTGTCTCCCTGAAATACAGCATCCCACTCTGGGAGAACATGCTGAAGGAACTGAACTTGTACATGTAAAGTAACTAGTATTTTTTTTGGTGGGTTGTTTTGGGTTGTTTTTGTGTGTTTTTTCCAGAGTTAGATGATGGGAAAGATGTGTACAGCTATATGTGGAAAGGGATGTTTATTCCATACATCAACTGTAGCTCAAATGCAGACCTTATTTCACAGGCATAAATAATATCCTGAATAGGTTTAACACACATGAGTAATAACTTTTCTCCTCAAACCACTTGTGGTCTTCCAGAGTTTACCAGATACTGGGGAAAACATGACTAAGAAATAAAAACTACCTTTTTAACTGGAATGCAAGCCTGTCTTGTTTTTTAGTAGTGAATAGAAAAATATTACTTAATGAGATTTTAAAATATTATTAGCACTTATACTACCAAGTAATCTTTCCATCTTGGTTGTTCACTCTTTTCTAAAATTGTCTATAACATAAAAAGTCTTTCCTGATCTATTACTTTTTTTCTTTATTAAAGTAAATTTTAATTTTTAAGTCACATGGGTCTCTCTCTCTCTGAAACTTATAACAAATCATAATTCCAAATTTTCTTTACCTAGTTTATTTCTGCATATATAGAGACAGACTAATCTATATAAATATACTTTGGAAAAGGTAAAGGATTCAAGAATTTTTATATTTTAACTGGTTCTCAATTTTCTAAACATTAAGAAATTTTCCCAAAAGAAGTTAACATTTCCTAGCCTGTAGCATCCAGTTTATCACCGAGACAAAACAGCCTCAGAGAAAGTGCAAATAGAGGAAAGAGGGTAGAATGAGAGTCAAACCAAAAGTCTACCAAGAAAGAAAAAAAAATCATAGCAAACCTTCCTACGCAGATATTTCAGATCTAAGCCCAACTGCAACTTCCTCGTGTCACCATGCAGCTGTCTGGACTTGTGGCAGGCACCTTGACAAGGTGTGTTCAATCACGAGTACCAAAGTTCAGGTAAAGAAAACAACTAATGCATGACCTCATATGCATCCATTCATGCCAAGATACTCATTCATACAATTTTGTTATTTATATTATTAATTCAAATTTAAATGGAGGAATATTTACTACGGTAAACTGAGTTGCCACAGAAATCTCCAAGGTGTGTGAGACATGCTTTCTGAAGCTTATAGTTTGACAGGGAAATAAGCAATGAACACAAGAGCACAGAAACAAGGCAGCAAAATAAGAATGTTATGAAAGACTAAAGCACAACCTGAGCTAATTTTAGAGGAGGGGTAAAATTTCAATAAGCAGAGAAGGGGAAGGAGGAAATGCCATAAAAAGGGAAACTATGAGTAAATGTGGCAAGGGTAGAAGAATGTTTGAAGAACAGTGAAGATATCAGTTCGACCAGAACAGAGAAATCCTGTGGAAATTAAGAGGCCACGATATAGAGGCTTTGGTGTTTTATGGTAGAGATAAGATCCAACTGCTGAAGACTTTTGAGCCAGAGAGTTATATAACAAAAGCTATATTTTAGGAAGATTAATCTGGTGATAATAGAGTTGATAAAGAAGGGATGGTATTCGGGTTAAGTCAGCTAGGCTACTGTAGTAGTCCCACATATCTGAGCCCCATACACTTAAGTATATAAGTCAATGTAGTTCAGGTTACTAAATATTATATACATCTCTTAAACACATAAACACAATATAAAATTTCCACACTGATTCTAGAAAACTTGAAGTTACATACAATTTTTTTTTAACTTTCCTTCCTATATTCACCTTAGTTAACTTCTGGCTTGAAATTTTGATTTTACCTTTCTTCACCCAATCTTTGCATTAATAAGATTCATCATCATTCTTTACCTATTAGCAAAATTAACAAGATTACATGTCATTGCTTAATCAGAAGAGCATTTAAAGCAAGTAAGTCCCGCTTTGTTAAAGCAATTGCTTTCTATCACACATAATAAATGCCCCCAAATGTTCATGTTTTAAGAGAAAGAGCACTTTCATTCTTGTAGATAGATTATACCTACAAAACTAAAACAAAATGAAAGTTAATTATCCAATGAACCATCGAAAGAGCCTTTAACACATTGGCTGCCATAAGTATTATGAAAGCAGAAACTAATTAATTTCATTTCTTAGGCCACACATAAATGTCCCTCTTCTAGAAAAAGGGCAAAACCAGGTAAATTTTCAACATTTCATAGATTAAGGTAGTCTTATTCTACTGATTTTCTAAAATGAGAGCTTTATAAAGTATTAACTTTCCTTCAATTAAAAAAAGTCGCCGAGACCGGTTTGGCTCCGTGGATAGAGCGTCGGACTGCAGACTGAAGGGTCCTGGGTTTGATTCTGGTCAAGGGCATGTACCTTGGTTGCGGGCACATCCCCAGTAGGGGGCGTGTAGGGGGCAGCTGATCGATGTTTCTCTCTCATCGATGTTTCTGGCTTTCTATCCCTCTCTCTTCCACTCTGTAAAAAGTCAATAAAATATATTTTTTAAAATAAAAAATAAAATAAATAAATAAAAGTCATCCAAAAGGTAGATTATTGAAATAGTCATACACATGCCTTATAGAATATTACCCTGACTTCTAGTAAATCAGACTTTTGAAAAGTTATAGAATACCTATTAACTTGAAAAGAGAATGATTCCACTGTAGCTCAGTGGATAGAGCATCAGCCTGCAGACTGAAGGGTCCCAGGTTTGATTCTGGTCAATGGCTTGGTTTCGGGCTCAGTCCCCGTGGGGATCATGCAAGAGGCAGCGGATCAATGATTCTCTCTCAATTGATGTTTCTCTCTTGCCCTCTGAAATCAATAAAAATATATATATTTTTTTTAAAAGAGAATGATTCATTCCATGTGAGGTTTCCTAAAGAACTGCATATGTTTAGGGATCTAGGATTAAGTAGGGGATGGTGTCCCATTTTATAACAGAGCCCTGTCTCTGCTTCCAAGACTTTCCATTTCAGTGCAAAAATGTTACCACTTATCAGTGACCACTGGAATCCTCCAACAGTCAGTCCAGTTTCCTACTCAGAGAAGCCCTACACCAGCTGATTGGTTCAGGGCAATCAGACAACAACCCAGAATCTAATAGTCATCAAGGAACAAAGATTAGTGACCATGGGGGCAGGGAAGCACAAAATTAACCAACACAGATGTCCAGAAAGATACACTTACTCAAAGAGAAACGCTTTACCTGGAGATAATCAGCAAGGAATAAGATTATTTTTAATTCAAGGGAAACAAAAATGCAGGGTTAAAACTGAGGGAGCTACAGTTCATAAGAACAAACTTGGTTAGTACTTTTATAACTACCTTGAGTGGGCAAGGACCTTTTATATATTAACATTTAGAAAATGGAGCTTATTAAACAAATTCGTTGAAAGATGTCCCGTTTCCTAAAAACTGTGCCTAATTTTAGGGTTCCTGCTTTAGTGTGATTCCAATTCGGTGTGAGATTTCAAATTGAAGGGGGAACGGGTGAGGTGCAGAACACATACAATTTTTACTGCATGGAAATAAAAGTATTTTTAAACCTTCTTGGGGGGATGAAGAGTTAGGCAAGAAGTAATACATGGAAATTGTCAAGTGCTTCTCTACACACCCACCCACCAGATACCATCGCACCCGGCTAAGGGAGTCTCCCTCTTCTTGCCTGACAGCTTCACTTTCTTTGAGGTCTGAAGCTGGTGATCACACTGGCCCGTCATGGTATTTTCAGTTAACAAAGCAGTTACTCAACAGGGGAAAAAGCCACAAAGAAGCAGAGCAGCTGCTGTTGCACCCGTGATGCAAGTGCAGGATGAGCCCGGGGCCGCCACCGCCACCTCGGCTCCTCCGTGACGTTCGGGAGGGGTATCCCCGGCTCTCAGGAAGTGGTGGCCGCGGGCGGCTCCGCCCCCACGCGACTCGGGGCTGGCCAGGCCGTGGGGTGGCGGGACAGCCGGGATCGCCGTCTGTCCTCACGCTCGTCCCACGGGCCTTGCCACCCCGCTCCCTCGCCCGCGCCACCCCTCCTGGCGGACCCCGCGCCCGCGCCCCACCCTCCCCGCGGGTCACAGCCCGCGCCGCCCTCGCTCCCACCGCTCACACCCACTCACCCCGACCCCCAGCGCGGAGCCCGGACCTGCGTCGCCCGCCGCCAGACGGGGTCGAGCGGAGTCCAAGATGGCTACTCCGCCCCCGCCCCCCTCCGCACCCCCGGCGGGGTCAGGGCGCCCCCCTCGCGCGGCGCGCTCGCCCCCGAGTCCGAGCTAAAAATAGCCAGGCCCGACTATATTTGGTGCGGCCGGATCCCGGCGCGGCGGCGCGCAGCGCGCCCCACCCCGCCCCTCCCGGCGCGCCCCGCCGCGCCCCGCCCCGCCCCGCGCGGCGCTCAATGGAGAAGAGGTGGGGGTGACCGAATGGGGAACCTACTCCGCTATCTGCCGCGCGCGCCGGCGGCGGGGCCGGGCCAACCGCCGAATTTAGTAACACCGCCTGCGTCAATCATGCGCCTCGCGTGCGTCAGCGCCGCGCGGCTCCAGGTCCGCTCCCCCCGCCCCCCGGCCTTCGAATGGATACAATGCAGCAGCGCCCTCCTTCCTTCCGAGGCTGGATCGGCATCCGCGGCGGGCCAGACGCTCGGTTCCTCTGCGCCGGGTCAACTTTCGAAGCATCCTCCCACGGTCTCCTCCACACCACCCTGTCTCAGTGGGAGGGGAGGCGAAGAAATAGACCTATGTCGTACGCAGTGCTAGTTTTGTTCTAAAGTTTCTGGTACTAGCTAGAACCTTCTTCGAGTCTGAAACGCTGCATCCCTTGCTCCCCTCTCCTTCCCCCTCACACTCAAAAGACTGTGAAGGGTCAAAGAAATAAAATGTCACATACGATTGCAGCGGACACACGGGACCCATGTCTGTCTGCATTGTTTCACT
Organism: Antrozous pallidus; assembly: GCA_027563665.1. NCBI lineage: Eukaryota > Metazoa > Chordata > Mammalia > Chiroptera > Vespertilionidae > Antrozous > Antrozous pallidus. The sequence continues at coordinate 59,411,025 of CM050522.1, forward strand.
CAAATATACTGGAAAATGTATTATGGTGGGTTTTTTTTAAAATCAGTTACTAATTACAAGATCTAAGCAAGAAACCAAATACCTAAATATGTAGAATAGGCATTTTAAAAATTGCCCTAAATTAATGGACAAAAATTCAGATCTTTAAAAGAGGATGATTCCAACTCAGATGCAAAAACTTTAGGAACTAGGAGCTTTTGACGCTTCTAAATGTTTGTGTTTGTGTTCGGCCAGAAATTCACACTTAAATCCATCATTTCCAGTAAGACATTGCTCTCCCTCACACAGTCGCCCAGGCTCTCTGCACACCAGTCAATGACAGATGTGTCCCAGGAGACCAGAGAAAATCCCTTAGGGAGGGACCGGCTAATAAATCTTGTTGATGGATTTCGAAATGTTTAATTTGGGAGATGGGAAGGGAGGCCCGTCTTCCACCATCAAAAAGTGAAAGTGCAAACTGAAGGTTCCATTTCTGACGGGGAGGGGGGGAGCATCTGCAATAGTCAGACCCGCTCAGGCGTTCCGTACCTTCGTGTCTGTTTGACACACATTTTAAATAGTTTCTGCTGCGGCGCGCGTGGGGCCATGGTGGACGTACATCTAGTTGGGTTACATTTATAAAACGCACACCTGAAGTATAAAGAAATAAAACCTTATCTTCCCAGAGCCATCTGCATCCCTGTGTAAAACGCGCAGCCAGTGCAGGACGGGAGGCGCAGAGGGCCGGACAGACGTAAAACAGTTCTAGAACTGTTGCTGGCGGAAAGCGCAGCTGCACCTCTGGGAATCTTTGGTCTGGAGCCTGGCTCCTTCTGCACCCCCTGCCAGGTCACTTGGGAGAAGCTGGCTGGCGGAGCCTTCCTTTTCGGAAGAGCTGTCCTCTCTCTTACCCCTTCGCCCTGGCTTCCTGCCTTGGGGCAGCCTCGGAGGCGCGCCAGCAGCACTCCTCCAACTCTGCTCCACCCGAGCCTGACAGCTGGGCGGTCCCGCCTGACCCGCGGGCGGGCCCCGGCTCTCTCTCTCCCCGACTCGTGCCCGGGCGAGCAGCGCCGCTGCAAAGGGCTTGCCAAACGCGGGTCGGAAAGGCCTCCGGGCTGGGGCTGGCTGCGCCGCGCAGTTTCCATTGTGCCGCCCGGCGAAGGGCCGGGTAATGCGCGCGCGCGCACATTCACACACGCGCGCGCGCGCGCGCGCACACACACACACACACACTCCCTCGCACACGCGGAACCGGCTGGGCCAGAGGAGGGAGGAGGAGGGTGACGTAGCGTCCCATGGCGTCACATTGACGTCTCGCATTCCAGGCACTCTATGGAGAGGCCGCTAGGGCTCCTGTGGCATAAATGACGTGCCGAGAGAAGGAGCGAACGCGCAGCCGGGAGAGCGGAGTCTCCTGGCTCCCGCCCCCCACCCCTCCAGCTCCTGCTCCTCCTCCGCTCCCCACACACAGACCAGCTCACACCCGCTCCCTCACTCGCACACACAGACACGCGCGCACACACGCTCCGCACACACACTCCGCTCTCTCCCGCGCGCTCACACCCCTCTCGCCCTGCACCCCTCGCGGGTGCAGCGCGGCGCGGCTGCCGGACGCCCCTCGCGGGCTCACTTTGCAACCCTGACAGCGGCGGCCGTGGAGGTGGGAACAGCGACGGCATCCTTTCCCCTGGTCGCGGCCGGAACCGGGACGCCAGCGGAACCCCTCGGCGGCGCTCTTCCATGAGTCGGGATCGCAGCATCCCCTGCCAGCCGCTCACCGCCTCTGGGAGCCGCGGGACTTGTCCACCGCAGCCCTGCCGGGACAGCAGCTGTGACTCCCCCCACCCCAGCGCAAATTTCGGGGCAGCCCTCTAGAAACTCGCTCTAAAGACGGAACCACCACAGCACTCAAGTACGTATTGGAGATTCGCCCGGTTCATTGGGGGGACTTGCTAAAAAGTTGGCACCCTGGGAAGCGTTCGCTCCCGAAATTGACAACTTTGAGCGTGGGGTTTTCCTCCCTCGCCTCCTCGCTGCCGCTCTGGTTGCTGAGAGGCGGGGTGGATTCGGGTCTGAAACTTTTCCCCAGGAGCGGACCCCCGGGGGTCTCTGGAGCGAGTGGGACTCCAACCCCCCCTCCCCCACCCGAAGGGGCGAAAAGCCTCTAACAAAGAGGAGGACCGGGATTTGTGCGGTAGCAGCTCCAGAGATGTAATTCAGAGTATTTCAGCTCTAGTTGTCATGGTAATGATGCTCTCGGCGGCGGCGGCGGCGGCGGCGGCGGGGAGTTGCAGCCCCCGGTGATGAACGGCAGCAATTTTCCTGCCTTTTAACTAGGATTGACCATAGGGAATGGGGTGGGGGGCCTCCGGTGGTCCAAGTTCATGCACCTGAGAGTGACTCCGAGCTGGTGGACTGGGAGGTGGCTCGGGAGGAAAGGGGCCAGGGCCGCCGCCGCCGCAGTTTGCCCAGGCGCTCGGAGGATCTCAGGAAAGAGGGCATCCTTGTAGGAATGTGGCTCCTTGTATTGAAATGAGCCTGGGGCTCCGCGAGGCACGTCTGCCCGGCGTCGCCGACCTGCCCGGGGACACTTCTCCCTTCGGAGGTGATCGGGGGTCATTGCGGGCTCCCGCACTCCGACACGCGTGGGCACGGTGTCCCTCTCATCCAGGCTGGGCTCAGTGGGGGAAAGGCGGTGTTTTCCTCTTAGCTGACAGGACTCGCGCTTTGGGAGAAGTTGCTCCGACTGTTTTCATAGAATTGAAAGTTCTCGGTGGGGAGGAGAGAACGGGCGTGCCAGCGCAGCCTGCGGGGACTGGCTCCCAAGAGGCACCTCTAGAACCTGCGGGGAGTTTGGGGCGGCCGGGAAGTTTCAGCATTTGTCCCCTTGATTCCAAAGAGCGTGTTTCCAGCCGCGGGGGCTTTCCCTGGGTGTTGCCTCTTCTTGATGCCTCCGTACTCCAAAGGGAAGAGCTGGCTGCAGGGAGTCTGGTGACCCGAAATCCCGGGCCGTTTGTGATCCCAGAGCCTTGGGGTGCCGGGAGAGACACACGGGGCGCCTGTTGGGTCACTCCATCGCAAATTCCACCTTCTTTTCCCACGACAAAGACATGTTTTCTAGAACTAGGTTTGGGGAAGAGAAACGTGCCCACCGCGGCGGCCGGGCACAATGAATGAAGTTAGAGTTTGTTCGGGTTAGGGTAGCTGAACACGATGCTCCCATGTGCGTATCGAAGACTCCGCGGGCCACGGCAACCCCCGCCCCCGCGTCCCCCCCCTCCCCCCCGCGCCTCCCCGCCCCCCGCCCTGGGACCTCGCGCTCGCAGGATCTCTCCCCGCGGTCTGTCTCCTCTCGCTCGGTCTTTCTGAGAATCTCTGCCTTTCCCATTCTGTCGGTCTCCTCCACCCCTCCGGCCCCCGCCCAGCCTCCGCCCCCGCTCCCCAAGATTGGAAACTCCGCGGAGGGGCCGGGGTCACAATGGTGCGTTTCACGGTTTCCTCCGCTCGCTTCGCCACCGGGAGGGGAACACGGGGGTGTTCCTTTCGTCTGCCCACGAGAAAGAAAGGGGCTTTGACAAGAGGGAGTTATTTCTTCCTAATTTACAACCTCGAGGCTCCGCGCGAAGGGCCCCGCGGCCGCGAGCAGGAGCCGCCGAAAGTGTTTGCAGGCGCGGAGGCTTTGCCTAGGTAACCGGACGTTTTGGAGGGGGGAGGGGGCGCCGGGGGAGAGGGAGAACCGAGGGGCGCTCGGCTCAGCTGTAGGAAACGTGGTGTGGCTCTTCCCCCTCCAACGCTGGTGCTCCAGGGACGCGCGACCCTCATCCACCAAGTCAAAGGCCGCCCCTTAGAGAAAGGCTCCGCTTGAAAGGGCCCGGGGCGGGGCGGGAAGGCGGGCATCTCCTGGGAGAGGTGGTGGGAGGTTTCTGGAGACCCCACTGAAGATGGGGGGCGGGCGGAGAAGGGCTGGGAGCACAAGCTGCAGCCGTGAGAAGGTTCTTCCGTGCTTGCACTAGAGTTCGCTCATGCTTTCTGTAGGATCAGCTGGGGCTGGGGCTGGGGCTGGGGCTGGGGCTAGGCCTGGGACTCGGGTGTCAAGGGAATCCCCCATTTCCTGGCCTTCGAGGCTTTCCCGGACCTGAAGCCTCTGAGTACCTCTCCTTTTTTCAGGAAAGCCATGGGCGTAGAGGCTGCAGGCAATGAAACTTACACGACCCTCCCGCAGCCTGCGCACCCGGGAGGATTTGGGGGTTTTGTTTATTTTTGGCTCCACGTTGCCTCCCTTTGGGCTGTGAGTGGGTCCGGACAAAGGTGGCGCTCTAGGCCGGAGTTGACGGCCCTGGAATCCCCCCCTCAAGACCCGCGGAGCTCTGCTTCCAGCTACAAAGTTTCGCTGAGCCTGGGCGCTGAGACGCCGGGCCCGGAGCCGCGCCCGTGCCCTCCGGCTGGGCCCCCTCCGGGCCGCCCGGTGGTCCAGGGCCTGGAAGTCGCCCACCCTCGAGGATACCGCCCTCTGGGTGCAGGGGGCCTCCCCCCGACCTCCTTTTCGGCTACAGACGCCATCCGCCTCCTCGCCTTGCTTCCAGCGCCGGCCTATTTTCCCGGTGCCCTTTTGTTTGCTTGACCCCTGGCCCCAGAAACTCGCGACTAATAGACGCAGAGCTCCATTAGCATTTAGAATGAAAAGCTGACTTTCTTAATTCCTCGGGGCATTCACGCATTCGTTCCGGACCCTGTGCATTTCCTCTGCAACGTGGAAATTTGTGTCGGAGGGGTGGGCGCGGGTGGCATTGGAAAATGACTGTTTCCCCCTCGTGCACGCTCGCCGACCCCCGCCCTCCGAATTTGGGCGGGACTCTTTCCTGCACTGCTCTCTTCGGCTTCCCTAACTTCGTAAGCTCGGAACCAATGGTGGGGGCAGAGGACCGATTTCAGGGCGATGTCAGGCTCTGCTCTTTCTGCCCGGGCTCGGGCTCGGGTGCCACAAAAGGGCGGTGAGAGCGGCTGGTAGGGACCACCTTTCTTCTGCTACCCCAAGATGGTGTGATGCTTCTTGTTTCAGGACTCCAGGCACCTTAGAATTTTTTGTCATTAACGTAGCGTTTCTAGAGGCCTCCACCAACTCCCCATACGCCCAGCCCAGGCCCCGGAACTCAGCCTGGACTTAACTGTGACCTTTGATCTCTCTCCGGGTGCCCGCAGAGCCCACTGCGGAAGAGCGCAGCCCGGCAAGCCCCGGCCCTGAGACTGGACCCTCAGCGGAGCTGGGCAGCACCGCCGCCGCTTCGCCTAGTCATCCGTCTCCGCCTCCTTCACTCTCAGTCTCCGCTGGAGAGACCCACAGCCCCACCATTCAGCGCGCAAGATATCCTCCAGGTAGGTCTGAAGGCACGAACCACCCCTTATTCCAACCCGGCTGGGAGCGGTGGGTGGGGGAGCCACACTACCAGCGGGCAAGGCGGTCGATGTGCCCAGCGGCCAAGACGGTGCCTGCTGGCTGCGCATTTGACAGCACAGGTGGCTTCCTTGCAGGAAGCTCCTCTGGATACCACACCCTGTTGCTACCGAGCGAAGCCGCCAGATTAAATTAAGCATTGCATTTCTCAAAAATATTTGTCCTAGGAAAAATGCAAATACACCATAGATTAGGATATTTTAGTGTGAATGTCTTCATTTCTGCTCTTCCTTTACATGCAGTTTATTCACTTAAGAATGATGGGGGTCACTTAGAGCCATATATCGAGGATTTTTGGTTTATATAAAATCCAAATCACTTGGGTGCAGAAGTGTGGATTCTTGAAGCTCAGAAGGAAAGAGAAAAAGCATTTGACCCGAAACCCAAGGAGTCTATTTAAGTTGGCAAAAGTAAGGCTTGCAGGCTTGGCTTGTAACACCTCTATGCATTTGTCAGAGAGATACCAGGTGCCAGGCCTGTGTAGGCACCAAAGATATGCAGATAAATAGAACTCAGTCCCAGCAAGCTCACTGTCTAACTGGGAAACACAGAAAGACACAAGAGCACTAGGCAGGGATTGGCAAGGAAGAATGACTAATAGGGAAATCCTAGAGATCTAAAGGGAGAAGGAGAAGACATAAAACCCCACGCAGTGTTCATTCTTTTAAATGACTAGTCTTTCATTTCACCCCAAAAACTGCAAAGCAAGATAAGTAATCCTCCAACTTCAAACCAGTTAGTGTTTTTAAGGCCCTGTTTGAAAAATGAAGGCTTGAACTGGCCTCTCCTCACCACTGCTTCTTCCAACAGGCCCACATCACCTTTTTTCAAGTCGAGATTTCATCCCATACACCCATGACTCAATCAGATTTGGAAATGTGGGTAAGAGAAAGATGTCAGAGGAAATGTGAAGTACTCACTCTTCGATTAGTCACACATTTTACACCATAGTCTCCAAATAGACATTAAGCACCTGGTTTTCCTTTGGTTCAAAAAAATATAACCAACCACCAGAAATTGCCCATTTTACCTCTTACACTTAGCCATAAAGAAAGGGGAAAATCACTAGATAAGTTATTCATTAGAGCCAATAATTCTCAGGGCCCTCTCATCCAGCTCAAGCTCTCTGAACAATAGTTAGCACCCTGGGTACCAGTCGCTTTGGGGGGCTCAATATAGTCAAACTGGCAGAGAAATTAATACTAAGAAACTGCTTTCTTTTTGTAGGGGTCCTAATTATTCTGTCATAAGATAATATGTAAACTAACTCACCTATTATGACTGCTATAATGTCATAAAACAGCCACTGATGTATTTTATTAGTCAGAATTGAGGAAAGGTGTATAATATATATACATATATAACATACATATACATATATACTGTATATTGTATATGGCAGAGAGCAGATTTGGTGGGTACTATGTTGCAGCTGCTGATCTTTTTCTTTGCAGATGGTGCAAACTTCCCCCAGTCCATTTCCTGGGCCTACTTTCCCACCTCAACACCTAGCTGGCTGAAGTCATCAGCAGGGGTCCAGTTTGTGCAGGCTGCTGGCCCTGTCTGGAAGAGAGGGCAGGGGGTGGAAGAAAAAGCGACCACAATATGTGTGGGTACCCTTAGTTGGCACTTATAAAATGTTAGAATGTCACTGTTTCCCTTGGCCAGTAACTCCCACGTAGGACACTTTTGTTTATTTACTTATTTTACTAACTCACAGAATTTCTAAATCAATGTGTGACTTGGGAGACCAGTGACCTCTTTCCCCAAAAATAAACCAACAAGGCATTCACTCACTGGCTTTCTTTATGCATCCTCCTCTCCCCTCTCAGACCCCCCCCCCCCCCCCAACTAGTGGCTGAAGTCACTCCAATTAACTTAAAAACATCACTGGGCCTATGAGAGAAGACATCAAATTTCCCAGATCTGGTGGAGGCTTAGGGCAAGGGGAGAAAGGTGGGCACAGAGGTCCCCAGGAGGCTGGGTTTTGACATCCTGCAGGCCCTTTGACAATCTTTAAGGGATTCCGCTTTCCTCCCAGCACTGGACTTTGGACCTGTGCTTCCAGGAGGAAGAAAAGGATGTCACTTCCTCTCTGTTTCCTAGGCCTAGATTAAAGAGCCACGCTGGGAAAGCGTGCTGACTTGCTTCTGAAAGACCCTGTGCCCTGTCCCTGCAGATATGCCCTGCGTGCAAGCCCAGTATAGCCCTTCGCCTCCAGGTTCCAGTTATGCAGCGCAGACCTACAGCTCAGAGTACACCGCGGAGATCATGAACCCCGACTACGCCAAGCTGACCATGGACCTCGGCAGCACCGAGATCACCGCCAGGGCCACCACCTCGCTGCCCAGCTTCAGTACCTTCGTGGAGGGCTACTCGAGCAACAACGACTTCAAGCCCTCCTGCCAGTACCAAATGCAACCCCCTGGGCCGCGACCCCTGATCAAGGTGGAGGAGGGCCACCCGCACAGCTATCACCATCTCCCCCACCACCACCATCACCATCACCACCACCACCACCATCACCATCACCAGCAGCAGCAGCAGCAGCAGCAGCAGCCGGAGCCATCCATTCCGCCCTCCTCCGGACCCGACGACGAGGTGCTGCCCAGCACGTCCATGTACTTCAAGCAGTCCCCGCCGTCCACCCCCACCACGCCGGGCTTCCCCCCGCAGGCGGGGGCGCTGTGGGACGACGCGCTGCCCTCGGTGCAGGGCTGCCTGGCGCCCGGCCCGCTGCTCGACTCCCCGATGAAGGCGGCGTTGTCCAGCGCGCGGTTCCCGCTCTACCACTTCAAGCCCTCGCCGCCGCACCCGCCCGCGCCCAGCCCCGCGGGCGGCCACCACCAGCTCAGCTACGACCCGACGGCCGCCGCGCTCAGCCTGCCGCTGGGAGCCGCCGCCGCCGCCGCCGCCGCCGCCGCCGCCGCCGCAGGCAGCCAGGCCGCCGCGCTCGAGGGCCACTCCTACGGGCTGCCGCTGCCCAAGAGGGCGGCCGCGCTGGCCTTCCCGCCGCTCAACCTCACGGCCTCCCCCACCGCGTCCAGCCTGCTCGGGGAGAGCCCCAGCCTGCCGTCGCCGCCCATCAGGAGCTCTTCCTCCGGCGAGGGCACCTGCGCCGTGTGCGGGGACAACGCTGCCTGCCAGCACTACGGCGTTCGCACCTGCGAGGGCTGCAAGGGCTTCTTCAAGGTGAGCGCACGCCGCCTCCCGGCGCCCCTCCCTCCGCAGCCAGCCTCCGGAGCCACCCGCTCCAGGGAGCACCGGAGTGGGTCCTTCCCGAGTTGAGAGGTGGCATTGTTAAACTCTGCGTTCCCTGTAGCCTTAGCACCTTCACGAACATTTTCTCGGGGCGGCTGAACTTGAAGTCCAGGACAGGAGGCCGCCCCAGGCGGATCTGAGGAGCTGTGAACTTCCTGACTTGGCATTATCTTGTGGCAGGTCCTCAAAGGAATCTAAAAGGGCACGGTGATCTCAAAAGTGCACAAACCTAATTGCATGTCTCCCCTGTCCGTCCTGAGGAGAAGGGTTTGTGTGCCAGGCCATGGGCGTTTGTATCTCACTTAATCCTCATAGTCAGAGCGAGGACTGTTGAATCAGACAGACCTGAGATTGGATTCTGGCCACTTACTAGCTATTTTTATTAAGTGTCTTGAAGGTAGATTTTAATTATCCATGTTTCATAGATGAGGCAATGGAGACTTGAAAGGGTTGTTCACCAGCCCAGTACACACACTCAGAGAGGAAGAAGGAGACAGGATGCCAGCTCCTGTTTGCATGACCCCAAAGTGCACATGGTCTTTACACATCGTAGAACAGGCCCCATGCAGTTTGTGACAGTTCCCTTCGCAGTAGAGAGAAGCTGGGGTTTCACCAATTCACTCTACCTCTGGGCCACACACCGTGGCAGGTATGGAAATTGTTCATGATCTCGTAGACCCAGAGGAGAATTTTGCAGTGGGAGGGTCTCCAGCCTCCACCTATGTTACCCATGTGGAAGCTGACGCCCAGGGAAGTGAAGCTCTGGGTAGCCTATAAACAGTGATTTATCAGCGCGTGGTGATTTTTTTATATATATTGATTTTTTTACAGAGAGGAAGGGGGAGAGTTAGAAACATGGATGAGAGAGAAACATCGATCAGCTGCCTCCTGCACATTCCCCACTGGGGATGTGCCTGCAACCACCTTGACCGGAATCGAACCTGGGACCTTTCAGTCCGCAGGCTGACTCTCTATCCACCGAGCCAAACCGGTTAGGGCAGCACGTGGTGACTCTTGAATCCAGTGCTCTTTATAACAGGCAGGGGAAAGAGGCCTTGTCTTCTTGCTGCTCTACTTTTGCTCTTGACTCCTCAGCTTCTTCAGACACTTAATTCTGTGCCACTTTCCCCGACCCCCACTCCCCTGGCCATTATCTCAGGCATTTGCAAAACCACAAATGTTCTTGCACAGTCATCACTCCCTCGCCTACCTGCTGGGCCAGGTGGAGGGAAAGGGGAAGCTGGGTGCTGATTGGGTAATAGGATTTAGGAGGCCAACAGGATGTATCTGGGAGCAGGCAGGACACACAAATAGGAGGCCTTGATCTGTCCCCTACCAATTGTATGACATTGGGCATGATACTTCTTTCTATGCCTCAGTTTCCCTATCCGGTGAATAAAATTCAGAGAAGGGCTGTGAGAATTAAATGGGATAAAACAATTATGAAGGCATTTTATAATCTTTAAAGGGCCATTAAAAAAAAACAATAGTTTATTGTAAGTCAAAACCACAAAGTATTTGTAAAAATGCACATGTTTGTGTATTGGTTATCATACCCACAAGCAACAGTTACTTTTGATCTGGGATTAGAAATCATGTCATTAATTGCATTCTGCAGAAAAGTGAGAAAATGCTTATGGAAAGACTGCAACCATACGGAAGGCATGTACAGGATCATAATATTTTAAACATAGAGCCCTCAGGTTAGCCATTTTTTAGTCTTAATTACTCAAACTTTACCAGGGCTGTTTTCAAGGAACTAACTGCATTCCTTTCACAAACTGGTTTTTATGTCATTTCAGTGGAAATACTGAAGGGCAGTGAAAACAGATAGCCAAAAAGGGGAAAAGGAAGAAAAACAATTAAGAGAAGTGCAAGTAACTTCAAATATAACCATCCCTGAATAACTGAGAGTTGAACAAAATACAGGAGTGGTAATACATTCCTAGTCTAGAAATGTCAATTAAGTGTTCCCCAACAGGGTTCCTTTTCTGTAGCAATCCCTTGAAAACAAATCTATATTTGAAAGGGCGGGGGGTAGGATGGGAGAGAACCATCCCACAGATCTGTTAATTAAGGGAATGGGAGCAGGTTTTACCCAGTGGCTTTCTACCATTAAATTGAATTCTTTAAAAATGTGACATGAAATGCAGTTAATGATGGAATTCAGTGATTGAACTGTAACGATCTCTCCCTGTCCTTAAACTGTGCAGGCACACATGACTGTGGGAAAGGTTTCAGGTTATTGGAAAAATGTATACCTGAAGCAAAATGCCGCCAAGCACTCAAATTGGCATATAACCTTGAGGACAATGGCAAGAAATAGAGTTTTAGAAATTACTGCATGCTTGATGAAGAGAACTTCAATCAGGAAACACAAGTTTCCTTTCCTTAAAGAGCGCTGAGAATTTAAATCCTGAAAACTCAGAAGCATGTGTGTGCTTTGGAATTTTGCATTTTAAACTAAAATCACCTACAAAGGCAGGGAAAATGTATCTGGCTTTGTTAGATTTTTTTTTAAGTTTCATATAAGCAAAAATGATCTCCTAAAGTGAAATTAAAAAATGACAGGGTGAAAACTGACAAACAAGGACCGAGAATTGCTGAAAGTAAAGATTGAAAATAAGCCTAGAATTTTGGGCAAAGAAATAGATTACCAACCCCAAATTACCCAGATTTCTTTTCTTTTTTAGGCTTATCAAATAAATTTCAACTTTCTGCTCTATTTGGAATTGTATAGATTCAGGTAATTTCTGAATGATTTTACCCTAAGTGGTAAATACATACATCCAGTTGCACACATGTTTTTTGTGGGGGTTTTAAATCAAGCCACCCTTATATTTGGAGCATAAAATTATGCTTAATTATTTCTCCATGTGCCATTTTAAAATTACATCTAAAGAATACTACATGATTTTATATCCAAGTCCAAGTTTTATGAAGTATGTTTTACAATATGACTATTTTGAAGTCTATGTCAATAGTCATTTATGAAATAACCAATCAATGGGAATTTTAATTGAAAATATATGGCTCTCATATTTCTTTCCTTCTCTCGTTTCTTTTTGTTTTGGTTTTTCTTTATTCCTTTCTTGGATGTGATCGTGGTTTTTAGTGTCCAATTTTAAGATTTTGATTTTAAGTATCAAAAATGGCCATTTACCCTTTTAAATATAAACTACAAAGGCTGAATAAGGGATTTGGGGTGGGGGGGCACCTAAACATTATTCCCTATATATTTTAACTAGACAAATCCTGATTTTTGCTTTTTATGATTTCATCTCTATTGGGAAACAAAGCTAGTTACTGTAATATTTGACTTACAAAAGTGATAGCCAACAAAGTACATCCCAGATAATTTTGATTTTATTTTAATAAGGTCAGCAATAATCAGGGGAGTGGAACAAGTAGAAAATTGTTCCCAGAGGGATATTAAAAGTGGAGATAATCTAATCCTCCAAGGTATGATATGTTGACCTGGTAATTTCAGATATGATTTTATCATTCAGACTTGGATGTCTCCTGAGACTTGCTTCAGAACAATCTGAGATGATTTTCATTGTCAGCAGCTAACACTAATAAAATTGTTTTTCCTGCAGGCTAGCGTGTTAGGAAATTAAATTTATCTAATTATACGAATTGCACTGTCGCTTTTCACATTGTAATTAAAATACATCTTGTCAGGTTCTACCTCTTTCCAGAAACTATTAGCTGACTATCTCTGTATTGTATTTTCTCAGAGAACGGTGCAGAAAAATGCAAAATATGTTTGCCTGGCAAATAAAAACTGCCCTGTAGACAAGAGACGTCGAAATCGATGTCAGTACTGTCGTTTTCAGAAGTGTCTCAGTGTCGGAATGGTTAAAGAAGGTATGAATATAATGCTTTTTATCCAACTTGCTTATATGTATTCTCAGATATCACTGGAAAAAATGCTAATATTTACATTAGAATAGTGACTTTTCCTCGTTTTCCTTTCCTTCCAACGTTTTGTTATTACAGTGTATGTTTACATTTAAAAATAGCTGAGGACTACTTTCTAATTTCTTAAAATCAATAGAGAGCTGTGTACATACATCCTTGTTCTATTTAAGAAGGAGACTTTTAGGACTAATTCATTACCAAATATAAGTATGGAGTGGCTTTTATGCTGCTTGTTTCAACTCTCTTTAAATCATTGTGCATTATTCCAAACTTATTGCCACTTTTAAATGGTTGGTCTCATTAATGATTGCTCGACTGTAAAGTGTTCTCACTCATTTTTGCGATTTATGGCTATTCATGAATATCTTTGAAGACATTCTTTCTCTTTTTTCCCTTGCCATCAGTTGTCCGTACAGATAGCCTGAAGGGGAGGAGAGGTCGGCTGCCTTCAAAACCAAAGAGCCCATTACAGCAGGAACCTTCTCAGCCCTCTCCACCTTCTCCTCCAAGCTGTATGATGAATGCCCTTGTCCGAGCTTTAACAGACTCAACGCCCAGAGAACTTGATTATTCCAGAGTAAGTTTTATAACGTCCTGCTTTTGAATGAATGATCAGGGTCTCTACTCATGATACTACTAATAAGAGTTGATCGATTGACTTTGTGCCTGCCGCTGTGCTAAACAGTTTTCATACCTTTCCTATATTTCTCACTTCAATTCGTAATTCCAGTGCATCCATTGAACCAAATAATTTTGCCTTATTGGGTATCTGAATCCCTTAACAAATGGTCTTGACAGTGCTGCATCTGTCGTACCCATTGTTGCAGGGTTCCTGGTGGTTGTGCCAATGAAAATCTGCACAGATGAATTACAATTTGCAGATTTCTCTCGCGGTTTAGACAAAGTGACTACTGGTTTTTTTCATATTGTGATCAAACCTTCCGGGTGAGCTTTAAGTTACCCTGAAGCAGTTTACCCAATTGCATTGGCATTGATTGATCTGCTGCTTATTCGAGGGATTAGACCATTGATAGAGAGGAGCAAGCTCTGGCCTTGACATCAGGAGGCCTGGGATGGAACACCACTTCTGCTGCTTCCTAGGTGTGTCACTTGGCTCCTGCTCTTGGCGTTTTCATCCCTACAGTGGACATGATTACAATATTTAATCTCAGAGGGATGTTTTGATTACCAGCCACGCAGGAAAGATGGCTGAGAAAACATTTGAAGACCATAAGTGACTACCAGTATTGTTATTTTAGTCAACCAAAATATATCAACATTTCTATTTCGTATGGGATGTAGTAAAATATCATCAGTTTGAATTCTGAAATTTTCCAGAAATTTGGATAACAGAGAGAAGAACCATGAGAAAGGATTTTCTAAGCAAATGTATAAATGTGACTCTAAGGCAGCTTTTAGAAAAAGACTCGGAAAAGCAAACTTCTAGTAAGACAGAGTCTCACCAAAGATGGAAAAGAAGAAAAAAAGTCACAATTATTGGGCAATTTCTGCATTCTAGACATGGTGGTTTATTGTCTCATTTAACCACTTGAAGAACCATGAACTGTAGGAATAGTTACCTTCATTCTAAGACAAGAAAACTGAGAAACACAAATTGCCCACAAATCAAAGAGAGACCAGTCCAGGGATCCCCAGTTTGTTGGTCTGGCTTGGCAGCTCCTACCAGATTTCCCTGCCCAGGTCTAATCAGTATTTCAAACTTCTGGTTGAACATCTGGGAAAGAGTGTGTGAGTGTGCCCATTGTGTGTTATCCTTTTAGGTTGCAGTGTTATGATTGGTACACCCGCTTTGATCCTCCTTCCCTTATCCCTACACTCATTCTGGGCTGGGAAGCCTCCTCTCTGCACCTGATCACAAGACTTCATAGGAGAAGCATGGCAGATCATTAGCACCAAAGGTTGAGGACTCTTGTTCTGATTACAAGTAGCATCTCTTGAAGTCAAGTCTCAAATAATAGTCTAGCATGATAATGCCGTGGTTAAGGGCTTAGGCTTTGGACCCATGCAGGTCCCTAGATTAAAATCCCAACACCATCATTTAGTAGCTGGATGGCTTTAAGCAACTGCTTAAACCTTTTAATGACTCCGCTTCCTCATTGGTGTTATGGAACAATAATTATAATATCTCCTTCCTGGGGTTTGCGAAGATTAAATAAGATGATACTTGTCAAAGTTTTAGCACAGTGCCCTCCCTGACATTTGTTGAATGTTCTGAGTGAACACTTCACATGTCAGGTGCCATGTAGCAATACCATGAAGGTAAGTGTTATGATCTCTATTTCACAGATGAGGAGATTAAAACTGAGAAAGGCTAAAGGACTGATTTGCCCAAGGTCACAAAGCTAATATGCATCAGAAATATATTGGACCCCCAAAGTCTGTGCTCCTAATACCAAGCTTTACTGCACCTCTGGTTTCAGTGAGAAGGTGCAGGAAAAGCATTCTGGAATAAAGACCTCCTCCCTAGAGGAACTTTGGTTTCCTTTCATGCAATTTTTCGGAATTTATGAAGCTATTTCATACTACCCACACTGGGGCTACATAACACAGTCTGTCATTATTCCAGGATATTTGAAATCATTTTTGGTGGTCAATCCAGAGAATTTTAGGCTCCAAAAGTGATTTTGTTTTTGGCCCCAAATTATCCAATTATTGGTCTTTGTGGACTATTCAGTCATTCAGTGGCAAACCCTCTCCAGCACTTTCAGTTGTCCCAGCTGGGTACGGTCTCCACACGGAAAAATCAATCCAGCTTGTTTGCTTGCCTCTGCACCATTCAGTGTGTTAGACTAGAGTCATCATCTTCATCAACAAACATTTATCCAGTTTAATTGTTAGCTTTCTCCAAAATAGAGGATTGGCCATGCCAGCGTCTAGGTCATACTGATACTACCTTTGGGGCCTGGCTCAATTCTGTAAAGCATATTTATTTTAATTGCATTGTTTTGGAATCAGGTTGAACCTCATAGCTTGGATTCTTCTGCTTTTAGATAGCTTTACAAAATTATCAAAAATTGGACCCAAATCAATAAATTAAAAGTCTTTTTAAAAAATACAGTGAGCTTTCATCAAAAACTTGGATGAAGGCAGAGAAGACATGCTGATCACATTTGCAAATGACAGAAAGCTGGGAGGGATCGCTAATATGATGGATGTCAGTATCAACATTCAAAGTGATTTCGACAAGTTGGAACAAGATGGGCTGAAACCATCACGAAGAAAGTTAACAAAAATAAATGTGAAGCTAAGCATTTAGAATTTTAAAACATGGGAGGGCCTTGGCCCATCAGTAATTAATGTTAAGAAGATCTTGGGAGTGTATACACTCACTATGAACCAACAGAGCACATGTAAGTAGAAGTGAGAGATGCTAAATCACCTTAGGCTACACAGTATAGTACCAGAACCAAAATGGGGGTGATATATGGGCTCTGTCCTGTCAGACCACACTTCAGGGTTGAGGCTAATTCCAAGCTGGGGTTTAAGAGGGATGTGGACATAGACATACTGTGTCTGGAAACTTGTAAGGGAAGATTGGATGAAATGACAATATATGTGCAATATTAGGAAGGGAGAAGGTTTGACAGGATTAGGTCACTCTTTTCTCTGTGGCAAAAAGAACTGTTGCTCCCAAGGACAGAGCTAGAGGGAGAAGGAGGGGGTCCCTTTCAGATCACTCTGAAGACAAGGTTGTGTGATCATCACACAAGTAACTAAGGGGAACAATTAACAGGATTTCTCACTAGCAGATAGGTTCTTTTGGATTTTATTAAGTTCCTCCAATTCTAAGATTTTATCTTTCTGGGCGTTTACCTTATTGTCCCTAAATGCAAGTAATTATATAAACATATACATATAAACATATGTATTGTTAAGTAACTTGTTATTTAATAAATTGAGCTTGCTTTGTTCTCTAAAAAACAACCCAAAATGAATGAAGCAAAATTAATTTATTATGCCTACTATTTAAGTCCCAGCTTCCTGTGATATAATTTATAATTTTGGTAATTTTCTCAAGAATGTCCCTCAGCCCTGGTTGGTAGGAGCATTGTCCCATACACCAAAAGGTTGAAAATTCTAGGCCTGGGCAGAGCACATAGCTAGGTTGTGGTTTCAATGCCCAGTCGGGTGTGCATGGGAGGCAACTGACCGATGTTTCTCTCTCTGTCTCTCCCTTCCTCTCACTAAAACATAACCTCAGGTGAGGATTAAAAGAAAGAATGTCATCAATTGAAACTCAATTTTCATAATACCTTCTCCTTAAGGCTTTATATTTATAAATTTATACAACTGGAGGTGATCTTGAGATGAGATCATCTAATCCAACCCCCATATTTTAAGAGGAGTAAATAAAGGCTTCCAGGGGGTTAAGTGACTTGTCTAAGGTCAGTGGCAGAGCATGGCCTAGATCCAAATCTCATCACTCAGGTATTTGAATACATGTTTCTATTTCACCCTACTGCCACTTCTACTTAGTGGCAATTTAACTAGGTGTGTATTGTTGTTTTTTGTGTGTGTATTGTTGGGGTTTTTTTGGAGAAATTTTACTTAGTTTTTTAAAATTACAATAATAGCAATATATACCCATTCGTTTTTAAAAGGGCAAACCATTTAGAAGTGAAAAGTGAAAGTGCCTTTGTTTGTGTCTTCCTAATTTCACTCTTTAGCAGTAGCCGATAACAGCAGTAGTGTGTATTCATAATTTATTACATTTTTAATAAGAATGTGCCCTGTCAGGTTTGAGTCAGACGGTTGATTTGATGTAAACAATGTATAGAAGGTACCAGCTTCGCTCAGTGAATCAGGCTAATAGAGAAACGAGGAGATGTTTGCCAGACAGGTGTGTTCTACTCTTCTTGTCCCAGCATTCACGCCCTGGAGGTTGTAAGTGCGCGGTTTTCCTCATTTGTGGGAAAAGGAGGTGAAGGAGTTGTGTTCCAAGTCACAGAGGGAACGAACGTTTCAGAGGCCAGAGAGCCAGCGCCCCGCGTTGCGAAGCGTTCCTGGCTCTGGGACCTCCTCGCTTCCTTTGGGCCAAACTTCTCTCCTCTAAAACTGAGCTCAGATCATTGTATATCAGCGCAGTCAAAACATGTCACACTTGATTTGTTTCTTCTTGAAATGTTGCTATTCTCTACCCCAGTTGCTTTTAATTTAGCAATACAAGTATATATAGATACTGGGCTTGGCTTCAGAGCCTGCATAATTACTAACGAGAAAATAAACTTAAGGTCCTCATTAGCTGGTCATTTCAAGTATTTTTCAGCAAACGACGATGTTTTCTGGTAATTGGTGTCACTTAGTGTAGTAACAGACGCCAAAACAAGAGATATTGCTCAGATAAAATACCAGGCACCAGCAAATGGCGTTTAAGTATGTTACCAAGATAGCTTGAGAAACAACATGGCTAACACATGTTAGACCTAACCAAGGAAACAGCCTGAAAACTCTGCCGAGAGAGGCTCCTCAGGAGATCCTCTCAAATTGCCACCAATTCATTAGATGATTCCAGGCGGGTTCCTGCTCTGCTGTGGGCCTGACTCCTCATCTGGAGGGTGAGGAGACTGGACTAAGTGCACTCCCATGACACCTTCCAGCCTTGTCATTCCCTGATCGGCATGCCTGCTATAATTCCACTGTGGGTACAGATCAGCGTTTCCCAAAGCATGCTGCCCCCACAGACTCTCTCAGGAAGAGCCAGGGGATTTGCTTAAAATGCAGGTTCCCAGGCCATGCCCAGGCCTACTGTATCAGAATTGGGGGGAGGGACAAGGCAAGCAGCAATCTCTATTTTAACAAGCACCTCAGATGATTCATTGGCACACTAAACTTTGAGAACCACCAATATAGTTTAATAAGAACAATTTTATCTTGAATCTTCCAATTTCCAGCTTTTCTTGGGCTGAGAAGGAATGAGCAATGGAGATATAAATTTTCAAGAAAGCAATTGATTTATTTAATAGATATGTATTGAATGGCTTGTGGGTGTCAGGCACTGTTATAGAGCAATGAATGTATTATTGAATAAGAAACACTCCTGCCTGGCCAGCATTGTTCAGTGGCAGACCATCGACCTGCACACCAGAGGGTCACAGGTTCTATTCCCAGTCAAGGACACATACCTGTGTTGCAGGTTTGATCTTTACTCCCAGGATGGGGGGTTGGGGTGTGTGGGAGGGCGGATACTAGGCAACCAATCGATGTGTCTCTCTGACATCGATGATTCTCTTCTCTCTTTCCCTCCCTCCTTCCTTTCACACTGAAAAGTATTGGAAAAAATATCCTCACTCCTCAGATGAGGATTAAAAAAAAAAACACAAAAAAACACTTCTACCTTCTTAAAGAGAAAGTAACCAAATAACTGTGATGCCACTGGGAGAGGGGGCAGTTTGTTTGTTTGTTTGTCTATGGTTTTGCTTTTAAGGTGAGTTAATTAGATAAGAAAGGAATAAATATGGGGAGAAATATATTCACTGCCAATTATTAAAGTGTAAAAACCTAAGAATATGCATATATAGTTTGGCTTCTAGAGTGATCACATCTAAAATATATAAAGACCCAGGGAAAAGTAACATTGTAAAGTCAAATAGAGAAAGACTTTAGAAATGAATCCTAACTTTTTATTCTAGTCTATATGGATAATCGATCCATCAAAAACTAGGCGTTAGCCATAGCCAATATGATGCTTTCATAGCATGTTTAGTTGACTGATAAGTGAGATAGAGTAAATGCCAGATTCCACATTGCTATGACAACATCATACTGCTAGTTTTTTTTAGGGCTGGTGTTCCCATTCAAATAATTTATTTTAGGCCTAGGCTCTGCCTCACATCTGACCTCTGTAGCCACATTATTGCCATATAAAATGTGTAGACTCATTTCAGTTTAAATAGATTTCATTGTTGTTTGTGGCTCTAGATTCTCATTCCAGGTGCTTTGGTGAAATCATCATTAGACATCAGTAAATGTAATACTGTATCTTTGACTACTTGTAAAGCCTGATTTTTTAAAAATATTTTTTTATTGATTTCAAAAAGGGAGAGGGAGAGAGAGATGGAAACATCAATGATGAAAGAGAATCACTGATTGGCTGCCTCTTGCAAGCTCCCCACTGGGGATCAAGACTGCAAACCAGGCATATGCTCTTGACAGGAATCAAACCCAGGACATGCT
Source organism: Antrozous pallidus (assembly GCA_027563665.1). Classification (NCBI taxonomy): domain Eukaryota; kingdom Metazoa; phylum Chordata; class Mammalia; order Chiroptera; family Vespertilionidae; genus Antrozous; species Antrozous pallidus. Next base: position 59,430,835 of record CM050522.1, read on the forward strand.
CTCCATTGAGCCAAACTGGCTATAACTGAAGCCTGATTTTTTTTTAATACAGAGAAGAAGGGAGAGGGATAGAGAGTTAGAAACATCGATGAGAGAGAAGCATTGATTAGCTGCCTCTTGCACACCTCCTACTGGGGATGTACCCACAACCAAGGAGGTACATGCCCTTGACTGGAATCAAACCTGGGACCCTTCAGTCTGCAGGCCAACACTTTATCCACTGAGCCAAACCAGTTAGGGCTAAAGCCTGATTTTTGATGGTTCAATTATTCATATAGACTAGAATAAAAAGTTAGGATTCATTTCTAAAATCTTCCTCTATTTGGCCTATGTTTGATCAATAAACAAGTATATTCTAGATTTCTTTTGGTGAACCCCACACCTGCTTGACCCTGAGAGAATAATGTAGGGGTGCACACAAGCAGAAATGGGCATCTGGTTCTTCCAACTCCAGGTCCAGTATTCCTTGGTGAGGTTTTTTATAAAGTACCAGGGCAGGCAGAGAAAAAAATCTAAAATGTTTTGTTATGTTTCTTTAAGTCTTATATTCGGTAGAGGGGATTCTTGGTTTGTCTTTTCCCTCAGCATTGGATGCTGACCCTCCATTCACCCCCAAGTTACTGGTGGCCCAGGCTGAGTCCAGTTGGCTCCAGAATACTGGAACATGGACTAGAATCATCGCAGGTGAAGCCCAGAGGGTCTGGCTGGAGCCTGGCATGCCAGGCCCGCTGGCTTTTCTCCTTGCTGGGCCTCATCAGGGAAAACTGCATATGCAGGGCAGGCAGAGGCTGCATTTCCCTGTGTGCAGGATGCGTGAAATGTGAGCCCGGCAGGGGCAGAGGCCTGCAGGGGACCCTGGGTGAAAGCTAAGAGCTCTGGGGGATGGTGAGCAAATATTGGAAGCACAGAGATTATTGAGTTGTGAGCCATGGTTTCAGGGAAGTCAGTGCGAGAGGGAGCTGTTAGATCCCATGCCCAGGGAAAAGTTTGCATTCCTTAGTCTTTCTCTCTCCATTTTACTCACTGTTTTAAAACAAAACAATGCTGAATCAAGGTCAAATTCTAGGCAATACATATAGCCTAACCAATGGACACAGACACCAGGGAGGTGAGGGTTTGAGTGTGTGTGTGTGTTGGGGGAGAGGGAACAATGGGAGGATAAGGACACATATGTAACACCTTAATCAATAAAGAAAAACAATTTTTAAGTCTAGGCAATAACTTTACACCTGTGTGATTAGCTGCATTTAGAATCCCTGAATGCAAGAGTCAGCACATGGAACATTCACCGGGACTGCTGATAGTCTGGGCCATAAAACACACCTTAACTGTTAAAAAAGAAAGAAAAGAAATCATACAATGTCTGCCGTCAAACCACAATGGAATTAAACTAGAAATCAATAACAGAAAAGTGGCTGCATGCAAGAGGCAGAAGGAATCTTAGGGATCAGCTAGGGCAACCACTTCCTACTTCAGAGGCAGAAATAGGCCCAGAGACGTGAAGTGACTTGTCTAGGGCGGCACAGCAAGCCAGTGCCTGAGCCTAGAGGAGGACACCATGATCCACTGCCTCTGCTCCGTGTGCTCACTCATTCGGGAGTTTCACATGGAGCGCTGTCAGTTTCCTAAATGTGGTCCTGCCCTGCTTTTCATCCTGCCCTTGGAGAGCATGTGGAATTAGGTTAATATCAGAGGAGAAAGTAAGAAAGTAAAATAAAATCCCCTCTCCCACTCTCCTGCAGTTAATATAGAGAGTGTGAACTGAAAGGAGGTGATGGGAAGTATCCAGCACCAGGGTCAGGCTGCCATCCTTGACTATCCATAGAAAGGAAGACTGGTTCTTTCTCCCGTGGTTCATTGAACCCAATACAGAACCGTCCAGGGCTTCATAGAGTCTGGGTACTGAGTGGTATGATCCAGGGCTCTGAACTGGACCTGACGTTATAGGATCCTAGATAGTCAGGGCTGAAAAGGAGACACCTTCTCCCGTTTTATAAATGTGGAGGCTGAGGGGCAGTGAGCGTTTCAAGTATCATAATCGTTATCAGTAGCATCACTGTCATCTTTTGTGAAACTTTGTGTTCCATGTGTCAGGCCTTTCACATATATTATCACATGTAATCATCACAACAAAATATTGAGGAAGGCATTGTCCCCGTTTTACAGAGGGGAAAACGGAAGCTCATTTATTTACCCCACATTTCTAAAGTAAGCAGCACAGCTACCCTGTTTCACAAATGAGGGGCCTGGACAAATCAAGGATTAAAGTAGCTCAGCTCCTTGTCCCATGTTTCTTTTGTTATTTCGTGATGCCTCTTGGGCAAGCACAAAAGGGGGTATGGGGTGGAGGTGGGGGAGCCCAATTAAGACATGTGCCTCATTTCCTCATACCTAAATAGTTTTACAATAAGGACCTGGCTGCTTATTGGCTGATTCTCTTCTAGCCAGGTTAGGGCATTGTGGCAAGCCTAGGCATTCCACCGGCCTCCCACTCTTCTTTCTTTTCTTTTTAAGTATATTTTATTGATTTTTCACAGAGAGGAAGGGAAAGGGGAAGTTAGAAACATCGATCAGCTGCCTCCTGCACACCCCCTACAGGGAATGTGCCTGCAACCAAGGTACATGCTCCTGACCGGAATTGAACCCCGGACCCCTCAGTCTGCTCTATCCATTGAGCCAAACCGGTTTCGGCCCCTGACTCTTCTTTCATCGAAGAGTATTCAACAACTATTGATTGAGAGTCAATCAGGTGCCAGTCACTGTGCTGCTGACAAAACATGAGACCAAATGAATACATACCTGGAGACCTCCAATTAGAGCAAAATAAAATGCTTTTTAAAACTGTACCGTGGGGTACCAGCGAGTAACATCAGACATGTTGACAGCTAGGCCTGGAAACCACAAGGCCACGTGGAAGTGCTGGCTATACCGCTGATGGGGACTCTCAGATTCTGAGCTTCTCTGGGCCTCGGTTTCCTCATTTGTAAAAGAAGAATTAAAATCCATACCCGGGGAGGATTAACCTAGAGAAGGGATGCAAAAGCACACGCAGCTCTTAATGTGAAGGGAATGATGTGCATATTCACATGCGTGTTGTGCAGATTTGTCTGTGCTGTTGATTGTCCCTTGATGATTACCTTGCTGTATCAATCTTTTTGCCTAAAGTAGGAAAGATTGTCTCCCTGTGATTCAGGCAAAACCCTGACTCTACCAGAATATCCAAAAGCTGGGTAGAGACTTTATTCCTATTGTATCTTTCTTCCCCTGGGACTTCCTAGATCAATTCTGTTCAATAGAATGTTTGGCCGTGATGGAAATGTTCTTAGCACATGTGGCTATTGAGCTTGAAATGTGGTTGGTGTGACTGAAGAACTGAATTTTTATTTTACGTTCATAATTTAAGTAGCCACAGTCCCCGAGTCTGGTGGCACACAGCTGCCTGGGCCCTGCCACTGAGACACCCTCGCTATTCCTCTGCCTGGTTTGTCTTGTCTCACAGAAATCTACTTATAGCAAGCAAAAATCATTCTCTTCTCCTATTCCTTAATTCTGTCATTCCCAGACTTCAGTGTGCATGAGAATCACCCGGAGATCTTGATGAAACAGTTTATTCTGCCAACTCGCAGAGTTACTAATTCTGTAGGTCTGGGGCAGGACCTGAGGTGTTCTTTCTTGGTACATTCCATGGTGTTGCTGATGCTGCTGGTCCAGGGACCACACTTGGAGAACCATGGATTAATTAAGCATCTTGTTTGGAGGCAGCTGTACTTTAGTGGAGTCAGTAGGTGCTGGAAGTTCACTCCAACACAAACCCCTGAGATACTGGTTCTCAACACTGGCTGCCCTTGGGAATCACCCAATAACCAGTCCTCAACCCAGACCAGTTAAATTAGAATCTCTGTGACGATGACCCAGACGTGAGTGTTTATTAACGCTCCCCGGATGATTGCAGTCAGGACTGAAAACCACTGCACTGACGGGCTTCAGCAAATTTCTTTATTAAATGGTAACAACCTTCGCTCTATATCCTGGGGCCACTGTGAGAATCAGATGAGACTGTGAATGCAAAGAGTTTTATCAACCGTGGGACCTAAAAGTAAGGATTCAGGCTTAGAGGGCCTTGGGAGAGCCCATTTGCAAATGATGCTGTCATCCCTGTTGAACTGAGATAACGCTGCTGCCTGTGGTTTGCATTCTAGTACTGCCCCTCTGACCAGGCCGCTGCAGGCACAGATGCTGAGCATGTACAACAGTTCTACAACCTTCTGACAGCCTCCATTAACGTATCCAGAAGCTGGGCAGAAAAGATCCCTGGATTTACTGATCTCCCCAAAGAAGATCAGACATTACTTATAGAATCAGCCTTTTTGGAGCTGTTTGTTCTCAGACTTTCCATCAGGTAATTACTATTATTTTATCTACCTTCAGTCCACTCCTTCCTTTGAAGAACTTTGAAACCTGCTGTGCTTGCAAATGAGTCATCAGAGAGAAGGTTACTCAATATAAAATATGATCAGGAATTTTAAAAACTGAGTTGTGGGTAGTGCATTGGACTGGAAGCCAGAACTCCTGGGTCCTACCCTCAGTTCTAATATTTGGATTTGCTGTACGATCCTGAGCAGGTCGCTTGCCTCATCAGAAGTTCAGTTTCCTTCTTTGTGAAATGAGGAGGCTGGGTGTGGTGATGTCTGAAGCTCCTTGCAATGCCAACACTCTGGGATTCTATATAGAGTCCCATGGTGCATAAGGTGTTTCCTGGGAGCACGTATTTGTTGAAAACATTGCATTTAGCTCACGGGTTTCTATTTACAAGTCACTGTTCTAGTACACCAGATGGGGCTCTAAAGAGTTCCCACTGCCTCTCAACCCCCAGTGTTTACTCCAAGAGAATAGCTCCTAGATCAAAAGATTTGGTTCAACCTTTCATGCTCATTTACACCGAACACAAAGCGGAAGTTCTTTTCCAAAAAGCTGGGACCTAGAATCTCAGCATGCGGAACATTTTAAATTATTTCCTGCCTTGCCGTTATGTAATTTTAGGAGATGGTACCAACCTTTCACCGAATATTATAGGGAAAGAAGGTCCCTTCCCCCTCATTCTCTTCCTTACCCTCACCTTCAATTTCATATTGTGTTAGCAGAAATTCTTGTTTAAAGTGCAGATTCCCAGACATCATTCCCAGCTATATTGGTTTGTCTTAGAAGAAGTCCATAAATCTGCATTTTAGTTCATGCTCAGTGATTCTGATGCCAGTGATCTGAGGTCCAGGTTTTAAACTCTGATATTGAGAGAGGTCCTTGTGCACCTCTGTGGAGGGATCTGGTGGGAGAAACGGGGGGAATTACAACTGGAGTGCCAGTAATTAGCATCATTACAGCTAATCTGCTGTACGAAGGAGTCAAGCCAAGGATGTGCCTAACAGCTATTAGGCAGGCAGCATAGGATTAAGTAAATGATTAGCTCCATGTGGGCAAGCACTCTGCATGCTCTAGTCACCAAGTTTCCTCCATGCCTGGCTCTCAGAATGGCATCTATGTGGTGCTCAGGAAATACTTGACTAGTGAATGAATGAATGAATGAAACTCTTCATCCAAGAGGCACAGTTAGAGATATTAACTTGTTAGTCCAGTAGCCTGAATGAGATAAATATGTGGAAAACAATTTGGAAATTAAAGGAAGGCTAGGATTAAAGTTAGGACTCATAGAGTTCAGAACTAATTACACCTAATACTCCTCTTATATACCAGGCATTGTGCATGATTTCAGATCCTGTATTTTATTAATTCCCACAACAATCTTAGAAGGTAGCCATTCGAACTCCTGTTGATGCATAAGGAAAACGAAACCCAGAGCGAGTAAAGGAGCGCCCTAAGCCCCACGGCTGAGTGGTGATGTCCAACTAGAAGTTGCAGGGCACCCTTCATGAAAGAAGTATGGGATGCTGATGGACTGATAAACATTATCAGGGCAGATTTAGAAATAGCCCTCTGAGCCTCATTGTGGAAAGCAGAGTGAGCCCACAACAGAGCCTGGCAGCTCACTCAAGAAGTTAGCATAGACAAGTGGTGGTGGGTGTTGATCCAGGGTGTTTGGGCAGGTTTGAGGGCACCACCCTGGGTTCTGAACACTGCCCCCATGGCTGTCTGGGTGCCCATGTGTTATGATGTTATCCCATTGGATAGACTGAACGGACCTATTTCATGTGTTTCTACCCCCAACCCTCCATGACTTTCTCTTGTAGGTCAAACACTGCTGAAGATAAGTTTGTGTTCTGCAATGGACTTGTCCTGCACCGACTTCAGTGCCTTCGTGGATTTGGGGAGTGGCTCGACTCCATTAAAGACTTTTCCTTAAGTTTGCAGAGCCTGAACCTTGATATCCAAGCCTTAGCATGCCTGTCAGCACTGAGCATGATCACAGGTAAGCACCACCCTGCTGTCACCCGAAGCGACCACATCTCCCTTTCTCTCCTTTCCTGTGTTAAGATGGAGTCTGGCTTTGGTTGTCATACACACCAGAAAATTAGGAAAATGACTGCCACTGTTCTGAAATCTGCATTTTACTTAGTTTAGACAGAGACATATATCTGCACCTTGTTGTCATGAACCTCCAGGAGAGAGGATTCCTACTGAGTTATCATTGCCAACAAGCCCAATATATGAACATCTGAATTTCCACAGGCGCTCTGTTGAGTGTGGCACTGCTGCTTCAGGGTTGTTTTCACATGGGTTTCAAAGGAAGATTAGCTTAACCAGCCTGCTCCTGTGGGACTGAGGGGCAAGTCTTCCCCTCTCTCCAGTCCGTGGCTATCGACCTAAAGTAAAACTGAAGAACTACACACATAAAACACACCTTTATTTATTGATTGATTTACAACTTTGGCAGGGGAGTGAGAGGATGGATACTTGTACACAGCAACTATGGCTCAACTCGATTTTTAAAAGAAGAAACAAGCACAGATCTTATTCAATTTTTATATTATGCCTTTCTGTCTTTAGATATGTCTCTCTTTCTATCTTTTGGGACATAAATGGTCCCAAGATGGGAAGAGAGAGAGAGAAAGAGAACGAATGAACTAGAAAGAATGGGAGGTGAGCCCTAGGTGTGGCTAGCCCCTTAGGAAGCCTCTGCCTGTTGTCACTGCCTCACCAGGCACCAGTCTGGCCAAGAAGGATGAGACCATTTACATGGAGGCAAAGACAATTAAAGGGCATGTGCTACAGTAGGAATCAGGCACTAGCTTATTCCCTCGGTATTCCATCAACTTCACCTCCCGGTGGTCTTTGGTCTTGGCTGAGAAACTCCCTTCTTTTGATGGGGCTTGACAGTGACTTCCAGGGGAGACATTAACACAACAAAAATAAAGGCAGTCTTAAAGAATATGGACTCCATTGAAAGGACTTTCAAATGGCCTACGGGAGCACCCGAATAAAATAATAAGCACAATCAAGGACAAGCAGATCACTCCAGCAGGACTGGAATGAAATGGGTTCAAATGCTGTCTTTCAACTAAAGCTCTGTAGCTCAATTTCAGAACCATTCTGCTCTTCCTAGGACAGTTAAACATTCAAAACGGGGAGTATGGAGTTTAGTTAATTAAAAAAAAAAAAAGACAACCAGAAACACAATCTAGAGTCAGCCTTGGCTTTCTGTAAATAAACCCAGTACATTGCCACATCTCTATGGAAATCAGCAAATCTCTGTAGTTAATCAACAAGTGTTCGCTGATCTAGGCACTCTGGCATGTCAGTAGGTTTTCAGAGATGATGCATGTGATACAGGGTTTTGAGTGCCATGGTGGGGATGAGGGGGAGTGGGTACAAAGTGCTCAGACCCAAGGTGGGGGTGGTCTCTACATGAGGTCTCAAAAGAGGATACGATGTCACCAAACTAAAATGGAAGGAGCATGATTTCTAGGCACAAATAAAAATTTGTTAAAGCCATTGAAACTATGGCTATTATAAGTTTCAGGAAGGAAATCTCTAAAAAGAACAGAGTGATGGGAAATGAGATTGCCACGCCAGGTAAGGGCGAGGTTGGACAGAAGAACCTTTTACACATAGGTGAGAAGGTTGCAGGTTACCTTAGAGCAGTGGGGAGCCAAAGGAAAGTTTTGACCAGAGGAGCATCATGTGAAAGTTTGCCCTTTAGAAAGATCTGCCCTGGCAGTGGTTTTGAGCACAAATTATAGCAGAAAAGAGACTCGGAGGGAAAAGACCAGTCCTGCTGCGAGAGCTGCAGTTTAAGAGGAGGGCCCAAAGTCAAGTAAATATTAGTGGGCAACAGTGAGGCCAGGAAGTCTCAACATGGAGAACATTGGACAGGTCAGTGCTACGGATACAGAGTAGGGATTACGAGAAGGTAGTGCCAGTCCTGTCTCTGCCTGCACTTTGCTGTGTGTCCTGTGGTTATGGCTGCTCAGCCCGCTGCCCATTGTGTGGAGACTTGCTCAGGAAGGAGGCAGTCTGGTATGGCAGACATAGCATGGACTTTGGGATCCAACCCCTCCCCCAGGTTTTAATCTGGGACCCCCTATTTAATGAGTAGGTGCCACTGAGTAATGCGTTTTATTTCCCTGAACTTCAGTTTCCACACCTGTAACATGGGAAAAGCAACATACATTCCATGAGGCAGCAGTAAGGATTACATAAAATTAGGTTTGTGATGCAGCCAAACTGAATTCAGAATAGGCAGTCGATCCATCCTGGCGGGACGGTGACAGGGACTCCCTCAAATAGGCATATGCCTGTCCCTTCCCTTTGGGATCCAAAATCAGTCTCAGTGACATGAGGAAACAGGCAGTGTGTTTGGTGAATTTCTCCTTGGATGTTTGAGAGAGGCTCAAAAAAGGACAGTAATATTAAAGTAATTAAGCTGCACTTAGAAGAGTACAAGTCTTTTACGGTAAGAGTTTCAGGTCCTGCCCACAGCCCTGCCAGCCAGTGCAGAGCCGGTTGTTTTAGGTGCTGTGGACATAATATAAGTCCCCCTTCTCTCCTTTCTGGACCTCAGTATCCTTTTTGTGATTTGCTGGTTGGGAAGGAGTTTGAAATGTGTGAAAGTATCAGGAAGTGGCAGAAAAGACAATGCCTGGGAAGCAGCAGTGTGCCTTGTTGTGGATATTAATTTCATTTGAATATGGGCTTCCGTGAAATCTTGACTTCTGAATGAACTCCATTGATCAAAAAGGGTGATTATGGGATATCACTTGGGCTCTTGGCATCAGAAAACAGACAACCCAGAATTGTCTGTTCCTAAACCACAGTAAATGCATGAAAGGAAACGGGATCTTTAAAGTCAAACCCATCTTGCTTCCAGGAAAATTAAGAATCTGTACAGTATTGCTAGTTTGTACAAACATGGCTTTTTTTTTTCTTTTTCTTCTTCTTCCTCCACCTCTCTCTGTGTGACCGGTGGGAAGGTGGGGCAGGAAATGGTTTCTTTCAGATCACTCTTCCTCCGTACAGTAAAAGGGAGTTCCCCACAGTTGTGGTTGTGAAATGTTTTTAGGTCCCAGTTCATCCACCCTAACCATTCCTTTCTTCCAGTGCCATATCCCTGTCCTAGGGGTAATGAAAGTGCTTAGCTTCTGATGGGATACCAATGAGGTGATAATCTAGTTGCAGTTCATTGTGATTAGTAAATAAGAAGCCTCCCCCCCAATAGAAAGTTTGTGTGAAATTGTCAGTTTATAAGTATCCATTCATTAAACAAATATTGAGTGCTGTCTATATTTCAGGCACAGTGTCAGTCCAGGGATGCAAAGATGAGCCATTCGTAATTTCTGCTGTCAGAAAGTATGTAGGTTACTAGGAAGTCATATCTGATTATGATGCAATGAACTCATGTATGGTGGTTAGTGCTCCGGTCCTTAAAAGGGACTGAGTCAGTGCCGGGGAAGTCCAGATTACTGCTAACATTTTGGGGGTGTAGAAAGATGGAGGTGCTGATCATGAATGGCTTCCCAAAGAGGTGGTTTCTAGACATGGCAAGATATAGAGGAAGGACATTGCAAACCAAGAGAGCAGCATAGCAAGGTCATGGCAGTAGAACACTTCAGCATATTTTGAGGGAAAGTGGGTACAATGGAATTACTTTGAACATTTCTTAAACCACATATAAAATTTCATAGCAAGAAGAGAAAAAGAAGACAGCCTGTTGGACTCAATGACTATATGTCCTAGAATGAGCATGAGAGTGAATCCACTGTGGGGCCTGGTCTCTGTGGTTCTGGTGTCTCCTATGCAGTAGGCTTGGGGCTGGAAATGCAACAGTGAGCAAACACAGTCTGTGCCCCCATAGAGCTTACATTTAAAGGAGGAGGCAGGTAATAGTCACATAAATATCTGATTTCAACCAGTATATCCTTCTGAGAAAAAAATGAAGAAAATAATCTAGACTGAGAGTAAAAGGGAAAAACTTCCTGAAAAAAAACTTGATCTGTGATTTAAGAATGAGTAGATTTTAACTAGGTGAAGTTAAAATCTCTCTCCTCTCTCCTCTTCTTCCATGCCTCTCCTTCTTCCCTCTCTTCGCAAAGATGCCTATGGCATGAATAGCAAAATACATAGTAAGCCAGCAGTGTCCTTAGGTACCACCCGGGTTAGAAGCATGATCTGTGGTCTGTTTTCTTCACTGCTCTAACCCCAGTGGCTATAAGTCGGTCCTCAATAAATATTTGTGGAAAGAAGTAATTAATCAATTAGTTAATGAGATACACAAAGTGTAGGAGGGAGTTACAGGGAGGCTGAACAAGGAGGGACATTCTAACATCATGTTCAAGGCAGCCTGGTATTTCAGGACTTGGAGTGAAAGAAATTAAGCACTTGTAAATTTTGACCACGGGCAAGTAACTTAACTCCCTGAGCCTTATCATATCTATTAAACAAAGATTATGTGTGTCCTGCCCAATTCAAAGGGTTAGTGTAAGGGTGTGATAAAATAATCTAGGTGAAAGTGTAGTAGAAAGTGCTTTCAAATATACAGGGGTGGGCAAAAATAGGTTTACAGTTGTGAGTATGCAAAAGAGAGTTTATTCTTGTATTATTATTTATTAATAATTATTCAATTATTTTTCCATATGAACAACTGTAACCCTACTTTTTTTGTTCACCCCTGTATTTTTGTTACCAGGGGAATTAGGGAACTCCTAGTCCAGCTGGTGCCCAGGCGGTCTCTGTAGTATCTTGTAATGGAGATTCTTATCTCAGGGGGAGTTTGAACTAAATGACTCAAATTGTTTTGGTTCTGACACATAAATTTATTACTTAACCATTTTTAGAAGTTGTATTTTAAAGTTTTGACTACATAAAGCTGAGTTAACATACTGAAGTAATGGATAAAAATGATGTAGATCAAAATGCAAGAAATCTGTTTTGTTTAATGGTGGACAAAGATCTTAAACTAAATCTGTGTATAATCCTAAGAAAGGGGGTAATTCAATGTCTGCTTTCCTCCTGAGTTAGTGAACTCTCTGAATATCAGCGCTGCAGCCATGTTTACCGAGCTGCCAGAAGAAAGGGGGTCCCTTAAGCTAAAATGTCAGTGATTGGGGTTTTGAGGAATTTCAAATTACTAGGAAGCGCCTAGACACTTAGTGACTCCCTAGTGATTTGAAAACCTTGTTGGCTGCTGGCAGTAGTTTGCATGGAGACTGAATTTTATCTCAGCCCTTTTGAAAAAGTAAAGAAGCCACAAATCCAGTTGCTGTTCAGAACAACAAAGGAGGTGCCTCTGGCTTCTAACAGGAGTGTCTCTGAATTCCTCAAGGAATTCCAGGCTGAGGGTTGATCCAACTGGCAGGAGGTATCGATCTCCACTTGAATTCACTGAATAAATAATGGTTGCCATAGTTATTGAGCAGTCACCACTGGTTGGAGAGCAGGGAAAACTCTGAGGCACCTTTTGTGAGTTTGGTCATGAGAAAGTCTGGTTACGAGGCTCTATAATCAACTCTCTCCAGAAATCCAGCCGACAACATCGCTCAGTTTCTTTATGCTGATCATGAATATGGTATCTTGAATATAATTCAAGACATGAGGCACGAAAAGGAACACAAAGCCAGAATCAATGGATTGCTATTTTATTCTGGAAGAAGCATCTCTCTCCGGGTTATGAACCTAATTTGAGAGAGCTCAGTATTAATAGAATGTACCATCAGATGATTGTGTGACCAGGTTGTGGCTAGGAGAAGGCCTCACAAAGGACCGAATCCCCTTTTGTTCTATTTTAACATTGTTTGTTATACAAATAGCATTAGCCTGGAATTTTTTTTTTTAAAGGAAAGAGTTATCTGATAATCTCATAAATATTTTCACCTTTCCGTTTTCTTTCATCCTTCTCTAGATGAAGAAATAATTTTTACATAAATGTAATCACAGCTTAGAGACCATCTCATATCTTTTCTCTATTTAATGTGATGTTACGTACTTTTTCATGTTGCTTCATAGTGTTAGTATTTATCCTTTCTGATGTCTATAGAATCTTTCATTACGTGGACATACTATTTTTTATTTAACAGTTACTCTGTTCTTCCACCCTTTATCTTTTCCCAGTTTTTAAAATAGATAATGCTTATCTTCATGCATACAGTTTTATTCTCCTGTTGAATTTTTCTTTCAGATAAATTCCAGTGAGTGGGATTACTTGGTCTGAGGCAACGAACATTTCATAGCTCTTGAAATATACTGCCAAATTTGCACTCCGTTTTTTTTTTGTTGTTGTTGTTTTATTTTGTTTTTGCTTTGGAGGGCAAATAAAACTTTTAGGCAGAACACTATTGCAGTCTGGGTTACTCTTGAAGTTCATTCTTGAACGCATGTATTGAGTAAAAGTAAACCATGGGGACAGATTTGCCTCTGGACTGATTAACTAGTTTCCTGGAGAAAGCAAAATTATGCTCTGCAAAGCTTGGGAATTAGGGGACTTTATTAGTTTTTTGTTTTGTTTTGTTTTTGGCTATGCCATTTGCCACATGTCGGGCATTGTGTTAGGTTTACAGTCCATTGAGATGTTGCTGGCTATGTTCATGGTTGGACCTGAATATAATTTTAACACCTCAGAGCTGGAAGGGACCTTACAGGTCTTTAAGTCCAACCTCCTCCTTTTAAGATAGGCCCTAGAAAGGGAAAAGCTCAACTAGTTAAGCTGGGGAAGAAGGCAGATCTCCTGTTCCCTGGGCCTCCTTTAATTTAGGGCAATAGAGGAAGAAAAAAAAATGTCTGGAGAGTTGCTTCATTTTTCTGATGACTTATGCTTTAAGGAAATAACTTTTTTAACAAAAATATTCCCAACTAAAAACATTAATGCTGGGGAAATTAGAAACTCAGACGTGATTTCCGATTGGATGGATGTTTTTCATCTCTCACAAATTATTGTTTTACATGTGAATGTACCGAGAGATGAAAACGTTGACTGAGATAACTGGGGCCAACGTCTTCACTAGGAAAGAGGCTTTGATATCTACATGCTGAGGGAGCAAGGTAATTGGTGCTGGATGGCAGGCTCATTCTCATTACAGGGAGAAGTAGCATTGCTCTGGGGCAAGAGGCAGCATCTGCCTCAGAAGACTGGAAATGTCACTTAACATTATACATAAAGTAAGAGGTCATAATATTTAACGTGAGGGTCTTTTATATATTGTTTTACTTTTTAAAAAGATATTGGTTTTCATGTCTAGCCACGTGATAAAATGCATGTGCTGTCTCCTTCTGGGCCTCCTCCCTTCTCTGTGACGTTGCCATCTCCACCGCAGGAGGACATACGTGTTTAGTACAGACTGCCAGGTGCAGGTCCCTGAGTGTTTCAAGGTGGAAAACAAGGAAACGATAAACTGGATTTTTAAAAATGCTGGTTACCATGAAAACACAGGCGTGCACTTTGTTTTGGATCTTGGCGGGCAGACCTTGCATGAGCCTATGGAACTTGGAGCCTCCCCCACCAAGAGGGTTCGTCAAGATGGGAACATTCACCCATCTGCCTGGAGGTGATTCCGGGTCCCTCTGAAAAGGAGTTGCCTCCTGAGAGAGCTTTTGTAAGACCTCAGTAGGATAAGGTGTGCAAAATAATGTCATTCAGTCCATGTAGCTACATGCAGGAAACTGTGTACTTTCTCTGCGTTATTTACCTAAGTTTGTCTTCCCAGAAACCCTGAACTGGGTATGTTATTGTCTTCATTTTATAAGGAAACCAAGACTGAAAGGTTAAGGGACTTATTCCAGGGCACACAGTGAGTGACAGACGGGGATTCAAAGAACTACCTCTAAGAAGGGAGGGCACTTTGTAAAATGCCATCCCAACTGGCAGAACAGGACACAGAGCTTGGTGAGGGATTCATGGTTTCTTAAGATGTAACTGCCTCCTAACCATGCTCTTTTCTATTCCTCTGCAGAACGACATGGGTTAAAAGAACCAAAGAGAGTGGAGGAGCTATGCAACAAGATCACAAGCAGCTTAAAAGACCACCAGAGTAAGGGACAGGCCTTGGAGCCCACGGAGCCCAAGGTCCTGGGGGCCCTGGTCGAACTGCGGAAGATCTGCACCCTGGGTCTCCAGCGCATCTTCTACCTGAAGCTGGAAGACTTGGTATCTCCACCTTCCATCATCGACAAGCTCTTCCTGGACACCCTGCCTTTCTGAGGAGGAGCAGCCTGAGCAGGGAGCCGCCTCATCTGCTAGAGCCTGCTTGCTAAGCAGCAGAGGGAGGGGTCTGGACACCTACCATTCCTGTCCTTCCTTAAGAGAAAAAAACAGCTCCTGACAAAACGAAAGACTTTTTTTTTTTTTTCCTGGCACTTTTCCTTACAACCTAAAGCCAGAAAACTTGCAGAGTATTGTGTTGGGGTTGTGTTTTATATTTAGGCTTGGGTTTGGGGTGGGGAGGGGGTTATAGCTCATGAGGGTTTTCTAAGGAATTGCTAACAAAGCACTTTTGGATGATGCTATCCCAGCAGGGGGGGGGAAAGAATAATATAACTGCTTGAAAACTGTTTCTGAGGAATACAATTATAGTTTCTTTGTATTTAAAAACAAGAACAGCCAAGGGTTGTTCGCCAGGGTAGGACCTGTCTTGCGATGATCACTTTAGAATATACTTCCTGTATCAAGGGTACGTATGTGGTGCAAACAAGGCAGAAACTCTCTCATCTTAATTTCTTTCTTCCTTTATTTTAACAAATGGTGAAAGATGGACGATAACCTATAAATCAGACATAGCAAAATGATAATGGCTGTTCGCTTCCATATACAAGTGCAATTTTTAAAGTGCTGTCTTACTAAGTCTTGTCTATTAACTCTCCTTTATTTTATACAGAAGTAAAAAGGAAGCAAGTTAGCAAAGGACAAGTGCTAATTTCCTAGCAGAGGTTTTTGTCCACCTGCCCAATAGAACCCTTCTGAGGTATGGCCCAACCAATATTTCAGGCCATTCTTATGGATCCAGATCCCTGCCCTGGCTCTCCAGCTGTCCTGAAGGGGGCTCAGATTATAAAATGGGTGGCATACAACTGTCTAGTTCCCTAAACTTCCTCCAGTTATAGCAACTGACTGACACAATCATGCAGAAGCTCAGCAGCATTCAGTGAGTCCCAAGTGTTT
Organism: Antrozous pallidus; assembly: GCA_027563665.1. Classification (NCBI taxonomy): domain Eukaryota; kingdom Metazoa; phylum Chordata; class Mammalia; order Chiroptera; family Vespertilionidae; genus Antrozous; species Antrozous pallidus. The sequence continues at coordinate 59,446,430 of CM050522.1, forward strand.
GGTCCCTAGGTGAGAACATGCAAAAAAATAGGAACTGGACCATACAGGGTAAACACCAGGGGTAATAAGGTTTTTAATATATACAATTTAATTTTTGTTATCAGTTACAGGGACAATTATGGAGAGTAAGCAAGTCTTATTTTTTAAAAAGTAGTGTGAATGTGAGTACTAGGAAGAATTAATGGGCTGCGTTTCAACATTCCGTGTTCGTACTCCCTTTTGTATGTTTATACTGTAAATGCCATATTACTATGAGGTAATTTGTTGCATAGTGTTCTTATTTGTATAAACATTTGTATGCACGTTATATTGTAATAGCTTTGCCTGTATTTATTGCAAGACCACCAGCTCCTGGAAGCTGAGTTACAGAGTACTTAAATGGGGTGTTCACAGTGACTTGGATACGCCAACTAGAAATTAAATAAGCAGATATATATAAATATAGCGGGTTACATATATATATTTATAATGTGTCTTTTTATTAACCATTTGTACAATAAATGTTACTTCCCATGCGGTTATTTTATGGTTCATTTGCAGTGACTTTTAAGGCAGTACTGTTTAGCACTTTGATATTAAAATTTTGCTTATGTTTTGCTAAATTCAAATATAATGTTTGAAGATTTCTAGGTCTAAAAGTCTTTATATTATATATTCTGTATCAAGTCAAAATATGTTTGGCCATTTTGCTAAGAAACCAACTTTGAATGTCAAGTTGATGTCACAGTAGTTTTTGTTAGCTCTGAGTCATTTTTGCTTTTTAAAGGAAAAATAACTATGCTGTTTATATTGACATTAAATTATACAATCAAACAGATGCCAAATGAATTGCCTAACTGCTGCAAAGAGGAACCCAGAAAGCAAACCATATATGTTTTTTTCCCCAAGAGTCATTCTGATAGTTGATCACATATTATGTTTGTGTGAGCTTTTATGAAAGATTATTATTTTTATATCAAGATGACAGCATCTGGGATGTTAGGATCTTGGAATGTTAAAACTTGGAAGGGGCCTGACTTGTCAGCTAGTCCCCTCAACCCTAAAATTTGTAGAGGAAAAAACAAACCCAGCAAAGGGTAAAGAGTTAACCAAGGTCAAAGAGCTAGTACCAGAATCAAGCCTAGGACCTAAGTCTCTTTTCCACGGTCTTTTTACTCAGCTTACTTCATCTATAGGAAAACAGGCTTTTTAAACTAACCAGAAATACTTATATTTTACCTAATAATAACCATGAGCAAAATAGTACTTTTGCGTTACTTTTTTCCGCTTATATGTGAACATAATAAACATTATTCAATATCAGGAAAGCTAACAATTTCATATAAGGTAGCTTCAGACCAAATTCAAGTTGAATTTGAATGAGTTAGAAGTACTGTGCATACATAATTGTTTCGCGCACCATTAGTATTGGAAAGTCAGTCCTTGTTTTTTTGTCATGTCTGGAAAAAAAAAGAGAAAAACACACACACACAGAGCTCTAGAGAAATGCTGTTCCTTTTTATTTTTACACCCATCAGATTTAAGGATGAAGACCTTTTAACTGTAATATCGATTGGTTGGAAGCATTGAAGGAGATTCTTAGTATTAGGCCCAGACACTGAGTGCTAAAAATAAAAATGATAGCCAGTGTTCTGTCTTCCATCGTCATTGTAACTATGAGAGCCTTGGGAGGCTCCCATGCCAGCTATCAATTCAACTCTTTTTTTTTTTTTTTTGTCTTCATGTGGACACACAAGTTTATACAGAGTGGATGACCGAACTAGCTCAGAAGAGGACAGCAAGAATTAAAGCAGGTGACTCCTCCCTTGGGGAGAGCTCTCTCGGAGTGAACAGGAAGGGTTGCATACAACTGTGGGTGGAAGTCAGGAATCCACTGGCTGTTAGTGGAGAGTGCCTTGCTTTCATTTCAGACAGCAGAGTTTTCCAGAGTTCCTCTACTCCTCAGACAGCATTGCTCTTTAGTATGTGTTAACCTGTGGTTTGAAAGAAATGCTCTTGTACATTAACAATGTAAATTGAAATGATTAAATTAAATTACATTTTATCAATGGCTACTGGTGTGTGGAATAAGCATGCTTCATTGACCAGTATTTTCTTTATCATTTATGTAATAGTATTTACTGTGAACTCTTCAATACATCCCCAAATTGATTTTTTTTAAAAGGCTTACTAATGCTGAAAAATTAATAGGCATTCCAATTGGAAATATATTAAACCTCCCTGATTGGGAAGAAGGACAGTCTAAATTCGATAACCATTTAACCATGACTATTTCCTGCGGGCAAAGCACTGCTGGGTGCTTTGAGATACAAATGCACAGGCTATGAAACTGTTTTTTGTTTCAATTGTGTATAACTTAAATGGAGCTAACAATGCTTTGTCCAAGTGTATTCTTTAGGGGTATGAAGGATTTGTCTCCGTATCGAGATGATGGGATATCAATTGTTTGTGAATCAGAATTTACAAGAATCAAGGTTAGAGTTCTCAAAGATTGATGGGTACTCTGCCTTTTTGCGGAAGCCATTACTACTACATTGCTAGACACCCCTCTCTGTGGGCAACACAAATGCAACTTTCATTCAGCTCTACCCCATACAGCATATATTGAGTTAGTGCAAACACATTTTTCTTTGTTTTGATGGTTCAAAAAGAGAAATGTGGAGCTCTCGTGATTTACTTCATCCATTTATGACATCTAAGTGCCATGTGTGGTCTAAAAGCCAAACAAACCCATCTTCTTGCTGTTCAGCAGTACTTTCATTTCCTCAGCAATAAAATACGGTTAGTAAGAAAAAATGAGATATAATGAAGCATCATCTTGCATTATGAATTTAAATATAGGGGCTTGGCAAAAAAAAAAAGGAAAGAAAGATCACTAGGAACAAAAGTTTGGTCTTGAATGGGTAAAGAGGCAAGAAGGTCAGGACTAAATAAGGGGCACTTGCCTGTAGCTGAACTTTCATAAGTTAAATACACAAGGATAATACAAAAAGCTAAATGTTGACTTCTTTAAAAATTGTGATAAGTCCAGCCATGGTGGCTCAGTGGTTGAGTGTCAACCTATGAACCAGGAAGTCATGGTTCGATTCCCAGTCAGGGCACATGCCCGGGTTGCAGGCTCAATTCCCAATGGGGGTGTGCAGGAGGCAGCCAATCAATGATTCTCTCTCATCAATGTTTCTATCTCTCTCTTCCTCTCCCTTCCTCTCTGACATCAATTTTTAAAATATATTAAAAATTGTGGTAAAATACACATAACACCATCTTCAGCATTTTTAAGTATATGGTTCAGGGATGTCAAACACATTTGTGTTAACCAATCTTCAGAACTCTTCATCTTACAAAACTGAGACAACTACAGTCTTTGTGCAAACATTTCATTTCTTTAGAGTAGATACATAGGAGTGGAATCACTGGGTAGGTTTAACTTTATAAAAAGCTGCCATGTATTTTTACATAGAAACAGACTATTTGGCCACCCACATGGCCCCTCAGGATAAACATGTTTCTCATACTTCCATGCAGCCAGGGGGGTGGTCTTAGCAGTCTGTTCTGGTCAATGGGATGTAAGTGACATTGCCATCTGGGTACTATGTCCAATATACCCCTCTCCTTCCAGGTGGCATCTGACAGCAGACTTCTAGAGACATTATTACTGTCTGGCCCCAGAAAGTGTCTCTTTGGGTAAAAATTTCAACTTGGAAAAGAATTAAGAGCAGGGTCATGATAAGTGATATTTTAGGATCACTCATGATAGACCTAGTCTTGGAATATGCTATAACCCACACTGAGGCCTCTGCTCTTTAGGATCTAGAAGGGATTGTTTTGAACCCTCTATTCCATAAATAGGGAGGTCCAAAGACCTCCTCGTGATATCTTCAAATTCTGTCAACTTATACAGTAGCCCTGGCTTTAAGGTGCCACTTTTTTGTTTGCTTAGCTCTGTTAATGAACTGTCTTGCTGTACTTCTTTCTGGTATCACCCCTATTTCTGGAAGTACAACTTGGATGTTTCCTTAATTTCCACCTCAAAATCACACATAAGACTTTCCCAAGTTCTAGAAACCTATCTTAAGCAATACCTGGTGTCATTCATCTATTTCTATTCTTCCCTCTCTCCATCTTCTATCTGGAACATGAGTACTGCTCAGACTACGGAGAGAAGGGTACCTCCTAGGAATTGCAGAAAAATAATTTGGAAGGAATCCAGGTCTCTGAGTTTTGTGGAGAAGAGCTATCTTTTTAAGTCCTGGGTTTCTTATATTAAACTGTTCATGAGAAAGAAACTCCTTGTTTAAATCACTGTTTATTTTGAGTTTTTCCGTTATTGAATGCTGAACTAAGATACATAGGACGCAAGAAAAATAGCCCATCTGCAGCACAGATTTTGTTTGCTTGTTTATTGTTTGTTTGTTTGTTTGTTTGTTTTGTTTGTTTTGTTTTTAGTGCCAGGAGTATTAAGAATAATGACTCAGTGTGAATCAGTCATGCTTTGAGCCTACCAAAAAAACTCAAAGACATCTTAGGTCACAATTATTTGTTCATTTATTAACTCCTCAGTCCATTCACCTTTGAACTAGGTCCTACGTTTCTGCCTCTTCATAACCTCACAGACCGGATGCAGCCTGCCCCTCATGGTCGTAATTCTCTCTGTCTTGTGGTTCTTCTCTTATCACCGTCTAATTTCACTTTTGCCACTCACCACCTTATTCAGTATTTTCCAATCCCTATTCCTGAGAGAGAAAATGTCATTGGTCCAGCTCAATTTTTCCTGCCAGGCCAAGTGAGGTCCCTAGACAATCTGTAGATTTGGTGCCCTGGGGTCATGGCTGGTCCAATCAGCTGTGATTGAGGAAGAACGTGCACTGACCTTTGGGAAAATATTAAAACTTGAGTAGTTTCTTTCTGCAAGGGTTGTGATTATATTGTCGCTGTGACTAACATGTCTAGTACAGTAGGAAGTTGACTTGCTCCTGGGGCCAATTGTAGAGGACAGTTTTGGTAGAATCATTCTTTCTCAATCTCTTAAGTGCCTAGTACAATGCCTGGTTCCTTGAAACCCATAGAAAATACTTGTTGAGTAAATTCAAGTTAATATTTATTGATGGGGGTGGGAGATGGGAAACATACCAAATTCTCAAGAGATAGACTATGTCATGATTTTCAAAGTTGGTATCTATCTAGAGCCAAAGTGTTTAGTTTCATATTTTTTCTGAACTTCAATGCAAGAAGAAGAAGGAAAAAAAAAGACAGAGAGAGTGAAAATTAGAACAACCTCAAGGAAGGTTTGTTTTTTTCTTTCCTTTAGAAAGCAGCTGTCAGTTTAACTTATCCCAAAATACTGTCAGTGATGAGCATGACTGAAAATGCATTTTATCTGTAATTAGAGAGATTACATTAAACACTATTATTTGCAGACACACATTGAATTAACCCCAATCTAGGCTAGCAAATAGTAGAGCCTGCCTATTTTTTGCCTCAAAAATTTTAGAAAATTGTGACAGTTGACACACGAGGGACAATGCTGACGATATTTCTTTCCATCAAATGCCAGACAGTAATTGTAATTGCCTTTAAAATATTTTAAGCAGTTTCTTTAGTAAATCAGAAGTTGCCACAAATCATGGTTTCTAAACATGGGGTTGTTGACTGTGCATTCCAATATGAGTTTAATGAATTGATTTTCTAAGGAATTTAACTTTGCATCTGTTTTCAGGTATAATTAATTCACTGTGGTTAATGTGATTAGCATGGATATCAGTGGATTATACATGATCCCCTTTATTTATTCACTTATTTTTAATCTGTCATACTGTCCATTGGGAAATTATGTAAGTTTTGGGGGAAAACATCTTGCTAGTAGCTGTGATCACATTGGATTTCTGCAAAGCAGAATCCTGGCAGGAATTCACTGATTATTCACAGACTGTGAATCAATGTACTCTTGTTTGAGGGACCTATTAAAGTTTACACAGTCCTTGTCTTTAAAGAGTTTATAATCCAGAGGGGAAGGTGAGACAAACATTCTAATGAAAGTCATTGTAAGAAGAAAAAAAAATACTATACCCAGAGTCTTCTTTCTCTGAACACCTCTCCTTTCCAAAGAGTCTTCCTCAAATATTGCTGATTCCCCTGCTCTCTTTAAATAATGCTATTACCTAGGGCAATGGTTGGCAAAGTCATTAGTCAACAAAGCCAAATATCAATAGTACAACGATTGAAATTTTTTTTTGAGAGCTGAAAACTGACTTCTGTGCATGGGCCACGAAGTTTCAATTGCACTGTATGTGCGTGCCCGCACGTGGTATTTTGTGAAAGAGTGACACTCAAGGGGCCAAAGAGCTGCATGTGGCTCGAGAGCTGCAGTTTGCCGACCACTTAGTCGTGGGGCATGTCAATGGCCTGCCTCTCTTCTAATGCTTCCCACTATCCTAGGCTTCAACCACCACTTTTTAAAAATACGTATTTTATTGATTTTTTACAGAGAGGAAGGGAGAAACATCGACAAGAAGGAAAATTTGACCAGCTGCCTCCTGCAACACCTTCCACCAGGGATGCACTGGCAACCAAGGCACATGCCCTTGACTGAAATCAAACCTGGGACCCTTCAATCCACAGGCCGATGCTCTGTCCACTGAGCCAAACTGGTTAGGGCTCAACCACCACTTATTAATCTATATCTCTAACTCAGTCCTTATCTCTGAGCTCCCAACTTGGTTGGAGGTTCCAGATGTCTCCAGATATCTTCACCTGCATATTCCACAGATATTTCCAATTTAACATACCAAACCCAAATCTGTGATCTCCATCCAAATTTGCCCATCCTGTCTTCCCAATCTCTATAAATAGTTCCTCCATTCACCCAATTGCCCAAGCTAGAGATTTTCAACTGGTGTGCCCCAAGAAATTTTAAAACATTTAATACCTGACTATTTAGTCGGAGACACTGACCTCTTTTGCCTTCGATTAACTCATTTTTTAAAATGACAACAGCTGGACCAGTGTGTCACAGTGGTTGAGCGCCAACCTATAAACCAAGAGGTCATAGTTCAATTCCCAGTCAGGGCACATGCCCAGGTTGTGGGCTAAATTCCCAGTGTGAGTCATGCAGGAAGCAGCCAATCGATGATTTTCTCTCATTATTAATGTTTCTATCTCTCTCTTCCTCTCTAAAATCATTTAAAAAAAAATATATATATATATATATAATTAATTTTTTACAGAGAGGAAGGGAGAGGGACAGACAGTCAGAAACATCAATGAGAGAGAAACATCAATTAGCTGCCTCCTGCACACACCCCACCGGGGATGTGCCCACAACCAAGGTATATGACCTTGACTGGAATCTAACCCGGGACCCTTCAGTCCACAGGCCAACGATCTATCCACTGAGCCAAACCAGTTTTGGCCGGTAAAAATATACTTTTTAAAAAAATTTCTTTATTGATTAAGGTATTACATATGTGTCCTCATCACCCATTACCCCTTCCAATCCGCCCCTTCCCCGCCACCCCCCCCCCCCCCCCCCCGTCACCGCTTATGCCCTCACGCCCCTGGTGTCCATGTCCATTGATTAGGCTTATATGTGTGTATACAAGTCCTTTGGTTGATCTCTTCCCCTTACCCCCCACCCTCCCGTACCATCCCTCTGAGGTTTGACAGTCAATGCTTTTCTGTCTCTGGATCTGTTTTTGTTCATCAGTTTATGTTGTTCATTATATTCCATAAATGAGTGAGTTCATGTGATACTTACCTTTCTTAGACTGGCTTATTTCACTTAGCATAATGTTCTCCAGTTCCATCCATGCTCTACTTTGAAGCAGTCACCTCTTTCTCCTTTTTCTTCTTCTTAAAGAATACCTTTCAGCATTTCATATAATACTGGTTTGGTGTTGGTGAACTCCTTTAGCTTCTTCTTATCTGTGAAGCTCTTTATCTGACCTTCAATTCTGAATGATAGCTTTGCTGGGTAATCTTGGTTGTAGGTTCTTGCTATTCATCACTTTGAAAAATTCTTGCCACTCCCATCTGGCCTGCATAGTGTCTGTTGAAAAATCAGCTGACAAGCATATGGGTGTTCTCTTGTAGGTAATTAAGTCTTTTTCTCTTGCTGCTTTTAATATTCTCTCTTTGACTTTTGCTCTTGGCATTTTAATTATGATATGTCTTGGTGTGGTCCTCTTTGGATTCCTTTTGCTTGGGGTTCTGTGTGCTTCCTGGACTTGTAAGTCTATTTCTTTCACCAGGTGGGGGAAGTTTTCAGTCATTATTTCTTCAAATATGTTTTCAGTATCTTGCTCTCTCTCTTCTTCTGGCACCCCCATAATTCTGATGTTGGTATGTTTGAAGTTGTCCCAGAGGCTTCTTACACTATCCTCAAATTTTTGGATTCTTTTCTCTTTTTTCTTTTCTGCTTGAGTGTTTTTGGCCTCTTGGTATTTCAAACCTTTGACTTGATTCTTGCATTCCTCTAGTCTGCTGTTGGGTTTCTGTAAAATATTTTTTATTTCAGTCAGTGTATGTTTAGTTTCTAGTTGGTCCTTTTTCATATCCATGAGAGTCTTGCTCATCTCCTCAAGGGTCTTGCTCATATCCTCAAGGTTCTCGCTAAGCTTATCAGCCTTTTCTAGGAGCCTCTTGAAATACCTTATAACCATGGTTTTGAACTCTATATTCAGTCGTTTGTTTTCCTCCATTACTTTAATTTGTGATCTGTTTCTTTCTCTCCCCATTTTCACTGCTTCCCTGAGTTTGTAGAGTAGCTTTTTGTGCTAGGTGTCTCGGCCTCCCCTGTTACCTGAGATGTACACTCTTGGTGCACCCCTTTGAGGACTGTGTGTACAGACTCGTTGCAGATAAGTCTTGTTTGTTGTTGGTATCACTGGGAGGAATTGACCTCCAGGTCAACTGACTGTGTGGATCAGCTGTGTCTACTATAGGAGACAGCCTTATGTGCCAGGACTTGCAAACTTGCCAAAGTTTCTGTGCTCAGTTTGGATGGGGAGGAGCCTCTGGGTGGGGCAGAGTTTCAGGTTGGAACTGACAGCCTTGGCTTCCAGTCAGCCCCCGCCCACGAGGTTACCTGGTCCTAGTGTCTGCAGCCAATTGCCGCAAGCATCTCTGTGAGAAAGATGCCCTCGTGTTTCGTCTGCCACCAGACCATCCAGTCCCCAATGAATCCAGAATCTCAGATTTTCATCTGGCACCTGGGTTTAGTGCAATTGGAACTCCTTTTCCCTTCCGCCAGATGCCAGCCACACAGTCAACAAAACGCCCTCACTGTGAGCACTTGGGAGCTCCGCCTCTGGCCAGAGCTCCCTTCTCCTGCCAGACTCTGCCAGTGGCCCTATTTGTCTTCTCTGTGCGCACTTGCGCACACATCTCCGGATCTCTGCCTTTGGCTCTTCCCCTGGGATTCTGCCCGCAATCCAGTTTCTCCTCATAAGGGCCTGGTTCCCCCAGGTTTTGAGTACAAACTGAACTGGGTTCAGCGCAGCCTGGAGTTTCTTTCTCCTTTCCGCTATAGCACCCCTGCCAGGCTTTCAGACACCCCATCCTCTTGCATGCGGGAGTCTCCTACCTTATTTGGGTTTTGCAGAGGCTCTGATTACCCGTGTGCACTTCTATGTCCCTCTAGTTTTAGATCTTCAGTCAGCCAGCCCTCCTGTGGTTCTGGACAATGTCTGCTTTATCCTTCAGTTGTATTTTTGAAATTATTGTGCGGGGCAAAAGCCTAGGTGTTTGCCTATGCCACCATCTTGGTTCTCCCTGGTAAAAATATACTTAAAAAATAAAAATAGATGACAACAGCCAACACAACAATAGCTATCCTGTGTAAATTAATCAAAATTATTCCTATTTATTTTGTCAAATTGGCCAAAAAAATGTATTTTTTAGTGTGCTAAAGAATTTCAGTAATCAAGTTTATGCGTGCCAGGAGATGAAAAAGGCTAAAAATTGCTAATCCAAGCTAAACTATTGTTGTGAGTCTCAGAACACGAAGGTACTCATTTATTCTCCATGGTTCTCAAAATTTAATGTTCACTGGAATCATCCAGAAATCTATTTAAAACAGTTTTCTTAGACTCATGTCCAGAAATTCTGATTTGGCCATCTAAAGTGGGGCCCATGAATTTGCATCTCTAACAAGCCCATGAGAGACACTAATGATGTTGGGCGAGGGACCACATTTTGAGAAAAATTGCCCTAGAGCAGTGGTTCCCAACCTTCTTTTGGCCATGCCCCACCTAAGCACCTCTAAAAGCCCAATGCCCTCCCTGTGACATATAATTCTTATTATTCAAAAAGTAAACTCCTGTTCATGTGGAAGAAGCCTGAAAGGCCATTAGCTTGGTCTGAACAAGCTTCCAAAGAACATGGCATCCATGAAAGAGAAAAGTACAAGAACGAAAGGACAGTTGAAGTACTGAGGAAGAAATCACTAAGAAATTGTTTTAAAATAATAATATGAAGAGATATGAAAAAATAGCAAAGTTTCAAAACATATAATTGAGAACTGAAATGCATAAATATGTCACAATGTATATTTAATATACTGTATATGAACCACAAGAAATGTAAAAAGAAGTCACTGTTAATAACTCGTTCTTGAATTGCTCCCCTTAAAAATCAATTTTGCCCTCCTGTGGGGCATGTGCCCCAAGGTGGGAACCACTACCCTCAAGCACATTTCTATCACTATGTGAGTAATCACTGGCAAAGAGTGAACATCCAGGAAGCAAATCTCTTGCACATCAGCCAGAGGTAATATGAATTCATGAAACAGCATGTGATTTATATATTTCTTCCACCAACCGTGTATGGAGCGCCTGCCCACTGTTAGGCACAGTACAATGCACTGAGCTGGGCTTTGAGATGCAGTGCTGAGTAACAGGAGGACACAATCCATGTTTTAACAAGTCAACTCGAGCAATTCATTAAAAACTAGATGTCTCGTCTGTAAAACGGGGATAAGACGGTACTGTGTTGACTTTACGAGATACCAAATAGAGGACTCTATTAACTGCCTAGCTCAGCACCTCCCACACTGATTCTCAATAAGGATGCTTAATCAATAGTAATTAATTCTTACTTTTATGTTAGAATTAACTACTCTAAAATGCTATCAGGTATTAGTTGTCACAAAAAATAATATTAGTTGTCATTATTTTTAGCATTATTGCATACACTTTCTCACTGAGCAAAAGAGTAGTTGTCTAGGCATTAACAATATGAGAAAAGACCCCAAACAACTAAAGACATACAGGAGCTTTACGGTCATAGAGCCCAGAGTTTCTTTCCCTCCCTTCCTTCCTTCCTTCCTTCCTTCCTTCCTTCCTTCCTTCCTTCCTTTTTTTCTTTCTTTCTTCCTTTCTTTGTCTTAAAGTTTCTTTCTTTCTTTAAGATTATAGGGGCTTAAGTGTAAACAACAGTTTCCCGAAAAATAGAGACTCTTTCACATTTGCACACGGATTAATGGTAATTCTTTCAGATAAATTGGAGTTGGCTCAGGAGCTAAGAGAAACTACAGAATCTGATCATTTTTACTAGATTCTAGGATTTCAAGTGTCACCTTGCCCAAAAGGAAGTAGCTATGGAGATAAAGAGAAAACTCCTATTTGTTATTAAAGACTAAATGAAGGACAGCCAAACAATGGAATGCTATTGAGCTTTGGAAATGATATTGATTTGAATGTACTGATAGAGAAAAAAATGGCAAAGACAGCAGTATGTGTTATTTTTATTTTTGAAAAGATTGTAGGCTTGTCCTGGCGCAGTGGCTCAGTCTATTGGAGTGTCGTCCCATACACCAAAAAGATTGCAGGTTCAATTCCCAGTCAGGGCACATTCGGTTGCAGGTTTGGTCCCAGTTAGAGTGCCTCTCACAACAATATTTCTCTCCCTCTCCCTCCCTCTCTCTCTCTCTCTGTGTGTGTGTGTGTGTGTGTGTGTGTGTGTGTGTGTCTATGTCCCTCTCTCTCTCAAATCAGTAAACATATCGTTGGATTAGGATCTAAAAAAAAAAAAGACTATAGCCTTATTTTTGTGTCTTTATATAGAAAAAAGTCTGGAAATTTATACTCTTATTTATTTGTCAAATGATTATGATTCACCTCCAAAAAGATTAGTCTATATTTTCTAGATTTTATTCAATAACTATATACAGGGTGTAAAAACCATTTAGAAAAGAGAAATAGAGAATACGCCCAGAATAGGAACAAATAAACCAGTGGAAGCCCTCAGGCAATGTTTCTCTAATCTGGATGCATATTAGTATCACCTGGGGAGTTTTAACGACATCTCAATAACCAGGCTGCCCAAGAGCAATTAAATAAAAGTCTCTGGCACCAAAACCGGTTTGGCTCACTGGATGGAGTGTTGGCCTGTGGACTAAGAAGTCCCAGGTTCGATTCTGATCAAGGTCATGTACCTTGGTTGTGGGCACATCCCCAGGAGGGTGTGTGCAGGAGGCAGCTGATCAATGTTTCTCTCTCATGGATGTTTCTGATTTTCTATCCCTCTTCCTTCCTCTCTGTGACAAATCAATAAAATAATATAAATAAATAAATAAATAAAATAAAATAAAATAAATGTATGTATGTATGTATGTCTCTGGGGCTAGAAGCCCGGCTTCAATAGTTTTCAAAGCTCCCAGGTATGTTCAATATGTAGTCAAGGCTGGGAACCACTGTCTCAGGAGACCTGCATTTCCTCGCACTTGGTAGACTATGGGTCCCCACAACCAAGCGAGGTCCCAAGAGAAACATCATGTTCTTTGGCCCCCAATATCAACATGACTTTATTCATATTTCAGAATAATTTAGAAATGAATCAGGGCTAGAAATTATTTTGGTCACCAGATGGATTTAAGAAGAAATGGTGGACCTAGCTGGTTTGGCTCAGTGGATAGAGCATTGGCCTGCAGACTGAAGGGTCCCGGGTTTGAATCTGGTCAAGGGCACATGTCCCGGTTGCGGGCTTGATCCCCAGTAAGGATCATGCCAATCAATGATTCTCTCTCATCATTGATATTTCTCTCTTTCTCTCTCTTTCCCTCTCCCTGCTTCTCTGAAATCAATAAAATATATTTTTTAAAGGAGGAGGAGGGAGAGGAGGAGAAGCAGGATACAGATTAGAATATCTGGGTTCTTTGTAATATTTGTCATCTGAGAGCTAGTTACTCTTCTCTGAGCTTCAGGTTCTCACACCTCTTGCTGTTAGGATTAAATTAACTAAAATCCATGAAAAGAGGTTTTTTTATTTTTATTGTATTTTATTTATTTATTTTTTGAAAAGAAGTTTTTTAAAAAATATATTTTATTGATTTTTTTTTACAGAGAGGAAGAGAGAGGGATAGAGAGTTAGAAACATCAATGAGAGAGAAATATCAACCAGCTGCCTCCTGCACAACTCCTACTGGGGATGTGCCCACAACCAAGGTACATACCCCAGACCAGAATCAAACCCGGGACCTTTCAGTCTGCAGGCTGATTCTCTATCCCCTGAGCCAAACCAGTTAGGGCCATGAAAAGAGTTTTTTTAAATGTAAATTACTATATAAGTATTATTCTTTTTAATATTTTATAACTAACAACATGAATGTGCTCAGAGAAAGATGATATCTGAGGAAGACACAAGAAAGATGGACTTATTCCCCAATAGGAGACCTCAGCTTTAGGATGAACAGGGAGACCAAAACTCAAAAAGAATTAAATAAGGGATAAGTCTGTGAGCTGATATTCAAAGGAACCTGACAGGCCAAACATGAAACACTTCTTTCTCAGAAATCCAGAGAAGAGACTCTGAGAAAGATCTTCCCTTTTCTGTTGGCTTCCAGGAATTTATACCAAAGTAGTGATGTCCCAGAATAAATAAGTTTTCTTCTCATAATTAAGCCAGAGGTTCTGGGAATGGGTTGAATTCATTACTGAGATTGCTTGCAATTTAATTCGAGTCCTAAAAAGGTGGTCTCTATGTGTCATCAAAAAATAAGTTTTGCATCTAGACAACAGTCTACATATATCTCTAGATTGACTTTTTCTTTTCCTCTGCACTTCATTTACTCTCTGAAAATCATGGGCCATGGAAAGAATTTCAATGCAACACTGTCTATGGAAGGAGCTCATTAGATAGCGTCAACTGAGAGACCATTCGATATGGGTAGTTATGAAGAAAGTTGAGAGCTCCTTAAGAACGTTAACCTTAATGTTGGACCCGAAAAGTACACAATGAGTCAATGCCTTGGAAGTGCATCTTGCAGGCACAGTTCTTAGCTCATGCCAGGAAATCAATAAATATATATGGAATGAACAGCATTGTAACCAGGTCTAACAAACTAGAAAATATACACTGTTGTGCAAATGTATTTCCCTTTTGTTCACTTCAGGCTACCCAATATTGGCTGCAACTTCTTACATAAAGTGGATTTGCAGTCCCATATTCTCAGGGTCTACACTGAAGATAACCCATAGCATTTTTATGGCACATTCCAGTTGTATTATTTAATTGAATCTTCACAACTTCAGGAGTCATGACTGTTGCAGTAATCCAGGCAAGAGGTAAAGGAAATCTAAATAATGAGAGTGACAGTGAGAAGAGGAAAAGTGGGAAACTTTCAAACCAGGTTTCTGGCTTGGACACCTGAGTGGATGATGATTCTCTTTACTGAGATTTGCAGGAGGTAGAGTGTTGAGGGAAAATATGATGAGTTTAGTTATGGACACGCCTAGTTGTAGATGCCTGTCTATCATCCAGTTGGCAGTGTTGTGTAGACCATTGGATACACAGGTATGAAACTCAGAGAAGGCAAATTCTTGAACACCATCAGCATATAGCAGTAATAGAAATCCGGAAAGAATGAGCATCAGAACAGAGAAGGATCTGACAGAAACCAGAAACAGCGGATGGAGGAGAAGGTGAAAATGGACACAACAGAAAAGAATAGAGGGTAGTATGGAAGGGAATATGAAGTCCAGTGAAAGATTAAAGAGAGGAAAGACATGTTTAAATGCTAATGAAAAAGGATTAAATGAAACTGCTGGGCAGCTCTGTCTACGTCCATGACCATATCTGGTCACTACTTTTACTTCTGTCTTTCAGATGTAGAACAAGTTTCTCTGTTGACTGACTCTAACTCAGAATCATATAAAAATGAAAGTCTAGTAAATGTAGTTCTCAGTTCATCCAAGTTTGCATAACACAATCCAACACCGTCCACCCCTTATCTACTTGGTATCTACACGCACTTCTGTGGACATATATAACTTGCAAATAAAAACACAGATAAGACTATGCTTTTGTATAACAAAATTCAACTGTCTATACTAGTACAACTCAAGTACACAAAATTCAATAAAAGGATACACAAAGTCTACATTGTCCATTCTAAAGGGCAAAATTTTGCCATCTACCTGGCACTAAACTGAGTCTTCAAAAGGCTACTGCATAATTCAGTCAGGTCAGCTACTTCCAGGTGATGGGAAGACTAGTACTTTACCACTCATTATCTGTAAAATAAGTTCTGTAGTTTAAAAAAGAGGGAGAGACTGTATGGATACTATGATGATGAATAAACCATTCTGTAAGTCTATAGATGGGTGAGGGAGGTTGAAAGAAACACCATGAGAAGGAAAGGCAAATCTCTTCCCCAAAAAAGTATCTGTTCTAGTAAAAACAATGCCCTTCCGCTTCCATGATGGAAATGGCCCAATGTAATCAGCCTGATGCCAGGTGGCCTGAAAAGCAGTGTCATATCCCCAGTTGGTGTTGATCTTTGCTGTTAGCAGTTGGGGACTCAGCAGTAGCTTTAATGAGAGGGAGCCCATGTAGACAAGATGACCTGTTTTGCAGATATCAGTCAGCCTCTTTCACCAGTCACTCCTGGCCTTGCCCAATCCTCTCATATATAAAGTGGCCATGATCATCTTGTCTACCTGATTATTAAGATCCTTCTCTGGTAAGATTGCTCTAGGTGAGCATTCACCTGGCACAACAGTATTATAATACTCAGAGGGGACTATCCTCATATCTCTTCTCTATTTCTCATTTCCTCCAATTTTCTAATCATCTGCCTTCCAAGCCCATAACCAATCAACCAAACCCTTAGTCATTGCTCATAAATTAATGTAATCCATACCTTTGGCCATTTCTCCTTCTAGGCTAATGAACTAATCAGGTGCAATGGTTGGAGTTTGGCCCACTGCGAAAATTTCTCTTTCACATTGTCATTCACGTTGTCATTCATGGCCACACTTCAGTGGGGGTGGAATGCTATAGGGTAGGTATCCAATTTCAGTTCTGCCAACATTTTTGGTGGAAATACCTGAAAATTTGACTAATTTTTTCTTCCTTAATCAGATGATCATAAAGATTTCCCTGTGAGACCACAGAGACAGACAGAAAGAGGAAACCCAATGTAGCAGGAACAGCATTTATGGTAATATGAGCCACTTATTAATGCAATTTACTTGTATCTCCAGGACCTGCTTGAGCTGATCTTTTACACATCATTCCCACTTGATGGTGATATCTCAGAAGTACATAGTAATTTACTATTATTACTTATAAATTTACCACAGGTAAACCTCATTCGTTTTTATTATATTAAGTCAGTTTTACTTATTTATTTTTAAAATTTTATCTTTATTGTTGGAAGTATTACAGATATCCCTCTCCCCATTGACCCTCCCTCCCCACTCCTATCTCCTCCCCAGGCCTTCCCTGCACTATTGTCTGTCCCTGGGCTATTCAGATATGCATATAAATTCATTGGTTAATCTCTTCCTGCGCCCCCCCCCCCCCAGGTTTTATTTTTTTAATGTTATATATTTTATTTATTGCACTAACCATCCAGTATCCTAATTCATGCTATTTCTGAATTTAGGTCATAGTTTCTGGTGTTTGTCAAACTATTTAGTCCTCACTACCAGAACATTTTAGCACCAGGTGGCAGCAAAATCTGAGATCTGAAATAAAATTCTTGGCAGGAAAGTAAACAGCTAATTAAGAATTTATCTTAAACCTCAAGATGATTAATAAGGAGTAGCAAATGCATTTCTTCCCCCACTCCCCTTGTTTCTATTTAGATATTTCTTCCCTCTCATTTTAGTGCGTGATTATCCAAATTGCGCATATATCCTCCCACTACACCCCATACATTCACATATACCCTTGCAAACACAGAGAATACCCCCCAGCCAGCAAGTGAATTGTCTTGGTACTTAGCTTCAAATGGACAAAAACTAGAACAGCCCAGAGCGTAGAAAGCTAACAGAATAAAGCAAAGTGGAGTCTGTTGGGAAAATCCAGGATCTAAAGGAACAGAGAATACTTTCAAACACCAATTCCAAAGGGCCAAAAGCAGAACCAAAGTGAGGTAACTTAATGAAACAAAGAAGAGATGTAAAGCAAGAACAAGTAAAAACCTAACAGTAACTCACCTTCAGAGATCAGCGAGGGCAGGTACTTGCTTGGTCATTTTGAACTGGCCTAAAGAGACAAAGAAATGAGTCATGCTTTCCTCTAAAATATCTTCCAACTGTTGACTACATCACCCCTACAAGATTCTCCATTCTTTTTTTAAAAATATATTTTATTGATTTTTTACAGAGAGGGACAGAAAGTTAGAAACATCGATGAGAGAGAAACATTGATCAGCTGCCTACTGGGGATGTGCCCGCAACCAAAGCACATGCCCTTGACCAGAATTGAACCCGGGAACCTTCAGTCCACAGGTCGACACTCTATCCACTGAGCCAAACCGGTTTCGGCAAGGTTCTTCATTCTATTACGGGGCTGGCTAAAGAACAGAGTTCCGGTATTCTTCTCTGCTTTTACCCTGAACTTGCTAGGTAATCCAAACTGGCTGTTTTAAACTTGAGGTGACTTCCTCATCAGATGAGAGTTAGTGCTAATCTAGTCTTGCCTGAGGAGATGGCAGTGATTTGGGATGGCAGGTTCAATTTGCACTTATTTAAGAAGCACTGCCTTAATCACTACAGATTTTATCTTGCTAGAGCCTGGTACTTAAGCTGTCAAATTGGATAGAGATGCATATTTTTTAAACACAAATACAAAATCATCTTAAAGTCCACTAACCAGAGTTTTTCATTGGAAAGTAACTCAAAATTGCCAAGCAACGTTACTTTCAGATGCTTCCTTCTTCATCATCATATACTTCCAAATAGTATTTTTTGATAATTATATTTTGTAAGCATTTTATATATATATATAAAAAAAACACATAGGTGGTAGAGCTTTTAGGCAATTTCAATCCTTTTTCTTACTTGTTAGAAAGATTCACAATTCAGTTCCTGGAACATGTATCAAATTCTCAAATTAGATACCATCATTTGAAGAATCTCAAAGGTTTGAAAGGAGATTTACTGTAATCTTTCTTTAGTCCTGAAGCTTTCCACACAACTGCATATTTCACTATATATCTGTAAAATGAATGTTCACGTCATATGTCTAAAGACAAACAACAGTCTTTGTTCCGTGGAGCATTTCAAAAGATTCACATCTGTTAATAGGTGGGGGAATTCCAGCTTTTGCTCTTGGGAAGAAAGGAACTATGGTGGTCAGTAACTATGTCTCGAGAAGTAGCCGTATTTATTTCTCCCCTTGCAAACCAAGAGGTGGACTCTCTTCACGGAGTAGATATTTGTGGACAAACTAGCTACAAGATGGAATCAAAGTATCCCATGCCAAAGAGTTGCTAGTTGCCTATAGAGGTCTCAAAGTGTCCTGGTGTGATTTCCATGTTCCTGAGGCTTCAACTCTGGAACCTGATTTAGCAGCATAGTCAGAGCAAATTTCTCTCTCTCTCTCTCTCTCTCTCTCTCTCTCTCTCTCTCTCTCTCTCTCTCTCTCCCCCCCCCCCTTTCTCAGATGGATACCCACTAACACGTTTACTAACTTATAACCAGGGGCTTGGATCCTCTGATAAGTATATTCTTCATCTATACACAAATCTACATAGAAAGCCTAATTATTATCAAAAGTCTGCTGCATATAAGCATAGGCTCAGAACGAGGAAAATTAACACAGAAGTCCATTATTTAATAGCATTAGCTTTGAAATATAGCCAAAAATCTAATGAACAAAAACTGATGAATAAAATAGATCCAGAGACAGAAGTGTAGAACTGATTGCGGAATCTCAGAGTGGAGAGAAGAGGCCAGGGAAAGGGTGGGTGGGTGAGAAGTGATCAACCAAAGAACTTGTATGCATATATGCTTATCCCAAGGACAGAGACAATAAGGTGTTGAAGGCCTGGGGCAAGGGATGGGGGCAGGCTAGAAGGGGTCAATGGGGAAAAAGGGGGATATATGTAATACTTTCAACAATAAAGATCAAAAGACAAAAAGGAAGAAATACAGCCCAACATACTTGTCTCCATAAGGAACAAGACAGAGAAAATCCCTCACTGTTTATCTAGACTTGATCTAATAACTTTTCTAGTTCTGATCTTTTATATTCAACTTCAATTTTATTTCCATTTTCTTCTGGTGCAAACAGAAGAAGACTAGAAACTCAAAGAGTCAGACAAACCACAACAGCAGAGAACTGTGGCTCAAGATAAGTGAGCAGGAAGAAAGAGTACCATTAGTTGCTGTGCATGACTTTGTTAATATAAAAACATTGAAACCTGTAAAGAATTTTTGTGAGTTTATTTGAGCCAAACTGTTGACAATTCCCAGGAAGCAGAAGATAATGCTCCAGAGAATGGTAGGCTTTCATCTATTTTTATACATTGCAATCCGAGGGGACATAGGTGGGTTACATGAAATCCACTGGTGATAGATTCGAGAGGCAGGAGAAAGCAAGGGTTGGGGCTTGGGATTGGATAAAAAGTAAAGTGATAGACACATACTTAGGTGGGTGCAGTATAGAAAACAGTCAACAATTAACATGATAACAATAACAACGAAGGATCCCAAGGGGTCCACACAAGTTACCCAGACATTTCAAGGATATATTATCATAGATGCAAAAAGATAGATAGGCTCAGTTAAGGTAAAGGTTTGCCTTGTCAGTGAAGGTACCAGCCTACGATGTAACTACCCACCATAACTGATTTAGCTAAAGTTTCATTTCAGACCATCCTTTGTCGTTACTTTAGGTCTCTGGTTTGCAAGAATGCCACGCAGGCCTTCCTGAGCTTGTCAGGTTAGCGTGTGGCCTCTTTTGTCCACACTTTAAATCTCTAGACCCAGATATATCCTATCCCATAACATACAAGAAACACAGGCACTGCTTATAGTCTTCTGAGACATTTTGAGACATTATAGAGTTGAGAAGAGGTGTTTAAACTCTAGAAACAAGCATAAGTTCTGATTTACTAAATAGAGAAATGTTTTGAGCCTTAAAAAAAAAAAAGTAAGTCTCACATAAAACTCTGGAAGGGTTTAGGCAGATTGTCGAGCTTAGAAAAGAAGGCAGTGACCCCTAGGAAGCAATATGAGTTCACTACAAATGCACCAGCCATTCATGAGGCAATGACAATAACCCAGTTCATCGCCAAAACCGGTTTGGCTCAGTGGATAGAGCATCGGCCTGCGGACTGAAGGGTTCCAGGTTCGATTCTGGTCCAGGGCATGTGCCTTGGTTGTGGGCACGTCCCCCCCCCCCCCCACCACGGGCCGGGGGGCCGGGGGGGATGCAGAAGGCCGCTGATTGATGTTTCTCTCTCATCAATGTTTCTAGCTTTCTATCCTTCTCCCTTCCTCTGTGTAAAAAATCAATAAAATATATTAAAAATAAATAAATAACCCAGTTAATCATTCACATTCTAGGCTGGGCTATTAGCAGATACATTTATTTATTGGTTTATCAGGTTTAAGACCAAACTGAAATATCCTATCTAATAAAAGTGTAATATGCAAATTTGATCATACCTCTGATCAAGCCAGACCCACAGCTGCAGCCATCAGCCGATCAGGAGCAAATTGTGCAAATAAACCCCAACCAAGATGGCTGCAGCCACTGAGAGCAGGAGGGAGGCTTGGGTTTCCCCAGCAATGGAGGAAGCCAAGCTTTCTACCTGCCCTTGCCGGCCTAGGCCTCCACTCAATGCTATAAAGTTTCAATTATAGAAGATACATAATCCCAACAGAAATGGTGGCAGCCACAGAGCTGGAGAGAATAGAGGCTAGGGTTGCCTGGGCGATGGAGGAAGCCAAGCTTCTGCAGCCTTAGCCTAGGCCTCCACTCTAGGCTACAAAGTTTCAAACAGAAATGGCTATCACCACAGAGCAAGCAGAAGACTTGGCTCTGCTCCAGGCTACAAAGTTTCAATTGTAGAACATAAATTAATCCCAAATCCCAGGGCCTCCCCTTGGATCACTGGGGGTGTGTGGCCGGCCTGCAAACCACCATAGGCCCATGCCCAGGCTGCCTCATACCCCAAGGGAAACCCCATCCTGATTCGGGACACCCTTCAGGGCAAACCAGCCAGCCCCCACCCATGCACCAGGCCTCTATCCTATCTAATAAAAGAGTAATATGCAGATTGATCATCACTCCAACACACAAGAGGGCTGCCCCCATGTGGTCAAAGATCCTGCCCCCATATGGACACAAGATGACCACCACAAGATGGCCAGCAGGGGAGGGCCATTGGGAGGTTCCAGGCCTGTAAGCAAGGGTGGTTGTGGGCCATCAGGCCAGCAGGGGAGGGCAGTTGGGAGGGACAATGTCTGCAAGGAAGGGCAGTTGGGGCAATCAAGCCTGTACGGAAGGGCAGTTATGGGTGACCAGGCTGGCAGAGGAGGGAAGTTGAAGGCAAACAGGCTGGCAGGGAGCAGTTAGACATCAATCAGGTTGGCAGGAGAGTGTTTATAGGGTAATCAGGCTGGCAGGCAGAAGCGGTTAGGGGCAATCAGGGAGGCAGGCAGGTGAGCAATTTGGAGCCAGCAGTCCTGATTTGTGAGAAGGATGTCCCAGATTGGAGAGGGTGTAGGCTGGGCTGAGGGACCTCCTGTGCACGAGTTTTGTGCACCAGGCCTCTAATGTAATAATAAAAGCATAATAAGCAAATAGACCAAATGGCCGGTCAGTGGAAGGACTATATGGAAGGTCTTCTGGACAACCTTCCAAATGAAGCCGGGGCTGTGCAGGCCCATCCTGCACAAATTTTGTGGACTGTGCCTCTAGTATAAATAGTAAAAATCAACGTGATGATATGTGATATTCTTTCTGTGTTCCAAGCCAGTTAGCATAGCAGCAATTCCTTGTTCTTTAGAAGTCTGGGTAAAACTGTAGTGAGTCCGTCTTGGCTATGTGACCTCCTGTAGCCACCATGAGGGCAAAATTTTAGTTCTGATAAGATTGCCTTTATTTGGAACATAGAATTCTTTTTTAATTCCCTCCTGAAGTTTACTTTCTGTCTTCACAGGTTGAAAATTATTGCCCTTTGAAGAATAAATTTAAAATTCTTTTAGAAATACTCAAGTCTATTAAAAATAAAAAAAAGAGAAAAACTGTGACCATCTAGTCAATTGGATGAGGGGATAGGGAAGTGAGAAAGGCAAAGATTAAGGGAATATATATGTACTAGAAAATATATATGAACTATATTTTATATATATTACTTTGTGGGGGGGAGGGGGAGCTTATAAATTGGCCCTAAAAGCAATCTCTAAACATGGTTTTTCGTTTGTTTTGCTTGCTTTTGTTTTGGTGTTTGTTTGTTTTCATCACCAGTGTCACACAAAATCATGCAATAAACATCATGTCTAAAGCAAAAAACTGGGACTGAGGCAAAACATTCGAATACTTTGCCAGTGACAGATAAAAATACATAGAAGCATACTAAAAAGAGTAGTGCATTGATTTCAGAGAGGGAGAGAGATAGAAACATCAATGATGAGAGATAATCATTGATCAGCTGTGCCCTTGCCTGGAATCCAACCCAGGACCCTGCAGTCCAAAGGCCTGGAATCCAACCCAGGACCCTGCAGTCTGCCTAGCCAAACCAGCCAGAGCAAGAGCACTGCAGTTTTATACCTGTTAGGTGATTGAGAAGTTCTTAATTCTATAAAAAATATGGGACTTTACCTTGAAAAAGACCTGAAGTTTGCTTGTGGAAATGGGCATGGGGCTAGTTTTAGTTGTGAGTCACTGTGAAATGCAGGAAGGAGGGTTATCTCTGTGGTGGGAAGGGGTTTCAGGGAGTCAGCAGGGTGAGGCCTGCAGAGTTTATCAGGCCCAAACAGACCAAGCTTTGGCCTTGTGAAGGGGGGACTATGATCTGGCTGGGTGTGTGAGGAGGAAATAGCCCCCGTCTTAGAGCCACACTCAACTCAGTCAGTCTGGAATTCTTCTGCGCTGACCTCCTGGAGGGTTTGAGCTGGGCAGGGTGGGCCACCACAAGTTCAAGTTGGGCTAAACAGGGCTTTTTTGTGTGTTTGTGGAAGGGAGAGAAAAAAGGAGTGGGGGAGAAAGAGAGAAACATCAATGTGAGAGAGACACATGGATTGGTTGCCTCTTGCAGGAGCCCAACCAGGGCTGAGGATTGAACCTGCAACCCAGGTACATGCCCTTGACTGGTAATTGGACCAGTGACTTTCATTCGGTGCACAGGCTGACATCTAACCACTGAACAACACCAGTTAGGGCAACAGGGCTTTTTTAATGGAGGAAAATACGTTTGAATTTTTAAAAATAATTTTTATTGATTTCAGAGAGGCAGGAAGAGGTAAAGAGAGATAGAAACATCAATGATGAGAGAGTATTATTGATCAGCTGCCTCCTATATACCCCACATTGGGGATGGAGCCACAAGCCAGTATGTGCACTGACTGGGAATTGAACTGTGACTTCCCGGTTCATAAGTCGATGTTCAACCACTGAGCCATACCAGCTGGGCTACTTTTATATTTCTTTAAATAAATTTTATTGATTTTTCACAGAGAGGAAGGGAGAGGGATAGAAAGTCAGAAACATCGATGAGAGAGAAACATCGATCAGCTGCCTCCTGCACACCTCCCACTAGGGATGTGCCCGAAACCAAGGTACATGCCCTTGACTGGAATCAAACCTGGAACCCTTTAGTCCACAGGCTGATACTCTATCCACTGAGCCAAACCAGAAAGGGCTATTTTTGCATTTTTAAAGATTATTTTGATGTCAGATGTTTAAAAATGAAAGCTTAAAGGGATAAGGGAGATTGAATATAGGAAAATATATAGACTTTTCTATATCTTCCTTTCTTCTAATCTAGCAATGTAATCCAAGCATTAACCATATCTTTTAGTAACAGAACAGGTTTCACTCCACTTCAAGTACATTTTTATATGTACGATTTTTAAAAATCAGATGAAACCAGTTTGGCTCAGTAGATAAAAATCAGGATAACAGACTTTATCTTCTAATGTTCTGATAGGCTATGAATCTTACCTCTTTTATTTAAACTTAAATTGAATTTTTAAAACACAAAGGAACAAAGATTTAGGTAGTTTTAAGTTTGTACTTTTTCTTAAATTCTTTTGAAAACAAAATTCAAACTTTAACACGAAATGCAAAAATATTCCGTTACCAATATATTTATTTTATATTCGTATTATCTTATACACGACTTTAACCAAATTTTAAAAGTTAGAAGATCAGCAATAGTACCAGAAAGAAATGCATGAAATGCTATTTTTCCAATATACCTTATGCATGCATATTTCCTCAGGGGACATTTTAAATACTCTTTACCAGCAATTAATTTAATAAGAAATTAAAAAATAAGAAAGGATCTTTATTTATAATTTAACCTTATTTCAGGGGGATTGAAGATGACTTATAAAACTACATATAATTCTTTCTTTTAATATATTTTATTGAATTTTTACAGAGAGGGATAGAAAGTCAGAAACATTGATGAGAGAGAAACATCGATCAGCTGCCTCTTGCACACCCCCTCCTAGGGATGTGCCTGCAACCAAGGTACATGCCCTTGACCGGAATCAAATCTGGGACCTCTCAGTCCGCAGGCCAAGGCTCTCTATCCACTGAGCCAAATCGGTTTCGGTTAAAACTACATATAATTCAACAAGATGTTTTAAAGGCAAAAAAAAAAAAAAAAAAAGGATTAAAAAGGAATTGAATGTGGGAAAAGTAAGCCTGTGTACTTGTTAACTTTGACTTAAGCATCTAACAGCCATTGCAAAGAAGGACACAATCAGATCTGTGATTCATAAAGTTTTTAAAAAAATAAAGTCTATTTAGAGGGAGCAACATTCTAAAAAGTCCAAGGGTGGAGAAGCTCAATCAATCATCTGCTAACCTAAAATGTTTCTTCGTGGTAAACTAAACTGGTTGAAAGTGAAATTATGCATTTATCAGGAGTACCTGAAATGCAATTCAGGCCATTTCACTCCTCTGCTCTGAAAAATTCAGGCTTTTTCCATTGGCTATAAAGGAACTATAAACATCTTGGTCTAATATCTGAGGCCATCCTTAAAACCAAATCAAGATGAGCTCCCTGAAGGTAGACGGCATTTCTTATTCAATACCAGTATTGCTGGCCACAGGCCATTGTGACAAAGCCATTGTGACAAAGTAGTTTTGTCAATGGATATTCAAAGATGGAGGGACTGTGGATCAGCTAAGAAAGTTTGTGGAAGCGTCTCCAGCCCTTATCTCTCTACCTATAAAGCCTTCCCCTGACAGCTTTTTTCATTTGAATGGTAGCAGGTATCCTCAAAATCCATAACAATAGCTCCATCACCAATAATAGCCACAATAGCGTCTCTTTGCATTTGTATAGTGCTCTATAGTTGACACAAACATTTTAAACTGTTCTCAAAACCAGCTTGCTCTGTGGTCTAGTAGGGATCATGATTACGCTCTGCAATGCAGAAGCCTTGTAGAAGGTGCCTCCTTGTTAAGTGGTAAATGCCATCTCCTCCCCATGTCCACGGCGGAGTGTGGTCTCTTCCTCTCCCTCAAAGCCTCGTGGCATTTGGTTTATATGTTTCTTACAACACTTACTAATAACTCTATACATTTTATATGGTGTGTTACAGTTGACAATACACCTTCTCGCATGCTAGATTCCTATTTCTTTTTCATTCTCACAACTTCTTTTAGAGAAAATTAATTAATCCTCTCCTTACCTTGAGGATCCTGCTGCTCTCTCCACACTCTCTAAACATAAAAAGTAAAAGCTACTCAGGAGATTACATAAACCACAACTACTCCCACAGTAATTTTACCTTCCCCCAAGGACAACAGACGCCTAACATGTTTTCAGGTTCATACTCTCTGCCAGGCGCTTTATAGATAAGATAATACTACTTCAATTTATCTTTTTCTTTGCTCGTAGACTATTACATTTTATTCTCCCTCAAAAAAATACACAACAACACACAAATTCTAGAAAGACAACATGTGCTTTCCGTCTCTGTGGATACTTTGACTAATGAGGAAAAGGGGTAGTGATGCTGGGAAGAAACTGAAACCCTTTCTGAAACTCCGCTGCACTGACTCATTTAGGGACCAGTTCTGGCTGGAGCTCAGCAGGGTGGTGTAACACATTGGGTGGATCCAGAATGTGTTGATGAGAGCTGTCAGTGGAGGGAATTTCTGATGAAGATGCCAGTAGAGGTAGGGCTGGGGAACAGAACCTAGATGGAGGCCACTACCAGGAATCTCCTGGGTCTAAGGACAGAAAAGTCCCTGTGCCAAGAAGTGGCATTCCACAATTCCAGGGGGCCCTTCTTCCCATGGAATACAATGTGCATGGTGCCCTTGGAATGGTGCAGCATGGGGTCCTAACCTCGGTGTCTGGCTGTCTCCTCCATTGCACTGACTGAGTGCCATAGGGGATATCCATGTTGGAGAGCCTTAACAGAACTGCAAACTCTCAGGCTTCCATAACTCATTGATGATATAGTGTTAGGGGCTTTCATTTCAGTTCATGGAATCACTTCCTGTAACTTCCTGTCAAAGATGTCTGTGTAGTCCGAAACCGGTTTGGCTCAGTGGATAGAGTGTCAGCCTTTGGACTCAAGAGTCCCGGGTTCGATTCCGGTCAAGGACATGTACCTTGGTTGAGGACACATCCCCAGTGGAGGTGTGCAGGAGGCAGCCGATCAATGTTTCTCTCTCATAGATGTTTCTGACTTTCTGTCCCTTCCTCTCTGTAAAAAATCAATCAAATATATTATAAATAAATAAATAAATAAAAAGATGTCTGTGTAGGTGTGGGGCACACTGGGATTCTTAGACACACTGAGTGGGAACATGAGGCCCAGTGCCATGTCCAGTGTGTGACTCCTCCCACAGGGACTCCATGGCAAAGATTCACCTGGAAGAAGGTCAGTTTCGCGCAGATGGTGTGGCCTTAGTTCTTGTAGCTATGTTGTTCTTCGGAAAGCATCACTTTTTGAGAAAAGTGAATTAGACATTATTCTAATTCATAGCTGGGGCCTGACAACTATTTCTCACCTGTCCTTTAGCACTGTGGTTCTCGAAACTGACTGCACTTTAGAATTAGCTGGAGAACTTTAAAAAAACGTATTGATGCCTGATTTCTAATTCAGAACAATTAAACCATGATCTCTGAAGCAACTATATTTTTTAAAAGGTCCCCAAGTGTCTTTGTTGTGCCATCAAGGGTTGCGAACCTATGCCTCAGGTGGTTTTCTTATTCTTCCTCTGATCTGACCCTCAGTGACAGACAGAGCTTCAGAAGGCTTGCTCAGCTGGGAGAACACATTTGTGAAACTGAAAAAGGGACCAATGAGACTACAAAAGGGATGTGGCATGTCATTTAAAACAAATATTTACCAAGTGTCACATTCCAGGTCATGTGCTGGGAACACACAATAAATAAGACAAGATGCCTACCCTCTAAGTTTCTGCTCTTGATGGGAAGACAGGTATGCGAACGACTGTTTTGCTGAGATGCTGTGGGAGCATGGCTGGGGAACAAAGGAAAGGCTTGGGGGAAAGAGGGGATTTGAGGTGGATCTTGAGAGTCAAGCATTGACCAATGAAAAGGAGGCAAGAGGTATTCCAAAGAGAGGAGTAGTTTGAGCAAAGGCATAGAAGCAAGGAAGTGGATGGGATGCTAGGGAATTATAGGAACCCAGTGGTGCTTTAGAAAATGGTAAACTATGTATGAGGCTGGAAATTTTAATGAAAAATTGAAAGGCCTCAGAAGTCCCCACAAGGAATCGATGCATAGGTATTGTGTGAGTTTGAATAATGTTTAGTCTTAGATGAAGGGACCACGATAAAAGTTTAAAACTAAATAGTGCTAAGGTCAGATGTGAAACAAATAGAAATATGATCAACACGAACTCTGATAAACACATCTCCGTAGTTACTCATCCTGCCCTCTGGCAACCTTCTCTCTGCTTATCCGCCCCCACTACTCTGGTGACCTGAACACACATCTGTTGTATTCTTTGTGCCTTTGACATAAGTTCCCTCTCTTCAAAATGCTCTTTCCTCCCTTCTTTGATAATTCTATGTATGGAAGTCAGCTTCTCTGTGCTTTTTCCTACAGCACTTTTGCAGAGATAGCTAATAACATTGCTTGTCGATTGTACTGTATTTATTGAGATGTCTGTCTTTACCTCCAACTATGAGCCTGTAGCAGAAGTGGGGAACCTTTTATTCTGCCAACGGAGAATAGTTATAACTATTTGGATAGTTATAACGTCATTTGCAGGTCACACAAAATTATCAACTTAGACATTAGCCTGCTACATTTGGTCAAATATTTAATCAACTTACCCCTAATGCCCTAGCAGGGCCAGACCAAATGATTTCGAAGGCCTTATAGGGCCCCTGGGCAGGACATTCCCCACCCCTAGAGGATAGGAATGAGATTTTTTAAAAAATTTCAATCACCAGGACTCCGCACAGTGGCTGGCACGTCGGCCTTGTAGATTTACTGAATGAATGAATGGGAAAGCACTTGCCAAATGTTAGAAAGATTCAAACTTAGCAATGATGTCCTTTAATGTTTGAATACAAAGATTCAGAAATTTTTTTCCATATTTAAAACCATTTGCTCAGACTTGGAACATTTTTATTCTGAAGTGTTCACTTGTGTAAGCGAAGTTACAGTTGCTGAATCTATCAATTTATTTCCATATAGCAAGCAACACTTCTTTAGTTATAACTTGTGAAAGAAATATTAAAGTTAATGTAATTTTTGTCTTGTATCACTCAGAAAGCCCCTGCAATCTATTGAGGCCCACAGAAAGGAAAACAATCCCCTAGGGGGTGTGACAATGGGATTTGGGAGCTTGCTGGGCTTCGAAGAGGGAGGGTGGGGCTTTTTGTGAATTTTGTTGATTTTCAATTCTTGAAACGTATTTCACTAGTTGGGGGATTAAAAGGTTTCCTGGTGAGAGTGTCAATTGTCAAAGATTGAAAGTAGATTCCATAATCCTATAAAAGAGAGCTCCGGCAGCTTCTCCAACAGGAATCTAGAAATATTTGGTATCTTGGAAATCATTTTAGTCTATTGTTCTACTCTCTTCGTTCTATAACAATCTTGCTGCCCTTGGAAGAAATGGCAACTTTCATGAACTTAATTTTTGCACTGTTACTCT
This sequence comes from Antrozous pallidus, assembly GCA_027563665.1. Lineage (NCBI taxonomy): Eukaryota > Metazoa > Chordata > Mammalia > Chiroptera > Vespertilionidae > Antrozous > Antrozous pallidus. The sequence goes on from CM050522.1 coordinate 59,475,991, forward strand.
CATATTCTATTTGCAAAGCACTTTGTCTATTTTCCCCTGAGGTTCTATTAGCTTTTGCTGCACTCATTTTAATGTTCTGTTGTTAGGCCCATATACATTAAGAATTGTCAGGTCTTCTTGGAGAATTAACCTCTTTATCAATCTGCACCCTTGTATCTCTGATAATTTTCCTTGTTCTGAAGTCTGCTTTGTCTGAAATTCATATATATACTCTCACTTTCTTTTGATTAGTGTTAGTATGGTATCCCTTTATCTGTTTAACTTTAAGCTTTCTACTTAAAGTGGTTTTTTGCAGCCAAAACCAGTTTGGCTCAGTGGATAGACTGAAAGGTCCCAGGTTCGATTCCAGTCAATGGCATGCTGATAGATGTTCCTCTCTCATCGATGTTTCTGACTTTCTATCCCTCCCCCTTCCTCTCTGTAAAAAAAAAAATATATATATATATATATATATATATATACATATATATATATATACACACACATATATATATATATTTTTTTCCTTTTAAAAATAAAGTGGTTTCTTGCAGAAAACATAGTTGGGCCATGTTTTTTTGTTCACTTTGACTACTAAACTGACAAAAAATATTGGTATTTTTGAGCATTCATATTTAAAGTGATTATTGATATAGCTGGCCTAATATTTACCATGTTTGTAACTGTTTTCTATTTGTTGTGCTTGTTCTATATTTTCTCCCTGCCCCTTTGCTGCCTTTTCTGGTATATCAATTACACTTCTTTTAAAACTTTTTTTTTATATAAACTTTTTTTTAGTAATTACTCGTGAGTTTATAATACATATTTCCAACTAATCTAAATCTATTTTATAGGTGGTATAAGTACCTTAGAACAGAGTATTCCAACTCTTCCCTCCTATCTCTTAAAACATTGTTACTATTTATTTTTATCCAATATATTGTTACTATTATTACTTTGAACCGTTATCTATTATATCAATTAGGAATAAGAAATAAAATATTTTATTTTAACTTCATTTATTCCTTCTTTTGGGCTCTTCCTTTATGTAGATCAAACTTATGATCTATATTATTTTCCTTCTCTCTGAAAAACTAATTTTAACATTTCTTACAGAGCCCATCTGCTGAATATAAATTACCTCTTTTTTTTTTCTTTATTGTATCTTGACTTTTTTTTGTTTATTGTTTAAAGTATTGTTCCTTGATTTTTAAAGGATAATTTTGCTAGATAACGAATTTCAGGTTTGTATTTTGTTGTTTTTCACAGCACTTTAAATATGTCTCTTATTGCTTGCATGATCTCTGATGAGAATTTTGATATAATTCCTATTGTTCCTCTATAGATAAGGCATTTTCCCCTCTGACTTCTTACAAGATTTCCTAATTGTTTTTTGAGTTTGAAAACAATATATGTAGTTGTTGATTTGGGGGCATTTATCTTACTTGGTTTTCTATGAGCTTCCTGATTCTGTGGTTTGGGATCTGTCATTAATTTTGGAAAATTCTCAGGCATTATTGCTTAAAATATTTCTTGTGTTCCATTCTTTTTATCCTCTCTTTCTGGTATTTCAACTACATATATGTTACATCTTTTGACATTGTCTCACTTTTTACATATTCTATTCTGTGTGTTTTTTTCTTTGCATCTCAATTTGGGAATTTTCTATTGATATATCTCAGACTTACTGATTCTTTCCTTGGGACTATATCTAGTCTACTGACAAATCCATCAAAAGCATTCTTCATTACTGTGTTTTTCATTCCTAATATTTCCTTTCCTTTTTCTTTTCTAAAAAATTATCTTTATTGTTAAAAGTATTACAAATGTCCCCCTGCTCCCCACCTTTTTTAGAATTTCCATCTCTCTGCTTACATTACCCACTTGCTCTGCATGTTGTTAACATTTTCCATTAGACCCCTTGCCATATAAATCATAGTTATTTAAAATTCCCTGTCGGATAATTACAAAAGCTACGCCATAGCCTCCTGCAAGCCCCCTACTGGGGATCAAGCCCAGAATCTGAATATGTGCCCTTGACCACAATAGAACTAGGGACCTTTCAGTCTGCAGACTGACACTCTATCCACTGAGCCAAACCAGCTGGGGACTTACTTTGTTTGTTTCTTTCTTTTTTTGTCATGTTGTTTTATTTTTTAAAATAAATCTTTATTTTTCAGATTATTACAGGTGTTCCTCTTTTTCCCACCCAATATCTTCCCTCTACCCAATCCCCCACCCAACCCCATCCCCTTACCCTGTTCTCATCCGTAGGTATAAGATTTTTGTCCTATCACTTCCCCCACCCCTCACACCCTCTTCCCTCTGAGAATTGTCAGTCCACTCCCTTTCTATGTCCCTGATTCTATTCTATTCATCAGACCATTCTGTTCATCAGATTTTTCATTCACTTGATTTTTAGATTCACTTGTTGGTAGGTATGTATTTTTGTCATTTTGTTGTTCATAATTTTTATCTTTACCTTTTTCTTCTTCTTCCTCTTCTTAAAGAATACCCTTCAGCATTTCATATAATCCTGGTTTGGTGGTGATGAACTCCTTTAACTTTTTTTTTGTCTGTGAAGCTCTTTATCTGACCTTCAATTCTGAATGATAGCCTTGCTAGGAAGAGTAATCTTGGTTGTAGATTCTTGCTGTTCATCACTTTGAATATTTCTTGCCACTCCTGTCCGGCCTGCATCATTTCTGTTGAGAAATCAGCTGACAGTCATATGGGTACTCCCTGGTAGGTAACAAACTGTTTTTTCTCTTGCTGCTTTCAAGATTCTCTCTTTGTCTTTAACCCTTGGCATTTTAATTATGATGTGTCTTGTTGTGGTCCTTTTTGGATTCCTCTTGTTTGGGGTTCTGTGTGCTTCCTGGAATTGTAAGTCTATTTCTTTCACCAGGTAGGGAAAGTTTTCTGTCATAATTTCTTCTAATAGGTTTTCAATATTTTGTTCTCTCTCTTCTTCTGGCAGCCCAATAATTCTGATGTTGGTATGCTTAAAGTTGTCCCAGAGGCTCTTTACACTATCTTCATATTTTTGGATTCTTTTTATTTTTCTGGTTGGGTGTTTTTTGTCTCCTCATATTTCAGATCTTTGGTTTGATTCTTGGAGTCCTTTGATCTACAGTTGAATTTCTGTATATTCTTTATTTCAGTCAGTGTATGCTTAATTTCTGACTGGTCCTTTTCCATTTTCTTGACATTCTCATTAAGGTCCTTGAAGGTCTCATCAAGTTTCTCAGCTGTTTTTAGAAGATTCTTAAGTAACCTGACAAATGTGGTCCTGAATTCTATGCCCTCCATTTCTTTCATTCGTGACATGTTTCTTTGTCTCCACATTTTGCTGCTTCCCTGTGCTGATGGAGTGGAAGAACTGCTGTACTGGAGACATGTTTATGGGGCCAGACTTGCTTCAGTTGGGCTTTGGTGCTCACCGAGTCTGAATGTGTCACTTATGGATGTGAGTAGTTGAATTCTGGTGTCATCTCACACTGACCTCTAGATACACTAGCTTCTGGATCTCCAATGGGGTGCAGGTCAGCTACTGTCTGAGGTGACCCAGCAGGAGCTACAGTGAGGTCTGCAGATTTCTCCTGGTCTGACCAGAGCTTCACTTTGTTAGATTAAGCTGCGATAGGGCAGGCCATTTATATGTAAATGCCTCTGCCCACAGCTAGGGCAGGTTTGCAGATTGTGCGGGGCCAGGTCTCAGGGAGTCACTAGGGCGTGGCAAACAGCGATGGCTGACACTCAGCCGTTTTTGCGTTTCCGAGTTTTCAAGTCCCCCCGCGTCCCACGCCGTGAACAGTAATTGCTGCCGACACCTGTGCAAGGGAGCCACCTTCACTTTCCGACTTGATGGCAGACCATCCAGCTTCTCTCTGTAGGAGTCTGGATCACCAGCGTCTCCCCAGAAACGAGTTCAGAGTAATCAGGAGCTTGTTTCCCTTTGGGTTGAAAATAGCAGCACCCTGTCACCCACTGCCAGCCTGGTTCGTGCACCTCTGTACCTTAGCTTTTCAGCGCTTGTGCTTGTCTCAATGCTCCGTCTAGCTGCAGAACTTCCACTCGGCCAGCTTTCCCGTTGTTCTGGGTGATAGACGTTTTGTCTTTTAGTTGCAGTTTCAAAATTGTTGTGCGAGGCAGCAGTTTAGTTGTTTACCTATGCTGCCATCTTGGCTTCTGCCCTTGCTTTGTTTCTTTGACTACACTTTTACTTGCCTGTTAATACTGTTACCAGTGAGGAGCTCTCTGTGTCCCCACCTGGGGCCAGTGGAAGTGGGCTTCTTGCAATGTCACAAGAAAAGGAATTTTTTGAGACTTGCATAGGAAAGTTAGTGATATTTATTTGTGTGGAATTAAATTCCTGAGTTCCCAAGGTTCCCTCTCCCTCCATCCTGCCATGGAAGAAGTCCAGCTGTGTTATCAGCAGAGCTTGGATAGAAGGTGTTGTCCATTCAATATTTGCACAATCCAGTCCAGTATCAGGCTACCTTAACTTATGTTCCCAGCTGCAGCCCAGTAAGTGTGGGGTACACATGGCCATGGGCCGTATAGCTATGGAGGTAACATGGGTGAGAGTAAGGAAGCAGAAGCAAAGTCAGAGGAATAAGAGAGAGAGAATCCCTTTGTCTGGGGATTTTAATCTTCTAAGATTTCATGAATTTACTGTGGCTCCACCCTGTCTAGCCAATTACCTTTATTCCAGGTTAGACTGACAAGCATCTTCCCTACTTCATCCCAACTTTACTGACCATGTATCAGTCTCCCCCTTTGTTGGGTCCCTTCCTCCAGTGATCTACAGGGAATGGATCAGTGCTTCCCTGGGGAGTGTGAAATTATAGCTTCCTGGTGAAGCTCCCCAGATGGTCATGCTTATAAAGTCTGGCCTTCCCTTTGCTCCTTATGATCCTTATATAATAAAAGGCTAATATGCAAATTGACCAAATGTCAAAATGACCAGTCGCTATGATGCACAGTGACCACCAGAGGGCAGACACTTGATGCAGGAGCTGCCCCCTGGTGGTCAGTGCGCTCCCACTGTTTCAGGGAAGCTGATCGTGGTTGTAATTCTCTGTATTTGCCAAACTTCTTGGGGGAAGTTTGCCCTGCAATCTCAATTCTCTGATGACTCCAAGAAAAGTAATAAATTTTCAGTTTGTTCAGCCTTTTTTTTTTTTTTTTTAGGTAAGAATATGAGTGACAATTACTTTTTAATTTGTTTTAGAAATTGCCTTTCAAGGCTTTCTTAATGTTTCTTGATCTGCAATTTCTACCTCTACACCCACTCCACTGGAGGACTGAGTTTCCTTTCTGACTTGTGAGGACAATATCGTTAGTGAATGGATTCTAACTAAGCAAGTCATTTTAATATTCATAAACACATATAAAAAAGGCTGGGTGTGGAAGTTGGGCCATCACCTATAACCTGGACCTGGCTTCAAAGCCAGCCCTCTGCTTGCTCATTGATGGCAGCTGGTATAACAGGAAGGACTTGGGAAGGAAATTAGCAAACCCAGCTGAAGTTCACACTGTCATTAACTGGATGAACTGGAGTGAGTCAACGCTTTTTGTTGAGCCTCAGTGTCAATAGCTATAAAATTGGAATAAGGACATCGGCATTAAGGCCTCCACCAGTTGGGGGCGGGGGGGGGGGGGGAGAGGGAAGATCACAGCTTGACTGGGCTTCAGTTTCTGTGCCTGTTACAATGAAGTAAGTCTTGTGCCCCCTTCACCTCACAGTTGTTGTGGGGTTTTTTTAAGGAAGGGGGGGGGGGAGATGAGAGGGGGCGAGAAGCGAGGGCGAGAGGGAGAAGGCACAACTCTCTGAGCTTCAATTTGTAAGAACACACGCCAGCCAATAAAACTCCTGGAAAAACAGAGGAAAAGGAACAAAACATTTTTGCAAAATACAGAAGGTTATACAAATGTGAATTGTCTCATATTTAAAACACAACAAACTGACTTAAAAAACGTTGATGTGTCTCTTGCTTTCTGGTTCCAGTATTACTACCCATTGCAGAGATCAAGACCACTTTTGAAAAAAAATTTCGCCCGCCTGTGTTCCCACCTGCGCGCTGGCCACACCCCCCAAGGCTGGGACAGGGCGGTGGGGGCGTGGCCTAGCCGGCCCTCCCAACGCGACGCCCCGCCCCGTTGTGCCCGCGCCTGCGCCGTGCGCACCGACCGCTCTCGAGCTCCCGGGTGGGAGGTAAGGGGCTCGTGGGAGGCCGGCTTGGGGGCGTCAGGCCCGGATCCTCAGGTTGGGCTGGGTGCGCGGGAGAGGCGCCCCGCGAAAGCCGGGCTTCCCATCGTAAATGCCAGCGTCGTGGGGACTCCTCTCGGTTCCAAGAAGCGGCGGTTTCGTTTTTAGAAGCGCTGATCGACGCGGGTGTTGAGAGGCGGCCGACGGGACGAGTGTGACGGCCTCCCGAGGTCGGGGGGTGGAAAAGTTCCCGGCGTCTGCCCTGCCCGTGACGCACTGTGGGCGCCAGGTCCTCAGGGTCTCCGGCGTCTCGGACCCGAGACCGCCCCGCGCATCCTTTCCTTGGTGGGGGGCGTGTGATGTGTTGGGCCAGGTGTGCCCTGGGGGACACTGCGAGGGGTGACGCGAGGCTCGGGGTGCTGAGGGGAGGGCCAGGTGCGAGAGGTCGGAGCCTCCCGTCAGCCCGACCGGGAGGTGTTGCCCTGAAGGCTCGTTCCCCTTTGGCACCTTCGGGATCCGAGGCTCAGAGAGGAGACCAGACGGTAGGACCCAAGGCCTCGACTTTCCAAAATTCGGTACACCGTGCCCCAGTCCGAAACTCGGGACGACGTGCCTGCGGGAATTCGGGGCCACCAGTGGAGGGGGCATCTAGGCTGCTGGAAGGTCACTCCTGAGAGAGAGGGGTGGTGTTCCAGAGATTTTGGATTTGTTTTGTTTTGTTTCGTTTTGTTTTTTGTTGTTGTTTTCCCTGAGGAATGGGGCTGTTAGATATAAATAATCTTTTAAGTGATTTAGTTGACTCCAGGCACAAGCATTATGGTACTCAGCTGTTGTAGTTAAGTGCTGAATGGTGAAGTTTGTGCTCCTGGGAACCCCTCCTCCTGGGAACCCCTCCCCCTGAGAACCCCTCCCCGGAGTGTTTGTGCTGTGAAAAGATTGCAGTTCTTTGGCTTCTAAATGTTTGCGTTGTTAATGTAAAACATCAGTTTACTTAAAAAAATATATATATATATATGTATATATGTGTATATATGTGTGTGTGTGTGTGTGTATATCCACACACGTAAATAAATAAATAAATAAAAGCTCCTTTAAAAAAAAAGACTTTATTTTGACATAATTTTACAAATATAGAAAAGCTACAAAAATAGTACAGAGTCTTCTGCAGCTAACTTTAATGTTAACACATATATGACTGGTACAATGATCAAAAGCCAGAAATTAACATAGGTCCAATTCTATACCAATTTTCTTCAAATTGCCATCATTTTTAAAAATAGATATTGAGATGTTTTTACAGAGAGGAAAGGAGAGGGGTAGAGAGTTAGAAACATTGATCAGCTGCCTCTTGCACACCCCTCAACGGGAATGTGCCCACAACCAAGGTACATGCCCCTGACTGGAATTGAACCCGGGACCCTTCAATTCGCAGGCACTCTATCCACTGAGCCAAACCGGTTTCAGCAAATTGCCATAATTTTTTATACTCGTGATCTTTTTTCTGCACCAGGAACCAATGTAAGATCCCACATTGCATTTGGTTGGCATGGCTCCTCAGCCCCCTCCAGTCTGTGACAGCTCAGTCTTTTCCTGTCTTTCATGATCTTTATGCTTTAGAAGAATGCTGGTCAGTTATTTTGTCATTTGGGTTTTGCCTGAAAACCCATGATTAAGGGTTGTGCATTTTTGTTGATACCACAGAAGCATATGTGCCCTTCTCAGTTAATCATTTACGATGTAACACACTGCATTTTATATTACTTTTGGTCGTTTAGTTAAGGTGTGTCTGCTAGAATTCTCTAATGTAAAGCTACTATGCACTTTACATAGGGAACTTTGTAAGCAGTTGATATCCTGAACTTGTAAATTATACAAACATCCTGCTTCTCCTCAAACTTTCGCTTTCTGATTTTAGCACCCATCAATGGATCTTGCCTTCAGTAATTATTATTATAATGGTATGATGGTTACTTTGTTTTCCCTACTTCTTCATTTATTAAGTTCTTAAGGAAAAGCTGCCCTTCCCATTTCTTTATGTGATATTGTTATTTATTAGTATCAGTATGGATTCATTTATTTTTCTATTGTTTATTCTACACTGTTGTCATTTATTTTAGGCTCAAATTATTCCAGCTTTGGCCTTTGGGAGTTTTTTCAGTTGCTTCTTGTGTTCTTTTGACAAACCTCTATCCTTTTTTGTTTTGTTTTGTTTTCTTTTGAGAATTTCTGGCACCTTAAGATGCTCTAGGTTTATCTTGCCCCAGCCCTGGAATCAACCACTTCTCCAAGGATCCCTGTTTTTTTGTTTATTTGTTTTTCAGAGTGTTACTTAAACACCGAGATCTAGATTAGGCAATAGAAATGCTCATTGCTACTGGGGTATCATTACTTGTAGTGCCTGGCACACACACACACACACACATGCACACACAAGCTATTTATATATGGAGATACATATAACAGTATGGCTATCCTATCTAATAAAAGAGTAATATGCAAATTGACTGTACCTGCCCACAGCCATGCCCATCAGCCAATCAGGAGCAAATTATGCAAATAAACCCAAACCAAGATGGCTGTGGCCACTGAGAGCAGGAGGGAAGCTTGGGTTTCCCGGCAATGGAGGAAGCCAAGCTTTCCTCCTGCTGTTGCTGGCCTAGGCCTCAGTGCTACAAAGTTTCAATTATAGAAGATATATTCCAACAGAAATGGTGACAGCCACAGAGCTGGTGAGAGCAGAGGCTAGGGTTGTCTGGGAGATGGAGGAAGCCAAGCTTCTGTAGCCTTAGCACCTAGGCCTCCATCCTAGGCTACAAAGTTTCAATTATAGAATTTAAACAGAAATGGCTATCTCCACAGAGCGAGCAGAAGGCTTGGCTCCACTCTAGGCTACAAAGTTTCAATTGTATAACATAAATTTTATCCCAGATCCTAGGACCTCCGCTTGGGTCGCTGGGGGGTGTGGCTGGCCTGCAAACCACAACAGGCCCCTCGCCCAGGCTGCCCCACGCTCCAAGGGAACCCCCACCCTGATCTGGGACACTTCAGGGCAAACCAGCTGGCCCCCACCCATGCACCAGGCCTCTATCCTATCTAATAAAAGAGTAATTTGCAGATTGACCATCACTCCAATACACAAGAGGGCTGCCCCAAGGTGGACACAAGATGGCCACCACAAGATGACCAGCAGGGGAGGGCCATTGGGAGGGTCCAGGCCTGCAAGGGAGGGCAGTTGTGGGCGATCAGGCCAGCAGGGGAGGGCAGTTGGGATGAAGCAGGCCTGCAAGGGAGGGCAGTTGCGAGCAATCAAGCCTCCAGGGAAAGGCAGTTAGGGGTGACCAGGTCAGCAGAGGAGGAAAGTTGGGGGCAAACAGGCTGGCAGAGGAGCATTAGACATCAATTAGGCTGGCAGGGTAGTGGTTAGGATGTGATCAGGCTGGCAGGCAGAAGCAGTTAGGAGCAATCAGGGAGGCAGGTAGGTAAGCAGTTTGGAACCAGTAGTCCTGGATTGTGAGGAGGACGTCCGATTGCCTGTTTAGTGGGATTGGGCCTAAATAGGTAGTTGGACATTCCTCGAGGGGTCCCAGATTGGAGAGGGTTCAGTTTGGGCTGAGGGACATCCTCTTCTCCCGTGCATGAATTTCATGCACTGAGCCTCTAGTATATATATAAATCTATATACACATATATCCAGGCATACACAAAAATATATTTATTTGTATATATAGACATCTGTGTATATATATCTGTATATACTATTTATATATATGTATTTTATAAAAACAAAAGTTTATTCTAATATCTCTGATTCTATTCTAATACCACAGGATTCATTCTGTTCTCACCCCTTGTAATTTCTTTCTTTGACAGTAAGAAGTCTGGTTTTCATATTCTACAAAATATTTTATTTGTTCAATCCTAATAGATACATAATTTCAGTATTTCTAATATTAATATTAGACAAATAGTTGATAATTTATAAGTCTATTATATGTTACATATAGTAAGAAAAAGATACCTGATAGTAAAACCAACATTTCACATGAGCTGGCATTTCATGAAAAAATACATGCAAATGGCTAGTAAATCAGTCCCATTAGTAATTTAAGAATCTGTTTTCCTATATAATAAAAGAGAAACATGCAAATTAGATCGTACCTTCGCTCCTGATTGGCTATGCTACCAACCAATCAGGAGCAGGGACGGTGCCAAGTGGCATGAGCGCAGGGCCCAGGGGTGGAAATGATATGGCAGTGGCGGCGAGCACCCAGCCCCCGGGTGCTGTGAGGGGAAGCAGCGGCAGCAGCAGTGGTGGTGGCAGTGGCAGGGAGTGCCTGGACCCTGGGGCCGGGTGGTCGCAGGCAGCCGCGGCTGAGCTGAGCAGGGCCTTGGGCAGGCTGGGGGTGAGCCATCAGTTGGATATCCCCTGAGGGCTCCCAGTATGTGAAAAGGGGCAGGTTGGGTTAAGGGACCACCCACCCCCAGTGCACAAATTTCGTGCACCGGGCCCCTAGTATCTAATAAAAGAGTAATACGCAAATTGACCATACCTCCACCACACCACAAAGCCACACCCACAAGCCACGCCTGCAAGCCAATCAGGAGCAAAATGCAAATAAACTCAACAAAGATGGTGTTAATTTGCATATGTAGATGCCGAGCAGCCTGGGTCCCAGGATCATACTTGGGACCCAGGCTGCTTCTAGCCTGTAAGCTCACACTTAAGCCCTGAGCAGCAGGAGTACCAGAACACCCCCAGACACTGTGGGACTATGGGTGCAACAGCTAAGCAGCTGGGGATGGGGCAGGAACATCCCCACCCCAGCCGTTTGCATGTACTCTGGCGCCAAGTGGCGGTTTGGGTCCATGCCCCCAGCCCGGTGCCCACGGTGGGGCTGGCTGCTGGCCTCTGGAGCATGCAGAGATCCTGGTGGCTGCCACCATGTGCGGCCCAGGGGTCCCTGCATGTCCCCCAGCCTGACACCCACGACAGGGCTGGCTGCTGGCCTCCAGGGCATTCGGAGACAGGGATGTTCCCACCCTGCACCACTTGTGCGTGGTTCTGGTCCATGCCCCCAACCAAATGCCCACATTGGGGGGGGGGGCTGGCTGCCAGTCTCTGGATTGTGCGGAGACCCCAGGGCCACCACTAGGTGGCAGGGACACCCCCCTAGCCCAGTGGATACAATGCAGGGGCTGCATGAGCTACAGAGGAAACACCCTTTTTAAAAATATATATATTTTATTGATTTTTTTACAGAGAAGAGGGGAGAGGATAGACATTTGGAAACATCGGTGAGAGAGAAACATCGATTAGCTCCCTCTTGTATACTCCCCACTGGGGATGTGCCTCCAACCAAGGTACATGCCCTAATCAGGAATCAAACCTGGGACCCTTCAGTTTGCAGGCCCACAGTCTATCCACTGAACCAAACCAGTTCCAGTGTAAACCACCTTTTCTGACCGCTCATTGGCTAAGCTCCTGTATGCCACCACTTGCAGTGTTCTTGGTAACTTGGGTAATTAGAATCCAAGAAGGTGATCTAGGGTTTTTCTACCACACTCCTGGAGGAAAAAACTAAGGTCTGCTGCTGGAGGGCTATGAAATGTCATATCCTGCCCTAGTTGGTTTGACTCAGTGAATAAAACCTTGGCCTGCTGACCACAGGGTCCAGGTTCGATTCTGGTCAAGGGCATGTACCTAGGTTACAGGCTCTTTCCTGGCTGGGGCCCAGGTCAGGGCTCATGCAGAAGGTAACCAATCAAAGTGTCCCTCTCACATTGATGTTTCTCACTGTCTCTCCCTCTCTCTTCCACACACTCTAAAAAATCAATGGAAACATATCCTCAGATGAGGTTTTAAAAAAAGTCATATCCTATGAAAGACACATCTTGAAAATGCCTAAAGAAAGTTTTCATTTTTTCACATTGAAGGGACTAGAGTCCGTGTTGATGAAAACACCTTGGCGGCTGCAGTGGCTGACAGTGGCTGCAGCAGTAGGGTAGTGAGGCTGGTGCCTTCCCTTAATCAGCCTAGTCACTTCCCACAGAGGGTGGCCAGACTGATGGGGAGCGGGACTCAGCCATCTGTAGGACATCTCCTGAGGGCTCCCAGTCTGTGAGAGGGGACAGGCTGGGCTGAGGAAACCGCGCGCGCCCCCACCCGCGCGCGCGCGCGCGCGCGCACACACACACACACACACACACACACACACACAGTGCACGAATTTCATGCACCGGGTCACTACTATATATATAAAAGCCTAAGTGACCTTTCTGACCTAACTATCAAAATGACCGGAATGACCAGTTGACCAGTCACTGTGATGCGCACTGACAACCAGGGGGCAGATGCTCAATGCAGGAGCTGCTCCCTGGTGGTCACTGCACTCCCACAGCCAACCTCCTGTGGTCCTTCTCCTGGGCAGCCCTGATCACTGGCCAGGCCTAGGGAGTCCACCTGTGCATGACTTTGTGCACCAGGCCTTTAGTTGAAAAATAAAACAAGAATGAGTCACCATTTTTGTGACCAGTTAAATGTCTAAGAAGAATTATAATAGCAAATATTAAATTAATAAATGGGCATTTTGATGTGGGAATGTCAATAAGCACAACCTTTTTAAGGACATTTGGTATCAAACATTCTAAAAAATGTGTATACCTACTAATTCTCTTTCAAGGTATTTTAACTTAAAGATATAATTATAGATGGTATTTTGGTTTATGTGTAAGGAGGGTAATTACACTCTGGTATCTATACTAATCAAATGGTAATATGCTAATTAGGCCAGCTGACTGGCCATCTTCCAGACATTCTATTTCCTTCTGGACAAAGCTATGGTGGTGGAGCCAAGGCAGAGTCAGTTAGGGGCAATCAGGCCAGCAGGGAAGGGCAGTTGGGAATGATCAGGCAGGCAGAGGCAATTAAAGGCAATCAGGCTGTCAGGTTAGGGGCGATCAGGCAGGCAGGGGGGCAAGGTAGGCAGGCAAGCAGGCAGGCAGGCAGGGGAGTGGTTAGGAGCCAGTTGTCCCTGATTGGGAGAAGGATTTCTGACTGCCAGTTTAGGCCCCTAAACAGGCAGTTGGACATCCCCCGAGGGGTCCCAGATTGGAGAGGGTGCAGGCCTGGCTGAGTACCCCCCTCCATGCACAAATTTTGTGCACCCGGCCTCTAGTAGTTTATAATGATGGAAAATTAGAAACAACCTATATAGGCAACTATCAATGATTAGTTAAATTATAGAACATCTATGCCAAGTAATACCATGTGTTCTAAAAAGATGCATTGTAGGCCTGGCCAGTGTAACTCAGTTGGTTGGAGTGTCATCTCCTACACCAAAGAGTGGCAGGTTCGATCCCCAGGCAGGGCATATACCCAGGTTGTGGGTTCAATCCCAAGATAGGATGAGTGTAGGAGGCAACCAATCGATGTCTCTCTCTCACAATGTTTTTTTCTCTCTTCCCTCCCTCCCTAAAATCAATTAAAAAACAAAAAACGTATCTTCTGGTGAGAATTAAAAATAAAAAGATGCATTGTAGAAAAATAATAATTTTAATGGAAACATTTTTATTATATATAATCAAATTATTTAAAATAGACCATTTCTTTAAACCCTTTCTTTATTCATTTTATTCATTTATTTACCCAGTAACAGTATACTTTATTATATTGATTGCTCTTTGCCATTCCACTCTGTTGAGTTTATTTTCTTTATTGTTGAAGTATGCACTTTAATAGTTCTTTTAATAATGGGCTTGGTAATGAACTTGGTCTTCATATATCTGATAATTATTATTTTGCCTTCACTTCTAAATAATAATTTCTCTGGGTATATACCAACTCCCTTAGCACTTTGAAGATATTCCTATCTTTTGATATCCCGCTTTGATGAAAAGTTTGCTGTTTTTATTGGTTTAGTTTATCTTTTACCTTTGATTTGCTTTTTCATATTTTTCTCTTTGTCCTTTATGTTCTGCAATTTTCCTTCCCTGTGGTCAGGTAAATTTTTTTTTTTCTATTTATGCTACTTGGGGTTTATGTGCATCTTCAGTTGAGGTCCTACATTCTAATTCTCAGCATATTCTCTTTGAATAATGAATGCCTCTTCACCACTTTACTCTTTCCTTATGGGACTTCTATTTGTTGTTGAGCTTCTCATTTTATCCTTTAGGTCCCTAATTTTCTGTTTATATTTTGTATCTTTTTATTTCTTTGTGTTCTGACTGATATCTTTAGCTACAGTGTTGAGTAAAAATTTTAACATAGACTTTTTACTTGGTTTATTTTTAGATTGGCCTATTACTGTTTCATAACATCTAATTTTTTAAAAGATTATATTCTTTCCTTTTTATCTTTGAATATTTTTAATGTACCTATTTTAATTTTCTTTTTAGATTGCTTTTTCATTTCTAGTCCCTTAGTGAATTTTTCTGTGTTGTTCGGTTTGAAGACTAACTCTTTTGGCAGTTAACTTCATCATGTGTCTCCAATTCACCACTCACTTCTATAGGACTCATTATTGGTGTCTAGAGATTTTCCTTTTTTTTTTGCTTTTGAACTTTGATCAAACATTAAATTCAAATTAAAAGTAAATAAGGTAGTCTGTATAATCAACACTTCAAAATTTTCAACTGTGAAAGAAAGAGAAACAGAACATTACTAACAATGGTTCTTTTTTTTTTTAATCTTTATTGTTCACTAACAATGGTTCTTAATGTTTCCAAAGTGATAGATCTCTATGATAATCTCATGAAAGCAATGGATTCTGTCCTTCAAAATAACAAAATACATACACAGTTTTTCATAAAGATTCAGTGATTCCACAAAGTCTTTTTGTGAACCTTTATCTCTGTGAACACTGGTCTAAGACATAATAACCCAATGGAATTAACATGGGCAATTAAAATTTTTTTAAAATATGGAAGAGGTTGTGGCTAATGAAATGGCATGGAAATGTGGTGCATAACAATGGTTTTAAAGCTTGGTTAAGCAGTGGAGCCCTTTGTTTATATAAAATCTAATAAACTCAAGTTTTTGAAATAGACATAAGTAAATTTTCTCCAATTGGAGTAGGTGTGGGATCCTGGAGCCTGCTCACTTGCCAATCCCCACTCTCTTCTACCCTGGCCTCAAATGCATACCTGTAGACTTTGTGGAATACTGGTAGCAACCTCTTGTGAATTAGAAAGAGCATTTGATTGTATGCTAAGGAATCCTGGGTTCTTATTCCATCTGGGTCACTAATTTTTTGTATTGGTTGTAGACAATGCTAATCACTGTAAGAAAGGGAATAGGCAATTAAAGGAGAAGAGTTACTCTGTTACAATATACTAGAGGCCAAGTGCACGAAATTTGTGCACAAGGAGGGGGGCCTCAGCCCAGCCTGCAACCTCTCCAATCCGGGACCCCTCAAGGGATATCTGACTGCCAATTTAGACCCAAACCCAGGGATCGGACATCCCTCTCACAGTCCAGGACTGCTGGCTTCTAACTACTTACCTGCCTGCCTGCCTATTTGCCCCCCCCACCCCCGCCGGTCTGGTTGCCCCCAAATGCCCCGCCCCTGGCAGCCTGGTCACCCTAACTGTCCCTCCCCACCAGCCTGGTCATCCCTTACTGCCCCCCCCCCCCCTGCCAGCTTGGTTGCCTCCAACTGCCCCTCTCTGCCAGCGTCGTCGCCCCCAACTTACCACCCTCCCATTGGCCTGGTTGCTCCCAAATGCCTCCCTCTGCCTGCTTGGTCGCCCTCAACTGCCCCCCTGCCAGCCTGGCTGCTCCCAACTGAACCTCTCCCACTGGCCTGGTCGCCCCCAGCTTCCCCCTTGCCTGCCTGGTTGCCCCACACAGCCTGCTGTTCAATCGTTTGGTCATCTCTCACTAATCCTGGTCGCCTCATGCAGCTCATGTTTAGTCATCCATCCGTTGTTTCGGTTGTGACAGCCCCTGGCTTTTTATGTATTAGGATAATTACATAGGTACTTTCTGATGACATTGAAATGAAGTTTGATACAAGCAGAAATGTTAAAAATGAATTTTTTTTCCTCCAGTTGAACCACTTGACTCCTTTTTTGAAAAGGTTCTTCAGCCAAAACCGGTTTGGCTCAGTGGATAGAGCATTGGCCTGCAGACTGAGGGGTCCCAGGTTCAATTCTGATCAAGGGCATGTACCTTGGTTGTGGGCACATCCTCAGTAGGGGGTGTGCAGGAGGAAGCTGATCGATGTTTCTCTCTCATCAATGTTTCTAACTCTCTATCTCTCTCCCTTCCTCTCTGTAAAAAATCAATAAAATATATATATATTTTTTAAAAAGGTTATTCAATGTCCAAAATACATTGAGAAATGTAAACTTGGGCAGTATACTCCTAGTTTTTAAAAGAAAGTATTTACATACATATATACGTGTGTGTGTGTGTGTGTGTGTCTGTCTGTCTCATGTGCACCATGGTTCCATACCATTTCATTATTTTAAGACCTGGAAAGACATACATCAAAATAGGAGTAGGTGATGGCGGGGGGAGGGAGTAATTAATTATGGGTGAGCAAATAATTGTTTATTTTATTTCATTCTTTTTTATATTTTCTAAAAATTCTAAAGGAACTATACATTACTTTTGATCAGAGAAAAAGCTTTCAAGTAAAAGGTTTCTTGAAAAAAGTCACTGAGGTTCATCATTAAGTTGAATATGCATTTAGAATCAATTATAAAATTACCTAATAGGAACACATTTGAAAACATTCTTAAATAAATATTTTCCTTTTAGGTTTTTCTATATGAGTAGAGAAGACAGTTGTTGCAAGTAGAAGAAAACATTTTTTAGGATGTCTGAAGATGAAGAAAAAGTGAAATTGCGCCGTCTTGAACCAGCGATCCAGAAATTCATTAAAATAGTAATCCCCACAGACCTGGAGAGGTTAAGAAAGCACCAGATAAATATTGAGAAGGTAAGTTTTTGTATTTCTACCATAAAAAATCATGTACATGTTCAGATTTATATTTGTACATTTTAGCTAAATTCAGAATATTAAAATAAGCTTTGCTGAAACATCTCGCTTCTATTGATTTAGCAACATTCTTTCATCTGTGCTTTTGTTGTTGTTGTTCTGCAAATACCCCTCTTATTCTTTTTTTAGGAAGGGATATGAGAATAGGATCTGCATCATTTTAGTTGTACATACTGACAGATTAAGCAGTTAATAATTAAAATACAAACAATTTGATAATGCACTAAAATGTGAAGGTGGCAAACTTTGGCTGAGGGGCCCGTCTTAATTTTATTCATCCAATGGCAAATTGTTTGAACCTTGAATGTGTGTCTATCAGTAACTCCTGATCTCTTCAGATGCATTAAACAGTCAAATCATTATGTGATATGAGGGAATTTCCCAACTTCACTGCTTTGAGGAAAGCCCCAAATTCAGAAATATTGCCTAGAGGTCAGTTTAGGAGATGAGTAGAGGGAAGAACTAATCTCAGGGACTATGGTGGAGGTTCGCATAGAACCTGGACTGGCCAGGGTCTGGTGGAATGATTGCGGTATTTATGGGAACATCAAGTTTATGCCGGACTGAGCATTGATTTTGATAGGTTATATTGTCTTTATTTGCTGTGGGACAGATTAGTGGTATTTTATCCTTCAAAAGAACCTTTCCTACTATAAATTTTAAACTGTGTGCCCCTCCATTGATTTGGGGTGTGGGGTAGACGTGATCATTAAGCCTTTATCAAAAATATTTATCACCCTCAATTGACTACCTTATACAAGTTAAAAGAGCATCAGCTTTTTCCTGCATATATATCTGTCTTTCTAATATTTAAATATTTTTTAAAAGAATAGAAAATAAATAGCCCAGTCAGTGTGGCTCAGTTGGTTGAGAGTCGTCCCATACACCAAGAGGTCGTATTTGATTCCCAGTCAGGGCACATGTCAGCATTTCGGGCTCGACCCCAAATAGAAGGTGTACAGGAGGCAGCCGATGGGTGTTTCCATCTCTCTCCCTTTCCCTTTCTTAAAAAAAAACACGATAAAAACACATTTTACAAAAACTATAGAAAATAAGTGCCAAGAATATTACAGTGAAAATTTCCATACAAATATGAAGGTATATGATGGGGTGAAGGCCTGGGGGGGGGGGGTGAGGTCTGGGGCTGGGTAGAGGAGGGCAAACAGGAGGAAAATGGGGGACGTCTATAATAGTGTCAGCAATAAAAATTAAGAAAAGCAAATATCAAGGTATCAAAAATTCAAGATTCATACTTTGTCGTTCCTTAATTTCTGTTTTATTTATAAGCAATAAGTACTATGGCTTTTAAATAAATCTTTACCCGAGGGCTATGTTTTATTGATTTGAGAGAGACAGAGAAACATCTATGTGAGAGAGAAAAACATTGGTTCTGTGCCCCAATCTAGGTATGTGACCTGACTAGAATCCAACTCACAACCTTTTTGGCACATGGGATGACACTCTGACCAACAGAGTCATCTGGGGCAGAACTATGACTTTTCAGGATGGGGGAGTTCTCCAGTAAACTGGTTATTCTGGTCATGAATATAAATTAAAGGGTTCCATGGTTTGTTTAATTAGGAAGGCTCATTCTTTTAGTACTATAACAGTATAGAAATAGTTGTTTACTTTTCATTGATTAGTTCAAATTCCTCAGCTCATTTTGAAGTGTTTGGTTATAAAGATGACAAGAATTTGGCAGAATTGATTATGAAAGGCAGAAATAAGTAGACTGTGGTCTATTGGGACCATATTTTTCTTTTTATTGTTCTATTTTACATTTGAGGTTTGGCATGTTTTAGATTTCCTTTTTCTTACATTTATTCTATATGAAAGTGCCTGCTGTCATTATCCTCAGAGCTTAAACATATGTATCATTGAGTCATTATTGAAAAAGTCAGAACCCTGAGAGAAAGCTGGGTTGGGATAGGAATGGGTCTATTACTGATTTAGTTGTACCAGACTTTATAAGAAAATTATTCTAGAGTTATATTGATCTTTGCCAGAACAGTTTTTCTTTGGTTTTTAAAAAATTTGTACTTAACTGTGAAAATGTTAAACAATATCTTAGTAATTATAATTTATAATATAAGTGATATTTTTTGAAGCTAAGCAGTTAAACTCATATTGATTTATGTTTTATTCCATGCTCTTGATCATTTTACTTATTCTGGGATTTCTATTTTAGTTATGAAAGTGATTTGGTATCTATACAAGATTGAATAGCATATCTTAATAGATACCTAGTTTATGGCAATGTAAAATTATATAAAAGCAGCAGTGTTCACTGGGGACAAGAGTTAAGTTAAGAACTAATTTTGGATTTCAGGTGTCTAATGGTGACTCACTTTCAAAAAGGTATATTCTTCCTGGGTGAAGAGTGTAGAAAGATAAAATATTTATTATGTTAGCCATCAGTCATCCAATATGAATTTAAAAGAAGAAAGTCAGACTGAAGGGAAATTGAAGGTAAGCCTTAGTAGAGTGATTCTGCAATATCTGAAAACAATGATAGTAGTGTGCTGTGGACACCTGGGATTATATTCCATAGGTCCTTCAGCAGTACATTTTAATTATACGTGATAGACTTGATTAGCATTCAACTTTTTGGCTAATGTAAGATAAAATTAAGAGTAGTGAATAGGAACAACAAGCTTGGAACATAATTTTTTTGTTTCATATTATAGGGATTTGAGGGAAACTTATTGTGTAGCATGTACTGATTTATTAGTCCATGGTTAGCATGCAAGTTTGCAGGCAACTCCAAATTAGTGTAGGAAATAAGACAGAAGTTTTTGTTTTTGTTTTTATTTAATCTCATAGAGACAGTCTAGGATTACAGTAGCAGCTCAAAAATCATTAAAGACCCCGGATCTTTTTAACTCACTGTTCAATTCTCAACTTATTTCTGTCTCTTTCTTTCTTCCTTCACCTCTCTCTAAAAAGAGAGAGAGAGAGGGGAGAGAGAGAGAGAGAGAGAGAGAGAGATAAACCACATTTAATGTGAGAGAGAAACACCAATTGGTTGCCTTCTGCATGCACCCCAACTGGGGTTTGAACCTGACTGGGAATCGAACCACCACACTTTGGTGTACAGGACAACGTTCCAACCAACTGAGGCAGACTGGCCAGGACAACTTGCATATGAAATGGCAGCTCTAGCTTTTACATTCCAGCTAAGATGAAATGATGAGAATCATATTTTTGTATGTTCTTTTTCCTTTCAGTAATCTCTCAATTCATTCTCCCTTTCTCTGCCCCCCTCCCTCCTAGTTAGTATGTTTAAGTTTGGGTAGGTGACTGGGGATTTTTGTGGTAGCTAGTAATAATCACTTTAATAGTATAACATTTTTTTGTTCCTTTTCTCTGTCCTTTGTGTAGTATCAGAGATGCAGAATCTGGGACAAGTTGCACGAAGAGCATATCAATGCGGGACGTACAGTTCAGGTAAGGCTATGTTTCTAAGAAATCAATTTGAACAAGACCAATTTAAGAAAATTTTGTTAAAATCAACACCCTTGTAGCCAAATCGTTTTCTGCATATTGAGAACTATGTCCTTAAGGATTTATTTCTACCAGGAATTACTGAATGAAATGGCATAAATATTTTTAGAATTTTGGTTCATATTATCAAAATTTCCTCCAGAACTGATATATCAACTTACGTTCCCACAGTCATGGTATTTTTCAAAAATCTTGCCAACATTAATATTTGCCATTTCTCAAATTTTTGCTCATTAGTAGATTTAAAATAATGTTGCATTTTTCTGTTTTAATCTGGAATTTTTCTTTCATTGCTTTGAAATGTTAAAGGTTTTTTTCATATACTTCTTGGGTGGTAATATGTCTTTTGTAAATTGCCTGTTCAGGTCCTTTGCATATATTATGTTGTCTTTTGTGAGAGTTTCTTCTAATTTGAAAATATGGATCTCCTGTAATATTGTTGAATTAATATAGTGTTATGATTATTCATTGAAAGTTATTAGCATTTTAATTATTTTAAATTAATTTTTAAAAATGTTTACCAGAGTTTTTTAATCCACTCCTCTGGAATTATTTTTAATAGTAACTCAGGTAGGTAGAAAGTGGGATACTGTACTTAATTCCTACATACGTAGGTTCTCTTTAGATATTTGTTGAGTAAATGAGTGGAGGCTTTTTTCTCCTTTGATTTTTTTTATTCATTTGGAGGTTTAGTTTTTATATGTTTTTATTGATTTTAGAGAGAGAGGAAGGTGAGGGAGAGAGAGAAACATTGATTGGCTGCCTCCTGAACAACCCCCACTGGGGATCATACCCATAACCTGGGCATGTGCCCTGACAAGGAATCAAATCAGCAACCTTTTGGTAGATGGGTTTATGCTCAACCATTAAGCAACACTGACTGGGCTTGGTTATTACTTTTTAAGCTATGTATATTCTCATATATATACTAGAGGCCCAGTGCACAAAGTTTGTGCATGGGGGGGTGTCCCTCAGCCCAGCCTGCACCCTCTTTTTTAAAAAATATATTTTATTGATTTTTCACAGAGAGGAAGGGAGAGAGATAGAAAGTCAGAAACATTGATGGGAGAGAAACATCGATCAGCTGCCTCTTGCACATCAACTGGGGATGTGCCCGCAGCTAAGGTCCATGCCCTTGACCAGAATCGAACCTGGGACCCTTCAGTCTGCAGGCCAACGCTCTATCCACTGAGCCAAACCGGTTCGGCCCAGCCTGCACTCTCTCCAATCTGGGACCCCTTGAGGGATGTCTGACTGCCCGTTTAGGCTCGATCAAACCGGGATCAGGCCTAAACAGGCAGTTGGACATCCTTATCACAGTCTAGGACTGCTGGCTCCAAACTGCTCATCTGCCTGCCTCCCTGATTGCCCCTAACCACTTCTACCTGCCAGCCTGATCACCCCCTAACCACTTCCCTGCTAGCCTAATTGATGTCTAACTGCTCCTCTGCCAGCCTGTTTGCCCCCACCTTCGAAGCCTCCTCTGCCAGCCTGGTCACTTCTAACTGCCCTCCCCTGCAGGCTCGTTCACTCCCAACTGCCCTCCCTTGCAGGCCTGGTGCCTCCTAACTGCCCTCCCCTGCTGGCCTGTTGCCCACAACTACCCTCCCTTGCAGGCCTGGAACCTCCCAACAGCCCTCTCCTGCTGGCCATCTTGTGGTGGCCATCTTTTGTCCACATGGGGGCAGGATCTTTGACCACATGGGGCCAGCCATCTTGTGTGTTGGAGTGATGGTCAATCTGCAAATAACTCTTTTATTAGATAGGATAGAGGTCTGGTGCATGGGTGGGGGCCAGCTGGTTTGCCCTGAAGGGTGTCCAGGATCAGAGTGGGGGTTCCCTTGGAATGTGGGGCAGCCTGGACAAGGGGCCTGTTGTGGTTTGCAGGCCAGCCATAACCCCCAATGACCCAAGCGGAGGCCCTGGGATCTAGGATTAATTTATGTTCTACAATTGAAACTTCGTAGCCTGTAGCAGAACCAAGCCTTCTGCTGGCTCTGTGGAGATAGCCATTTCTGTTTGGATTTATTTAAATTCTATAATTGAAACTTCGTAGCCTTGAGTGGAGGCCTAGGTCTAGGGCTGCAGAAGCTTGGCTTTATCTCCTGGACAACCCTAGGCTCTGCTCTCTCCAGCTCAGGGGCTGCCGCCATTTCTGTTGGGATTATGTATCTTCTATAATTGAAATTTTGTAGCATTGAGTGGAGGCCTAGGCCATCAAGGGCAGGTGGAAAGCTTGGCTTCCTCCATTGCTGGGGGAACCCAAGCCTCTCTCCTGCTCTCAGTGGCCGCAGTCATCTTGATTGGGGTTTATTTGTTCCTGATTGGCTGGCGGGCGTGGCTGGTGGGTGTGGTTTGATCAGAGGTACAGTCAATTTGCATATTACTCTTTTATTAGATAGTATTCCTTTTGAAACCAAGTACAAAGTTCAAAATTTGTTACTACTGTAATAATTTACTGACCTGGCTTTTACAGAAACTTAATTAGGCTAGTCTCCCATAGCAGCAGTGATGCAGAACTTGTTGAGAATACAGATTTCTGTTCACCTTTGAAAATTATCGATTCAGTAGATTTTAGACCACATTTGGAAAGAAATTGCTGTACAGAGATTCTATCACTGTTTCCAAGTTTGTGTAAAAACAAAAAAATCAGCCATGAACTTATAGAAGTAAAATGTGACATTCATGATTTTATTAGGAGAAATAGAGAATATTTGACCTGTCTACTTTTTAATTTAAAAATTCTTTGAGGGAAGAGCAATAGAAAAGAGAGGAAATGAGGAAAGAGAGAGAAATGACAATAGACAGAAGTTAGGAGAAAAGAAAAGATTAAAGAGAAGTAAGGCCAGGTAGAGAATGGAGAGAAAATAAGAGAGTAAATTCCAAAATGAATGCTATTAGAAGGTAACTTGTTTTAGGATATTATAAGCTTCAGAGAAAGTTAAACTTCATTTGTGCCTCAAATATTTATGAGCTGATTAAGACTTAGGTCCTTGACCTTTATTTTGACTATGAAACCTTAGGGAGGAAATAATATCTAAGGCTCCATCAATGGTAAGGCATATCATTATTTTGAGTATCTCAAAGAAAGAAAAAGTGGTGCCAGTTAAGAATGACACAGTGCTTTATTTATTTATTTTATAAGCCTGGATTTAATCTCGTCAAAATCAAATAAGACATCACCAAAAAAACAAAAACAAAATTGGGACCAATAGTGATATTATTTTTAATCATCTAGTTTAAGATAAATTCCAATTTCAGAGATGTTAAAATGTGGAAAAGATACTGTCTTAAAACTGATTAAATAATAGTATTAAGAAAGCCTCTACCTTTCTATTTCACTTTTGTCTTTTCCCAATTTATTCATTTTATTTAGCATGTTCTGTTTGCCCAGTATTCTTCTCCAGGCTTCAGGAAGCCTGTGAAGATACAGTAAGATGTTTCAAGTGTCATTTGAACATGTTTCTTCTGTCCCTTTCAAGTTTGAATATTACTCCTTAGTAGAGAATCAAAAGCAAAATAGGAGTTACATAGTCTGCTTTCTCTGCATCATGTTAACATTATACCATCTGTCCCAAGCAGTATGCCTAAACCATCTTTCCTGTTCTTCTTGCTCTATATGTATTTTTTACATCCTTTTTATTGTTCTTAACTTTTTTCACCAGCCTCCGCTCATTTTGGGCTCCTATTTTACTTACATGATTTCCCCCATTTCACACCACTTTTCTGTATTATCCTCCTTCACATGCCTTTTGATTCCTTTTCAAAATAGTCTCTTAAAATTCTGAACTTATAGCATGCCTTACAAAACTAACTTGGATTCTTAAGATGCCACTTATCAGATTACCTTTTTTTGTAGTGTCAGAAGTTCACTTTTTAGAAACTCTGTCTCTTGGAAAAGATCCTATCGCAATATAATTTCTGCTATATTATCATACAACTATTTTCTTTCAATTTGACTCACTTCCCCAAAGTATCACTTTTTCTAGTATTCATTTTTATAGCTATTATGAATTCCAAGCTAGCATGATTGTTTTCTCTCCTGGGTTTCCTTCCCACTTCACTATTTTATGGTTGTATGTCAGAACTAATTCCAAAAGAGTGAATTCTTTTATTACTTTTTGTTGTTGTTGTTAATCCCCATTGAGAATATTTTTTCCGTTGATTTTTAGAGAAAGGAAGGGAGGGAATGAGGGAGGGGGATTGAAAAGGCGGGAAGAGCGAGAAACGTTAATGTGAGAGAGGCATCAATTGGTAGCCTCCTACTGCACCCTGACCAGGCCAGGCAACAAAACTGCAATACAGGAACAGCAGGAACAGGCCCTGGACCTGGAATCGAACCCATGACCTTCCAGTGCATGGGCTGATGCTCTAACCACTGAGAACACTGGCCAGGGCTCATGACTTTTTTAAAAACTAATGTAAGATGCAATGTTTCACATGCCAGGGACTTATATTATGGTTTCTTAGGGAAGAATTCTAGCAAGTTCCTTGATAGTTGGAGATCTCTGTTGTTGGACCACTGATTTGTCACTGTGTAAAATAATAAAGTATTCATTAATTTGCCATGTTTAATTGAATCAAAGTAATATTAGGGACCAAACACAATGGTGAAGAAAATAAGCATAGTCCTTATTCCTATAAACCTTACAATCTAATCAAATAAATAATATATTTTATCCAACAAGGTGGCCTCTAATATACTTCCAGAAAGGAACCCACAGCCAAGAGATGGTGGTGTGTTGGAGACAATACTGTTTCAAGATTTGAGAACTGAGCTATATTCCTAATTTTTCCACTGTGTTCATATGGATGCCATTTTACTTATTGTAAAATCATGGAGTTAGATTGGATGAGCACATAGGCTTCTTAAGGTTCTATGATTTTTACATATTAATGCTTGTATTAATCTGCAATCCAATTATATTTAGGTTTTCTAGTCACATTGGAATGATAAGAGTACACATAAGGTTAAAGGAAGTAGAATCATGGTAGGATAGAGGCACAAATTTTTTATTCACCTAGACAATCTTATAAGATGTTTTAGGTTGTAGCTAAGCTATTATTTCCAGAATTAGCTTTAATTTTACTAAAATAAAGTGGATACTTTATATTGTATTAAGCTACCATTTAGATATGGGTTATGTTTATACTTTAATGGAAAGATTGCTGGATTTGTAAGAATACTTGGATTTTAACCCCCAACTTTGCCTCTACATTATGAAGTAAGTTTTGAACTTTTTAAAATGTCTCTATATGTAATAATGTGGAATGTGATAATATGGGATATAACTCCTCATTCAGAGTATGCACTTGAGAAATTAAAGAAATTATGACTTTTTTCCTGTCTATTACGTAGAATTTGCATTAGTATTTTTGAAAATACATATAGGGGAAAAAGAATTTATTGTATGAATAGTATTATATTTATTTTTTAAAATATATTTTTACTGATTTCAGAGAAGAAGGGAGAGGAAGAAAGAGGTAGAAACATCAATGATGAGAGGGAATCATTCATTGATCGGCTGCCTCCTGTACGTTGGACCAAGCCTGCAACCCAGGCATGTGCCATTGACCAGAATCAAACCTGGGACCCTTCCATCCACAGGCCGATGCTCTAGCTACTGAGCCAAACCGGCTAGGGCAAGATCTATAATTTTTAAAATTTTCATATTGAGATCATTCTTACAATTTAATTCTATTTAATTTTCAAAGAATAGTTGGTTTTTATGGTTTTCAATGTATAGACCATTGGAAAAGATGGAAAGCTCCCTATCTTATGAAGTTAGCATACCTTAAACCTATTAAAGTGAGTTTAAATGTAGTAAAGATAGTATAGACACACACTGTTCACATATACACACATAAATGTACATTTGCTAAAATTCCAAATAAAATCTTAGCATATTGAATTTAACAATGTATTAAAGGATTACACACACCCTTATCAGATGTCATATTGGCAAATAGTTTCTCCCATTCAGTGGGCTTTCTTGTTATTTTGTGGATGGTTTCTTTTGCTATGCAGAAGCTTTTTATTAGTCCGATAAGGGTTTAATCTCCAAAATTTATAGGGAACTCATACAATTTAACATAAGGAGGATAAACAATCCAATCAAAAAATGGGCAGATGACCTAAATGCACACTTCTTGAAAGAGGACGGAGAGAAGGCAAAGAGACATATGAAAAAATGCTCAAAGTCACTAATTATCCAAGAGATGCAAATCAAAACATCAATGAGGTACCATCTCACACCTGTCAAAATGGCTGTCATCAACAAATGACAAATGCTGGCGAAAATGTGGAGAAAAAGGAACCTTTGTATATTGCTGGTGGGAATGCAGACTGGTGCAGCCATTGTGGAAAACAGTATGGAGTTTCCTCAAAAAATTAAAAATGTAACTGCCATTTAATCCAGTAATCCCACTTCTAGGAATATATATCAAGAATTTAGAAACACTATTCAGAAAGACTATATGCACCTCTATATTCATAGTAACACAGCTAAGATTTAGAAACAGCCTGAATGCCCATCAGCAGATGAGTGGATTAGAAAACTGTGGTACATCTACACAATGGAATACTATGCTGCTGTAAAAAAGAAAGAACTTGAATAATTCGCAACAGCACAGATGGACCTGGAGAGCATTATGCTAAGCAAAATAAGCCAGTCAGAGAAGGATAAGTATCACATGATCTTTCTCATTTGTGGAATATAATGAACAATGTAAACTAATGAACAAAAATAGATCCAGAGACAGAATCATCGAAAAGATGGTCAAACCTCAGAGGGAAGAAAGGGGAGGGTGGGATATGAGTTAAGGGATCAACCAAAGGACTTGTATGCTTGCATAACCAGTGGACACAGACAGTAGGAGGTGAGGGCATGTGTTGAGTGGTAGAGGGGAGGTAGCAGCGGCTGAGGGATGGCAACAGCCAGGGAGAAGTCAATGTGAGAAAAAAGACATCTAATACTTTCAACAATAAAGAATTTAAATTAAAAAAGATTACATACACATGCACATACTAGGCAGGGCTTATTTCAGAAATATAAAGATGGCTCTATTCATGACTCTTGCTCATGATTCATTATATTAACACACTAGAGGCCTGGTGCACGAAATTCGGGCACAAGGGGTGGGGTGGTGTCCCTCAGCCCAGCCTGCACCCTCTCCAATCTGAGACCCCTCGAGGGCAGTCGGACATCCTTTTCACAATCCAGGACTGCTGACTCCAAACTGCTCACCTGCCTGCCTCCCTGATTGCTCCTAACCGCTTCTGCCTGCCAGCCGGATCATCCCTTAACCATTCCCCTGCCAGCCTGATCAATGCCTAACTGTTCTCCTGCCAGCCTGCTTGCCTCCAACTGCCCTCCCCTGACAACCCGGTCACCCCCAAATGCCCTCCCCAGCATATTCCCTCTTCATTAGATAGGGTTTTTTCTTTAGCATGTTGGACAGCCCTAACTGTTTGGCTCAGTGGATGGAGTGTCAGCCTTCAGACTCAAGGGTCCCAGGTTCAATTCCAGTCAATGGCATGTACCTTGGGGGCTCATCCCCAGTAGGGAGTGTGCAGGAGGCAGCTGATCGATGTTTCTCTCTCATAGGTGTTTCTAGCTCTCTATCCTTTCCCCTTCTGCTCTGTAAAAACATGAATAAAATATATATTTAATAAAAAGGAACATTTAAGATTCCTCCATATTTGCCTGGTTGGTGTGACTCAGTGGTTGGGACTCCAAGCTGCCACCACTGGAAAGGTATCATACCTCAGCCAGGTTGAGACCCAGCCTGGGCTGCAGCCTCAGCCCGGCCAGGCTGAGACCCCAACCCAGGCTGCCATCTCAGTCTGGTCAGAGATCACTCTGCAGAGGTGTGCACCCCAGCTGGCTGAGACCCGAGCCCAGACTGACATCGCTGGCCAGGGATGGCGCTGAGGAGGGTGCCCTCCCAGGCCAGGCTGAGACCCCACCCCGAGCTCCATCTCAGCGTGGCCAGGGATTGTGCCACGGAGTGCAGGCCCCAGCCAGGATGAGACCCCACCCCGAGCTGCCTTCTCATTGTGGCCAGAGATCGCGCTACCGTGGGGGGCCGGGGGGGAAGAAGGGGAGGGCAAAAGGGGGAGTGCACACCCCACCCCAACCAGGCTGAGACAGCAGCCTGGGCTAGGGTCTCATCCCGGCCAGAGAGTGTGCCACCACAGAGTGGGGGGGGGGGGGTGCGCATCCTATCCCGGCCAGGCTGAGACAGCAGCCGGGGCTGGGGTCTCATCCTGGCCAGAGATCGCGCCGCCGTGGGGCGGGGGGAGTTGCACACCCCACCCTGGCCAGGCTGAGACAGCAGCCTGGGCACGTCACATGCTGTGGGCCGTGCTGGGACGGCCTCCAGTCCCGTGTGCCACACGCTGCGCAGGGACGGGAGGCCTCCTGTCCTGTGTCCCGCGGCCCCGCTTTCCAACGACTTCCCGCTCGCTGCGGCCCCGCCCTCTGCCTCGCACCACTTGGCCCCACCCCCTGCTCTTGATTGGCTAGTAGCATAGTGAAGGTATGGTCAAATTTGCATATTACTCTTTTATTAGATAGGATAATTGAAACTTTGTAGCCTTAAGCAGAGGCCTGGGCCGGGCAGGATGTGCAGAAAGCTTGGCTTCCTCCATTGCTAGGGAAACCCAAGTCTCCCTCCTGCTCTCTCTGTGGTGGCAGCCATCTTGGTTGGGTTGATTTGCGTACTCGCCCCTGATTGGTTGGTGGCATGGCTTCATGGGTGTGATGGAGATATGGTCAATTTGCATATTACTTTTTTTATTAGCTACGATTAAAGGAGAATTTTTGATTATGCCAATAGAGGTTTTTTAAAAGAAGGGATAATCATTTGGACAACATCCATCAACTTCACTCAGAGAGAGATGTAAAGTAAAAAGTAATGAGATAACATGTAGTACTGGCAGTATGTGGGGAAATGGGTACTGATATTTTTGTAGTAGTATGAATTGTTACAACTATTCAGGATAAAAGCAGATAATAGCTATTGAAATAAAAATACACATTATCCCTTGACTGAGTACTTTCACTTTTGGGAATCACTTTTATGAAATATAGTATAATAGTATTTACTACAGTACTATCTAATAAAAGATTAATATGCTAATTAACCATCACTCTGCTATGTCCACAAGCAATGCCTACCAGCCAATAAGGAGTGAGTATGCAAATTAATCCTACAGCCACAGAGAGAGCAGGAGGCTTGGGTTTCCCTGGCAATGGAGGAAGCCAAGTTTTCCACTCACCCTGGCAGGCCCAGGCCTCCACTCAAGGCTACAAAGTTTTAATTATAGAAGATAAATAAACCCCAACAAAAATGGCAGCAGCCACAGAGCTGGAGAGAACAAGAGGCTTGAGTTGTCCCCGGCATGGAGGAAGCCAAGCTTTCTGCATGCCCTGTCCAGCCTTGGCCTCTACAAAGTTTCAATTATAGAAGCTAAATAAATCCAAACAAAAATGGCTGTGGCCACAAAGCGAGCAGGAAGATTGGCTCCGCTCAAGGCTACAAAGTTTCAATTATAGAAGATAAATAACTCCCAGCTACCAGGGCCTCCCCTTGGGTCACTGGGGATGGGGTGGCCAGCCTGCAAACCATCACAGGTCTCTTGCCCAGGCCGCCCCACACCCAAGGGACCCCCCACCGTGATCCGGGACACCCTTCAGCTGGCCCCCACCCATGCACCAAGCCTCTATAATAAAAATATGCAAATTGACCATCACTCCAACACAAGATGGCTGATGGCTTCCACAAGATGGCCAGCATGGGAGGGCAGTTGGAAGGGACCAGGTCTTCAAGGGAGGGCAGTTGTGGGTGATCAAACCAGGAGGGGAGGGCAGTTAGGGGTGACCAGGCTGACAGGGAGGGTAGTTAGAAGTGACCAGGTCTGCAGGGTAGGGTAGTTAGGGGCAAACAGGCTGGCAGGGGAACAGGCATCATTCAGGCTGGCAGGGGAGTTGTTAGGTGGTGATCAGGCAGGCAGAAATGGTTAGGGGCAATCAGGAAGGCAGGCAGGTGAACAGTTGGTAGCCAGCAGTCCTGGATTGTGAGAAGGATGTCCGACTTCCCTCGAGGGGTCCCAGATTGGAGAGGGTTAAGACTGGGCTGAGGAACACACACTTCCATGCATGAATTTCATGCACCAGGCCTCTAGTACTAATATATATATATAATTATAGTGTATTAGGCTTTATATTCAAGAATATTTGTTTCATAATTAGTAATGATGAAAACTGAAAACAACATGAATGACTGTTGACCACTGGAGGAGTGTTTGAAAAATTACACTCCATCCGTACTATGGAATATGGTACAACCATTGGCTAGGAAGGATATCTGTGATGATATTAAGCTGGGATGTGGAATGACAAATTATAGATTACTAGAGGCCCGTTGCATGGTATTCATGCAAGAATAGACCTTCCTTCCCCTGACTTCACTCTCAGCCACCTGGGAGCCTGCAAGTCCTTGCTCCCAGGCAACCCAGGAGCCTGAAAGACCTCACTCCTGGCTGGAGCACCATTCCTGTAGCTCCCGCCACCCCTCTACTTCTCATAGCAGGTGTCTCGCCCCTCCAGCTGCTCTGTGCCTGCATATGCAAATTAACCTGTTATCTGGTTAATTTGCATACACACTCCTGATTGGCTGTGGGCGTAGCAGAGGTATGGTCAATTTACATATTTCTATTATTAGGTAAGATTGTGCATAATACTCATTTTTTTTACCACAATTTGTCTTTTTTTTTCTTTATTCAGTTTATTAATTACATTGTTTCCCCTTTTTTATCCCCCTATATCTCCCCTCCACCCTGTACCTATCCCACCCTCCACCCTCACCTCCCCCACCCCAATGTCCTCTCCCATTGTTGCAAGATTTTTGTCCACTCTCTTGCTGTACTTCCCACAACCCTTTTCTCCCCAAGAATTGTCAGTCCATTCCCTCTCTATGTCCATGTTTCTGTTATAGTCACCAGTTTATCTTGTTCATCAGCCTATTAATTCACTTGATTTTTATGTTCATTTGTTGATAGATGTGTATTTGTTATTCATAATTTATATTTTTACCTTTTTCTTCTTCTTCTTCTTAAAGAATATCTTTCAGCATTTCATATAATACTGGTTTGGTGGTGATGAACTCCTTTAGCTTTTTCTTATCTGCGAAGCACTTTATCTGATCTTCAATTCTGAATGATAGCTTTGCTGGATAGAGTAATCTTGGTTGTAGATTCTTGCTATTCATTATTTTGAATATTTCTTGCCACTCGCGTCTGGCCTGCATCGTTTCTGTTGAGAAATCCGCTGACAATCGTATGGGTGCTCCCCTGTAGGTAACCAACTGTTTTTCTCTTGCTGCTTTTAATATTCTCTCTTTATCTTTTGCTCTTGGCATTTTAATTTTGATATGTCTTGGTGTGGTCCTCTTTAGATTGCTATATTTTGGGGTTCTGTGTACTTCTTGGGCTTTTAAGTCAGTTTCTTTCACCAGGTGGGGGAAGTTTTCAGTCACTATTTTTTTCAAGTAGGTTTTCATTAACTTGCTCTCTCTCTTTTTCTGGGACCCCAATAATTCGGATGTTGGCATGCTTGAGGTTGTCCCAGAGGCCCCTTACGCTATCTTCAATGATCTGAATTCTTTTTGTTTCTTGCTTTTCCAGCTGAGTGGATTTTGGTTCTTTGTATTTCAAATTTTTGACTTGGTTCTTGTGGCCCTCTGGACTGCTTTTAGGACTTTGTGTAATATTTTTTATTTCAGCCTGTGTATGCTTGATTTCTAGTTGGTCCTTTTTTTTTTATCCGTGAGGTTCTCATTCATTTCCTTGTAATTCTCATTCATTTGCTGGTTGGTCTTGTTTATTTCCTGGTAATTCTCATTAAGTTGATCGGCCTTTTGTAGGAGCCTCTTGAAAAGCCTTATAAGCATAGTTTTGAACTCTATGTCTTGTTGTCTTTTCTCCTCCATTTCTTTCACACCTGATTTCTTTCCATATCTCTGCATGGTGGCTGCTTTATGTGGTAGATATCCTCAAAGGGACAGTGGCTCAGTCTCCCCAGTTACCTTTGGTGGGTACTCTTACTGCAATCCTTTATGGATTGTATTCAGTATTTTTTAATTTAAACCCAGCTTGTTGTTGTTAACCCTAGGAGGGTTTGACCTCCAGGCCAAATGGCTGTGAAGGGAGACTGTGTTCAGGTTGGATGGGCGGAGTCTCTGAGCTGCGCAGGCAGCCTCAGTCCTATGCAGCGCTCACGCGCGCGGGTCTCTGTTGGATGGGGATGGCTGCAGACACCTCCAAGAGAAAGCCGCTAGTCTCTTCCCCTTGCCAGACAACTCTGCCTTTCCCCAAATGTGCCTGCACACCAAAAGTCTAGCCCAGGGTTGTAAAGTAGATGGTTTCCGGAACCAGGAGACAAGTTTCCAGGGGGGGCAAGTCGCGGGTTTGTGCGACCCTTGCGCGGAAACTTCTTTTCGCTGCCTCCGGGTTTCTCACAGACTAGGAGCCTCTGCCGCACCCCGCTTCCAGGGTGCGTCCCCCGGACCTCGGACCTCGCCTGGCACTGGGGAATCTGTGCAGTGGGACGTCTCCACGTACCCCGGATCTCGGACCTTGTCTGGCGCTGGGGAGTCCGTGCAGTGGGACGTCTCCGCCCTCCCCGCTGGCGAAATCCGGCCGGGGTTGCTGCTCCAGCCCCAGCCCGCTCACATGACCAGGATGGCTCCTAACCTGTTTCCGTCTGAAAAGCTGCGCTCCCGCCGCTCCTGAGTCTCAGTGTCCCACCTCTACTCCTATTAGTGGAGTTTTCATTCAGCCAGCTTTCTGGCGATTCTGGGTGCTGTCTGTTCTGCTGTTATGTTGTAGTTCTTAAATCATTGCGCGGGGCAGAACAATAGGTGTTTACCTATGCCGCCATCTTGGTGTTCCTCTAATATTCATTTCTTATTAAAAAAAAGATTATCAGTGTTTAGATGAATGAAGAGAAATGTGAATTAAGAGAGATAGTGGAATTGGTGAAGTGGAGAAATCACTAAATTTTTCTTGATATGTTTTTGCAGTGTTTGATATATTATGAAGAGCATTTGTTTCCTTATAATAATCATATTTAATAAAGAAAAAACACTAAATAAATTTAAAGTATTAGGATGTGAGTTTCTAAAGAAGTTGGTTTTGTCCAGAGACATGAAACATAGCAAAGTGTTATGTATACTTTCTATTGAAATCATTTTCATTCATGATCATTATCACAAATTATCTCTGAAAATACATTTTATACTAAGATATATGGTGGCTTTAATGATATTTTTTCTTTTATAGCAACTTCGCTCCAATATCCGAGAAATGGAGAAGCTTTGTTTGAAAGTCCGGAAAGATGACCTAGTACTTCTGAGGAGAATGATAGATCCTGTTAAAGAAGCAGCAGCAGCAGCAGCAGCAGAATTTCTCCAGCTCCGTCAGCAATCTGTAGAAGAACTTGAGAAACAATTTAATGATGAAGAAACTTTATTACAGCCCTCTTTGACCAGATCTATGACTGTTGGTGGTAATGTACTAATCTTATTCTTGATCATAGTGATGCAGTTAATTCATCTCTTTGTATATGTATTGCAGATAATACCAGTTATACTGGTTAATAATGTGGATTTTTTTTCAATAGATGGAGTTACACATATGTTGATATATATGCGATTTGATATGTATGCTATTTTGTTGTATTGAAAACAAACTTTCTCCAAGCTGACTAGTATTTTTTTTTAAATTGGCAAAATTTGAGAAGCATGTATACAGAGGAAATGAAAAAGATTGAGGCAGAGCCAGAGGATGAGGGGGAAAGAAATAACAGATAAAGTTTATTTTCCAATCTCTTGATCCTCAAACTTCTCAATTCATGGAACACCACATTAGCCTAAGATCTCTAATCACTTGAACACTTAGAGAAACTACAAAATTAAATCTCTGCAACCAATTCGGATTTGATTAAGACAATAATTCTCTTTATTAAGTTATACCTAAAACAGTGTTAGAATTTCAAATCCTGAATGGTCTGGGTCATATTGCACCATTGCCAACATTAAGCAGTTCAAATCAACTGTCACACCAAGTGCCTGGGTTTTTCATCAAATAGAGTTTCTTCTAAGTTGCCTCAAATCCAGAAATAATTATTTCAAAAATTGAGAGGATGGGAGGACAAGAATATGAAAAGAAAGCCCTAATTTATGCAAAGCTTTAGTAGTGGGATTGGATTTGTTCCACTCCATGTCTAGTCTTCTTTTAGCTATAGATTTTTTTCTGTCATTCTGCGTGTTTTTTATCCAGTGTTCTCTGGCTTTTTCTTATTTTTGCTTTAGATACTCAATATAGTAGTGACAGCCTATACAGGAAAAAAAAAAGTTTGATTTGCATAAAGTTAAGGGCCTTAAAATACTTTTTCCTTTAAAAAGTTCAATCTGATTCTAAATAAATTGGTTGGAAACAGCAGAGATATTTGGAGTAATGTTGCCACATTTCCATGAGCGATATCAGAATACAAAAATAGTTTTTCATTTACAGATAAAATAACAAGTAGAATAGGGTGTTTTATGTTCTCTGGAGAATGAAAGAAGCTTATTAAGTTTGGGGGAAATATGGGATGATTTTTCTGTTTCTTTTGTCCAGCTTCTGAGAGTTCCTAAAGTAAATCTTCTCTGCCAATCTTGCTAGATCTGAGAAACTCCCTCCTGTCTCACTTGTGTGTCTAGTTTCATTTTTAGCACATTGCTGCCCACCAACAGATTTGAATTGTATTTAGAAAGGTGTTCCAAGTCATACAGAGAGAATCATTGCTTCTCTCCATCTTGTCTTTCTTACTCCCCATCCAGCACACAACTTCACCAGCACAATAGGAACAGAATCATATTACATTTTAAACAAATATTCGCAAAAGAAAATAATCCAATCTTAAAACTTATGGAAACTTCAGACCAGCATATTGAATTTGATGAAATATTAGATTTTATCACAGCTATATACATGTACTGAACTATTTTGTAAAATATGTAAATGGTTTTTGTATATTATTCAGAAGATGTGTTTTCAATTGATTTTAATTTTCTTAAAAATCCTTCTTTGCAGCTAGGTTAAGTCATGACTTAGAAGTCATTTTATTTTGATAGTTAGGTTTATGTAGATGATCAGTAAATTAATTTCACTAATCTTCAGCTGTCAGAAAGTGAAAAAAATCAGAAGCTTTTGAATTAATATAGATTCATAATGACACTTTTCCTAGTATAGTAAAGTTTAGTGGGGAAAATATATTTTTAAAGCAGAACATCTGTTTCATGATCAATCTTTGAAATCCTTAAGATGAACTGGATGCTGCAATAGCTGCCCTCTTGGGTTTAGGTGTTGTTTCTTCACGGAATCCACGCCTGAATCTATGGTACACAATCATTAGGTGCCTCGTGCGACCAGTTCTGGTAGTGTTTCATCCTTTAGCTTTGGCACTCAAGTCACACTTCCTGTTCTGCTTGGCGGGGTAGCTGCACTTGCCCCAGGTGGACTTCTGTAGGTGGTGGTTCTTTTAGGCACAGTGGTGGCACAGCATGTGCGCATCTTGTGTGCTTGCTGAACAATGATAATCCTTTCGTCCCCTAGTTTCTGTGGCTAAAGAGAAAGAGCTAGTGGAAATTTTTTATATATATTGTAATTCTTAGTAGAATCACTGACTTTTCATAAAATATGGAGGAGGGGGGCATTGTGAGGAGAAGGACAGAATGAATATAAATAAATGACTAAATGAATGGATGTTTAGACAGAGAAGGGGAAAGTCTAATGTCCATATATCAAGTTTA
Organism: Antrozous pallidus; assembly: GCA_027563665.1. Classification (NCBI taxonomy): domain Eukaryota; kingdom Metazoa; phylum Chordata; class Mammalia; order Chiroptera; family Vespertilionidae; genus Antrozous; species Antrozous pallidus. Next base: position 59,512,549 of record CM050522.1, read on the forward strand.
TTTCTCATTTCAGCTAAATCTATCTTGAGTTTATAGCCAACATGATTTTAGAACGAGTTTTAAAAACAGTAGTGAGTGATATATTCTGTGCCTTTTACACTTGCAATTGTTTGTATGTAGATAGAACTAACTGAGGTTACTATGTCATATAGAACCATAGCCATTTTGACTTACGCGCACAGAATAATGGTGCGTTAGCCTTTTTTCCTGCAGCTTTAATCTGTGTCAGTGTTTGCTTCCTTCTGTCTATCGCACTTTATAAAAGTTCAGAGTCACTGGGTGGCCACTGAAGTGCAGATTTTTAATACAAGCCGGAATAAATAAATTATGGAAGTTGTGGAAATTAAAGGGTTTCCTTTCTTAATTACTAGTCATGCCTTGAATTGATTAATGATGTTCTGCCTTGTAACTTTACAACAGGATTTTCCATGGAAGAAAACAGATTTCTTTGTTCTAAGACTTCATTTGAACTAAGATACATATGCAGTTTGGTCTCAAGTGAGATGTAAATGACTTAAACATTTTTTATTTTTTGCCGAGGGAAATCTTTAAGTTTGCCTAAAATGTTAAACATTTTTCATCCTTTCATTGTTTAGATCAATAATTTATATATGATAATTTCTCCTCATTTTGTTATATACTCTGGCATAATTTATTTGAATCCTCTCTATAGTACAAAGATACTGCCTTAAAAATATTTAGAGTGGGTGTTGTTATGAAGTTATGCTTTACATTTTGTTTGTTAATAATGAAGTTATCATTATTCATCATGCTCCTAAAGAAGTTGGAATTCTTCTTATAATAGGCATATTAAGTGGAAGAAAGGTCTTAGAGTATTTCATTTATTTTGATTGAAGTTAAAATGAAAGTGTCTTTATGTGATATTAGGACATGAGATATAAGCATTATAAAGAGCTTTTAAAATATTACAGCATCTCATAATTTTGTAATGTAAAATTTATTCTGTATCTCATGTTTTTGCTCTTCCTTTAAGATAAGGAAATACATGCAGGTAAGTTAAGATTCAAAATTAAAGAATACCATCAGCCCAAGCTGGTTTGGATCAGGGGATAGAGCATTGGCCTATGGACTAAAGGGTCCCAAGTTCAATTCCAATCAAGGGCATATGCCTGTGTTGCGGGCTCAATCACCAGTAGGGGGCATGCAGGAGGCCGCTGATCAATGATTGTCTCTCATCATTGATGTTTCTATATCATTCTCCCTCACCCTTTCCCTCTGAAATCACACACACACTAGAGGCCCAGTACATGAAATTCGTGCACAGGGTGTGGGGGAGGGATGACCCTCAGCTCAGCCTGCACCCTCTCCAATCTGGGACCCCTTGAGGGATGTCAGACATCCTTCTCACAATCCAGGATTGTTGGCTCCAAACTGCTTGCCTGCCTGCCTCCCTGATTGCCCCTAACCGCTTCTGCCTGCCAGCCTGATCACCCCCTAACCACTACCCTGCCAGCCTAATTGATGTCTAATTGCTCCTCTGCCAGCTTGTTTGCCCCCAACTTCCCTCCTCTGCTGACCAGGTCACCCTTAACTGCCTTCCCCTGCAGGCTTGATCCCCCCCAACTGCCTTCCTTGCAGGCCTGGTCCCTCCCAACTGCCCTCCCTTGCTAGTCTGATGGCCCACAACTGCCCTCTCTTGCAGGCCTGGGACCTTTTTTTTAAAAAAATAATATACTTTTAGGATTAGCTCAGGTATCATATGTTACTGTCATCCCCCTGTTTACAGCCCTTCAATAGCTCTCCACTGTCTACCAGATAAAGTACAAAGTCTTTAACTGGATTACAAAGCCCCTTAAAAACATCTATAATGTCTTATTCTTATAATTTCATGGCTTTTACTTTATGGTTGGGCAAGACCAAATTGCTGATTTTATGTTAAACTATATTCTTTCTTCTTTGAGGCCTTTTTCATGCTGTTCTCTCTACCTAATTTATATTATCTTCCTTCCCTAGTAAGATTTTTTTTTTTAAGAAAGCTGTCCCATACACTGTACACCACACTAGCTGGGTCACATGCCATCCTAGCCTGAACACCCACACAGAACTATGTGTATCTGTATCTATTTACTTAGATATTCATGAATTCTCTAACTGTTTTTAGGATTGTTTCTTTTTATGTCTAACTTTTTTTATAATATACATTCCTTGAGAGCATCTACTTTGTATTACTTTTTCATCCCTACTACCCAACGTAATACATGAGTGCTCAGAAAATATTAAAGTGGTAGGTATTGTTTTAAGCTTGAAGTACGGGGGACAATAGGAAAGAAGACCTTCAGATCTCTTCTTTACATTTCCACTGCAACAATCCCAGATCAGATCATCATCATTTTGCATCAGACATATTGAAAAGCCTTCCAACTTGTGTTTCAGTCTCTAATTTTTTTTACCCTTCAACTCCATACTTAATCTATTATTTACACCACAGCTATGGTTCCCTTTCTAAATCTGAAATCTGTTATGGCACCTTGCAGCTTACCAATAGTCTCCTATTCCTTTTAATAATTTTATATTGATCTTATGAGAAAGACAAAACTCTTGAACATAGTTTACAATGCCATGAGTACTGTCACTCTCGATTTTCAACCTATGCTTTTCTTTTATCATAGAGTATGCTTCAGCTAGACTGAACTCCTTTCGTCCCCAGACCTATGCACATATTATTGTCCTTGACCTGAATACTCTGTTTCTGCCTTCACTCTTGCCCCAGTTCAATTATATAATTTCTGTTCATCCTCAGGCTTTAGCTCCAGAACCTTCTTGGACCACTCTATTCTCCACAGATCTAGTTAACTAACTCTGTGCTCATATTGCATTCCATATTTACCCATATCACAGTTCTTATGAGACTATACTGAGTTTGCTTGTTAGCATGTCTGTATCACACATATGATATGCTCCATTAATAATAGTAGCAGTAGCAATGGCAGTAGTAGTAACTGGTTACCACTTATACTTGATATATAAGCCAAGCACAATGCAAAGTATCCATCTTATTTTATAAACGAGGAAAATATGTTTAAAAGATGAAATACCTTCCCAAGTCAAAGAGCTAGTAAATAGCCAAACCAGGATTCTTAACCCAGGTCTTTCTGATGAGGCCCATACCCTTAACCACCATACTATATTGACTCCTTGGAACTATTTTATGGTTTACCATTGTGTACCCAGCATCTTCTCACACTGATTGGTATATAGTAGGCATTGTATAATATATGTTTAATTGAACAAACAATTGGTAAAACCAATACAGGGAAATAAAGATTTGAAGGTGGAGTTTGGAATGTAAATTAATTCATCAGATGGCATAAACAGTGTTTAATGAGGAAAACCATAGTGTGTTGATGACTTCTTAAAACTCAGAAAAGAATTAGAAGCAATGGAGGTATGGGTCAGAAAAATGACTCTGAAGAGAAATAGGGTATTAATATATACAAAAATATACATGTAGTAATAGGTGTTAGTTTTTAGTTTTTATGACAAACTTGTTACCAAAAAATAACTGATTTTCATTGCTAAAAACACATCACTTTTCTACTTTTAGCAGCTTAAGGATCTGATGTTTATTATTAAAATAGCCAAAGAAAAAGGTTAATACTTTAGCAATGAAAGTGTTAAACCTGGGTAACTTTTCATGGGACATTGGCCAAATAGAACAGTTTTCCTTTGGTGGTGCTTTCACATCTAGCCCTAGTTATTCAGAGTGGTAGATAGTAGTTGTAGCCATTTTTTAAAAAGATGACTTTGTAGAATAAAGAGAAAAATATTTGTTAACCTGGGAACAATCTGTGTATAGATAAATTTGTTTTTATAGAATAATCAATTTACTTCCAGCCTGAATTTGATTAGTAAGCATTTTACATGACAATTGTTTTATAGAGTCGATTAATGCTGTTGCCTTTTTAGCAAAGCAGATAAACTCTAAACATGAGGCTATGTTCATCCAGGAGCATTTCACACTACTGAAGCTGAAGCTGATCCTCAGAGTATGACTCAGATATATGCATTGCCTGAAATTCCTCGAGATCAAAATGCTGCAGAATCATGGGAAACCTTAGAAGCGGTATGTTAATTTTTTTTTTTCTTCTTTTGGTAACTGTGAGGCATAAAAGTAAATAACCTTCTCTCTCTCTTTCTCCTTTTAAGGACCTAATCGAACTTAGCCACCTGGTCACAGAATTCTCTCTCCTAGTGAATGTAAGTATATGACAGTTTTTGGCTCAGAGATGTTAGATTAATAGCTAAAAGGCTTTTATCAGTCATTAGAATTTTGACTAGAATTTATAATTTTTTATAATAGAAGTTATAATTTTTTATAATAGAAGTTATAATTTTTAAGACTGCTCTTAGGTCATGGATAGAAGTCTAGTTGTTGTCAAATTCCAGATAAGTTCAATAAACATTTATTAAGCACTTTTATGGAGCCATAAAAGGCACTGTCTTAGATCCTTGGCATTGGGGGTCTGATAAGGTTGGCTATAGAAATAAACGAAGCCTGTTCTCTGCCTTTAAGGATTTAAGTGGGTAGAGATATGCTTGGATCTCCAAACTTGAAATTTTAAGCATGATTGTTAAATGCAAAAATAAGGTATGACAAGAAGAAATATAAGCTCCAAGAAGCAACATTTGAGGGAGGAAGGGGTTGTGAGATGGAAGCATTAAGGAAGGGGTTATGAGGGGGAAGCATTAAGGATAGCTTCACAAGATAGGTAGCCTTTGCTTGAGCCTTAAAAATTGAGTAAAGTGTCCACAGGCAGAGTGAGAGGTACATTTGAAAATAGCTGAACAGAGATATGGAGTACAGTATAATTTAGGAGTGACAAGTATTGCAGTATAATCTAAGCATAAGGTACCATAGGCAAGCAAAGCAAGGATGGTTAGGGTCAGATTCAGTTGGCTTTGAAGGCTATACCAAATAATTTGAACTTTACTATGTAGGAGCCAGTATAGATTTTTGAACAGGTTGAGTGTGCTATGATCCATCCCGTCTGTGCTTCAGAAAGATTACAGTGTGAGGAATGGCCTTCGAGAGAGCAAGATTATAGGTAGGATGACTTGTTAGGAATCAATTGCAAGAGTTTCACCAAGAGCAATGGCAAAGCAAGTATAGTAGTCTCCCTTTTCCCTTATCTGTGGCTTTGCCTTCTACAATTTTGCTTTCCATGGTTTTAGTTACTGTGGTCTACCGTGTTCTGAAAATGTTAAATGGAAAATTCCAGAAAAAATAAGTTTTAAATTGTACATCGTTCTGGGTAGCATGATGAAATCTGGCACTGTACAATTCTGTCTTAGCTCAAGACATGAATCATCCCTTTGTCCATAGTATCCATGTTGTATATGCTCCCTGCCCTTGGCTTATCAGCTAGAATGTCCTAGTATTACAATGCCTGTGTTCCAGTAACCCTTGTTTTACTTACTAATCACCCCAAAGTGCAAGCATAGTGATGCTGGCAATTTGTATATACCAGAGTAAAGCTGTAAAGTATGTGTGTGTGCGTGTAGGAAAAAACACAGTATATATAGGGTTCAATACTATCAGTAGTTTCAGGCATCTACTGTGGGTCTTGCAACATATTTCCCATTGGTAAGGAACAACTGGGGTAGAAATTAGAGGAAGATGGAAAAGTCGAAGATATGAAACATTAAGGCTTTATTCTGCCTAATCAGGTAGCCAGTGATACTGTAACATAGATTAGAGAACATAAAGTAAATTTAGTGGGAAAAAATAGAATAGATTTGGTTACTATTTTTCTAAATTCTTTTTTCTTCCCGGAATTGTGTGTGAGAAGGTTGGATGTATGAATTATGTGTGTGTGGGTATGGATGTGCCTGCAGGAGCCACCCTGTTTCTGCTTATGCTTTTGGCTAGGTTTAGTTGATTTGGGGTTGTACATTTTTGAGTTATAATTTCCTTGACACCTGGCTTTAAATTATAACAGGTTACTAGATCAACCAATCTCAGAATTGGAATTGAAAAGGACTTAAAAGGTCAACTAATCTACTCTTGCCCCAACTTCTCAAATAGATGGTCTTTTGCCTCATTTTGAACAATTATAATGCAGGGACACATCATACTTCAACCATCCCATTTGGGGGTTCTTAGAAGTTCTTCCTCATGTAAAGTAAACTCTGCCCTTTAATAACTTCCCTCTGGTACTTTTGCTCCCTGGAGCCATATGCTGAATAAGTTTTATCTCTTTTCATGTAAAAGTTTTTCAGTCTTTTTGAGGCCACCTTCTCTTTCCTCACTCTATTCCACCTCACTGTATTTTCTTCTTTTAAAAATCCTTGATTCTCTAATGTATTTCTAGAATATGATTTCTAGGCTTATCAGTACTAGACCCTTACTCTGCTTGTTTTCTTTTTAAAAATATATATTTTATTGATTTTTCACAGAGAGGAAGGGAGGGGGATAGAAAGTCAGAAACATCAATGAGAGAGAAACATTGATCAGCTGCCTCTTGCACGCCCCCTACTGGGGATGTGCCCGCAGCCAATGTACATGCCCTTGATCGGAATTGAACCTGGGACCTTTCAGTTCGCAGGCGGACGCTCTATCCTCTGAGCCAAATCAGTTTCGGCAACTCTGCTTGTTTTCTAGTGTATGGATTTTTTTCTTAAATTGAATATTGTTAAAAAAATTTTTTTTGTTGTTAATCCTCACCCAAGGATATTTTTCCCATTGATTTTTAGAGAGAATGGAAGGGAGAGATAGAGACAGAGACAAACACCAATGTGAAAGAGACCCATCGATTGGTTGCCTTCAGCAGGCATCCCAACAGGGGCTGAAGGTCTGGCTCGCAACTGAGATATGTGCCCTTGAATTGAACCTATAACTCTTCAGTTTTGCGGGCAGATGATATAACCACTGAGAAGCAGCTATGGCAAATATAGCAAATTCTTTAAAGCATTTTCCTTTTTTTAAAAAAAAATATATTTCATTGACTCTTCACAGAGAGGAAGGGAGCGGGACAGTTAGAAACATTGATGAGAGAGAAACATTGACCAGCTGCCTCCTACACACCTTCTACTGGGGATGTGCCCGCAACCAAGGTACATGCCCTTGACCCAAATTGAACCTGGGACCTTTCAGTCTGTAGGCCAACGCTCTATCCACTGAGCCAAAATGGTTTCCTCACATTTTCCTTTTTTTGATGCCTCTAAGTACACAAGAAGCAAAATGAAGTTTCTGGATTAGGTATCTGTACAAACTGTTAATGTATTTATATATTAAAAAGAATGATACAAAAATCCCAAAATATTTGTTGTTTTTTTAATCAAGATTTATTTAATTGTAATGCATAATCTCTGATCTAATGTATCTTTTAAGATCTGTATGTCTAGTATATATACATATGTCAAAAGTCATTGGTATGTACACATGAAATGTGTGAGGTCTAATGTATGTAGATTATACTTAAAGTTTATTTAAAAAACAAACTAAACATGTTAAAAAGTTCTCATTGAAGACAAACACATTTCCCTTCTAATGAGATCAAAACAATGAAGGGTTTTGAGCCATTTAAACATTATATATACTAGTACTATTACATTATTAAGCAGTTCGTAATCTCTAATCTAAGGAAGGTTTGTGCAGGGAGAGTTAGACTATAGCCATAGCTCTATACAAATGTCCTATTTATAATAATCTGTGTAAGGACAGATTGTTATTAGGCAATAGCTCAAAGGAGAAACCCTGATTACTATTCCCAGGGTGACTAAGTTCTCATGACCACATGGTCAAGGACTCACAGAAGCTCCATTTAGTCAAAAAATGACTTGGGAACATAATCAGAGTGACCACATCCTCTCATTATCATCACATGGACATGATAGAATCTAAGCAAGTTAACCATTTATTTATGGAGCACTTTCTGTGTGCATTGTACTGAGCTAAGAATAAAGAATAGCATAAATTAGAATCTATAGGATAGTTATGACAATTACACAACATTGTGAATGTACTCAATTCCACTGAATTGTATACTTAAAAATGGCTAAATTGTGCCTAGCTGGTGTGTCTCAGTGGTTGAGTGTTGATATATGAACCAGGAGTCATGGTTTGATTCCCAGTCAGTGCACATGTCTGGGTTTCAGGCTCAGTCCCAAGTGGGGGGTGTGCAGGAGGCAGCCAATAATGTGTCTCTCTCATCATTGATTATTTTTATCTCTCTCTCCCCCTCTCTTTGAAATCAATAAAAAATATATTTTTTAAAAATGTTTAAATTATAAATTTTATGTTAATTTTTACCACAATAAAAAAAGAACTTACAAAACCATTGAGAGATCCAGATATGGTCTTATAGGTGGGGGTAAGGGGAGAGATCAATCAAAGGACTTATATGCATGCATGTAAGCCTAATCAATGGACACAGACAACAAAGGGGTGGGGGCATGAATGGGAGGTGGGGGGTAATGGGGGAATACAGATACATATGTATACCTTAATAAAGAAATTTTTTAAAAAGATGTTAATAAATTAATATGAACTACACCTCATCTTTATTTTTCTTTAGCCTTTATTGCTCAAGTGCTCTCTTTCCTGTAATTGTGGAACCAACCCTATTTCTAGTCAAGGAGAACTTTAAAAATGCTGGCCCAGTTGCTTAATAGCAGATAACCCTAGCAATAGGTCCAGTTTTGTCTCTACATTTTGCCTTATTCTCTATGGATTTTTAAATCCAGTTTTATTCTGGATGCATAAAAGCTCGGTCGTAATGGATTAGATCAGATTCCTCCATTATTACCTATATGACCATCGGGATGTTATTTGACAACTAGAGACCTGTTGCAGGAAGATTCCTGCAAGAATAGAGCTTCCTGTGGCCTGAGCAAAGCTCCCTCCCTTCTCTGCTGCCTCGCTCCCTTCTCCACTAACTCGCTCTCTCCCATCTCTGCTGCCTCGCTCCTGTCTCCACTGCCTCACTCACATCTCCTCTGCCTTGCTCCCTCCCCTCCCCCACCCCCCGCCCTGCTTGCTTACTTCTCCACAGCTTTGCTCCCTTCTATAGTGTTTGGCTTCCTTCTATGCTATCTTCTGTGTGTGGATATGCAAATTAACTGCCATCTTGGTTGGCTTAATTTGCATACTTGCTCTGATTGGCTTGTGGGTGTAGCAAAGGTATGGTCAATTTGCATATTACTCTTTTATTAGATAGAATAATGAGCTTTGTAAATTCATGGGAGGAGTAAATGAAATAATGCCTATTACTTCTCATCCCCTTCCCTTCTACTACCCCAATTACATTCCTGCTTTTGTTCCTTTCTTAGTTGATTCCCTTAAGCTCCTTACTTAGAATTCTACTTTTGCTACCAATATTATCTTTATATATTTTAGTACTATAGCTCCTACAGCCCTTTCCTGTTGCTAAATCCTCTGATGTCAGCATCCTACTTACCTACTTCATTTATTAACTACTCTAGGTGAATATAATTCTGTATTCTCCCCATATATATCGTAGCATTTATATGTTTGTTTTGGGATTTTTCTGTGTATGTGATTGCATATGATTCAGAATAGAGATTACACATATTTGGAGGTCAGAACCAGGATAGATCAATGTTATCTGGACTGGTCAAGATCTAAGAGTAGGGCTGGTCTTGAAAGCTGGCTAAAATTTGGAGTCAGTAATAAGGAAAAAAATTTTGAGTTTTGGGATTAACTTCTTAAACCATAGCTTTTCAAGCACAATCATAAAATTGCACAACTATTGGTAAGACTTCAAGAGAGAGCATTTTTATTGATATAAATGGATTTGGAAAAATAGATTTGTTGGATGTATTACTATTACTTGATATAGAATGTGTGCCTATAACTATCAACATCAACATTCAAAAGAAAAACAATTCACTGTGGCCTGTGTGGTTGGACATTGTACATGCACTGAAAGGTTGCCGGTTCAATTCCTGGTCAGGGCACATGCCGGGTTGCAGGTTAAATTCCTGGTAGAGGGTGTGCAGGAGGCAGCCAGTGGATGTTTCCTCCCACGTAGATGTTTTTCTCTCTCTCCCTTCTTCTCTTTCTAAATATCACTAAAATTTTTTTTTAAAGAGAGAAAAACAATTCTTCAGTAATATTGAAATTTGACTTCAAATGTGTAAATTGCATTTTTCTTGACAAATCACATTTTCTTCACTGCTAATTATGATTCCATTATTTTTCTAGGCAGATGTGGGATCTAATTCAATGTTTCTTAAAATGAAATTCGTAGACATATTCTTAGACTTTTGAATTTTTTTAAATGAAAAAGTCTCCATGTGTTACTCTAGAAACACTACAGTGATTCTCATAAGTGATTTAATTTATTGTTAAAGGGATGCTGAGAACATACACAAGCCACCAAAGTATATAATGTCAGGAAGAGAGTTTGAAGGTTGTCAAATGTGGGTACTACATGCAGATTAGTAGATACAGGAGGTTAGTAGATACAGGAGGTTAGTAGATATGGGTGAGGAGGCTTCTGAGCCACTGTTGTTAAGAGCTTGGGTTTCTGTACTGAGATAAGGTTGTGTATGTGTGATTTTGTTCAACATACAGACCCAAGGACACAGTGGACAGGTGGTGATCAGATTTGGCTCTGAGTCTGGCTGGTCATGCTGTGGACAGTGACTAACACTTTGACACCAGTTGCCTAAATCTGTTATTTTGAGTCCTTCTTAGTCAAGAAGCAGAGTGTGAAGATATGGGCAAAGTCTGGGATTCAAACCAAGCAAAATAGAGGAAGAAGAAGGCAGACCTACACAACTGAGGGATGACTACTGATCCCAGAATAGGGGGTGGTCTGCTCTCTGCCTTATTTCCATGCCCGTATTTAAGCAAACTTCCTTATGTCAGTGAATAAGTACTTAGAGGTGTGGGCTACTCCTCAGAGTGAGATAGTACTGGTGATTGCAGTGATCATGAGCATTACAGCTCAAGTAATCAGTAATCTCAGGCTTTGTTTTGTCTTGTGATTCTTTCTCCAATTATCCCAAAGTATTTTTGTGGAAAAAAATTTAAATAAAATTATTTTAGAATTTGACTTTATTAAAAAAAAAAAGTCATAGAGCTTCAATATCCAACCTTTTAGGAAGGAGCATTAAAAGATTTTCCTGAGGTCTTGAGATAACACTTGAGGTATTAGAAATTATAGTAATTCTGCTAGGTTCTGCCATCTTTTAAAACAATGTTTTTTAAATTCATTTCAGAGAGAGGAAGAGAACTGGAGAGAGAGAAACATCAATGATGAGAATCATCAATTGGCTGCCTCTTTCATGCCCCCTACTGGGGATTGAGCCCCTAACCTAGGCATGTGCCCTGATTGGGAACGAAGCATGACCTACTGGTTCATGGATCAATGTTCAACCATTGAGCCTCAGTGGTTGGCTTAGGCAGGCTCTGCCGTCTTGATAGAATTCTTTTGGGTCTGAGAAAAATGGAATTCTTTTGGGTCTGACCTTCCATCTCATCAGGATATAGAGATTGATGATAGACCTTTACATCTGTGATTTGTAGCAAAAGTTTTCAAGCAAGAATGGAAAGTGTGGGGTTGTCCTAAAGAGAAACAAGGGTAGGGTGTCAGAACTGGCATTTATGCTTCTATGGGTTGGTGGAGAGGGGAGCTGACATTAAAGAAGTTTTATTGTCTGAGCAGAGGTTCGGTAACCACTTGTCAGAAATGTTGTAATAGGGTTTTACACATCTGAGGGAAAAATCCACTCAATGACTTAAGGTTCCTTCTACCCAGAGATTCCGTGAGTCACAATTTCTGTTGTGTCAGTGCAGGTGTTGTCGTTTTATGTAGAATGATTTATTAATATATTTGATCAGAAACATTTTAGCTTGTCATGATTTTAAAATGTATTAAATTGTACAGGTGTAAAACACAGGACAGTAAATTCATTCTCTGCTCCTTATTGCTTATCAAATCAGAAGTAGAAAGATTTCATGGCAGATCAAACCATATTGTATTTTTATTTCTAAAACGTAATAATTTGTATTTTTGAGGTCAAGGTAGTATTGTTCTTAAGTCAAATTTGCCTGTTTTTAAACTGAATCTTCAAAGAGATAAGCTAGGGAGGTGTTGTTGTTGTTTGATTTTGTTTTTGTTTTTTTCCTGTCAAACCCACATGACATGTAAATGCTTATTTGAATTTCTTTTCTCCTGGAAAATAGATTCGTTTGGAGAATGTTTGTATGCTTGAATGATTTTAGTGTGAGATACTTTTTCCTATAAAGGTGCTAGCCTTTCATTACCTAATAAATAAGTCACTCTCTTTTTTTTCCACACAAGTGAATTTGTACTTTGGACATAGTTTATCAGATGCTATTAATGAACCACTATTAAGACTGCAAGGCTGCAGTACACAGGGCCTTGATTACAGGAATTAAAATAGTGTGTATTGGCTCTCTGCTGCTCCCCAGCAGGAATGCTCACTCATAATTCTTTTGCATCTAGTCTCAGCAGGAGAAGATTGACAGCATTGAGGACCATGTCAACAGTGCTGCTGTGAATGTTGAAGAGGGAACCAGAAACTTGGGGAAGGTAAGATTCTGCTCCTGCTGACAAATCAATGTTACTCTGGCTCCCAGGAATTTGTAGTATTAACTCAATTGATCTACTCTCTTTAATCTTGAGGGAACCAGCAATTAAGGAAATAAGGCAGAAATGACACATAGGTAGTGCAAGAAAAATCAGTGGCTGTAGTAATATTCTACTTGTTCATTCTGTTGGGAGAGAATTTTTTTTCAAAGAATAAACTGTGGTCCCACTATACGGCATTTGGTGTCAGAAGGAATTATTTAGAGGTTCAGGGGCATAGAAAGGCTTGCCAGAATCCAGTATGGACAAAAATCTGAGGGTGCAACAGCATGTGTGGAGTGGGCCCGTCTCTTTCCATAGTATTTTGCTTTTAACCCTAGTCATGGAACAATATCTGTGCAGGATAAAAACTTTGGGGTATCTGTGGCTGCTGAAACTGTTTAAGCCAGTGAGATAGTTAGTGGTTTGATTGTTTTGCAAGTAAATTCAATTTGTAGCAGTCCACTCTGTGTAACCCGTTTCTCTAAATTCTGAGGTCTGGAGCAATTGTATCTGGAATACTTTTTCTGCCCCCTCCTTCTAATACAATCTCTAAGGTTAATTATGTACCAAGAGTTAAAGAGGTATTGGCAGGAGTAATGAGAGGAAAATGCACATCATCACAGGCAGATATTCTCAACTCAATTTCTAAATTGAATTTTTTTTTTTTACAGGCTGCAAAATACAAGCTGGCAATTCTGCCTGTGGCAGGTGCACTCCTCGGAGGAGCAGTGGGAGGTCCGATTGGCCTCCTTGCAGGCTTCAAAGTGGCAGGAATTGCAGCTGCACTTGGTGGTGGGGTATTGGGCTTCACAGGTGGAAAACTGATACAAAGAAGGAAACAGAAAATGACAGAGAAACTCATTTCCAGCTGTCCAGATCTTCCCAGCCAAACTGACAAAAAATGCAGTTAAAAACCAAACTTCAGTATTATTGGCTCCAACATGTTTATACGAATGGACCTCTGTTGCTGTCGGACACTCAGCTTTTGGAACATAATTATATCAAGACTACAGGCCCGGTGCACGAAATTTGTACTCTTGGGGTCCCTCAGTCCGGCCTGTACCCTCTCCCAGTCCAGGAGCCCTTGGGGGATGTCCAACTGATGGCTTAGGGCCACTCCCCACCATCAGTCAGACATCCTTAGTGCTGCCACAGGTGGAAGAGGCTCCCGCCACCACCACTGCGCTCGCCAGCCATAAGCCTGGCTCAGGGCTTCTGGCTGAGCAGTGCTCCCCCTGTGGGAGCACACTGACCACCAGGGGCAGCTCCTGCATTGAGCGTGTGCATCATAGCAACCAGTTGTTCTGCCATTTGGTCAATTTGCATATTAGCCTTTTATTATATAGGACAGTGGCTGTAGATGCTCAAGTGGGATTGGACTGTGATAAGTGGATATATTTTTTTGTTTCCTGGGATGTTAATGGAATTGAGGGGACTGGGCTGAAGGGAGTATAATGTTTGTCAGGTAATTTAAAGACTGCCAGGGAGCACATTTTCTTCCTGGAAGTATGAAAACTGAACCCATAACTTTGATAAGGACATGAGATGTGTGGACATGTTGGGTAATGAAAGAATAGTTTCCTAACCCTGATTTGGAGATTCTAAGACTAAGCATATTATAAATATGCTTTTTTATCTTCTAAATGTAGGAAATTATTTAGGCCTGTTAGTAAAGAAAAGAATAGGAGTTCAGGAGCCTTTCTTATCAAATAGGAAATCCAGATCTGCAAGGACACAGGTGAAGTACACAGTGGAGTCATTGGATGAAACGATTGCGATTTCCTATAGGTCCACTATATTTTCTGATGAAGGAAACTAATAGTGAAAGAAAGGCTCAGTTCTCTTTCAAACATCTTAATCTGTGACACTGGCTCTCTAAACTCTTCCCTCTGTCTCTCTTTAAATAAAGACGAAATCGCAGGTGGTAGGAGGCAGTGTTATTAAGCCAGCACTAAGCTGTTAGTCAGTTTGTCTCTTCGTAGAAGTAGTGCTCTCTGCCTTCCTTCCCTTGTACTTTCTTTGACTTGTGGGGTGAATTCCACCCAGGTATAATGATGGGTTTTGTCATAATTTGCTTTTTTAAAATATATTTTTTATTGATTTCAGAGACGAAGGGAGAGGGAGAGATAGTAATATCAATGAAGAAAGAGAATCATTGATTGGCTGCTTCCTACATGCAACACTGGGAATCGAGCCCATAACCTAGGCATGTGTTCTGACTGGGAGTAGAACCGTGACCTCCTGGTTCATAGGTTGACACTCAAACCCTGAGCCACACCAGTCAGGCCTAATCTGCTTTTTAAAAATTGTCTCCCATCTTTATTCATCCTTTCCTATAATCTCTAGGTAAGAGAGGGAGGGAGGCAGGAAGGAAGAGATCTCCAAATATTTTCAACATGATTAGAATTTGAGCTAAAAAATTAGCAGGCAGGGCATCTTCCAATCTCAAATGACTGATGTACCTGCCACAGAGAAAGTTTCTAACCCTAGGTCTTTTCAGCTAGCCCTTGGTGAAGCTAACAACTAGCTTTCTACCTCATATCTCTTACTACCATCCTTTTCCCCAGGCTTTGCTCCTCTCTCCTGTGCTTTCCTTCACTTTCACAGCTGCTATTTCTTCCCAAGAGTGGCATTCTGCTTGCCTTTTCTCATATTCAAGTTGATGGACAAAGCCTGGTGCCAACATTCAGTCCTGATGGATTTGTGGTGCTAATTGACCCCAATCCAGTGTCTATATCAAAAGAGCAAAAAGGTTTTACATTTAGAAAGAAAGAATTTAAGGTTCCAGGCAGCCACATCCTGTACTTCCAACTCATTTGAAGTAGGAAAGAACCACCTTTTGCCTTACTCTTTTTTTCTGAGGACAGAGGAAAGGGCACCAACACCACAAAAGATCTGAGCTTTCTCCGCTCAGGAGCCTGTCATCGGCAGTGGAATGGCTGATCATTTCTCTCTTGCTGATCTTACTCTTGACAACTTTTATTGATTGCTACCTTTTATTTCTGTCTCTAAAGAGACTTGCTTCTTCATACTTTTTGACTCTTCTCACCAATAAATTCCAAAGAGAGGAAGCACCATTTCTTATTGTCCTTAAATAACAATACAATATCAAGTACTATATTGCTGCCTGATGACTTGTTACTTTAATATAATACTTTGAACAAGGGTCAGATTCTGATCCAGTATTTGATATTGATACCTGTAAGGCTGGGATAATTACTTTTGAGATCCACTTTTTACAGTTTTCTGATCTATGTCCCTTTAACACAAGTCGTTCAAGCCAGAATGAGAATCAGAATTACTTGGGGGTGCCTGTTTAAAATAAGATTCCTAACCTTCAGTTCCACATGTGATTCTAATAATGGTTAGTCTAGCCTGATCAGCTAAGCTTACAAATTTAGGATAGTTACAGCAAGATTCAGCTGTATCACTGAATTCTGTAATTTCTAGCATTCCCTTCAGCAATGCCCAGTCTTCATCACTGCACATTATTCCCACTGCATGCGTGGAAGCCCACGATCTTAACACAACTAGAGAGTCGTCATACTGCCAGGCTGGTTTTATAGCAGGACCTGAAGGAGAGAGGAGGTCCATAATTAAAGCTCACATTTTGGTCTGGGCTCTCATTTTTATTGAGCCAGTGTGAGACATCAGTGTATGTGCTCATACAGGCCTTTGATTTTTACTAATCAGGATTGGAATATTACTCTAGAAGTCTTCATGAGTAGGCAACGTTATAGTCCTTTTAAGAAAGTTTTATTTAAACATATTTAGGACTTGTATTAATTTTCCCATAGTAGAACCTAATAGCCAACTTTTTGTAGAAGTGTTTAATCGATTATCAATGATATGCCTATAAACTATAGTGTTTAGAAGTATATATTAGTTAATATGACAAACTAATCTTAAAATGGAATTTAATGCCCAGATCAAATTCATCTCTGTGATTCATGTCTTATTTTTACTGCAACAAGTTAAAAGTTAAGGAACACTTTAAGCACTTTTATTAAGTTATTCATGTTTATAGAGGCATAGTGGGTAAAGGTAGCACTCCTAAAGACTTTTTGATAAAATAAACTAATAATTTTTTTGCAGAGCAGAGACTGAAATTTTTTGGTTGTAACCCACAATAAAAAATGCACTTATATCAAAACTCAGCATATATATAATAGAACTATTCTTACTTTTAATGTGCAGCTCACTCTGATGTTTTTTAATGTTTTAGTTTCTAAAATATGCTGGCTGCAACATACTCAAGTGATTTCATCATCTACCAATAGGTTGAGACCCTTAGTTTGCAACAAACACCACCATGTTTACAGGGGAACTGATACTCATTGAATAGCATCTGCTTGCCAGGCACTTCACTAGCCATTGTACAGGTAGGGAAACTGAGTCTCAGGGAAGTTAAACAATTTGCAGAGTTATTCAACTACAAACAAATGAAGCTAGGATGTTAACTAGCTCTGTTGAACTACAAAAACTCTTACTGTCATACTATGCTACTTCTGTATATAATACCAAGGTGGGCCCTTCATTCTGCTTCACCCAAACACCCACATATTCTGTAATGCAGGATTACTTCAAAATTACACGTGCCATTCATTTGCACTTTTTAAAAAAACTTCTTTCCTTAAAGCAGTTTCAAAGTTTTTAACATTGGCCAATGCAGAAGTACATAGTGCTGAGTTTAGTCCTTAGACTAATCCACCCATACATTCTCCAAATTTCCTTATATTTGTGGGTTATAACTGTCACTTAAGCAGTGAATTCTATATTTAATTTAAAAATTAAAATTTTTAAGCCAAATCTTGACTCCAGTGATTATTATGCTTTAAATGGTGCTCTTGGGAAGCCATGCACTCTGTGTGACACTAGTATTAGAACATTTTTGAAACTGCCTCCAAAGACATTGGCAAATCACATGAAAAAGCCATCTCAGTGTTTATTAGTCAAAGACTATACCTTATACCTCTCCTTTCTTCCTTCCTCAGTTTTTCTTTTCCTCTGCCAGCTTAGCTCTCCTGGCCACCTGTGCTGGAGTGAGTAACCTAAGGATGCCCAGAAAAGGGGGTATGCTGGCCAGAGTCGCTGGAGCAAGAACTTACTTTTAGGTTATACTGAAGCTGAGTGCCGTTAAAGGGAGAATATTGCAAGTGCCTACACCTTCCTCTGGGGCTTTTGCCTGCCCAGAGTGTCCTAAGTAGTTTGCCCAGAAGAACTGAATACTGGTAAATCAATCACAAGAGATTGAAGAAACCTGAAAAATAAATGGGTAATGTGCAGCATTACCTATTACAGAAAAAAAACCATGCCGTACTTTTAAAAAATGGACAGGTCTCCCCTTTGTCCTTCCTTGTGCTCTATGAAAGAAAAGTTTTGAGATGGAGGATGAAGAAACGCCCGGGAAAAGGTTCTCCTGTGGAAAGGCACGTTTCCTTCTCTCATAATAAAGTACAATGTGGCTGTGGCTCTCAGGCCCTTATGAATGTTAGACAATGTTCTTAAGTCGTTAGAGGCCAAATAAAAGGTAGGGATGCTTCCCTGCTAGCCTAAGTTAATTTAAATAGTTCAGGTTCTGTTTGGGCTTTTACTCACACTTTATTTCTAACAGGTGGTTCTCACTATTTATAGTCATTAATTTGACACTATTTTACAGAGAGACTTCTTGGGTATTATAAGCAATCAATGGTAAAAGATCCATATTTTATTATCCACATCATTGCCCTCAAAGGAATTATTTACTGTGAGAGACAAATACATCTGTGCATATTAACAAGAGAAATACATTGAAAGAAAAGTGTAAAAGGTGTCAAAGATAAATGATTTGCCCAAGATCAAAGCTAGTTTGCACAGAGGTAGAATTATAACTACATGGTCTAAGAACAAAATTTTAAGTAATTTAACTGAAGTTTTATTATGCCAGATCAAGTTGCCTTTTGAGGCCTGTGGTCTTTCAAACCAGTTTCATGTTCTAAACCAGGCAGTAGCTATAGTAGAAAGAGAATTGGATGGGGAATCGCGATGAGAGTTCTAGGTTTGGCTTTGTCTCTTGTAGTAAGCGTTTTCTTAGGCTGCCTTTTCCCATTCCAGCCAGGGATTCCCCAACTGTAAATTTCAGGGGTTATCAGCTTGACTCCCCCATTCTTTATATCTTGACTCTCACTGGGTCCTGTCAATCAACTTTGAAAGTTAGTTGCATCAACACCTCAATATATTCGTGGCCATCACTCTAGTAAAAGTCTATTACCTCACATCCCCCACCTCACTTTCCCGCAGGTTAAGCCACTCCACACATCACTGCCCCAAGAATGAGAACAAGGTCTGGCTTTCATTTTTCAACTGAAATATTTTCAGTTGCTTCCTTTGAATACCTGAGAAAGTTTAAATTCCTTAGGTTGGCATTCACAGCCGTCCGTATTCTGGCCCCAGCTTTATTGCTTCAGACTCACTACTCATCATCTGATGCCATTGACAGCCAGACATTCCACAAGGATGGTTTTAAGGTTTCTCTGTGGTAAAAGTATAAACTGGTAACATGCTGTTAACATTTTTCCAGGCTAAAATAACTTCTGTGAATGACATTTTACACACACAGAAAGTCAGCGGAGATTTGTTTAAACTCTTAGAACAAACCAAAAAGTTGTTTCTTAAGAAAAAATAGCCCCCCCCCCAAAAAAAAATTACATTCAGTTTCTTAACTTCCAAAACAATGTCCGTCTTGTCATCTGTGCATCAGATAGCCAAAGCATGTGTGTGGACTTTTCTTCAGCAGCATAGATGCCCCAGCCTTGAATGGCCCATTGTCCAGCTCCTGTGGGAAACTAGACTAAGAAATATTTGACAAAGACAGTCTAGAGTACATGTTATTCATACATTTCTCAAGTATTTGAGATATTCTGTACTAAGGCTAATCACTAAAAAGATGTTTACCTGGGTTCCGTTAATTAAGCCCCCTAGAGATATTTTATTGTTAAACCCTTGGATTTGGCAAGGGTTAACACAACTAAAGGCCTAATGGTGAGAATTTCTATAAATTCTGTAAAGCTTACTGTTTATTTTGTTGAGTGGTGCTTGTAAGGAAACATACAATAAATTCACTCATTTAACTAACATTTAACTGAATGCCTTTTGTGTATTGAATGCCAGGGCCACACATAGAAAAATATTAAACCTATAGAATCTACCCTTATAAACCATTCGGACTAATAACTTCAGATGCCTGAAAGCAAGTAAATCACAATAAATTGTGCTAAGTGCCCTAAAAGAGGAATGAGCAAAGTTACAAGGGGCACATGGGATAGAGTGACTAGCTCTGCCCGGAAAGTAGAGGAAGGCTTTGAGACATGGCATTTGAGCAGGACCCTAGAGAAGATGCCCGACTGTAGACCAGTGTAGGCTTCCAAGTGGCAGATTAATTACACATAGAAAGGGTTCAAGACATGAAGGAGCTAGTTTGCTTAGAGAAAGCCAGGGAGTGATGTGAGTAATGAAGCTGGGCAGGGTAGGTTTGTTTTTTTAATTCTTTAGTTAAAGAAATTTATGTATTGCTTTGTATCAGATAAAACTATTATAACCCTCTTGAGTTCTTCGTTTTGGTTTCATTACCAAGGAAGTTAGGTATATTTGGCATATTTGCTTTCCTTTCTAAGTTTGGACTTAGGCAAAGGCAGAGCTTTGTACTTTCTTGTCTCTCTGCTGTGAGATCCCCTGCTTAATATTTCATGCCTGCTTTCTTCCTGTCCTGCTGTTTATTCCATAAATATTAATTGAAAACCCACCAAGAAAATAGTCATGAGTTTCCTCAGTGTCCAAGACCTTTATGGTCCAGTTTTTCATCTCTGCATGAGTAACTGTTGATCACTGCAACTCAGGGGCTCCTATCTTCACTTTTGGCGCATTCTGCAATGTTTTTACAAGTTAGGTATTTAGTTCTTTCATTTGCAGTGGTGTGGTCTCCCGAGCTAGATTGTGGCAGGGACACAGTATCATCTGCTTCTGGGAGTATTTCACGGTCCGAATACAGTGATGAGAAAAGGAAAAGAAGCTACACTCCCGTTAGAGACCCCCAGAGGCAGTCATGGTATGAGTGTTCTGCTATGTCTCAGACACATGTATTGAAATGAGAAAACTTTCTAAGATGAATCAAGCCTTTGCTCAGTACTTACTTTTGTATGTTAACATAGGAGTGAACGATGCAGGAGAAGAAATCGGGGAAACGTCTCTAGGACTTGGAAGTCATGAATTGAAACTTTCAGAATTTAGAGGTAAAGATATTTCTCTTTTTCCAATTATAAATCATGATTTGGAAGAGAGAGGATCCAGGAACGGAATCATTGGAGAAATTAATGGTATGGGAAAAACCGAGTTTACCTCCTGTTTTACCATAAAATTGGTGTGGTCAGAATAATAGGGATCCAAGAAGGATTTATAATCTGATTATAGTACACTGTAGGAACAGTAGCAGCAGGAATTTAATTGCTCTAATAGACAAGCAGAGTTTGAACTTAGGCAAAGGCAGAGCTGAAGTGGTAGGCATTTGACAGAGTTTGAACCAAGGTCTCTAATACTCAAGCTCATGCACTTACTTATTCCACTAAACAGCCTCTCAGTTAGTTACCTGATAGCAATGAAAAGGAATAAAGTGTTTGGCACTTACTAATTCTTCATGGACGTTAGTTCCCTTTCTTTCCTCTCTAGGTTAACAGATTGCTGCCTCTTATCTGGGTTAAGGTGGGAGTCAACAACTCAGACATTCTTAGCCTTTCCTTGTTGCACTCTCCCCCCTCCCCCCGCTCCAACTGATACCTTGCTTATCTTACAGGGTGGTCATGAAGATTAAAAGAATAACATGTTAAGTGCCTAGAATGGAGCCTTGCTTATAGTACCGTATAAATGTTAGATTCTACTGTTATTTTATCATGTACCTACAAGAAGAGTGTTACGGAGACATCTAAAATGAGTGAAGACTTGACAAAATATCAAGAATGCTTAAAATGACTTAAAAAGGGCTCAGTTAATAAGGTGGTATAATGATGACAGATGCCTGGTAAAAAATATTTTTAATCTATTAAGAATAATTTTCAAACATGAAAATGTATAAGATCTGGTTCGGAATAGGATGACCATACATTCTAGTTTGTTTGGAAAAGTTTTTATTTATATCTGTTGTGCTGGTGATATTTAAGAAAGGAAAGAGAGAAAAAGATGGTTGATTCCTGTGTGTGCCTTGACCCTGGATCAAACCCACAACATTGACTTATCAGGATGGTGCTCTAACCAATGAGCCACCAGACCAGGGCCCTTTTCACTCAGATGTCCTGGTCTGCACGACAAAGTCCCATGGCCACCCTAGTTATAAGGTGTGGAAGTATTTTTTTTTAAAGCGTCTGTGTTTCAAAAGAATCTATCATTTGTAGGCTTAGATTAAAAAACATTCTAGCCGAGACCGGTTTGGCTCAGTGGATAGAGCATCGGACTGCGGACTGAAGGGTCCGGGTTCGATTCCAGTCAAGGGCATGTACGTTGGCTGCGGGCACATCCCCAGTAGGGGGCGTGCAGGAGGCAGCTGATCGATGTTTCTCTCCCATCGATGTTTCTGACTTTCTATCCCTCTCCCTTCCGCTCTATAAAAAATCAATAAAATATGTTTTTTAAAAATAAATAAATAAATAAAAATAAAAAAAAATAAAAAACATTCTAGGTTTAGTGGGAACTTGTAGATGTGATTTTCAAGTTCCATCAGTAATGTCTAAGGAACCAGAAAACAAAAGAGGTGTTAGAACACTGAGTTTGGGCAAAACTAAAATTTAAGGAGTGAAGCTGGATTGTAGAAGCCACAGACCAGGGAATTTACCTTGTAAGCCTAGACAATTTCAGAAATGGACTCTTAAGGTTTTACCTCAGAAAGCCATGCTCGTTAAGAATGGGTAATTGTGAATTATGAAAAATTGCTAAGTTAGAATAGATGCTTCCTTCTGCTTTCCCCACTGTGTGCAGAACCAGGAATACCCTGCTCTATTCCCTGTCCTGGGCAGTGGTTAGGGCAAGAAAACAAATGTAGTTACCAGGCTTCCAAGATTGACTTGGTCCTACCCAGGCGAGTGTACACCTGGCATCGAGAGCATACAGCTGCTTCCTTAGCATCCATCCCAACAAGTAAAACAGCACAGATAGGCAAGCCTGTGACTCTTTACCCAAAAGGCCCAGAGTTGGGAGAGAAACAACAGGGCAGCAATACTTGGCTATAATAGTACTTACTAGTAGAGAATAGTGACAGCTATTACTGTAACTCTCCTGGGGAGGGGAGGGGCGGAGAGGAGCCTGATGTATTTAAGAAAACATAGCTAACTCTAGCCTGATGTATTTAAGAAAAATAGCTAACTCTTTCTGTTCCTAGCCAAGAAACCACTTCCTCTAGGAAGGCTCCCCTAACCCCAAGGCTACACACACCTCCATCCCTCTGTGGTTAACTCACACCACTCACCTGCAGTGCTGTTAGAATCACCCTTTCACCTGTATTTTAACTTTGAGCCCTGCGATGGCAGGGGCAGTCTCTTGTTCTCTGTTGTATCCTTAGCCTGGCCACTGTAGATAATCAATGCTTGCTGAATAGTAAATGTCTTATAAACCATACAATGTATTTTGTCAACTCGGTATAGTCTGTCTTTCCCCAAGGCCGAGTGACTAAGCTAGGGGTCAGATCTACCTCACAGAAAACGTGCTGCTCATGGGAGTTTCCAGCACCTCTGCAGGGCTCTGCATTGCCCCAGGGGGCGCTCGCATGTCACTCTGATAGTGTAAGATTTTAATCAGTTCTAGGCTAAGACTTAGGACCCCATAGCCAATTTAGGATGTAGAATTAAAGGTGACAGCAGGTAATTGTGAGTCACAGATGAGTCAGCAGAGCCCATCCAGTCATGGTGATGCTTTCTTGTCCTTCATTTATTCGTTCATCTTATGTAATATGGCCCCATCAGATTTATTGATCACTTACAGTGCTCTAGGACTAGGCGGCCAAGAACAGAGTTCTGCTTCCAGGGTACTCATATGGTGATAAGAAAAAGGGGTACATGTACTTCCAACTTTGTATTAGACTGGGTACTCTAAAACTCATAAAGGGCTGTTGGACCACAGGAGTGATCATTGTCCTAGGCCAGTGGTCGGCAATCCGCGGTTTGCCGCTGTGTTGACTAATGAGTTTGTCCACCACTGTCCTAGGCATTGGAGAATGGATAGAAGGAATTTACTAAACGTAGGGGAGGGGAGAGGAAAAGGGACATTTTAGAGAAGTGATTTGTAAGCTGCCGTTTTCCTCACCTCCTGATACAAAAACCTACTTTCTAATGGCAGACTGGGCCTTCCCCAGTGTGTCTGCAAGAGGGAGCTTTGACTCTTCCGGTAAAGGCACATGGATTCATATAGCTTCTTGTTCTGATTCAATTAATCTAAAACCAAACGGGAAGAGCTTGTGACTATGGGTGGTTATCTGTATTCTGAGTAAAATGTTCACAATATATTTATGATGAATTAAATTAGTAAAATCTCAAATACAGAAATATTTTATAAATATAGTTTTATTACTTGGAAGTACATACAAAAATTCAAACACAGCTTAAAAAAAATAAGTTGCCAAGCAGAGGTCCTATCCAACCAGTTTTAATGAACACATAAAACAGTTATAATCAGCATAAAACAACTTTAAGTCATGAAACAACTTATTGTCCTCAGGGTCTTTAAATATTGGACTTAAAAACTGGTTTTTGTTTTATTCTTTACACCTATTTAAATCTTTTCCCTAAATATAGACGACTAACATTTCAGTTTGGTTCATGAGATTTTCATTCAGAAAAATAGGTAAAACCCTTTACTAGAATTATTTTGAAAGCTGAAATACTGTATGTCCATTTCTACTCTCCTATTGTCTCACATTCTCTATGGGTTTCTCAAAAATTCCCAATAGTTGCTAACGGAGAATGCACTTATAACTTCAGCAGCTCTTTGGAATACTGAAGTTAGGGCCGAAGAGTCCTGAAATTATTTAAGGAGGCAAGATTTCTTTTTTTTTTCCCCCCTGATTTTATTTGTGGCCAGACTATATCTCCTTGTCAGAGAAAAAAAAAAATTCATTTTGCTTTCCCAATTGTTAATCCATTACTATTTTATTCATTTAAAAAATTTTTTGTGTGTGTGTTTTTCCCCATGACTTCTTGGCAACTTCAGCAAGCTCTTCAAATTTAAGTTCATTCTGAGCTTTAAATGACAGTTAACACATTTCACTTTCTCCTTTTTGGCCTTTACCGTGCCAGTTTTGTCTTCTTTTGTACATGACTTTTGACAAAAAGACTTCATCAGAGAGCTCTGAGATGCTTTAGATCAGGAACATTTTTTCTGCCAAGGTCCATTGGCTATTTATAACATCATTCATGGGCCACACAACATCATCAACTTAAAAACTAGCCTGCTGTATTTGGTCATTTAATTAACTCACCTCTAATCCTTGGTAGGGCCAGACCAAATAAATGATTTTAAAGGCTCTATGTGGCCCTTGGGCCAGTTGTATAGATGCCCCATCTCTAAATGTTGAGAAATTTATATAAAGTTTTCATCTTCTTATGGCCCCTCACTACTGGAACGGTTTTTGAAAAACTAGTAAAGGGTCCGTTTCTAGTTCTGGTTTTGCACTCAACTGTGTTCTTGTTTAGTCTTTCATTCCCCTCTTCACAGCTGAGGAGCCTGTGGCTCCAGGTAGACGGGATAAAATGAGACTTCCACCTACAATGCTCAATTCATGTTACAGAAGGGAAGGAGTCTAAATTGTGAGTTCTAGATTTCTGGAAGTTCTCTTTATACACCCAACTGGTGACAAATCCCTTCGGAACCTCTATCTGCCATCTCTTACCTCTGTTCCTGTCCATCTCTGCTGTCACTGTCTTAGTTGTGGCCAATGCGTCCCGCTGCTAGACTCATCTTATACCTAGATCAGCAGCCATAGTATTCTTCCTCAGAATTTAAATATGAACATACTTCTCTGCTTAAAATCTGCTGATGGACCTCTACTGCCTGTAAGGCACAGTACAAACCCCTCAGGTGGGCATACAAAGCCCTGGAGAATCAGCTATCGTTTCCCTAGCTACTTCCCCACCCACCACCCACCAGCTCTGTGTCAAGAACTTATTTTCTGCAATACATTTTTCTGTTTTGCACGTAAGCTTAATGAGTTTTTATAAATTGTCGCAAATTCCTGATGGGTGCCGAGTCCTTCGGGGGAACAAAAAGTACCCAAGGTCATTTTGCATCCCATTCATTCCATAAACGTGATGATGAGTATCTAGAAATGCCAGCTATGGAGACAGGACCTAAAACTCGGTATCCTCACCCTCAGTGGCTTCAGTCTAGAAAGATAACGGTAGTGGCACTTCACAGTATGTGTGAATGCTAACTAATGCAGCCTCAAATCCACTCATTTTTAACAGCCATCCAATTACCTTAGATCACAAATGGACATGTGTTCCTTACGGCTTTTAAGGAATTACAATTAAATGCTCTCAAGCCACGGCTCTGCAACCCAACACTTGAGTGTTATCTTTTATTTTTTAAAGATAATTATAAGATTACAGCTAATTGCATATGCTACTTATGGTTTTGTGAATTATAACTTGTTGATTATTTATGAATTTTCATCCTGGCCACCTCAGATTTGGTCCATCCTCTGACCTAAAAATTACAACTCTGATTTCAAAGTTATTGATTAAAAGTAATGAAGGTCCAACCTTTAGGAAGCTGTCCTGCTTTTCTGGTTAATCTGGTAAAATACACTAAATATGCCCCTTATCACCTTATTGATGATATTTATTATTCTGAATGGAATAATGGATAAGTCATGCATAAGTAAGACTTATAGGCTGATTTTTAAAAATAACAATCATTAAATATCCATTTTAAATATTCACTTTATTTCAAAAGAATTGGAAGATGTTACATATATTACATACTACATATAATGGCACGTCAGCCTTTTAAGCTTAAAAATAATCTCTCCCCAAACTGGGATTGACTTAAGACTGCAAATATAAAATAACTCTTGGCCTATAGCACCAACCCAAGCCCAGAGGAAAGCCAATTTTGAACCTGTCTGTCCCCTGGCACTGGGCTTCCTGATATATGGGGGGTCCTCGCCCTCGGGTTTTGTTCCCGGCAGTACTGAGGCCTGGCACAGGGACCCCTCTGACTGTACACTGCAGGCCTGGAGATCAGAGAATCTAGAGGGTAGGGTCCTCTGACAATTTCACAATGTAAAAAACTAAAAACTTATGTGCCTGTTGTCTTCATTTTTTACCTATACAGTTAATAACAAGATTACAAGAAGAAGAATTATGAAGTATAATTTGCTGGTTTTTCTCTTTGGAAATTGAAGTGTCATGATTGGAGGAACCATAAATAGTTCAATACTGGTAACCTGCTCCACTACTATTTTCCTTTCCCAGCCTAAAATTCACTTAGACACACACACAGAAATTTAATAACACCTTTCATTTTGTTAATTCATAAGGAGAATTCCTACCAGATTATCTGGCTTAAGGTTCTTTTCCTTTTCAAAGTATGTTTAAGTTACACATTAAGAATCCAAAATATACCCCTATGGAATTTTCATAAGCAATAGCCAACCAATCAGTAAAACACAGTACACAATGTGGAAATTTTAATTTATTCCCCACCCAAGTATCCACAATATGTGCCCCTTTAAATTTGAGAAATGTGATAATGAAAATACCAACAGAACTGGTCATATGTAATGAGAAAAAAAAACACATAACACACAGGAAACATCAGTCCTCCCTGATCTAATAGTGAGAGTTAATGGTTGTTTCTGGCAATGTCACCTTTCACTTAATTTATAAAAATTTTACAGGACAGACTTAAAGTAGACAGGCCTCTAATTCTTGTTTGTGGGTTTTTTTGTTTTGCTCTTTTTTGGACCCTAAAAGAGTTTTTTAAAAGAGGCTATATTAAGTGACAATGCATTCTGAGTCGGGGGAGAAAAAAATTAAAAACCCAAAACTTATTTCAGTTTATTCAAAATAAAAATACACATAGAATTATGAAAATATAGGTTTACTATTTCCACCACGTAAAGTTGATGCTGCTGTTTGAAAGTCAAATTGTTTTTCAAGTTTTTAAAGCTCATCCCGATCTCTCAATAAAGTATACCTATATTCGCTGGGTGCTAGTTTCTGGAAAGAGCTCTCAGGGGGACTACTTGCTACATCCTGGGTGTCCTAAAGAGAAAGAATAAAACATTTTTATATCAATATATTTTATGGAGTTATAATATTTAAATAAGAGAATTAGATGAATGATAGTTACCCTGTAATTATTTAATAATCAATAAAAGGTAGCTACTGTGTGCCAAAGATAACGAGTTAAGTTTGAAATCTTGCTTTCCCCATTTCGTTTATGCCTTTACTCTGATTCTCCAGGGCAGGGCAGGGCTGTCACAGGCCCACTAAATATGGACCTGGTGGCAGCTCCAGTGGTGCAGAGGAAGGAAACAAAATACCCGACACCTGGGTGCATTCCTAGAATATTTTATAGAGCCAGGACAACTCTTGACTAAGTTGGCCCCAACCCTTCCCTCTTACAAATGACTAAGAAAATTAAAGGCACCTACTTCAGTAGCTAGAATTACAGTTACCTGGATGCTAAAAATGATCAAAACTAAGTTAACATAAGGAGGAAAACAAACACTTCTATATAATACTTCAAGAAATTAATTTCTGCATTATTTTCATTATTACATACAGTAGATAAAAATAGTGGAATTCTAAGAGTGACTTCCAAGAATTTCTAAGAAAAGGCAGTGTATTCTATATTTTATTTCCATACTGTGAGCTCTTCAAGAGCAAGCATGATTGTCACTTTTTTAATATCCCCTGTAGTTAACATAGGCACACAGTACATATGTTACATCCTATATCTAATGGCACAACTGCATTATCATGGTTAACAATGTGCCTACAAACTTCCCATGTAACTTGGACATGTTTCACTTCCCCAATATATTTTTAATTTTTTTGTTATTGAAATATATGTTTGGTTTAATTTAACTGAAATTATATTACTATAAATAAACATATATTTAATGCCATTAGCATACAAAGATGACAAAATATAAAGAATTCAACTGTCTAATGGAGAAGTTGAAACAAATCAGGATAATACAACAATGATAAGCTATATCCTTTCATAATATGATAAAGTACTAAGCAGGCTGATTTTTCTGATGAAAACAATCACCTGGATTATTGCCAACAATGTGCCTGCTTCTACACTTGCTTAGTTATCAAAGAAAAGTCTGATCACAGATTTCAAGGAAAAAGCATGTCATCCGATTCCTAAAGAGAACTCTCGACTCTCAATTTGACTCAAAGAGAAGAAAATTTCACTTAGTCTTTATTTTTCTTTTATATGTGGAGGTTCTTTGGGCACAAGAGTAGACTGAAGTTTTGAACATATAAAATAGAGTTTGATATATCTCATCTTCCCTTTTGGTATAGTGGGGGATATAAATCGCTAATGAATGCACATTTAGGGGTATTTAACAAAGGAGGAACACAAAAATAGTAAAATTCTCAGATTTTTAAAAATATATATGTATATTAAATACAGAATGTCAAACATTCTAAATCTCAATTGGAAAGCTGCATTAAACTATAAATTTTAAAAATATATATATTTTTTATTGATTTTTTTTTTTTTTTTTTACAGAGAGGAGAAGGCTAGAGTTAGAAACATCAATCAGCTGCCTCCTGCACAGCCCCTACTGGGGATGTGCCCACAACCAAGGTACATGCCTTTGACCGGAATTGAACCTGGGACCTTCAGTCCGCAGGCCGACATTCTATCCACTGAGCAACACTGGTTAGGGCTAAACTAGTAAGCTCTGAGCATTATAAAAACGGTATTGGTAAGGAGGCTCTTAGGATGATTTGCAAGAATACCAAATTATTTTCTTCATAGTGGGGTCAATCTTCCAGCCACAGAGGATGCCTGAACAATTAATGGAATCCACTGATTTCACTGATCTACTTCCATTTCCTATATCCTACTTCTATTTAAAGCCAACTATCTTCACTCCTTTCATAGTCATATTCCACAGACGGCAAACACAGACAAAAAACTATACTGTAACATTCTTGTAACTTTTCTGAAGGTCTAAAATTTTAAAAATTAATTTAAAAAGGAACATAGTTTGTACATTATCTAGAGTTCGTTGAAAAAGAAAAAAGCTCCCACTGAAAAACATGAGTGCTACCTGTCCTTGGGCTGTGTCAGTTGGGTCAGGACCATGATGGAATTCTCTGTGAAGTTTTCCACTGTGTAAGTCAAATACAAACTGCTTGAGTCTTCCAGGAATCCTAAAACCAAAGTCAAATAAAACTTTAGCTTAAAGCTGTTAAAATGGACTTACCTCTTATCAACTTTACATAATTTTAAAAAATGTTTACTTACAATCCCACCATCCTACCGTAACTATTATAGACCAGGTATATGTTGAACATTTTTATATAGTTGTGATCTTAGCAAAATACTCAATTTTGTGTTCTAATTCCTGCACTTGTTACATAGAAATTTTTTTATGCTTATCATTTTTACAGATGCATTAGTCTGTTAAGATGTTATCCTAAAACTTAACCATCCCTTATTTTTGGGCATTTATATTTTCCCCTGAATTAATGTAACTAAAAACACTTATGTACTACAAAATCACACTGAAAATAAGAGGGCTCGGGAAAAAATAGTATTAACCACTCAAAACTATGTAGCTTTATAACCAGAGTCCTACAAAAAGCCTGGAACAAAAATATTAGCACTGTTTAGCCTCCATCGGCTTTGGAGCCTGGTCAGCCAGATAATCATCTGTGGCTATAACCTGGAGCTTCTAAATCCTTTTTGAGAGGTAGGCCCTTGAGGGCATTCACGGTCAGCGGAACCAGTTTTGTCAAATAATCTAAGGCAAGGTGTGGTTTTTTTCCTGTGGTTCCCTCCCCCCCTTTACTCCCACCACGTTAAGGACAGGGGGAAATTTCTTCACAACTTCTTTAACCACAGGGGCAGCTTCACTGGATAGCTTAATATTGTGAAAAGCAAAAGCACTTCTCAAGGCCAGGAAACTGGTATGTTTTTTGTTTTGTTTATGTTTTCACACACCACTAAGGCATTCTCTTTAGTGGTGAAAATGCCTTCTTTGATGGTTTCAAAACATTCTGAGGAAAATAAAATGAACCAACATAACTCATTGTGTATTGACATCATTCCCCTAGTTACTAATCAGGGCATAAGCAAATCTGTAGCACAGAGACATGTGTTGTAGTAAAACAGGCCATTATAAAGCTAAGCATATATATATTATATGTGTATACACACACACACACACACACACACAGAGCAGGTGCTCAAATAACATCAACTATACATATAAAGAGGCAATATGCTAATTTGTCCGTTACAGTGTCCCAGTCACTACCAGTCTGTGGGTGAGGACAGGGGCGGGGACTTCCACCTCCAGTGCTAATGTCACTCGGCCTGTGCGCATCCCAGTTCAACACTGACATGATGCTGCGGGGGAGGAGGGGTGGGAGATGGGGCACGGTGGTGGACTCCGGGCTGCGCCCTCACCCAGCCCAGGGCTTTAGGGACCTCAGGCTGTAGCCCCCGCCCTGCGGGGCTTGACGAGGGTGAGGCCAGCTGGGTCTGGGTCTCCTGCGTTTCCAAGTGCGTGTGGGTGATAGGCAGGGACTTGACTCTAGGTTCCGTGGTGCACCCTAGACTCTGACAGAAGGGAGATTTTATATACATTTTACTAATTTTCTTTCATCTCTGACACTTCTATTATAGAGAAAGGGCAAATAGCAATATTCTTCTAATTCCCTTTTAATGTGCACAAATTTTGTGCACTAGGCCACTAGTTTCATTATAATGTAAAAGAGGAAAAAGAAAATCGATTCCTGGCTGGGGCCTCTCTAGATGTGTGAAGTTGAGACATTCTCCCTATCCCTGCATAAGTCTCCCCTGAGAACCCCAGTTTCCTCCCACAGTGATGTGCAGGTGAGATAAACGGGTGTGTCTACATTGCCCCAGTGTGAGTGTGGATGTGTTAGTGCACCCTGTGATGGAAGAGCAGTGTGTCTGGAGTTGGATCCTGCCTTGCACCCTGAGATGCCAGGATAGTATGTGGCCATCTGCCAACCAGAAATGAAATGAACGGGATGGAAAATGACTTTCTTGTCTTTATTAATCTTTCCTAAATGTATGTAGGCTTACATTTATTTCAATGTTTCATATTAGAAGTGTTTTAGGTCTTCATTTAAAAGTTTGGGTGACCAGAAATATACCACAAGAACTCTTACCTATTATCAATTAGCCTATGATAAAATTGGTTTCGTTATACATTATTTTGCTGTAAGTTCCAGTATACAAGAACCTACTGATGATGTTATGTGAGGACTTACATATCAGCCTTTAAAAAAAATTATTTCCTTGAATTGTAGCCAACAAAGTAGAAGTATTTGATTAAATAATAACTTTTGACAAAGTGTGGGCAAATTACACATACAGAACATCAGCCAGTTTTTGCTACTACTTGTCTACCTGTTTATTCTTTTAAATCTTGACAGACCTCTTTTTATTAAAATTAGCCTTGCTAATTTAATAAAAGATACCTTCATTTTAATTTCCACTTCTTCAGAAATTAAGCATTTTTCCATTGTTTGTTTTAGTTTATATTTCTGCTCGAATTGTCGACTATGGAGATTGTGATATTTAAAAAAAACTCATTATATATATTTAAATAGAAACCCTTTTTTTCATATAATCTGTTACAAGAATTAAAGTATGGGTCAACAAACAACAGCTTCAGTAGAACTGATTGACGATTTGGTAGCAAAGAATAGCTGGCTAGTGTTAATATTACCAGTTTCTTTCTCTTTTTATCCTTTCCTAAGGTTCTGCAAGTGCTGTTTCTTTCCTTCAATAATTCCCACAGAGATGTACCAACCAATAACTTTATTGTACACCCATTTTAGCTCCCCACTAGCTCCAAAGCAACAGAGAACAGCAGGTGCCAAATGCACAGTTTACAAATACAAATGACGGTCAGGTAGCCGTATTGACAGAATGCCTGAAAGGTTCTCTGGTACTGAAGAAATTGTCCACGCACCAGAGACAAACACTGAGAGGAGATCGATTTAAACTTAATCTGACATCATGTACTGTCACCCACAGCAAAGTACTAAAATTTAACCATTCAATTCAAAGAACTGCAAATGGTCTACAAATGTTTAAGATAAAGCCCCAGTTAGTTTGTTATAAGGTCCAAATGATCACAACCTATACAATGTGAATTGTTTCTGTTAGTCAAGAAATGATTTATAATTAAATCTTAAATGTAACAAATTCTTAGAGAACACTCAAAACAGATCTGTCCCTAATTTGATTCCTCCGTCCCTGTCAACAGATGAGAAGAGAAAAAGAACTGTAAACAGCAAAGACAAGGGAGATAGGATGAAAGAGCTCTTACCTAGCTTGTGGCCAAAAACTATCCATTATCAACAATATATTGTCAAGAAAACATAGTTATCTGCCAGAAGGAAAATAATGGGCCTTTGCCATAATAATTTCAATTATATTTTCATACTTCAGGGTAAAATTTTCTAACTAGATGTTTCCCATCCTCCAAACACATTTGTTTGTTTACAATCTTTATTTTTAGGTGATGCAAAATTTAGACACAGTGAAATGCACAAATGTTAAATGTATCATTAAACAAGCTTAGAGAATTGCAGGCAAGGTGAGGAATATTTGTACTGTTTTTTTAAAAGTACATACAGAATTCAGCTTTTTAAGTCTTGTTACTACCTCCACAAAAAATACACAGAATAATTCCTACACCCTTTTTTGGTCAAATCCTCTTCTTCCCCTACTTGCCAACTACTCATCTGTTCTCAGCTCCTATAATTTGCTTTTCCAGAATGTCATGTACATAGAGTCACACAGTACGTAACCATGAGACTGGATTCTTTTATTTAACATACTACATGAGATTCACTCGTTTTTGCTGCATGTGTAAAAATGTCTGTTCCTTTACTGCTGAATTGTATTCCATGGAGTACAATTAGTTTATCCAAATACCTGCTGAAGAACATTTGGGTTCTTTCAAGGTTTCAGTGATTTTGAACAATGCTACTACAAACACTTGTGCACAAGTTTGTGTGTGAATATAGCTTATTTCTGTATAAAAATATACTGAGTTATATGAGAGGTATATAAGCAGCACCAAATTGTTTTCCAGCGTAGCTATACCATTTTGCAATCCCACCAGCCATGTATAAGAGTTTCAGTTGCCCCATATCCTTCAGAGCATCTGGCATTATCAGTATTTTAACTTAGCCATTCTAAAAGATGGCGAGCAGAGCACTATGATGACTATTACAAGCCATCAAAGATAAAAAACACAATCAATAAAAGATAATGAAAGAACTGAGAAAAGGTAAGTCATAATGGTTATCATTGAACCCAAGTAGAGTGTTTTATAGCACCAAAAACTATGGAAATCTTAAGGAGAATGAGTCTGGTTAAGTCCCATTTGTAGCAGTGTTACTTTTTCATCAGAAAAACCTGGATTCAAATAACAAGGGTTAAACAAATCACAAAATAATCCATTCAAAGGCAAATTAGCTAGGCAAAATAGCTAATAATAAAAGTGTAATATGCTAATTAGACCTGACAACCTTCAGGATGAAGCTGGGGCTGCGAAGGAAGCCTGGGTCTTGGGGAGGGAATCCCGGATTCTGGGTGCCAGAGGGAAGCCAGTGCCAGCAGCTGGGGGAAAGAAGGCCTACTCTTGCACGGATTATGTGCATTGGACCTCTGGTTAAAAATAATGGGGAAATTACTTAGAGCCCAGAATTGGGGAACTCATTAGCTTTACAATAGCCTGTTGCATTCGCCAGGAGGAACCTGAAGCCTGTCCTGCTTGCTGCTTTTCCCTTCACTGGGGCCGTGGCAGCTATCTAAGAACTTTGGGCAAACATACGATGGCCACAATTGTTAGAAGTTTCTCTTCAAAGTCATCCAATAGTCTGAAACCATACCTGATCGTGTATTCTCTTCTCTCAGTGCTGTAGAGCACGCACTTCCTAGACCTGTCCCTAGGTGCTCTTAGGTTCCAAAATTACCCTCCATTCCTTTCCTATATCCACATAGAATCTGTTCCTTTACACTCAACAAGAAACCAATCTGTGACTTTGTTTTGGGTCTCTTCAAACATCTTTCGCATTCATACTTACACTGCTTTTTACATGTACTGAAAATGTTACTGGTTTGGGATCACATGACTTGAGCTTGGGACTTTGGGGTTTACGGTACTCTGCCATGAATCCTAGCCCTACTACTAATTAGTTATGTGGCCTTGCTGGTTCAGTTACCTCCTCGGTCTCAGTTTCTTCAGAAAGGAAGAGGCATAAAGACTACTGGTAGAACCTCCTCCCCTCCCCCACCAACGCCTACCTCTGGCATGGGAGGGGACTGTACCATAAATCTGCTTTCTCTCTCCTTACCAAAACCACATTTCCTCCATATGACCTGGAATGCTGAGGTACTAAGTAATAGTAATTACAGTAATTTATGAAAACTGCTTATCACTTAAACCTTAATTACTATGCAGCACAATAACAATTATGCAAGCAATTAAATGTGTCAGATTCACTTTGCTGCATGTTTTATTTGATTTTTAACACTAACATCTATTCACATAGGCTCAGTTTGTAGTTCACACAGCATGTGCCTCCTTACAGTTAAAAATATTAGTGGGAACAGTGCCTAGAAGGAAAATCAGGCACCTAAGGGAGAAATGAAAGAAGTAATTTGTTTCAAAGAGCTTCAGATATAGTCACTTCTCTTGTCTCCTTCCCTATTGATAGGACTAATTACTTGCAGGATGGGAGAACAATTCATCAATTCCAGATTTCTTTGGAGAATCTTACTGGCTCAGTTTTTTCTTAGGTAAAACGCTGCCAGCCAATAGATGAGGAAGGGGACTGGGTCATGTGGTAAATACAACCACTTTGTAATATGTAATATGGCTTCTCTGACAGACACCAAAGTGAAATTACAAGTGGTCAAGTGTGCCCCAGCTGGTTTGGCTCAGTGTATAGAGCGTTGGCCTGCGGACTGAAGGGGAGTTCAATTCCAATCAAGGGCATATGCCTTGATTTTGGACTCGATCCCCAGTGTGTGGCATGCAGGAAGCAGATCAATAACTCTCATCATTGATGTTTCTATCTCTTTGTCCCTCTCCCTTCCTCTCTGAAATCAATAAAAAATTTTAAAAGAAGTGCTAATGTGTTTTAAATCTGGCTGGAGGAGAAAATAAGATAGCTAAGATGGACTTCCTCACAGATTTCCCTGGAGGCGTAACAACACTCCTGGGAATAAAAGCCAACACGGTGGGGCAAAAGTAGGTTTACAGTTGTTCACATGGCAAACAACACAATAAACAAGTTACACTACATGTATAAACTGTGTTTTGCATATGCATTACTTTTGCTCCACCCTGTAGTTGGATACCATCAGTAAACCTAACGTTTCAGTCAGCATCCTGTTAACTTCCACTAACTTGAAACTTTGAATAGGGCTGTAAGTTTCCAGTGAAAAGGAACCATCCAGCATTTACCCACTATTAAAGACAGGGAAGTGTGCTGATAAAACTTCATGTAACTGACCCTGAGGAAGGCAGCAATGTAATGCCCACCACAGCCACTCTACTTGGGAGCTCCTGCAGTGAGCCCTGCCACCGGAACTACCCTCTCCCCTAAATGTCTCATTCTCTTAGCTTGAGCTTGCAGCTTCAGGAAGAAGTGAGAGGAAGAGGGCACCCAACCAGTTAAGACATTTCCATTTAGCCCAACAGTCAATGCTTTATTCATTTGCCTTTTTCTCTTCAATAACTCCTCACTCCTTTTGATTCTATCCCACAAAAATTTAATCATGATTTCTTGTATCCAAAGGGGAGAGAAAAAGATAAAAGTTTACTTCATCCTATCTGTCTTTCCAACTATCTCTTTATTTTTCTTTCACTTTTAGAAGCTATCTTCTTACAAGAATTTTAATATCAAATCTTCATTTCCTCACCATACTCACTCTTCTATTCTTTGCAATACAGTGGGGATTTTTTGTTTGTTCATTTTTTTAAACAAATCTAACAGATGCTTCATCCTTTCCTTCTGGTTATGCATTCCTTCTGTTAGAATTGCTCCTCCCTCAGTTAGCATATTTCTCATTTCTGGTGTTTTTCCCCCTTTGATTTCTT